>OZ022525.1:15525835-16194881 GCA_963989415.1 Cerceris ruficornis
CCCTCGTTCTCTGTCGTGCGCAGATAACCAGGACCAGGGAAAACCGAGAGACCGTCTCGACCGGAAGTTCAGTGCAGCTCGACCCTTCCGTACGCCATCTCCAAGTGGCCGGAGCAGAAAGACGAGGGGAAATCGAATCCAGAGTCATCCAGGAAGGGGAAACTCGCGACGAAATCCGGCTCCGAGTCGACGATCACGTCGAAACCGTCGCCACACGAAGTTCGACGGAAGCTCTCCCTCCTCGAGGAAAAGCGCGCCATTTTTCAAAGACGTCTCTTCGAAACGACGCGTGACTCGAATTCCAGGGAGACGGTGATCGCGGTTACTCTCGACGACGACGACCGTAGGCAGCTCGAGGGGGAGAAGAGGGAAGAGGGGACGAAGAAGAGGGCGAGGCATATAAGCGTGAAGAAGTTCGACACGTTCTCGACGTTCGAGGGCACCTTCGACGAGGAAACCGGGGTCGGTTACCTCGCGGGCATCGAGGAGGATTACACGGAGAGCTACGATCGTCAGAACGACGGTTACTCGACTCACTCGGCCACCATGGGACCCATGGTGGGGACCAGCGAGTCCCTGGAGAAAACTAAAACCGTCAGCCAAGATAGCATGGTGAGACTCTCGTCGATTCGTCTCCTTCTAAAGTGCAGTTTTGTAACGTTCACTTCCCTCTCGCTCGCTTCCTCGTCTGTTTTTATGACTTCTTTTATTATGCGGAAGAGTTACACGAGAAATGGGGTGGCTTTTAGTTGTTTTTTACCCCTTGTTCTCGTATCTTGTCTATTTTACCGAGGAGAGTCGTGGAGCGGAGTAACATCGCTGTGGGGGTGGTTGTTAAACGATTAATATTTAATCGAGAAACGCTCCGCATTGGAACGTTCTTCCGACGCTTCTAGGGCAGAGGAGAATACCTGTGCTTCATTCTCGAGCATCGTGCAAGTATTCTCGTACCTCTGCTCGGCTATCTCGATCGAATCGTGGCACTCTTGAAAGTTGGAGAGCACCACCACTTGTCGAAGATATCGCAAGTCGTACTACTTGCTCGTGCAGAAAGGACGCGTACTTCACGGTCTTCCGTGTAGACAGTTTTAATTGAGACTTGGACGCTGATTTTATCACATTTCTCAATCCTCTGTTTCAGATCGATCGAAATAATTCGTTATTAACTTTGAACGTCACCGGTATTTCGATAGGTTCATCGTATCTGCCGAAGTGAAAAGTTTACTTTAAAATCACATCTTTATAAGCGGGAAATTCAAAGACACGGGTGGATCTTCCTCTCGAGAAAATTAAAAAATCTGGAGGCTGTTGCAATCACAAGGCAACCGTGATTCGAAATATATCAAATACTCGAGGTCATCTGTGCCAAATTGCTAAAGTCTCTGAATCCCAATCAGTACTTGAGAAATTTTTCCTAAGTTCTCATTAATACGTTAAACGCCACCGGTATTCGCTAACTTCATCATTTCAACCGAAGTGAACATATTTCTATAAAAATTACATTTTTATAAAGCGGAAAATTCAAAGACACAGGCGGACATATATTCAGAGGAAGTTTATCTTTTTAACGGCAATATTTAAATCTTGAACATATTAAAAAAATTGGTGAACATTGCAATTTAAAAGTCGTATAAAATTTCATTGATTTCAATGGTGCCGGTCACCAGTGACCCCCACGGCAGTCACCGGTTGAATATTCTTCGCCATGGCGGTAATATTGTATCTCCGTTGAAAAATCAGCGAAGTAGAAAAGTGGGAGGAAAATGCAGGGGAAGAAGTGAATTACGAAGGTCGGTGAAGTTTATAGAGAGGTAAATGTCACGGTGAAAAGTGGCGAACATTGTCGGCTCCTTATTTATCTGCGTTAGCGTTTACCCGCGACAAATACCATAATCTGTTTTGCTCGCATTCGCGCCGCAACGTCATTACATAAGCAGGCGGTTTTCCTTTCTCGGTGCTTCTACTTTTTTTATTATCTCCCAAGCCTCTTTCCATAGACCTCTTTCGACAGCCGGACAAAAGTTGGCGGTGTGCAATGAAGTAGCACTCGGTAATTCTATGACGCTGAATCGATAGACAGTCTACGCGGACCTGGTTTTGCGGTCCCCTTCGATGCAAACCTGTTCCCTTGCACTTTTCTTTTACGCGCCTTGCCTCTTGTTTTTTTCTTTCTTTCCACCTGCACCCTCGAGCGTGTTTTTCTTTATTTCTTGCTGGATAAACGTCTCTCTTTTCTCCTACTCTCTGCGCGTCTTCTGTCGCTCTTTCTACCTGACTGTCGGCCAGAGTTTCGGATTACGTGGCTTTGCGTGCTCTATCTTGTTCTCTGCTTTTACTCTCCAGCAGCTTAATAGAGCACGTTGAATTATTTGAGAGAGAAAGAGAGAGGGAGAGAGAGAGAAGTTTTGCAAAAGGGTCAACGAGTAACCTTAGACTGTTAGATTAATTTTGTAACTGTACGCGCGGAGCTCAGTTGAATATCATTGAAGAACGATAGACTTAATTGGTACGATGCAATTGAATACTCTGATGCAGTTAAAGAATTGCTCTACTTGAAAATCATTGAAATTTTAATACTTCATTTGAAGTTTTTGACACGGTGACAATTATTAACGCTAAACGTACTGGGGTTTCACGTGTATCTATTCTTATCAGGGTGGGTCATTCGACTGGGTATAAAATAATAATATTTTCCCAAATATATGCAGGAGATCGTCGATTTATATTGGATGCATCGCAAAAATTAGCTTCTGGTTAGTAGTAAAAAAAATACAAATTCTCGTCTCACCGCGCGTGCTACGGTTAGTGTTAAAAATGTTGCAAAGATTTCGCTAACTATTTCACTTTTAAAAACATCTATATTTTCTCCAATCGAGGAGAATACCATCTACAAGTTCAGAATTCTCAATCGCAACATTTTGAAATATGTACGCCCACAATTGTGCAAGTGCTTTAACTTGATATTTGAAAATTCGACTCATCACTTATCTTATGCCAGAAATTGTAAGAAATTCCGTACAACCCCAAAACAGGAAGCTGAACCATTCGAAACCGAAGATAGGATGACTCAAATCAAAAAGAATTTCAGTATGCAAAAATAATTTTCAAACACCAGACATCGATTCGCCCCTGCGAAATTTCGCCCATATACATTTATTCCTCCGGAAGCCCGTCTGAAACCATAAACCCCCATCCCGAATGGCATCACTTCGCCATACTTTAGCTAAAGTCGAAAACGTAAAAACAAGCCGATGTTTATGGCCTCCCGTTTAACCCTGGAACACGTCATAACTTTTGCACGATTCCATCCCCCTTCTGCCACCATTGCAAACCGGTTATGGTTACACGTTCCTCCAGCTGTATTTACTCGAGGGCATAATTCGCAGATTGTCCTCGCGTATGCAACCCCATGGCAGCCCCATATCGCATTTCTTGTCGCGAACGATATTTTTATTTGTTCTGATGCAGCTTTTCCGTATCTGCTTGTGTACATTATGACGAGGAAAGGTTTCGAGGAAAATATTGAGAAACATGGGGCGATATAGTGGTAGCATTGTACCTGGAGGTTTATCGTGGAAGGATTGTTTGTCGATGTTTCGAACGACGGGGGGTGGAATGGGTTAAGGGTTGGAACTATCTGTAGATCGATGAGAGCACTTTTGTGAGTGTTGCGGTGAGTTTGATGTTTCAGTTTGTATTGAAATTGTGGGGGGTTTTGAGTCTGAGTGTACTGAGATTGTTGAATTGATTTGTTCATATTTTTTGAAGATTCAGAAATTTTTGAGGCTGTTTTTCCTTGAATTACGTGGTCTATGTTGGAAAATATGAGCGTTTAACATTCTCCTAATTAACCCCTTGCCTTCTTTTCTAATAACTCCGCGATGATTTAAAATTAAATTGCTAAAAGAAAAAAAGATCAGTAATTCTTTATACATCGTATGATTTAACGGAATATTAGTATAATAGAAATAATTTTCTCGTGTTCCGTCTCATTGATATTTCCAATTTTATAGGTTTAACGAAATTTGAAAATTTCCCTTTCCATTTACCGCGCCACGAGTGTCACAGGTTATTTTACAGTAAGGGTTTAATAGGCGAGTCGTGCAGGAAATATTCCCCGTTTATTTTAGAAAACAAAAATTGCTCAACTAATCATCCTTTGATTCCTCTTTTTTCAAAGTATTTAATTAGTACATTTAACTCGGTAGATCTAGTGTTAAACGTGACAATAGGAATTTCACGTACCGACACTACTTTCCGAAAAGGCGAACCTTCCGCTTATGCCGTTTTAATTAAAGAACTTTGCGTTTCGTTCAACAGCCAATCGCGAAACCGATATTCCCGTGCGTCCCAAAAACAAAGCGGCAGGGGACGATTATTCGTCGGCTCTTAATTTCCCCTCGTCCGCCTTTCGTCAGCCGGAAAAGCCTGCGGTTATTCTCGGGACAAGGATCGCATTATTTACCCCTATTGCCCGATAATTCCTCTTCGTGAGTCACTTGAGCGATGCACGTCGTTCGTGCAGCAACATTTCTCAACGACGTCAACTCGAGAGCACACGTTGCATCTGCATTTCGTCAGAGTTCCCCCGTGAATTTTTGGAAGTCGCGTTAAAACCATGGACGTCGAATTAAAGATCTGGCGTAACCTGGAGAACATTAAGTTCTCCAAGTGGATGGTGCATCCTCAACGATGGAAGTGGTTCAGGGTTCGTCCTCGACGTTTTTTATTTTTTTACATGTTTAAAAGAAGTGCGTTTTAATGTTAGTTATTTTTCTACATTTTTGAAACGTTTACGAACGGTTTTGCCAAGAGGCTTGTGTTCTTTTGAACGTTGGTGTGAGAATAATTTGAAATTGTTTGGATTTTTGGTAGTGAGTGAATTGAAAAGAAAAAGAATGCTGTGGAAAGTCCAAGAAGCGTCGTGGATGCTTCCGGGAAAATTCGCGAATCCTTGATTTTCTACGACGGCCGTAATTGGCGTAATTTTCATCCTTTTTTTCGCGCAGTGATAAGATAAGAGGCGGAGCATGAGAACGTTCAACATGCAAAATCACTTTGCGATTAGCCAGTGCGAGAGACGT
Organism: Cerceris ruficornis; assembly: GCA_963989415.1. Classification (NCBI taxonomy): domain Eukaryota; kingdom Metazoa; phylum Arthropoda; class Insecta; order Hymenoptera; family Crabronidae; genus Cerceris; species Cerceris ruficornis. Next base: position 15,530,920 of record OZ022525.1, read on the forward strand.
CGCCTTAATAAATATTTATTAAATGAACCAAGTACGTGTGCACTGTGAAAAGTAGTTTCGAGAAGTGCGACTATATCGGGGGTCAAAGGTTACTCTCGCAATAATTTCCCACCTATTTCGTTTAACAGGGAAAGGAAAAATTGTGTTTTATTTTAGCGAATTCAGCTGTGGAAGATACTCTGAAATTGAAGTTAAACGTATAGGAAGTTTCATATGACAAATTAGGAATATTTGTAAACAAAGTTGCGTTGATTGTAGCAAAGTGGCTATGGCTTGGAAATGGGAAACGCGAGTTAAATTTCCCATCAGCGTTATAATACTTTTTCCCTGTAAAACTTAAGCCATGGGGTTGGTCGAAAACTTCCCTGAAATACTAGATTCCAGCTAAAGCGTTTCAAATTCTCGAAGTCTCTGCAAAGTCGACTTCAAACGAATAGCAAACGCCATAGAAACCTCCGAAATTTCAACAATGCAGATCAATAATAATTTCCAACAATATTGCATTAATCGCAGCTCACGTATTATGACTCGTAAATAGCAAACTCGAGTTCCACAGAAATATTTCTATAAAATGAAATTGAACCACGCTACCCGTGTTTCAAAAACTTTTTAAATGTCAACGCAACAAATTAAAAATATTTTCAAATAAAATCAAAATATATTGTAACTCTAAATTAGTAATTGTAGCAATGAAGTTACGATCTATTATTTTCTAAATTTTCTAAATCTATTATTTTCTATTATATTCTTTTCGTTTAATTTCTAATATTTCTATAAACCAATACCTCTCTAAAATTGATATAAACCAATTAATTATCAAGTTATTTTGTTCGAGAATAAAAAGTCACTGTGCTTCCTCGCCTCTTTTTTGCTCAACCTTCCAGCGAAACGTTCGTTGCGCTTGAAGAGCAGGCGATGGAAAATTGAAGCCAATTATTTGAATATAATGTAAACCAATAACCGTGAATTTCATTAACGAATATTTTCGATTTTTGTTTGCAGTCGTCGCAGAACAATGCGCCAAATGCCGGAGTAGGCGAGAAGCGCGAGCACTTGTATAAAATCCTGGTGATCGGTGAGCTCGGTGCCGGAAAGACATCCATCATCAAGAGATACGTCCATCAGTTCTTCTCCCAGCACTATCGTGCCACGATTGGCGTCGATTTTGCGCTCAAAGTCTTGAACTGGGACCCTCACACGATCATCAGGCTTCAGCTATGGGATATCGCAGGTCAGTCGAGATTTACGATCCTCCTTCTTCGTTTCTTTTCCTTGCGAATCAATAATAATCGACACCACCTACGACCCCCGTTACTCCGTCTCTTCTTCCCTCCTTTCGCGATAGCAATAGAGGCTCGAAGATCTTTTTTTGCCGATGTACAATTTCAAACGCGATTGAACTACCATCGATCTTTACTGTTTTGCATTTTATTTCAACAGCTCTCGTGTTTAGCAATCGCTTCGTGCTCGATGTTAATTCTTAGTTGTATTAATCGTGCGGATATTAATACGGTGCTTAATCCATAGTGAGGGTTATGCACGTATCTTTTCTGGCATTTCATTTATTAATTCTTTTGTATTCAGCATTTGGAGTGTACCTTTTCTAGTCTTCTATTTGTTAAATGTTTTCCATTCAATATTAGGATCGTGCCGTTCCTAATTTTTGTTTGATAATTGTTTCACGTTCAATATGTGCTGCGTGTCTCTTCTGACATTTTATTTATTAATTATCTTACGTTCAAAATTAGGAGCGTATTTTTTCTAATTTTTCATTTAGTAATTGACTCGCTTGCAACCTTGGAATTTTCTAGTGTTTCGCAATCAACATTAACCCTTTGCAGTCCTATGTCGAGCTGTACTCGACATAGCTTTTTCACTTCGTTTCATTTTCTAACGAATTAATACCGACTTTTCAAATTTACAATAATTTTGTAATATCACATAAATATCCGCCCGCATCTATAGTTATTTCTATCATTAGGACAAAAATGAATAATCAACGACAGAGAATGTTGTGCAATTAATTTCATTTAGCTCGCTACAAACTTGACAAAATAATTCGGACCGCAAAGGGTTAAGAGCGTATCTTGCACAGGGTCTTATACAGCATTTAAATAGTCCCTTTTAATGGTCGCTCGAAAATGAGATCACCTTGACGAAAACCTTCTTTATCTGTGATGCATTTGATTGATGATTGATCGGTGCACTTATTGCAGGTCAAGAAAGATTCGGAAACATGACGAGGGTGTACTACAAGGAAGCCGTCGGCGCATTCATTGTGTTCGACGTGACGAGAAGCGCGACTCTCGACGCTGTCGTCAAATGGAAACAGGATCTTGACTCTAAGGTCCAACTTCCGGATGGCTCAGCGATTCCCTGCGTTCTCCTGGCGAACAAGTGCGACCAGCAAAAAGAGGGCCTCGTCAATTCTCCCGCGAAGATGGACGAGTATTGCAAAGAGAAGAATTTCTCCGGATGGTTCGAGACATCGGCCAAGGAGAACATTAATATCGAGGAAGCAGCGAGATTCCTCGTTAACAAAGTAAGCTCAGCTTCGTTTTCTCTCTGTGACCAGAAATGTTAATCGCATTCGTATCATTTTTCATGGTATTCTGATTCCACGTAGAGAAATATAGAATTCGATGGCAGTACTTTCAATCTTAACGATTAATTTTGATTTATAATTGATCTTGAAACTTGAAAACTTGTCTCAAACGTCGATCAGTGACATCACCGAGGAATTTCGAGGTTTTTTTAGAAGCTTAAGAGGAAATCTTTAAAAGTAACTGTTAGCGAGAGAAGAGATTAACACGTTGAATGCCACAGAGGTCACCGGTGACCAGCGCTGTTCGATTCAATGAAATTTCTTACGACTTTAGAATGATAGTATACACGAATTCGCTACTATATTCAATATTTAACTGCTGCTATTAAAAAAGTAAAGCACTGCTTAATATTCAACTATTCTTACCTTTAACATTTTTGCTCTATAGAGATACGGTTTTAATAGAAAAAGTCTCGCTTCAGTGGAAACGCTGAAACTAGCGAAATAAATGTGGCTTTCAACGTGTTAATGGAACTTGAACAAAACTTGCGGATCGATGCAAATTGATTATTAAAATCGATGATATTGTAGTGGAATCGTGCGTGTATCTGTGTAGAATTAGAGAAGCGTGAAAATGATTACGTGGAGCGCGATTAAGAGATATTTGCGCGATGCAGAATTCGATTAACGCAGAAATCCGGCGTGTACCGTCGTGCACGTTGTTACGGCGATTAACGCGCCGCTAAGTCGTTGTAAATTACGCGGGGAAAACGCTCGGTGGATTTATCAGTGACGTCTTACGATTCCAAGGTGATCGTCTTACGGTGCATAGTTAATTTTAATCGTCGTAAACTAATTTGGAGCCCTCGCCATCTGTAGACCGACGCGACGATAATATCGCCTGCTTTCTTCTTCGGTTCGCCGCAGCACACGCTGCTTTATTGGCGTGCAATTTTTCTATCGATGACCCGAATACGATAATTTTCGTAAGGACGCGTTAATTGCTCGGTCGTTTCTCTATTCCTCTTCCACGTTAATTGCCGTGGTCATTTAACTTTTATGCGGCTATCGGCAGCATCGAGGCTACGACTTTTAAAGAAAATATTCTCCGAAGTGAGAATTTGAATTTGATATCGATAATTATCGAGGTTCTAATTAGAATTGGAAGTTTCGTCCTTTTTTGGAGCCATCGGGACTTTTGGGACCGAGTTTTCAGACGAACCTCGACTTTCGCACATTCTACTTTCCTACGATTCGCTATTTCGCACATTTTTACAAATTACACTTTTTAACCCTTTCGGTACGAGCGCGCTGAAAATGCGAGCATAGCACATGCTCAGTCCTCTTTTGTATGAATATTTTCTTAAGCGTTAAATAGGAACTGTGCTTAATAACACAATGTTTTTTCCAACAAGTATTGTTTGCAGCTTTAATTTCAAAAGATATTTATTTAAAATTTTACACAGAATTATATGCAAAATTGTGTCCATACCGGTCATCAGATGGATGCCGGATATATCCGGCGCTCGTACCGAAAGGGTTAAAAATTTCTGACGATATTGCAACACTCCCACATTGTCTATTAAAGGTCCTCTGATATTGTATTGTAGATTTAAAATGTCTCATGAGATGGGACAGCCGCGCACAAAGTGTGAACAATTTTTAATATTTTTTCTATATCTCTCTACTTTCGAACATTCAAACATTCGCGCCCATTTTCAGGAACCAATTATGTGCGAAATTCGAGGGCCGCTTTTATATCTCTGTTTCATCGCGAAGATATTTTCTTACTTATCGGTCAATACATGTATAGTGAGGGACCAGAAACAAGGCACTTGGGACGGAAGGGGAGATTGCTCTCGCACTATCCCCGCCATGTCGGTCCTGGAAACCTAAGATCGACGAATGACAATCGAAAATAAAGCACTCCTTTCGTCGTTCACATGACGACACAAAGAATGTGCGGGTCTGTCGGCCAATAGCGCGTCAAAATGGAAAATGCGTGAGGGAGAGGGATGTCCCTATCCGTCGGACGAATCGGAGCAAATTACCCCTCAAGTGTCTTATTTCTGGTCCCTCACTATATCATACCACCTCGAAAAAAATCCTCCGTTTAAATAGCTTCGACATTCTCTTACTCAAAAATCTACATATTCGATTTCAGATACTTCAGAACGATCAACTGATGAAGGGCAACGGCTCCCAGGACCAAACCGACGGCGAGAGATTCGCCCTTAACCAATCGCCGACGAGTTCGAAGAAGGGCTGCTCCTGCTGACGAATCGGCGGTTGGACGATAGCGGGATCGCAGGATCCGTTGTCGCTTGCCGATCGTCGGAATAACGTCGTCGGTGCCATGACAGTGAAATCGCCCCGCGCTTCGTTCACGCCGAGAACGGAGGAGCCGACGATTTCGATCGTTACACTCTCATGAGAGCACGGACCGATTTGAAATACATACTTATTATTGTGCGACTGATCCAGCATCGCGAGCAACCGTGCGGTAAACGACCTCGATCATCCTCGATCGGCAAAAGTCGATCGACGCGGTACGAAGCACTTTCTACGTGAGGCCACTTTCCGACACGATTTTCCTCCTTCTCTTTGCCGATAGGATGGAAGAGGCCCGCGCTTTCGTTTCGTTTCCGATCGACTTTGCACTCTGCTTCGCTGTTCAACGTTTGCAATGTGCAAACGATCGTGTGTACCGTCGATGAAATTAAAGATGACACCCTGGACAATGCCGGATGGAGAGGTTTCTTGGATCGATTAACTCAATTAACTAATATTGAAATTACTCGAAACCACTGTTTCAGTCAGAACCGATATTCTTGATTATGCAACGGTTACTCAGTCATTGAATGAAATGCTAGCTGTCCTTATTGCACTTTGAATTCCTTTCTATATATTTGACTGCAGGAACACACGTTCTTTCGACATAAGCGATAATTTTGCACGCATTATTGACAATAATCGATACATTGCCCGTTACAAGAAAATAATTCCGACCGGTACGGCTCGTTCGTGAAAAATGAAAACAATGAATGCATCGTTCATCCTTCCGTCTACGGTGTCATCTTCAATTTCTCTCGCAACCGCAACTAATTACCACGGGAATTAATCCGGGTGCGAAGCGATTACTCGTCGAATCAAGTCGAATCGCATCCAACCGGACGTTTCACGCTTACCAATTTAACCGACTCTCACCGCGACACTCCGTGTGCGCAAATATTCTTATCGCAAGTATCGACCTCGTCGATCTTCCGTTTGACAATGACGGACGTACTCGAGGCAATTACGCCTGCCATTTCTCAGAGTTTAATCGCGAATGCCGGAGGTCTGTCGTTATCCTACGTTGCGAAGGATCCGCACGACCGAATCGCGCGGATTCCACTTTCACTTCCTCCGAGAAACTGACGTAACTCCCGAACGGTTTTACTCTCTCGACCTTACCGATCGCGATTATCCAGAGAATAATCCGCGATCGTCCTTCCCTCCCGTGTCTCGCGGGGCATGTTTCTGTTATTTATTAACTATTATCCTTCATTCTGTAGATTTACACGACGCTCTTTCGTCCCTATTCCATTTCCTTGTTCCACCGTTGAGTTCCCTCGGAGTATTTCAACGTCCGCTTTCGATTCTCCGTCGTGCAGTTACGTTTATAGGTCAGAGCTATATTTACGTTGAGTTTTCATGTATTTCTGTTGATCTTTATTATTCTGCGATTCTTACGACGGATTGTTTACTTCCCGTCGTTTTATGCAACGTTTCCTAGCTACGTTGAAGTTCGCCGGATCGATTTCCGGGTCGTTTTTAACCCGCTCACTGCCACTTGCGAGATGTCTCGTAGTTTTGGACTTTTTCGAGTAATTTTGGAAAGAAGATACTCGTGGTGTTAAAAATTTCAAGATTATATTTGCAGCTAACTGGCTTATGATTCTCAGAACTTTCTGTGCATTTTCCTAACTTTGACCCTGAAGGGGTTCGAAGGTTAATCCAACGTCACCTCTTCGTGATTCTACACCTATCTATGTGGCTTCTAAGTGAAATGACCATAGGAGTTTTCACTTCGAAAATCACAGGTTATAGGTCAAATTACCATAGGAGGAAATTTGAAGGTTTTCCAAAAACTATTAAATTAAAAATATCGGCGGATCGCGATACGATCAAATTACTTCTTTGCTATTAATATTGCGTTAAGTTGTACGCTATATCGGAAATCAGGGGTGGATTGTTATTTCCGCAATTAATTCTGACAAAAGCTGCTTAACCCCTTGCCCTACGATTCCTCTTATGACTGCCTCCGCAAAAATTGAGAATTAAATTTTCCAAAAAAAAAATAGATCAATTCTTGATGTATCGTATAATTAACGTAATATTAACATTACAGAAGTAACTTGATGGTGTCGCATCTCATCGATATTTTTAATTTTATTAGTTTTGCAAAACTTGAAAATATCCTACCTCATTTACCGCATCACGAGTGTCACTCTTTGCAAAGCCAGGGGTTAATTTTGCGGACAGTGAACGGGTTAATTTGCGATTATCTCGCGACACGAAATCTTCCTCGACTCGTAGATTTTTATTTATAGATTCGCGCTACGCTTCAGTTTAACGAATGGACTTTCGTTCATTTTCGTCCTGCGAACTTTCATCAGAATATTTCATCGTTCCACCAAGATTCCCGTTTCTTCTCGTAGACAACGTAAGAGTTCAACGAACGACCCCCGTTTGCACAGATCGGTCGAATTGAAAGCATTTTTGCAAATCTCCTTTCCTCGTTGTGTCTTTGACTGTGCCTTCGATCGTTCGTTCGGGACTTCAATTTGAGATTGTCGATTTTAATCGCGCGAGAAATTTCCAACGAGCTGTAATTTTCTTCAAAGCGAGACTTTGAAGGTTCGACAAATTTCGCCTACATCGAAAGTAATATGTGTTTAGACATCGAAAGAAATTTCTTCATATATCTATTAAATATGCGATTTTTGATACAACATTGAAAGTAGCTCGAAAAATATTTCCAGAGCTCGAAACGTACGATGATAACTTGAAAATGAACCGCGTAATTTGAAACTTAATTGCGGAACAATTCGCACGAAATGTGCAATTATTCTCATCTGCCCTCACGTCTGAACTATAAGTCGATCGATGTTTCTCCTCGACTAATCGATCTCGGTATTACCATTCTTATTCGAAATTAAAGTGAAAAACCAATGCGAAGGAATATATCCTAAAAAAAAAAGGATTGCTCTCAGATTGACGAAAGAACGGGATATTTCTTGAAGAAGACGACAGGAAACGAAAGAAGAAAACGAGAAAAAGGAACGAGAATACCGTGAATCGAGCATCGCGTCGCGTATTGAAAGTTTCGTGAAATCAGCCGTACTTTTTAAAACGATATTTGAAAAAAAGAAAATAAGATAAAACGTAGACGAAGATGTAACGTTGTTGTTTGATAGGATTTTATGTATAGAGATCCATCGCGTATAATTGTAATACATTTACGATGTAAGTAATATACAAAATGACGTATAAATATAAATATAAATATATATTTACGTACGTTTATACAAAATGTTAATTGCGATAATTGTAAATATATATTTATACGTATATACGTATAGATATATAACTGTTGTAAATAACTCAGATTTTACACTAACGCATTTTATCGTTCATCGAGCGACGAATTCTCGGCACGTTTACACTTTTATATAAACATTTCTGCGATACGTGCGACAATGGGCGCGTACGTTTGCCGTTTGTCAATGAAGTTATCATAAACATTCCATGTATAACGTATTCGCGAGAAACGCTGACTTTTAAAGGAGAAAAGATTATTACCGCAACTGGAACGCCTGCATAATTCTACTTCTCTCTCTTTTTTTTAATGTATAGGTGCAATAACATTTAATTATATTAAATTGTTTTTAATCGACGGAAAGAGTGGCTTATTTGATCCCTTTGCCGATTTCCAAGTGAAGTTTACGTTGACTTTATTTAGCCTCTGTATTTTTTTCTAAAACATATTTCTTAAGGAAAGGGGTTGCGAAATTTCGAAATTCACAATCAGAGGCTCGAGTACTTCTCAAGTTACTGTTAAAAATTCCAAATTGGGAATTTTCAAACGTACCTCTGTACCTAGAGATTATAAAAAAATGTTAAGGCTCTTCTTGCATCGCTTTGGCGACTGTGTTGACCAAGGAGGTCCAACCTCATACTTTCAATCAGTGTACCTGAGTTCAAATGTCCTGTCGCCCTTGCGAAATTTATCATTTCAACCTAAATGCCCTTATTTTCTAAAACAACATAAGCCGAAATACAAAGGAAGAAAGAAAAAGATAGAGGCTTGGACTCCCAATCAGTCGACGAAGTGTAAAATCCCACTTCACCTTTGCGAAATTTGTCCTAATTTATTATTTAAACCTAAATTCCCTTATTGCCTAAAATAGTAGGTCCTAGGTAATATGATAGTAGAAGTATAAGCCGAAATATAAAAGAAAGAACGAAAGACCGAGTAAAAGGCTCAAAGTCCCAATCAGTGAACCCGAGTTCAGATCCTTCTCAGTCGCCTCTGGACAATTTTCTCTAAATTACTATTTAATAAATCATTGTCTAGGTGTATTGGAATTCAGATACAACAGTACGTCGTGGACCAATCGATCGTAACAATTAAACATGAAATAATACAAAAATAAAACAACCATCTGTAACCCCAAAGACGCCTACTCCCCGCTCGAAACACTAGCAGACCACTATTCTCTCGTGACTGTAGCTCCGTTCTTATCTCAAAAACAGAAATGCATCTGTGTCTAGAGATTAACAGAATTTGCCTGAGACTGCACTTAAAGTTACGCAATCCTGATAAGCAAAGGGAATAAACGAGTAGCAAACGTTAAGGCCGGTATTCTAAATCATCGTCTCCTTCGCGAATCTTTGCGATGTCAGTTGGGAAGTTTCAACAGAGATGAGCAACGACAACGAACTCGCGGATTCTAACGAAACCGTAATTGCCTGGGAGAATTTAACGATCACCGTGAACACTTCCGAGGATGCGTTTTTGCGGAAATTCTGGAAGAAATGCCACGGACGATCGAGCGTGGAGTCTTTGAAGATATTGAAAGGAGGTGATTTATAGATATAGATGATATCATTTCAATGGATTAACGTTACAAGGAAATCTAGAAATTCAAATAGAAAAATAGAAGAGAAAGGATTTCAAGTGCGTGCGTTTATTTCAGTCACGGGTTATGCGACCACGGGGAACTTAATCGCCATAATGGGACCCAGGTAATGGAAGACATGCGATAGATAATGTTTCTAAGTAAAATTGATCTTCCACCATTTTTTTTTACCATGAGTGTCGCTCGGTCTCCTTACCTTATTCTTGTGAAACATTGAAAAATATGAAAGACACGCAACGCTCTTTTTTGAGGTTGTGAGCTAAGATTCGCAGGGGTGGAATTGATCGATGAAAATTTGTGCACTTTGGATAAATTCTATGAATAAAATAGGCTAAGAGTGTAAGAAAAAGAATGTCATTTTAGCGGTGCCGGTAAAACGACATTCCTCGCCGCTTTGGCAAAGAGAATCGAGCCGGAAATGGGCTTTGTGAAATTGAACGGGAAAATTCTTTCGAGGGACGTCGCATCGAAAATATCGAGTTACATGCCGCAATATGATGGTCTGCCATTGTCACTCACGACGGAAGAATACATAACGTTTGCGGTATTTCGTAATTTCTCAAATATCTACCGATTGATCGTTTATATTTTTCCAAATTTTACTACCCGCGGATGCGGCGGTGCAGAGTTAACACTAACCGTACCGATAATTTGTGGATATTAATTTTTGCCATAGCAGATCCTGTAACCGGCTGTGAAATAGCAACAATACCTTTCTGAAATAAATGCAGGATACTGTCAACTTAATATCGGAAAGAAACTACATAATAGTCTTCACTTAATAGTACAGAAAATTATGTATTTTCATTTCATTGAACCGGTCATTTGACCACCTTTGGTACGGTTAGCGTATAAGTTACTTATTCGCTTATATTTAAATAAAATAAATACAAAGCTGGTACTTGTAGCGTTAACATTGAAAAATTATGAATTTAGCACGCGTTGAAGCTGAATTGTACATCGACGAGGAGGAAATTTCTATCGGCGAAGCTGATATTCGATTTAGGGTTGCACGATTGCAAGGACACTTTGATCGACAATTTATCCGGTGGACAAAGAAAGCGTCTTTCTTTGGCGAACGAGCTGGTCACCAGTCCCAGGATACTTTTTCTCGATGAACCAACTACTGGTCGGGATTCTATTGATTTTCGAATTGAATTGAAATTTACAATTCACTCTAATCGCTTTAAAAATTGACCAACTTAACCCCTTGCCGTACAGTAACGAGTGACCCTCGTGAGGCGATAAACGAAAGTAAATTGCAGTGTTCCAAAAATTATGAAATTAAAAATATCAGTGGGTCAGTATGGCTGTTGCATAACAATATATTAAAATATAATAGATTTAATGCCGGTAGTTCTAGGGTTAATTCAGAGTTATTGCGCATTTAGTTACAAAGAAAAATGGTACGGCAAGGAGTTAATGACTGAATTAAGAAAAAAGATTATTTATAGGCTTGGACTCGTTCTCGGCGATACGGGTGGCGCAGTTGTTAAAAATGATAACCCTCAATGGAACAATAGTCTTTTGTACGATTCATCAGCCAGGAATGGCTATATATAATCTATTCAGTCGCGTCATACTAATGGCAGATGGAAGGACGGCTTGTTTTGGTAGCTTGGAGAACGTTGCTGATTTTTTCTCCAGGTAAATTGCATGGAAATTAACACATAACGGAACGATGACGAGATATCTCGCAATTCGTATGATGCTGTTGGAACCCGTCGACGAGAGATTTCGCATTTGCTGATTGTGAGCCAAGGGTAGTTAGAAAACAGTGACAAAGTTCCTACCAGATCCTTCAAATATTGCTAAAAGAACTTTATGCAAAGATGGATAGAATCCATGCAAAGAAAAATAGCTGACAAGTGTATACGCTTAACAATAAAATATTCCTTAATAATAAAATATATCCACAATGTCTTAATGAAATTAGATTCTGACTTCGAAATGATCAACTATCACATCAAATACAATATCTTCCCTCTTAACCCTTTGCGGACGGAGACATTTTTGAATATTGAGAGATAACCATTTATTTTGCGACCCAACACCACCTTTTTATCAGCAAGTTACGCTGTTAATGTACATTATGAATTACTATTTGTTTAATCAGATTTCAACGGTTGTATTTCAATTTTTCAGCTTCAACTGTGTACACAAGTAGCGTTAAACTATAATTAAATTTTTTCTCAGACCACATATGCGCGTCGCTGGTCCTCAAAGGGTTAATTGTGTCATTATTTACAATTTATAAAGACAACATAAAGGTTCCGGCTCTCAAGCAAATCTTCTACGTTCCAATCTTCCCGCTGTCTTTTTCAAACTGAAAATTTGTAAAATTCATTAATTCAGCCAGGGTTACGAGTGTCCAATTGGTTTCGACGAGTCCGAGTTCTACATGAAACTCGTCTCAAGGGATCCTCCTTCGAGCAATTTTAACGAAGAACAAAAGAAATCCTTGGAGCGCATCGACGCGATATGCCAGGCGTTCTCGTGTTCTTCGTTCTCCAAAATACCGGAAGCCATGATTCACACGGAGCTCCGAGTTAAGTCTGAAAAGTAATACCTACAACTTTCGGGAATATTAATATCGAACTCCTCCCGAGGCGTCATCGCGGAAATATTGTCTTGCAGAAGCGCAAGTTTCACGAGGCAATTTTATTGGCTGATTTGGAGAACGTGGACGCAGAAACGGCGAACGATATTCTCCCGTTGGCTCGATTGGATCTGCGTTTTCGTAAGGAGAAATTCATTTGAAGTAGGACGTTAACACTAGAACAACCAAACCAGTCAAAATGACTGGTACACAATTCTTTCCAAAAATTCTCCAAGTTTATAGAAGAGTCTTAGAATAAATATTCTATGTCCATCTTGAAAACCATAAATCACCGAATCGAGAATCTTTTCCGCCTCTAGATTCCTCCTTTTTCAAAGTACTTATTTAATATTTTGAAATATGATAGATTTAACGCCGGTAGTTCTAGTGTTAATATGTAAAGGATAAGATGGAGGATGTAATTGGAATTAATTTTAGGTCACCCTGTTGGTCTTTGCTGCTCTTTATGCCGGTATTAATTCACGCACGCAGGAGGGAATTCAAAATGTGAGGGGAGCGATCTACACGATGACTTCCGAAGTTGTTTTCATATCTGCGTATACCGTGCTATACGAATTCCCGAGCGATCTTGTAGTTTATTTGCGCGAAAGCTCCAGCTACGATAGCGGACCTTATTTCATTGCTACGATGATTGGGGCGGTAATTTCTTTACGTTTCAGAATAATATTATCTTGTTGCTGCACTTAGTCTTATTCCCTGTTCTTAAATGATCCCTTTTGCCTGAATTTGAAGGGCTGCAATAACGCAAAGTTTAGATGCAAGTGGCTACAGCACGTAAGGAGTTAAAGGCTCAGACTTCTAATTAATAGATCGCTGTTTAAATGCTCCGGGATTTTTTTATTTATTATTTAACCCCTTGCCGTACCATTTTTTGTGATTGAATGCGCAATAACTCTGAATTAACTGCTGAAATAACAATCTATCCCTGATTTCTTATATAGCGTACGACTTTGTGCAATGTTAAACAGCATAGAATTAATTTTATTTTATCCTGACCCACTGATATTTTTAAATTCACTCGTTATTGTACGGCAAGGGGTTAATAATCAAAGGGCGATTGCCGTACAATAAATAAATAATGTCATAGCCTGGGTGGTCATGGATTATATGTGTCGCTCAGAAGCCAGTACGGCTGTCTATTTTTTTTATATTTTCTGATTCTTGTGAATTTTAATAGAATAAAATGCATTCTATTAAAATTTACAAGAATCAGAAAATATAAAAAAATAGACTGGCTTCTGAGCGACTCATATGTGTTATATGTCAATCTAACGAATTATCCTTTCTCCAGATGCCCAAGATCATTCTGCAAGCCCTCCTATTCCTGACAGAGCTGCATTTTTTAATAAACGTTGAGTTCGAATTGTGCAACTTGTTGCTCTATTATTTTCTCACGATATTCGCCGCAATTTGCGGTATCGCGTACGGATTAATGTTCTCCAGTTGGATCAACGACTTTGACTTGGCGTCGAGCGTTATGGTTCCCATTGACTTGCTACTCATGTTGAACTCTGGCGTTTATTACAATCTCAGGTATAACTCGTTATATTCTCGATATAATAAGCTATCGAGAGAAATATGAATGAATGAAGTCTATGAGACAGATTGATTCGCCGTTGTTGGCTGTAATTTACCGTCGGTGTAATAATAGAGGGGAAGTGGAATAAGGTGTAATTTGAGAAAAGAGTAGGTTGCTAATGTTTCCAGATCGCTGCCCACGTATCTCTTGCACGTTAAATATGTGTCGCTGTTTTTTTACTTTAACGAGGCTCTATCCATAATTTATTGGTCGCGGATTGACAGGATTGGTGAGTGTTTCATTAATTGTTTAACACGTTCAATGTTGGGCGCGCTTTGCCTGTTTTATTAATTGTTTAACACGTTCAATGTTGTACGCACTTTGCCTGTTATATTATTTGTTTCAAAGTGGTAGCTTTTGGACTTTTTAACACTAGATCTACCGGCGTTATATCTGTTATATTTAAATATACCGGATAAGTACTTTGGAAAAAGAGAAATCAAAAGGTGAAAAAGATGATCGATTAAGTCATTTAAGTTTTATAAGATAGAAGTGAAATATTTACTGTATGGCTCCCCTAGGAATTTCGGGAATTTTTAGAAAAATTTGGAAACCGGTCATTTTGACCGCCTTAGTGGTTCTAGTGTTAAAAGATGTATTTAGTCAAACATATCGCTGAGAATTATTGTGAAATACGGTAGAATAACGTTGAATTTAATTAACTAATGAAATACTATGAAGTGCTGCCTTAGATTAATTTGTTATCGTGGTGTTTTTCATATTTTAGAATGCAACTTGAACAACGAATATCCGTGCCTTTCAACGGGAAAGGAAGTTTTATCCGAGTATGGTTTTCGGATGAATTATTGGTGGGATTTTCTCGGTATGGCGACTTTAACGATTGTCATGGTTATCGTTGGATATATCGGAGTTAGGAGAAGAAGAATGGTCAGGGGGTTGTTTTAATTAAAACATCGATGGATTATTAAGATAGCATCGTGTTTAATCCGTACGACGATACATTTTTGCTATAATTGTATTAACGATAAATATAGCTGGCAACGTAACAATGAATAATCAAGGTAAAGGTAAAATTGTAGTAACAATAAACAATCATTGAGATCAATGAAGAACACCTGAAAAATTTTCAACTACTTTCATCGATTAAGATAAACCTTGCCAAATGAAATTCCTTCAATCTTTAATCGTAGAACTTCTAGATTCGTAGAATTTCTTGCGAAGAATAAATAAAATATTTTTGATATTCTGCTTTATTATCTTCATTTGAAAAAGTTAATATATAAAACTCTCTTTAAAAATTTATCAACAGAGAAAAGAACACGATAGGAACACCAAATGTCCGAAATAAATCGACAAATCTTTGTTTCATTGGAATGTATCAATAAACAGGTTCCTTCCGGCTTCTATAACTAATTACCAGAAATCCGGCAAAATGGGCGATTAAAAATATCGACAAGAGGCCGGTAATATCCACGATATAATGGTCCTTTATGTATCCATATTTTTCCAAAACTTCCGAACCGCTTGACATACACGGTTCTTCAGGATCCGCGGGACAATCTTTAAGAATACAAATCCAAATTTGACGTCGGTCTAACTATCGATATTAATTCCGATCTTCGATAAGTCTTAAAGCTTCCTTACGTCCTACAAGCAAAGCTAGGGAACTGATACACTAATCCTCAAATGACCGGTTCCACGGAATGAGAATTTGTAATTTTTCATATTATTAACTAAAGGCTGTTTTTTCCAACATTAAATTGAAAATTTGCATATCTTTCGAAAATATGCCATCGTTATTTTATAACAAGTCGAATGACCGAACCCGGAAAGAATAGATACGCGTAAAGTGCCGGTACGGTTAGCGTTAAATTGTCAAAATGAAAATGTTAAAATTAATTAAGCTTTATCGTAAATTAATATGAAACTGTCTTTTGAATTTGATGGCTTTAACAATTTCAAGTCTTCCGGTTCCACCTTCCGTGGCTCGATATTGTAAGGGAACGGGGTTAATAAGCACAGTGCCAGCTAAGGTTTAAGATTATCCAATAAACCACGTACTTATGTGATCGATTAAAAGCCACTGCGTCAGAGAGATCGCCTCCAAACCGTAGTAAAACTGTGATACGTACTTCAACCATGCCAAACCAGGTGTCAAATGTCTGAAACAAAATAACGTTGCCCGAAAATGACGTTCTAATTGCCGGGCCCGAGTTCAAATCCTCCTAATTATTTGATATAATTATTTGATATATTGAAATGACCAGCTGACGAAAAAATATAACAAAAAAGGAAACGAAGAGGAGGAGAGCTACGGTGTTACGTAGTAAAAAATTTTCTCTAAATTAATATTTGGTACATCAACGCCTCGATGGATCGAAAGCCAGCTAAAACAATAAATTCTAAGCGAAATCCTCATAGCTGTTGATGCAGAAAGAAAGAGTTCCTCGTCGAATTCACTCCCGCACAAGAACCGAACGTTCTTTTCAAGACGCAGTATTATTATTTTAGCACGGTAAAGAATTTTTATTTGAACTCGTCGGAAGATTTATCGATGTTCTTATCCGCCTGAAAAATTAAATACGCAAGTGTGCTCTTACCCGAGGTGCAAATAAATGCCGCAGAAAATGAGGCTAAGGAAGTCCAGCGGCACTGAAAGAAGGGACGCCGTGTCGACGGATTTGAAGGACGCAGACATCAGGCAACCTGTTTTGAACATTCGATCATTTGCAAACATTCGATCGCCTATCGATTCGAGATATCCGATCGATTCTCACCAACGGCTGAGGCCGAAACGGCACAAAGAATAATGGGTAGGACGAAATAGCCGAAGCCTGAAATTCCACCTTGCAGTCCGGTAATTGTAAAGATAAAGAAGGCGTATAGGAAAGGCTGTATTATCGCTCCGGGAATCTGAAATTTGTGGAAGATTTCTTCGCCTGCTTTGAATTGCCATCAATTACGAGTATAAATTCCACCGTGACAATAAATTTGAAGAATAATTACACGACTTGGAACGGAGATACCTTACATAACTATCAATAGATTGAAAAAAGTAGCAGGTGTTTTTTAATTAAAGAAAATTAATGAAAGGAAATCAATATGATTAATAAATAATTTAATCGATATAAATTACAGTTAAAAGTGCAGGCTTGACTTCATATCGATTTCAAACGATGGAATATGGATATGAATGGCAATTAAAAGAATATTCATCTGTCGTCTCACCAGAACGATCACCTTGCTGATGTAATATGGCGCTGGGCTGTAAAGTCCGCCGGCGATGTCCCTCAGAAGAAGCGGAACTTCGCGTGGAAATGTGTAAAAAACTGCGTAATTAAACGTAAAGACCGTTTCGACGACTACCAGGTATAGCAAACCCTGCATGTTCTGGATTCCACCCTGATCCATCGCTTTCTTTATCACGCCCACGTAAGGGGATGAAATCAGCAGGCCTATTAACTTGAAAGGTCGTTTTATCGATTTCGGAGGATTTTCGATGGTATTTCGAGGAATGTTCTTTTCTTAAATAGTTGGAAGTTTGAGTGCTCGATGGAATTCAAGGGGATGAAATCAGCAGGCTTATTAACTTGGTGCTTTTGTTGATTAACCCCTTGCCTTACAATAACGTGCGACACTCGTGACGGTGTAAACGAAATAGGAAATTTGGAAGTTTTCCAAAAACTGTTAAATTGACAATATCAATTAGTCACGAGACGATTGAATTGCTTCCAGAATATTAATATTGCGTTCAATTATAAGAAATATGAAAAATCAGGAAGAAATGTTGATTTCAAGAATTAATTTTGAGTTACTGCATGCACAGTCAAAATAGAAATCGTAAGGCAAGGGGTTAAGGAGGATTTTGAATTGTATTTAAACAATATTCTTGCTTGGAGTTGTTGCAAGTTTGAGCACCCAGGAGCAGATTTATTAATTTCATTTTTTAACTGATAGCTGAGGCTGGTTAAATATTTGCGTCCTTTGAGCGATTTGCGAACATATTTGAAAGTTCGGAAGACGGAAGTATAAAGTGAAAATTAAATGCCGAGTGTTAATGGCAATTTGAGAGGGTTAGAACAGCGGAAAGAGGTATTTAACGAGATGCATTAGCAAGGTCGAGGGTGGCGAAGGCGGAGGAAAGTAGCAAAGTGTATGCGAGAGAGGAAAGAAATCCCTGCGGAATGGAAAGTGAAATATGTCTCGCGGATGTTACGGAAGGCGAAGGGAAAATGTTGAAGTACCATGAACACATAAGATCAAAGTTTTAACTGTAGAAAACGTGATAAATCGAGAAAGAAGGCAGATGAAGAAGCGAGAAGAATTCCTATCGAGAGATCAATGCATTCATTGTTCTAATATTAAATTCATTAGCAAAATAAAGCTTGTTCGAGTTACATCCTTAAATATTCCCAACATCATACATGTCTCTATTAACCCCTCGCCTTACGAATTATTTTGCGACTGTGCGTGCAATAATTCAGAATTAGATTGCTAAAATGAAAAGTTTTCAGTGATTCCTGATATGTCTTACAATTTAACGCAATATTAATAACACAGAAATAATTTTATTGTGTTGTGTTCCACTGATATTTTCGATTATATCATTTTTGGGAAGCTTGAAAATTTCCTATTCCATCTACCGCATCACGAGTGCCACTCGTTATTATAGGCGAAGGGGTTAAAAGAAGAATTTTTTATTTATATCCTTGTTATAATACGAAAAGCCCGCAACCAGTTTAAAATTGACGTCGTTAGAAGCAACCTCAGATTTTAATTGCAACCTACACTCAACAAGATCCCACGGAGGTGTTAAAAATTAAATAACATAACCAAAGTTAGATAAACATTTAGAAAGAGAAATAATCGTCATTTCGAGGCTCACCATGTAAGTTACAAATCGTATAATGTGCGAGGAGGAATTCCTTTTGTAATCTGTGTAAGTTCTCCACGTGAGCCATCGAAGCTGAGTAAAGATACGAGATTTTTTGAAATCTTTCACGGTCGAAGACGTGCTGGAGAAGAAAATTGGCAATTCCTCGAAGGTCGACGTGGTCGCGCAAGAACTCTCAATAAGTTTCGTCAGTCTCTGACCGTATTTCGATCTCTCGAACTGATCGCAGATTTTGTTCACCTGTCGAGAATCGTGACGATGAAATCGATCATTCTTTTTACACATTCTTTTGCAATTTCGGCCTAAGTACCTTCTCATAACACTCGCTCTCTCTGCCGCGAACTATGGAGAGTTGAGAGACGTAGAATTCTGCGCTGTTAAAGGTCGGAGGACAGCGAAGATTTATGCTAAAATTCGAAATAATCCACTCTTAACTGGACAATTTTCTGTTTCGTATCAAAATGGGGATAAATGTATCGTCGTTCAAGTATCTCTCGTACTATTTCTTCGTTTTTTTTTTCAATTTTACAAGTTATTTACAGCAAAGAGACTCGAACCTATCGAAAAATTCCGTCGCTTCGCTGGATGAGCCTTGAAAAGCAACCCTTCCGCCGGACAGCAAGATAACTTCGTGGAAAATCTCGAGCAAACCGGAAGCTGGCTGGTGCATCGAACAAACGACCATTCTTCCACTTGCAGCGAGTTCTCTGAGCGTTCTCACCACCGTCATGGCGGCATAACTGTCCAACCCCGTGGTTGGTTCGTCGCAAAAGAGGATACTTGGCTCGGTGAGGAGCTACAAAGAATCGCTGCTCTATCTCTGTCTCTCATTAAGATAATTAAGCGTGCCTCGATGATTCCGAGTCATTAGGGTCAATGGAACGATCATGTTTTTAACGTATGACTCGTAATGGAAGAATTTCGAGAAATTTCCTATAAGTAGGTTATTGGTAATTTTGAGAATCGATAATTCATTTCAACTGAAATCCGATTGAAATTTCACTGTGAAGATTAACCCTTTGCACTCCGTTGTCGCCGCAGCGGCGACATTGTAATAGAAGCTGATAACCCCGCTGTTAGGTAAATCCGGTGTAATTATTTATTTTTTTATACTGCAAAACATAATTTTAAAAAGTATGCGCTTCTTTTTTAACGGCGGAGCACGATTTTCAATTTTACAGAATTAAATTTGCCGTAGAATATATGTTTTTACCGCATTAAATAAATGTGTTTGCGTGCACCATTTATGGTACACGTGGTCGAGTTTAACGTGTACCATAAATGGAACGTGTTTACCCGTTGAGGACGACGGACGCATATATGCGGCCTGAGGAAAAATCTGATTATACTTTATCGATGTGTGTATACAAGATTAGAGTTGAAAAATTGAAATATAACTGTTGAAATATGATTACACAAATAGTAATTTATAACTTCTATGCATCAACACTCTGACTTTCTGATAAAAAGGTAGTTTTTTAGTGCCAAACAAATTATTTTTTTCTCAATATTCAAAAAAGTCTCCATCCGCAAAGGGTTAAATAGTCTGGGTTAGCTGGCAGCTTAGTAAAAATTGCTCGGAGTGCAAACGGGTTAATAACAATTAATGGAGAGGCATTGAAATCTTTGAGGGTGAATTTATTGCGCTTAAAATTGCTAATCTTCTTTGAGACGCTGCTTACTTGGACAGCTAGGGTGACGCGTTTCCGTTCTCCACCGGATAGAGAGGAGAGCTTGGAGTTGGAGCACGTCATCAGACCGAATTCAGCTAGTAGAATTGCTATGCGATGATTCCTGATGTTTAGACGCTGTCTTCTATCCATTTTCATGCATGCCTTAATGAGAAAGTTACCGAGACGTTTCTCAAATTAGCTTGCTAATTTCAAAAATTAGCTTATTCTTGCATTTATTTACTATGTCTTTTATTTTGCACTGCATTCTTGTAGAATCATCTCTTCGTTCGACAAGTTATAAACACAGTTATACAATCAATGACTAACTCAATGATTCACGTCATTCGAGTGATTAGCGTTACTTAAGGAATAATTATGTTAATATTGACCATAAGATGTGCATGGATTTTGAATCACACTAACCATGAACTCCATGTGCTCCTGAACCGTCAGCGATTCAACCACCAAGTCCCTTTGTGGAACGAATCCGGATATTCTGATCATTTCTTCGGTGTCGATAGGTTTTCCATTCAATAGAATTTCACCGGTTGCTTGCCCTGAATGAACGACGATACCCGGATATTATAAAATTCTTTTCTTCTCTTAATCCTTTAGAGTTCTATGTCGGACTATGCTTCGCAAAGTCGTTTAAAAAGTCACTATCGCAAATGGGCTACGGGGGTGTAAACTTAATGGCGGAGATTTTGCTTAAATTATTATTTAACATATCCTTGATGATTTCACTCATCTGGGTGGTTCAAAATGCGTTTAAAAGTGACGATAACATTTTAAGAAATAGAAAACAATTACGAAAAAAGATCGACACTCTCGCTAACCGTCTTTAACGCTAAAACTATAGTGCAACAATTGAAAGATGGCTAGGGAGCGGCGGAACCTCTCGTTTTCAAACGCCTATTCCGGCTATTTCGTTTTTGGAATTCCCAAACACAGTCTCCTAAAGTAAACATTCCGCATAGTCGTTTACTTTAGAGGGATGGGTTTGAGGATTCCAAAAACGAAATAGCGGAAATAGGTGGTTGAAAACGAGAGAATCCGCCGCTCCCTAGCCATCTTTCGATTGTCGTACTATACCAAGGCGGTCAAAATGATCGATTGACAATTTTTTTTATAAAAATTCCCCAAATTGATAGAGAAACTATGCAGGAAATAGTTCATTTTTATGTTGTAAAACAAAAATGACTTAGCCGATCGTCTTTTTCACCTCGTGATTCCACGTTTTCCAAAGTACTTATTCGGTATTTTATATGTATTGAATAGAAAGCAGGTAGTTTCGGTGTTAAAATTCAGGGAGTTAACAACGATTAGGTCCAAGTAAGAATTAACCACTCGTTTCTTCTCTCTTTTAAGTCCAACGGAATAATTACGATACTCGTGTTACTTCGCAAAGGGACGAATTACGAACCTTTAACTCGTCGACTTATAGTGGCGAGAAGTGTGGTCTTTCCAGCGCCGCTGAAAGGTGAGAATTCGTAAAAAAATTCTCTGAATTAGTGAAAAAAGTAAAGGAAAACCCGCGAAGATCTTTCGAGCGATCAAAGAAACGTCCTCTCGAATTACCTCGGTCCGATGATGGCCATTAAAGTTCCAGAACTTGCTACGCCACTGACTAAAATAAAGAGGAAAAGAAAGATGGCGAGAGAAAACAGAAGAGGACAAAAGAATTTTATAAGACAGCGGAATCTCCCCCGGTTGGACAAAGCCGCGAGATTCACTTCTCTTTTTCTCGTTTTAGCGCGAAAACAACGTGAGAATACCTCCGTGAAGCAACCGAATGAATTCGGTGTGTTGCCAACAGAAAATCTCCTTCAAAGTACCAACGTCCCGCTTTTTCTCCACCGTGTACGAAATATCTTTCCACGTCAGACACAAATCCTGCGACGTGATCCTCGGTAACGAGAAGTCCTCCGGTTTTCGTCCCATCTGAAAATCAGTTTCCCTCTTTATGGCAATTAATGATTCCCATCGATTCGTCAAAGCAACGGCTCTTCTCTCGAATTACGTTAAATCACGCAACGGTTGCTCTTAACCCCTTGCCCAACGATTCCTTTGACGATTCAATACGCAATAACTCCGAATTAATTGCTGAATTAAATATTTATCACTGAAGAAATAATTTGATCGTCTCGTGACTCATTGTTATTTTAAATTTCATAATTTTTTTAAAACTTCGTTAATCACTGACTTCTGATATAGCGTGTAATTTAACGCAATTAACAGCATATAATTTGCTCGTTTGGTGACCTGCTGTTATTCTAAATTTAATAGTTTTTGGAAATCTTCGTTAAGCACTGATTGCTGATATAGCGTGTGACTTAACGCAATTAACAGCATATAACTTGGTCGTTTGGTGACCCGCTGTTATTTTAAATTTCATCATTTTTGGAAAACTGAAATCTTCGTTAATCACTGATTTCTGATACAGCGTGTAACTTAATGCAAATTAACAGCATATAACTTGGTCGTTTGGTGACCCACTGTAATTTTAAATTTCATAATTTTTGGAAATCTTCGTTAATCACTGATTTCTAATACAGCGTGTAACTTAACGCAAGTAACAGCATATAACTTGGTCGTTTGGTGACTCACTATCATTCTAAATTTAATAGTTTTTGGAAAACTTCGTTCATCACTGATTTCTGATACAGCGTGTGACTTAACGCAATTAACAGCATAACATTTTGGTCGTTTGGTGACCCGCTGTTATTTTAAATTTAACAGTTTCCGGAAAACTTCAAAATTTCCTGCTTCATTTGCCGCGTCACGAATTTCCCTCGTTATTGTAGGTCAAGGGGTTAACAGGCTTCGTATTTTCTCGATATCACCTTTTTCAAGGATTAATTGAGATTACATTATCAAGGATTTCCAATATATTTGTGAGCTTCTCCCGCATTTCATAAAGGCTCTTACAAATTCACGACGAAAGCTGTTGATTTATTATTGATTTCGATATTCCTGCGAAGGCGACAGGATGCCGATAAATTGGAGTTAACAATCGGCGTTGCGTTGACGTGAGAGGACGTTGGAATAAAATAACAGTTATAAAAAGGTAGTGAAAGAGTGGTGAAAAAGGAAGGACGAGGGGGGAAAAGTGCAATCGAAGGTTAGATCGATCTTTGAAACGTGTGCGTATGCGTATGTACTACGACATTAATTATTCAGGTGTCCTTGTTGCAACGCTAATTACAGCCCTTATCTGTCTGAGTGCACTTGCAAATCGTGGTTACATAAAGCACAGGTCCGGTTTGTGCATCGCCATATTGGATCACAATAATGGTGTCGTTTATGTAAGCGCAGTACACATGAATGACCTGCGATCTGCACGCACGATCGGCGACTGTATCAATGGGCCTTTTTTGCGATATTTCCATACCCAAGACACATTTCTTTTTTTCTACCTACAACGAATCTCTTTTTGGGTAATTTAATATTGCATTTTTTTACAAAATTCTATTGCATTGTTAAAGAATGCAGAAAATTGTTTTACGGGTGCAAATAACAGATCAAAGATTAGCCAGATTTCGAGGTGCATTAATTTTGCCTCATTAATTTTATTTGCAATTTTGATCGCGTTGAAAAGTTTATGGAGCTGGTATTTGCGAAGGCGAACGATAATCGTGTCAATGATTAAACGACTTGCTAATTTCTTTTTTCAATTTGCAAATTGCATACACTCTCTCGCCTCTGATAAATCCTTCTTGACAAATTCAATTTTGAAACAGTACAAGAAGCTCTGATTTGTGCGTGTAAACCATTTTATCGTTTCTACATCGATATTGCAATTTCCAAGGTAAAATCGGTCAATTATTTCCATCGAATTTCCTTCCCCAAAATCTCCTCGACTCTCTTTTTCCACTTTTAAAAACCCCGTAACTCCGAGCAGCTCGCAGCTCCAATTTCGCATCGCGGAACGAGGGAGAATTCTTTTCAAATTTCATTTCAAAAAGGTCAACACCGCGAAGGCCAATAATCGGATTGAAAGGAGCAACCCCTATTTTTTTCAGCCTTCACCTTCGAGCCAGCCCCGCGTAAATCTATCCGCGGGGGAGTCAACGAAAGTCCCGTCGTTTTATCGCGATTGTAAAGCTTGTTTATAGATCAATATCGTCTAGTTATTCCTCTTCTTTATTTTCCACGTTTATCGGACCACCGTCGACGGATGATAAATCGACCCGTCCAAATCCACCGGCCGCGAATTTATCAATGAAATTAGCCTGCCACTTGTCCTCCACCTGCGACGACCCTTCGAACTTAGCCTTTTCTTTTGTTTTTCCGCCCTTTCATCGTCGTCTTTCCTTCTCACCCTGGCTATTCTACTTACGCTGTTGTTTCCGCCGATGTACAGCATCCTGAATGCACAAAACAATGACTCTGACAAACGACAGGAATTCTGAAACGGTGACGCAACGATCGAAGGATGAGCGACGTTCGAAAGCGGGGAGAAAGAGAATTCTATCGTCGACTGTCGTCCTGGAAGTTTGATCTCTTAGCGATCGTCCTCAACGTCATCCTTGGTGGGATCTGATCGTTCGGAAACCTTGAAGTTCCTTGGACTGTCGGTGATTCTTGTGATCTTTGGAAAGTTTCTTGGCGTCTTGTAAATCTTAGCTATTCTTTGATTAGTTACTCTTTGTACCGTCTTCTTTGGAAATGTCCTTTGGCTACTGTCGAGATTAGCGCTCTTCCCTGAGACTCTGAGGTATGAGAAATACAATTCAACCGGTTTATCGACGTTGCGCTTGAAAACCTCTTTCAAAACGATGCCACTGTTCGTTTAATCTCAAACTATCTTCCGAGCAGAGATCACTTTAACGCTGCACTAATTTCCATGTAACAAATTTGTCAAAACACCCCGACTCATCGTATCCAAAACATCAACCCTCGTTTCGTTCAAAAGTTTCTTCACTCTTCGTACATTTCTATCAAAACTGATATTACCGCTGCACGACACGCGAGAAAATTAGCCACAAAGGTCACGCTGATCGAAGAGAGCGGCGGAGATTTTCTCTCGATTTTAAATTTCTCGATTCACGAAATTTCACCGCGGCGAGAGATTCTTGTGGATATAAATTCGAGCGGGTTAGGGTAACTGGAGGCGAACGTTATTTATCACAACATGACACCATCGGGAATGGTTTTGCGGAGGAAGAGGCTGCGGTGTTTCTTATATACATTGCAGCCTCGTTGCACAACGAGACCGCGGACTTGCGAATGCACGCCGAGAAGCAAAGACGACGGAATAACGAGAAAACGCACGGTAACGCATTCCTACTCGAGACTCGATACTCGACAGATCGTACGGCGAGAGTTTTCAATGGTCGTTGGAAAGATTCTGTAAAAGTGTTACTTACGTCGCAGCTTTTAGGCTCTCAATGTCGTCGTTGTTATTTATCGCGACGTTAGGGAAACATTGGCGGCAAATTAGGCCGAGACGCGGCCAACAGCCAGATTTAAGTTAAACCCTTGCCCTACAATAACGTGTGACACTTGTGACGCGATCAACGGAATAGGAAACTTTCAAGTCTTCCAAGTAGGACAAAGGGTTGAACTGAAAATATTAGTGGATCGCGAGAAGATCAAATTAATTCTATAGTAATAATATTGCATTAAGTTATATGAGAAATCAGTGATGATTTTTTATTTCAGCAATTAATTCTGAGCCATTGTTACGACTTCTTTTGTAAGTTCCTCCGCAATAATACCGAATTAAATTGATAAATTTTAATATGTTTATATAATATATATTTAATATAATAATAGTATATATATTAATTTAACACTAGGACAACCAAACCAGTCAAAATGACTGGTACATAATTTTTTCCAAAAATTCTCCAAGTTTATAGAAGAGTCATAGAATATATATTCTGCGCCCACCTTGTAAAACATAAATTACCGAATCGATCATCTGTTCCACCTCTGAATTCCCCTTTTTTCAAAATACTTAATTAGTATATTTAAATATAACAGATTTAACGCCGGTAGTTCTAGTGTTAATATATATATAATATATTTTAATATAATATATTAAATTAATATATCGTGTAATTCAACGTAATATCAATATTATAGAAATAATATCATCAGTCGCGTCTCATTGATATTATCAATTTTGCCGTGTGACGATTGCCACTTATTATTATAAGGAAAGAACTTAGGCTAATTTATTTAAATTTTTTGTAATTAACATTGCAGCCTCATCTTCCGCCTATCTTCAGAAATATTTGTTGAATCTGAAGCT
Source organism: Cerceris ruficornis (assembly GCA_963989415.1). Lineage (NCBI taxonomy): Eukaryota > Metazoa > Arthropoda > Insecta > Hymenoptera > Crabronidae > Cerceris > Cerceris ruficornis. The sequence goes on from OZ022525.1 coordinate 15,557,635, forward strand.
CATATAATAAGAATTATTTCGTACAATTCAAAGGTTCGATTATCGTTATTTAGTTGAAATCGTAGGTCGACGATGAATTTTCGACAGAACCAATGACTTTCAGATTTCCTTGGTCGATTGACGAGCAATTTTCGGAGGAAAATGAAAGAGACGAAGAAAACGGGCAAGAAAGGTACGATTATTCGGTGAAATACTAAACGAAAGCATTACGGATCGAGCGATTTTGCGGTTATCCATTAGCAAACACTTGTTACATAACGAAATCGCGTACTCGAATAACCATGCTGGAAAAAACTAATTGGATCTATAAAACCGGACTTAGTGCGTGTTTAAAACTTGTAATGAAACGCGAAAAGGAATCCGATCACGCATAAAGTCCCTTTCCAACCGCGTCTAACACACACTTCGACTTAAAGTTATAAACAGCAATTAAGAATTCACTGCCGTTCAAAACTTATCAGCAATTTCCACGTTACAAGCTCAAGAGAGACCGTAAAATCAAGAAACTTCGATCAAAGTTCTAAAATCATCGAAACCCTAACATCCTCCAGCTTCCACCCTTAATATTCGCATTCCAATTGATCTCCCCGTGTCAACACCTATCGCAAAATCTCTTTGGAGTTTTCTATCCGACCGGCGAATTTTTTTAATTCCACGTGGAGGACTGTTTGACAAAAATATCGAGAATCAGAGGAAAGATCAATGGCCGGATGATCGGGAGGAGGAAAAAGAGGAGAAAGAGAAAAGAAGAGAGCGACAGGGTGAGATAGGGTGGCAGCTCGTGTGAGAGAGTCTGGGGAAAGTCAGGGATAGCCGCAATGGCAATAAAACCATGGAAATGTCGGAATCGGCGCAATATGATTCCACGAAGGGTTGCGAAATAGAAACGAAACAATGTTTGCGTTGCGCGTAGCACCGGACATCCCTCTTTGTCTTTCCGTTTCTCTTTTTCCCTGCTTTATGTGGATTCAGGGTCCTTGTCTTTCCCTCTCTTGCTCGCCCTTTCACTCTCTGTCTCTCCCTTCACTCTCTTCCTCTCCCTTTCACTCTCTTTCTGACTTCTGCCCGCCCTTTCTCTCTCTTTCTGACTTTTACCCAATCATTCTGTCTCTTTCTGCCTTTTGCCCGCCCTTTCTCTCTCTTTCTGAGCTTTCACCCTCTTTCTCACCCCCGAATTCGTCCCCCATCACTGTCGCCGCGTATTTCTCTAACTTTCACCGGTCGAGAATGTGGAATTTGTTAATATCCAGCAGCTAACTAGTACCGTGCGAAAATGTCCGTCGTTCAGTCGTTTCTTATTGTTACTTCGGATTTAATTCGACGTTCTGAGGCGTCTGCGAAAACCTGCGAACCCTACGAACTTCCACGGCACTCTAATCAAAGCAGGTTTTCTACCTTTCGAGATTTGCAAAATAGTTCCGGTCGAAATGTTTCGCGAGAGTTGGCGCAAAGTTACTCGGGGATTTAAAAGGAATTCTTTTTAAGCGTTATCGGGATTTGGAAGTGTTGAGGAGATTTTGGAGGGAAGTTTGCAGGAGGATGGGTCGATGTAACATTGCGGAGTTTTATTGTTATGAGAATTTCCACTGTTCCATGGATTTTTCTTTCAAGGATTTGCGTTTTAGGCGTTGTGGTCTTTTTTGACAAAAGGGCTAAGAGTATTCCTTGCGCTAAAGTAAAATCAGCTTTGAGAAGTTCGGATGTTAACACTTTTCTATCGTTTTATCTTTTGGATATTGCTCGAAAGTGTATGTGAAAAGGTTTGCAACTTTATCAAAAGTTTTTCTAATTTATATATTTTAACGCGAAGAACGCCGTGGAACTCACAGGTAACCGGTGCCCGAATTCAGCGAGGTAATTCTCTTTCCCTGCGTGCCATTTTAATAGTGGATATTTTTACACTTTTAATTCGTACAAATGAAACAATTTTGTGAATTCCTGGCAACAATTTGAATTAATAATGGCGCCAAATAAGCGCCAAGACGGGGAATACGTGAAACTTATCCTGGAGAGAAACGATGCCGTACAATTCTTTATCTTACATGCCGTATACCTTCTAATAATAGCGCTTGCTTTCTGCCTGAATTCTCTACTGTGCAGTACGGTATTTGCTACGTTTAGAATTTCACAGATTTTTAAACCTTCAAAGATGCAACGAGCACTCACTACATTTTCACGGAATATGGCAACGATGAGGTATAAAAATCGCCACCGTTAAAAATATAAACGAAGTTCATACAGAACTCCATTCTATATTTAATTCCATCCCGGCGTTTCGACGATTTTTTACGCATTAAAGGCACGACTGATTTTCATTCTAATTTAATTTCTTTGCGGAATGTGCGATGGCACCTCTCAATTGTATTAATTAAAATACTTATTTTATTTAATGTACAGGAGAATTCCATGGATTTTTGATTAAAGGTATTATACGTAAAAATTATGTAATAGTCGTCGGCGAACACTGTCTTAAGTATTTCAACGTTAAAGTGGCGATAACGTCATTGATCTTTAATCGTATAAAAATAAATTTGGATCGAATCTAGAATGTCCCACTCCGTTTGATATACATAGCAGGCATTGACTTTGCTGAACAAGAGTATTTTTATCTATTGCTATTGCACCACGGCTTCTTGGCAGCATAGGAAACCTCTAACGGTAGACTGTTAATTAAAGAAGAACTTCTGACAATTACAGCCAGATAAGAATGGCAGGAGAACGCGGATCTGGTGCTGGACAGGGTGGAGGTAGCGGTGGTTCCATTCGCGATGCCGGTGGCTCATTTGGCAAGATGGAAGCTGCCCACGAAGATCAATATTTTTATAATTTGGTTAGTTTCATGGATCGAATCGATCGATCGTTAAAATACATTGGTCCTTATGTTTCTTTTCTTTGCATAATTTCAATGTTGAATAATTATGCTTTATGGAATGTCAAACAATTGATTTTAGTTAGGCTAGAACCAAAGATTTTTTTCTTTTAGCAAAAGGATCAGCTGAAGAAACTGAAAGAGGATCTGCACGATGAAATCTCATTCCACGAGGAGCAAATTAAGCGCCACCAGGAGGCAATAAACCGCCACAAACAGAGAATCACAAACATGGATACAAAGGAATGAGATGACTTTTGTTGATATATTTACGAGCCTTGAGAAGAGCAGCCTTAAGTTTCACTATAATATACCTCCTGTGTATCGAAGATAGTAGCTTATGATAGAACATCGCGCCGTAACTTTTTTTTAATTGTGAAATATTGTACATTTTGTTACGAAACAAAATGCATTGATTTTATTACTTATTAAATAAATAAGAAAATGCATGGATATGTAGTCTCTTGGATTTACACATACGCAACCTAATTTTCGTTCGTTCTGTAACTACCGAAACGATAAAATAAAATCGAGCCGACATTCGTGATAAATTCGATTATTTCTCGAACACAATCGAATGTAGATGCTCCGTTGTTAAACGTATAAATGGTAAAAAAATCCTTTTTTATGCCATCATTCTAATATGTTGGGCGCTGAATCGTGTTTTCAATCGATCGATTAAATTATGGTAATTTTTCAACACGATGTTACGAAATATTTGCCGAGGCATAACGAGCGAAATTAGCAGGTCAGTGATTTCACGTTTACAAATCATCGGGTTTTCATTTTTGGTTATGTGAAATTAATTCTTCGATCATTTTTCGTCCTTTCTGTAGCTCAAGATATTTAAACAGAAAAGCCAGCGATTCGAGCAAAGATAATTCACCGGACGATATTGCGTACCAAATGGATTATCTTTGCAAGCAGGTAAAATTTTCAAAAACAATTTTTCGTCGATGTTTATTGAAGTAGTATTTTAAAACTGATTATATGTCCGTAGGATAAAAAGTTATTGGAAGTATTGAAGCAAAAAACGCAGGACGAGGTGAGAAACATGCAGAACGAGGTGAACGCAATGCGCAATAAAATCGAAGAATACAACCGCGATATTAATGAAAACCTGAGATTTTTAAAGGGCCTGGAGCAAGATTTATCGGCTAGTGAGAAAAAATGACCGTTACGTTATGCGCATAGCTATGTGTTTTTGCATATTTGCAAATCTTCGAACTCTTACATTTTAATTTCATGCGATTATTACAAATATTCCATTATGTACTTAGAAGAAAATGTACAAGGTATTATCCTTTGAATATATCGACTAAAAGTATTGGTTAATTCCTGAAGAAATTCACTCACCGGTGCAGCATGAAATTCTTCGTTCAAATGCGTCGTCCTCCGCCATTTTGTCCCGCTCGTTAACGCCGGTCCTCCGTTGCAACCTTCAATCTTGGTCAAGCACTCAAAAACTGCACATAACACTCGTGTCCATTGAAAATTCCAAATTTCACGATTTCCTAACAACATCTAACACTCGCGTTATTATATCATCAAAATCCCCAAGTGTTATTGTCCGTGAAGCAATGTTTCCGAATTCTCAAAAGCTTAACTCCAGCACTCCATAACTTTCCCAATTTCTATTCCATCAACCCAATTTACTGACCACACATTAACTTCGTTACGTACCGACGGAAAAATGAAAAACCACAAACCTTCTAAACTTCCCAACACTTCGAACTTTCCGAAAACGCGAAAATTTCCCACAGGAAAAAACCGCGAGGAAAAAGCGACGCGAGCACCCGAAGAAATTCGAATTAACACGCGAAGATTTCTATCCTAGATGGCTGATCAATCGCTGCCGTAGTTACCCAAAGCGACAGCAGATGGCGCATGCGCGGCTATCCAACATGGCGGCGGCTCAGGCGATGGAAGCGGCCGATCGTCGCGCCCCCAGTGTCTCGCGGTTCATCGATCAGTGTGGTGTGTGTCGCGTTGTTGCTCGCGGTGAAATTTTTTTGGTGGTTTGTTCCTGCCCACGACGTGTACGAGAACGTACTTTCCGTTTGGTTTCCTCGTGCCGACGCGGTGATCACCGACGGGGGCTCTTAAACGGGCCCAGCGGGAAACAGAGGAAAGATGCAACCGAGGATATACTGGATTCTGATCGGCACGGCCGTCATTCTCGCGGGATGCAACGCCGCTACCGAGGTGAGTACGATTGCATTCGATAGCTTTCCTTCTTGCTGTCACTTCTGCGACGATGATTTATCGTCTACCGTTTTCTCCGTCTTTTTTCCATTCTTTAAGTTCTCTCGTTATCGTATATCTGTACTACAAAACTTCGCGTATACGGAGCGACTCTATGCGTGTCTACGGTGAGACTCTTTTTCAAACGTTCCTCGCGAAGCTTTTTTTTCCGAAGCATCTCTCCTCTTATGGGATGTGTTCGTGTATCGGCATCGTACGATAGCATCGTAGTCTGTCCGCGTAACCGTATTTGCCCTCTGTCGTGGCACGCAGAGGAGAGTCTTGAATCGCCGATAGCCGAAACCCTTTGTTTATTATACTCGTGCCAGTCGAACGTCCTCGCTGTGCGTGGACTCTTTCCCCGTATTTCGTCTGTTTACGGTTACGCGGACTTCCGAGAAATTGTGGCGTCAGGTGTTGCTCCGTTCGAGCCTCTCGGAAGGTCGTATTGTTATTGCTCCGAAGTTTCGACCTTACTACGCCATATTTTACAAGTATTCGATAATACTGCGAGTTCTTTTAATCGTCGAAATCAAGAAGAATAGATATTGTGGAACGTAGTTATGCACGCGCATCGTTACGGCCTTTCATTACGGAGTAAAGATGCAACGAAATAGGTAGTTACGGAGGGAAATTCGAATGCTCCTGGCTGATGGCTTTTTTTAAACGCAATATCGAACGGGTTATCCGATCTTCCGTGTACTCGTTTTTTTGCCTCATTCTTTTTTATGCTCCATACCTCGTCAGAAGAAATTATATTCGCGGTATTGCCGTTGTTCTTTTGTTTATGCTCTTCGAGCGGGATACGTACGTGCGCGATGTGTATCGATACAAAAATAGAGGTATTCTCCGATATTGCAAGGAAATTCGAAACGTGGGTACACTGTGCTCGCGTCTGATCTGTTTTCGCTCGTCGAGGCAGATAGCAATATTTTTTCTGATATTCCATTTAATTCGTTGGCATGCTAATCTTTATATATATATATGTCCTCTTGCTTGTTTCTTTTTAATAACAACAAAAATGATATTGTTTCTCGGTACTGACGTAATAGGAAGGCATTAAATATAATAGATATAAAGCTTAGTAGTTTTAGGGTTGAATTAAATTCGAATAACTCACAGAATAGTCAGTTTGCTATCGTTAACGATAGTATTCGTCGTTTATTTTTATCACTAGGATTATCGACTGTAGTATATTTAAATATACTAAATAAGTTCCTTGGAAAAACAGGAACGAAGAGGCGAAAAAGATGATCAACTAAATAATTGAGGTTTTAAAAGATGCAACTAAGCTTTATATCTATGATATTTAAATATACCGAGTAAGTACTCTGCAAACGGAGCAATCACGAGGCGAAAGAGACGATTAATTAATTTGCTCAATTAAATGATCAATATAATAAACTTCATTTTATTAAAATTTACATAAATCAGAAAATATGAAAAAAGTGGACTTAGCCGCATTGGCTTCTGAGCGACTCAAATAATTTCCGTTTTATAAGATAGAAGTTATCAGATTTATTATGAATTTAAAGAACTTTGTCAAAAAATTGGAACCCCGTCATTTTGACCACTTTGGTTCTTTTAGCGTTAATATCATCATTCTTACAGCAAACTAAACAAATTAATTATTAATTACGCGTTTATCTTTCTCTCCCAATGCTTGAATTGAAACTAAACGTGAAATCTGAAAGAAAATTTCGCAATTAATTTCAAGGCGATGTTTATCGACGGCTAACGCAGCCAAGATTATTAAAACGAACGTCGGATGTTTCGTTTGATGAATGTTCGTGCAAATATTTGCCGTATAATTATTATATATCGGAATTTACGACGAGCCTACGACACGCGGCGGCAAGGGAAAAAGGACGACGGCAAAAATATAATGCGAGGTCCGTGCTAATAGAAAAATCAATAATTTAATACACGCCGATTTATCGTTACGAGAAATATTACAACGCTGAACGGCAGGAATTAATTGAATTCATTTTAGTTAATTATTGCGAATGAATCGTAACGAATGATACACACAATTACAGTCTTATTTCAAATGTTTCCACTTGAACGCCGGAGTCGCGTCGTGCGAACAATTCGGTGAACATTTTCCACTGTAATTAATGGACGCCCTTTATCCCGCGCGATATCGAATCATTTGCCGTACAGTTTTTGCAATACTAATGATAACGCGGGAAGTATATCTGCGAGTAATTAAAAGTAGCTTTTTTTTGCATTTTAACGCCTCCGCTGCTTAGTGCTATCGACGAAGGGATTATAAGTTCCGTTATCGAGGAGTTGCAAAGAGGAAAATACTTTGGGATTTTTTAATCCTTTACGATCCCATATTTGACAGTAATCAATATACTTTTTAGTTGCATTAAACATTATTTAATCAGTGGATAATTATATTAATTGTATTAAATGTTAGTATTTAATTTTATTTAATATTCTGTGGACTTGCTTTCGTACTTTGGTGTTTGATAATATTTTCTATCTTTATCCGCCGATATTTTTCGGGATTTTTTAATCCTTTACGATCCTATATTTGACCCTAATCGATATAGTTTTTAGTTGCATTAAACATTACTTAATCAGTGGATAATTATATTAATTGTATGAAATGTTAGTATTTAATTTTATTTAATATTCTGTGGACTTCCTTTCGTAGTTTGGTGTTTGATAATATTTTCTATCTTAATCCGCCGATATTTTTTCGGGATTTTGTACTTATCAGGATTTATAGTTCATTTCTTTATAGCGAGGAAAAATTAGAAAGATAATGTAACCACTCTAAGTAATTAAGAGGCCGAAATTAAAACCATAAATTGTTTCTCTAACGGAGATAGAATTATTTGATACACAGAATAATTATCCGACCGAAGTTAATTGAATCGAGAAGTTCATTTCTTTTCAGCGATCAGAGAAGACTGATGATAATTCGCCTCTACGAGCAGATAATTGTTAATTACAATGATAAATTATCTCCGCGATACCGATGAAATAATTAAACCCACGATGTAAACAGCTACGAAATAACCGAGACACGACCTTACCCGATTGATCCTCTCGGATAAACATTTATTCTTAACCACTCCAATAATTCCCAATCGATTTTACACTACAAGCCATCCCCAACAAAATGAAAAACTCCCACTCGACAATGCCAGAAATTTGTCACCGATCTCCCAGCAGCCGTTCACAATGGATATCCGTTTCTTTCAACGCTCCTCCCCGAGGAATTTCATTTTCGCGACAAAAGTCCAACGAAATCGCTCCTTAAGTAACTCTCCTTCGATCGAACTACGCTCGAATAATTATCCCATTGCGAAATAGCGGGATGACGAAAAGTCGCTGCTTCCCCGAGACAGAGAGAGAGAGAGAGAGAGAGAGAGAGAGAGAGAGAGAGAGAGAGAGAGAGAGAGAGAGAGAGGTCCTTGTTTTCCCGCTAGAAATGGCATTGTCCTTGCGCTTATTGTCCCCGTTGCCTCGGTATTCCACGGAGGCGCGCTTAAATCGGTCGGCAAAAGCTACGGTCCCCTAAGAATCCACTGAAAACCGGGCCATCGCACAATGACCCCGATTCTCCTCTCTTTGGAGTCGCACAGTGTCGGGAATCGAGGGTGGCCGATTTACGAAATTCACCGCGTGACTCACGTTTTCCCTGCTGGAAGCCGGAGGCGGATCGGGATTTGGGGTGATTCCTCGGAGGAAGGGAACGTGGTGCCTCGTTAAACCCCCGAGAGCTGCACGTTCTACAGTATTCTCGGTAAATGGCACGTGGAGAGGGCAGGGGGGTGGAGGTACGTTTTTTTTCGATGCGACGAGGGTTGTTGATGTTTCTGTACTTCGATTTCGATGGCTGTGATCAGTTTGCCGGCGACTTATTGTTTTAGATGGCTTCGGAATCGACGAGGGTTTGATATTCGTAGTTTGTTAAAATTTGTTAACTCTTTCAAAGTGTCCCACTTCTTTGATGCATAAAGATGCACGGTGGGACGTTTCTGGTCCCGCCTCGAAAATTTATATTATTATATAACTTTGTTAAACTCTTCAGACCCGAATTTTTTTTCGTTTAAGAAAACATTATTTTTATACTAAAATTAATTTAATTCACGTGAATGAAAGCAACAATATACTTTTGACAAAAATATTTATTTCTTTGTAAATGTATATATATACATAATTTGTAAATGTACATTGCAATGGACATATGGTCCTTACGCAAGATTTGTAACATTAAGGAGATCCTGAGACATATTTGTATAAAAAAGAACTAAGTGAAACTAAATTTAAACCTGTACGTAATAAAATATAGACGGAAAGTATTATGTACATTACAATGTGCACAGGGTCCGAAGGGGTTAATAAATATAAACCAAGTTTATTCAATCAAAAAAAAATTGTCTGGGCAACATGGGTCATTTTATTTTCTGAATTCCCGTGCCTCAAAGAGTCAAGACGTTGAACGACTTTAGATTTTGAGACTTTGCATCGACCTGAGGTTGTCATTGCCGAGTCGTTAAATATTTAGTTTCCGACGGGTGTAGGATCATCGTGGCAATTGAAATTTCTTGTTAAACTTACGAAATCTAGTCTCATCTCTAATGAGAAGAGCCACTTGGAATGTGGAGTTCACCGTCGCAGCCTCCGCGAGATGGAATAATACATGAAATCAGTATAGACGAGCTCTTCGCACGATGATCGCTTTTAGACCTTGAACCACATACCAGTGGCATTTTGAATTCATAATTCTCTTAAACCTTCTTCCAATTTCATAATTTCACAGATTATCCCTTCGCAGTTGCACGTAACTACGTCCAAGCAATTCAGCCTGCAATTAAGGCCAAAGTCTGCACGTATTCCATTGAAAAGACCGCATTATTTGACTCCCTTTCGTTTGAGGCGAGCTTCCTTAAGTCCCATTCGCACTAAATCGCGTCACGAACGAAAGAAACCTTAAATTAACGTCCCGAAAGGGACAAACTTCTCCCGGATACACTCAAAGCCCCAGTTTTGAGCGGCCGATGAAACATCGCCGGCAATAATCTCGCTGTCTTCGCGCGGAAAATGCATTCCTCTCTGCAAAGGCCGCTTTGAAGAACAGAGAGAGGAAGGAATCTTATAAATATTCGCATCGCATCATCACCGTTTCGCATTCCTTGCGAAACGCGTAATAAAGAAATCGGTAACTTTTTCCGCGAGCAACTCGCGTCTTCGGGGTCCGAGTTTTGCGCTGCGCTACGGCAATTTAAATCGTTTATTTCGACCCCCTTAATTGAGATTCCGCGAGCGTTGACTTTGTACGCGAACCTACTAAACATTTTCAGCTCGATTAAATATTTGCGCAGTTTGCCCGACTTCCCGGGGAAAATTAATTCCGTTGGGAAGTTTTAAGTCGAGAGTGATTTTCGCGGATCTCGCGTCTGCATTATACGGGATGCACTGTAAATAAATTGTTTACGTGTGCGTGCCCACTGTAATTTTGATATTTTCTTGCCATAGATAAGGTGTCTGTGGTGTTTCCAATTTTCTCGAAACATCCACCTTATTTCTGCAGTGAAGGTTTTCAGGGAGAGCGGTCTCAAATTTGGGATTCAGCTTTGCGTTGTTAAAAAGTCAATTAAAATGATTTATAATCTCGCTAATAAAGTGTTCGCGGTGTTTCTAATATTTTCGAAATAACTACGTTATTTCTGCAATGAAGGTTTCAGGGAAAGAGTTCTCAAATTTGGAATTCAGCTTTGCGTTGTTAAAAAGTCGATTGAAATGATTTATAATCTCGCTGATAAAGTGTTCGCGGTGTTTCTAATATTTTCGAAATATCTACGTTATTTCTGGGTGAAGACTTCAGGCAAAGACACTTGAAATTTGGAATTTAGCTTTGCGTTAGCAATAATTCGAATAAAATGATTTTGCATCTGGTCCAGCGAGATAGAAAATATTCTACAAATAATAAAAGCACATTTAACACTAGATTTTTGGAAGCCGTCGAATTGATGGGGTTCCTACTTGTCTTATAAATATTTTTCAAATTTACAGAGACGCTGTACAGTAGATATTTCACGTATATTTTATAATACAATAATGACCTAACAAATTACCATTTTTGCCGCTTCATCCCTCTTTTTCCAAAGACCTTATTTAATATATTGCAAATTAACAGATTTCACGCCCGTAAATCTAGTGTTAAATAGTGTCTGTATTTTAAATATTTTATGATTAAGCTATTTACATTTATATATTGTCCCTGGTTGAGATATTTTACGCTTAAGCTATTTACATTTATAATATATTTACATATTCACCGTAATTTAGATATTTCATAGGACATTTCGCGGATACGTGACTTTAATATTTACAAAAACATTATCGATGCAACGTGGATTTTCGTGTGCTCGAAAATTCCAGCGTCGCCGTTACTTTATTAATAGATGGCCGAAAATACGTTTAAATAGTTTGTTTACAGTGGCGGTCAATGCTCGAGCATGTTTATTTCGGGATGTTATGTAAGGCGATAGACGGGATGTTGTTCGGAATTTAGAATGGAATAAATTAGAGGCGACGACCTCGACGTAGTAACCCCATTGATGTAACGACGTTGAAAATTCATTCGGAGTTTACTTACCGAGCTGCTGCACAATTTTGCGTCGCAGTTTAAAATTCTTTTGGAATATTTGACTTAGAATCCCCCTTTTGCCTCGTTGCCTCAACACTCCATGATCCTGAATTTTTTCCAATTTTTCTAAAATTAATAATATAATTCTTTCCAATTTTTCTAAAGTTAAATCTATTATAGTCTATCATATTAAATAAGTACTTTGAAAAAAGAGGAATCGAGAGGCGGAAAAAATGGTCGATTCGGTGATTTATGTTCTTTGACATGGACGTAGAATATTTATTCTATGAGTTTTTTATAAAATTGGAGAATTTTTGGAAAAAAATTGTGTACCGGTCATTTTGACCGGTTGGTAGTTCTAGTGTTAATAAAGAAAAAAGTCAAATTACGAGGATGGCTGTAATTTCTGAGGGACATTTATATGAAAGTATGAAATCCTTGGTAGCAGTTGAAGTCGTAATTAAGGCGATAGAAAATTGACTAGGATGGAAAGCTGGATCTAGATGCACTCGACGTAGCAGATTTAGCTTATTTTTTAATTAGATAATAATTATCATGGCCTTGGTAAACGAGAATAACAAAATTCCTCGTTGAGTCGTCTGCCGTGGAAATATCGCCACGATGACGAACATTAATGACCTTCCATTCAACGGCACAGGTCATCCAGGGTCAAAGGTCTACATTATTTGATCGCAAGGGAACACTGTAATCCTATGGAGTTTCTTTCCATTAATTATTCTGAATTTGTTCCCTTACACGGCTCAACTATAATTGAGTCGCTCAGAAACCAATGCAGTTAAGTCCATTTCTTTGATATTTTCTTATTTTTGTAAATTTTAATAAAATAATTAAAATTCTATTAAAATTTGCAAAAATCAGAAAATATAAAAAGAATTGACTTAATCGCACTGGCTTCTGAGCGACTCAATTACAGTTGAGCCGTTTAAGGCAACAAATTTAGAATCTTTAGAATATTTAGAAAATATTAAAAAAAATAGAACTGCATTGGTTTCTGAGAGACTCAATTTCTATTAACCCTTTGAGGACTAGCGACGCATATATGCGGCCTGAGAAAAAATTTAATTATAGTTTATAGCTGATAAAAAGGTGCTTTTGCATCGCAAAATGAATGGCTATCTCTCAATACTGAAAAATGTCTCCGTCCGCAAAGGGTTAAGTCTCAGTGTGCAAGATAATCTTTGCGCTAGTAGCGAGGCTACTTTCAAGTTGCATTTTCATTTTTTTCCTCCGTTTCTTCTTGCAAATGGCCATCCGTGTATCTACAAATCTGCTTATCAAAGCATCGATCTATCGATCTCCTTATCAACTATCCCATCAATTATTTAATAAATGAATTCCCCATAGAGATACTTCTTTCTCAGAATAATTCCCTCTCCACTTTCAACCCAGCCTCCCAAAAAAGTCAAAAAACTCCGCAAACATCTCCAATCTTCGTCCGTCGTCCGCGAAAATTTCGCAAATATTAGAACTCTCTCCAGGCTCTCGAAAACCTTCTCCAAGCAGCCTGGAAAATCCTTCGTCGTTGACTGTCGTAGAAACGGCGTCGGTAGAGTCCGGCGAACGGCAAACGATGGGCATTAATGGCCTTTTACGAGCGACGACCGAGCCGTGTCAGGCCGGGCCAACGTACGTTCAAACTGGTTACGCACCTTTGCGCACGCACACACACACGATTGGCAATACGCGTGAATGCACGCGGTGCATGTGCATCGTCGCGACACGTGGACGAGCTCCGATCTGTCGGACACCTTTTACTCGTTCCGTAGCCTCGATTATTAATAAGTCTGACTGGCGGTGTTTTTAAAGAAATTGCTTTTTTTCTCGTTCGGTTTGTATTCTTTGATTTTGTCTGCTGGTGTTATTTCGCCTAGGATTTACTGTATCGGGTGGCATTGTAATTACGTAATTGGATTTCTTTTAACCTCGGTATCGTCTGTTTGTGCAGATGATCGCGAAAGTTGAGTCAGTCGGGAATTTGAATGTGTGAAGACAGATATATTATTGATAGTGGAATTACTGGTGTTAAGTCGGCTTTATTTAAATGTATCGAATAAGTATTGGATAGAAGGGGAACCAGCGGCGTAGAAGATTGGCATTTATGTAATTTATGCTCTGTAAAATAATTTATGTTCTCCTATAAATGCGGGAATCTTTCTGAAAAATTAGAAATTAGGCATTTTGATTACCTTGGTAGTTATAGCGTTAAATTTGAAATATGAAGCTTGGAAATTTACTTTCTGTAGACTAAGAAATTCTTTTACTTTTATTTCCGCTCCTCGTCTACCCAATTTTGCGAGTTCCAAGCTTAAAATTCGACGATCTTTCAGCAAACATATTTGATACGACTACACCGCGGATGTTTATGCAAATTTCAAGTTTGTTAAAGCCAGCTACCAAAGAAGAACCCAAGCAGAGATCTCTTTCACTCTCTAAATATTACAACGAACCCCACATCTCGGATATTTCAAATATTTTTTTACATTACATGCTTCTTAAGTATTTCAGCGGTGTTAAATTTGTTAAAAAATACACAAAAATCAGCAGTCAAGATATCACTGTCGCAAATAGTTAAAAACAGCACGTGGGACGTTCAGAATGATCCCGAAACTTCCCACGTTCCCTGCAACTATCGCGCGATAGGATTCTTTTGCATTGCAATGGCTTTTTCCGAAGAGTATTTTATCTTCGATTCGTGAAACGTAGATTTCCTCGAGAGCCAGCATTCGTTTGGAATTCGCGACAATTAATTCCTTCGTAATGAGTGCTCCGTGTAGTCAGATAGCGGCGCGACTCGTGGGACGTTGATTGGCCGACTGTTTGCCGGCTAAGTGTATCGAGCACCGTATTTGGTCGTGTTGCAAGATTCCTACACCGAAGGAATCTTAAATCGGCTACCGGAGACTTCCACGACCGAGCGACGCCGAAAAGGACACTTTAGGCGAATCGATTCTTTTCTAGTCTTGTTCCTCTCTTTTTCGCTCTCGCCTCGACAGAGTATCACGATTTACGAACGTTTAGGAAATTATGGGCGTTTGTTTGAGGGTTATTAGATAGAGGGTAATTAAGTTTCTGTAGATTAGAGACTGGAATCGGTATCTGCATTGGAGAGTGTCCGCTGGAATTGAGAAGACAGGGACAGTGGAGGGTTATTCTCTTTGAGGATGCATTGATATTTAGAAGATTTGGGTCGTTGAGAATAGTGACTTAATCTCGTGCCATGCAATAATGAGAGACACTTGTGATAACGTAAATGGAATAGGAAATTTTCATAATCTACAAAATCCATCAAATTTAACCCTTTGCAGTCCGTTGCCCCGCAGCGGGGACATTGTAATAGAAGCTGACAATTCCATTGTCAGGTAAATCCGGTGTTTTTTTATATTTTTTATATTGTAAAACATAATTTTAAAATGTATACGCTTCTATTTTCATGATAAAGCAAGATTTTCAATTTTCTACAGATGTGCACTCTCACAATTGTTAATATTCGGAGTAGCTGGTAGCTCATAGTAAAAATCAGTCGGAATGCAAAGGGTTAAAATATCAATGTAACGCGACATAGAAAATTATTTGAAGAATCACAGATCAGCTTCCATTTTAGCAATTTAATTCTGAATTAATATCGACATTCGTATCGGTAGAGAGAGTCTGAGTTATGGTAAACATGGAATCGCCTCGGGGGCCTGTCTGGTGTAATGCTGGACAGATACTGGGGTAACAAACCCGGGGCCCCAGAGCCAACAGGGATGTGGGCAAAAGGTCTTTGAAGTTCCGGCCTCCCTCAGGAGACTGACCAGCAGCTGGGCAGGTACGAGTTTAGTGAACCCGGGGCCCCTGGGTCAACAGAGTTTGGAGGAAAAGGTCTTTGAAGTTTCGGCCTTCCTCAGGGGCCGGCCCAGCAGCTGGGCAGGCACGGGTTTGGCGAACCCGGGGCCCTGAGCCAACAGAGTTGAGAGAAAATGGTCTTTGAAGTTTCGGCCTTCCCCAGGGGCCCGTCCAGCTTGCTGGAATCACTGACGTATTTTTAGTTTAGCAATTTAATTTGCAACTATTTGGGAGTCACAAAATAAATCGTAGGGCAAGGGGTTAACAGTACAGAAATAATTTCATCGTCTCTTGACCGACTGATATTTTAAATTTATTACTTTTTCGAAAACTTCAAAGTTTCCTATTCGATTCACCGCTTCACGAGTGTCACGCGTTGCTGTAGGGGTTAAAGGGTTAAGTGTCCTGGTAGCTTCAGCGTTAAACGGTCATCGTTCCGTCCCCTACGAAATTGCAGCTAGGCTCTTTTTCTTTTACTCGTTAACATGCAACTTGAGGTAATTGTTTAAAGAAAAGTTCGACGCCGTCATTTAAATCCCTTTCGTTGCGTCGACGATGGCACAGAAGATCGCAACTGGGTCGATTTGTATCGCGTGTAATCTCCGAGTTTGCGGCACGCGACCGAGTAAGGAAAGAGAGGTGAATTTGCCGAAGGGAAACGAGGAAAGAGAGACATCGAGGTCACAGAGTAATTTTCGTATGAAATTGAAGCATTTTACGAGCAGCGCGTCATTAAACGCTCGCGACCAGATTCCCCTGGAATCGTACCTTTTCGGAACATTGAAATTTCGAGGAAGTCGTTTAACGCGAAATCGTCCCTAATAAGCACTCCTCGGGATCGTTCTCGTTAGCCATGAATTTTCCACGGTGAAACGTGCTCGCTGGTGAGTCATGATACTCGTGATTACGCCGATACTTTCCTGCCTTTTGCTATTTCCCCCTTTTTTTTCCATTCGCGATGAACTCGTGAAAAATGGAATCTCTCTTATGTAAGTAGGAATTTAATGTTTGGAAATTGGTGCAGTTTAATTTAACATTAAATGATCCACGAGATGAGAGGGTAGTTTTAATCCATTTCACGATCCAATTTGATGCGATTGGGTTTCTTTTCACCTCGGTAGCGTCCATTTGTGCACGTTACGAATGCTGAGTCAGTCGAAAATTTGAAGAATTGAATATCAATTATATTATCACGTTGAATGCCACCGATATTTCGCTATTTTCATCATTTTTACAAATGTGAAACTTTTTTTTTATTAAAATTACATCTTTACAAAGCAGATACCTTAAAGATCCAAGTAGTTGTATAGTCAGCAGGACTTTACCCTTTTAATGCCAATATTTAAATTTTGAATGTATTAGAAAATTCGTAAATATTATAATTTAACCCTTTGCGGAGACATTTTTGAATATTGGGAGATAACCATTTATTTTGTGATCCAAAACCACCTTTTTATCAAAATGTTAGGCTGTTAACGTATATACATTATAAATTACTATTTGTTTAATTATATTTCAACAGTTGTATTTCAATTTTTCAACTCTAACTGCCTATACAAGCAGCGATAAACTATAATTAATTTTTTCTCTGACCACATATATGCGTCGCTAGTCCTCAAAGGGTTAAAAGTCATACGAAATTTCATTGAATTTAATAGCGCCGGTCCCCGCTGACCCCCATGGCATTCAGCGTGCTATTAACGCTAGAAATACCAACGTTAAAGCTATTATGTTTAAATATATTAAACAAGTACTAAAAACATGATGAATTTAGTAATTTACGTTTTACAAAATCTACTATACGGCTCGTCACAGACTTGCAGAATTTTTTTTAAATTAAAAACCACTCATTTTGACTCCCTTGGTAGTTCTAGGGCTATTAGAAAATTTATTACATATTTTCTGCTGCACCAATGAACATTACAAAATATTGAAGCTACTTTGTGCGAACAATAAGAGATCCAACTGCTCGATAAGTGCGTTAAATCCCCGCCATAATTAGATAATTATCGATACAATTCTGTAGACTTAATCTACCTTTCGTCCATCGAGGAATATTCAAGATAAAAAAGAAAGTTTTGCCAATTTGACGGGATTCAAGGAGAATTTCTTCGGCCAGACATCATCTTTAACTTTTCCCCACAAAGACTACGAACTCTGGCAGACAAGTGCTTTCAGGATCTCCTTAAACGAACATTCCGCGAGGATTCGTCCCTCGTAATTCGCGATAGCAGCCCCGGGCGATGAAAAGGGCCGAGAGAATAGCATCTAATCCTTCCTCGCCCTTTCTCCTTCTTCTCTCTCTTGCTTTCTCGTCCTCAAATTAAAAAGATTTCATAAAACCGGCGTAAAAAGACGAGGCCGGCTGCCATTGTGCCGGAGTCATTTTCCTTGCTTCTCCAAGAACGAACCTGAGTCTGCCGTCTATCGTTGTACCTTAATCCTCGGCCCTTTTCGAAGGCTGGACGTTGCAGCGACTTATTTCAGTCTCTGGAATCAGACGATAATGCTTTTTAGTTGCGAATCAACGCGGAAGTCGTCGGGGAAAGAATAAACTAGACGTCAACCTTGTTATTTCCAGACCGAACTTATTTCCGGAGAAATATAAGAGAAACAATTCGTTTTATTCGGTCGAAGTACAGCTTCTACGTTCCTTGTATTTATTTCCTTTTGTCGTTTTTGTAGATTTAAGTGCCACGGTCATTTCGTTTAGGACCTACGATTTTAGGTGGCTCTGGAATCTTAGACTTAGTTAATTAAATATTTACCGTAGGATCTTATTTAGCTTTGGGTTAATAGAGATGATATTGTTATAGGGATAGGCGGTAATATTCTTCCATTGATGTTGTCTGCAGCTGCAATAAAAGAGTGCAATAAAAGACTTAGTCAGGCCAACGCCTTTCGAGGAATTTTTCCCTGGGTTTCGGCATTTGGCTGCCAGATTTTCGCAATTTCGAGGAGACTTTCTGCAGATTTACCCTCCATGGCGACCGGACACTACCTGAGTCCCATTTTCACCCTTAAATCCCGCCATCCCTTGTCTAGTAACCGTAGAACGTCGATGGTCAAAATCCACCAAAGCATACACTTTAATAGAGTTCCTTTCTGCAATTATATTACAATCAATTCTAATATTCAATTTTTTTAATGTAAATTGTGCCTTATCAGTAGAGCTTGTCATTTCGATCGGTTTTAACTTCGTTAACCCCTTGTAAGATTTCTATTTTGACTGCATGCGCAACAATTTAGAATTATCTCTTAAAATCATAATTTCTCTCTGATTTCTTCTATTCGGTATAATTGTTTATTATAATATATTAACATCGGTGGTTCCAGTGTTAATTTCAATTGTAAGTAGGTTATCAAGGCAATTGACCGTAATAAATTAAATCATCTTCTTCGAGAATTATCGAAGATTAGAAATCAACTCCACAGAGCCTCGACAGAGAAATTAAGTAACAAAGCACTCAGTAATAATAATAATAATCCTTTATTGCGAAAAGAATACAGTTGACACATACAGAAACTTATTTAGTTTGTTTAACATTCCATACATTTACGACCACGTGAAACCTAATAAACTAATCTAGGTTAAATCTTACAGAAAACATTACAAAATAAGAAACCTAAGCTATAAACCCTCAATAAACCCAGCATCCAAATCGATTCTAACGTTCACCGCGCAAAATCTTGAAAAACAAGTCCTCCAAAGGAAAAACAGAGATAACAATCGCGCGAAAGACCGTCTCGATGTGCAAGGACAGCACTCTCGGTTAGTTACGTTCCACTTTTCGCCGCGGTGGTGAAATTAAAAATTGCACAGAACCCGGAGGAAAGAACGCTATTGTGCACCCCGTCATTTTCTACCGTTCGCCAAGAGCGCCGGTCCTAGGTCTGCCATTCAACCCTGTCCCTTAATCCGCCCTTCTTCGAAGAAGAGCCAGAGCCCTCCGTAGTGCCCTCTCGAACCTCCGAGAGAAGATTCCCTTCGTTTTCACGACGCGAACGTAGACTTCTTTCGTCTCGGAACGACGAATCTTCGTGGCCCTTCGCGGCAGACTGGCACGGAGAACGAGCGCAAGAGAGCCGTCTTGGAAAAAAGGCGGCGGGCGCGAGAACCGTCTCCTGGAAATTGGCTCGTTACTTTCCAGTTTTCGCACCGAGCCCCGGAGGCTCGAAAAAAGTTTCATCCATCTTGCTCCGCTCGTCCCGCGGGCGACAACTTTTCTCCCCTTGCGTCTCTCGGCTGGCTCTTCTTTTTTCTCGCTCTCCTATCTCTCTCGCACCCTTTTGTCTCTCTTTCTCCGTCTCTCTTAGTTTCTCGGTCTCTCTCAGTTTCTCGGCACCGCTCTCCCGCGCATTTCGCCGCTCCACCCTTTGAAACGAGAGCCTTCTTGCATCCTGGACTTTTTGCCGTGGCTGGGTTCCCGTGGATTTTGCATCGAACGTTTGGAATTTTGCCGACGCGATGCGAATCTTAATTGACGAATGCAGAGAAAAATTCTCAGTTTCTCCAATCTGGCGCATCTTTTGCGTCCTGGTCGAACGTTCGTTCCTGGAGGCTATGGACAGTGAGGGGGTAAAGGTTTAAATTTGTAATCAGTGGGTTCAAGTTCAAATATTGCGCCACCTCTGGGGAATTACAACTCTTTCCTGGTTGATATACATCTTATTGTTATCCTCGGTGGTTCGGGAGCCACCTAAGACAGTAGGTGCTAGATTAAAGGACCATAAAATTCGAAGCCGAAATACAAAACGACGAGAATGAGCCTCGTGTGGCACTACAGTCCGCCAAAACGTAAGAGTGCCTCTGGTCTTTGGTTTGTTCTGATTCGTCCGCGTGATTCTAACGCGCGATTGGCCGGTAAAGCCGCACAGTTGTTGCGTCGTCATGGGAACGACGAAAGGAGTGCTGCGTTTTCGGTTGTTATTAGTCAATCTCAGATTTCCAGGGCGTTATGGTGGGAATAGATGGTGCGAGCGACACTTTCTTACTCCGTACCTCATACCGGGGCAATCTTACGTTTGGCGGACTGTATGGTGGCTAAGAAGGCACATGGAGGGACTTGCAATGAGTGGATCAAAGGGTTTAAATGCCTCTCGTCAGATTTTTGAGAATTTTTCCTACTTTGTTGCTTAATTTATCATTGCCCCGGTGGTTCTGAGCTCAGCTGAAACTATAGATCCTAGATCCTAGCTTGGAAATGCGAAACAACAACGATTCTTCTCTCAAATACTCTCGCAGTATTGTATAGAAAATTCCATTGAATATGCACCGGAGACCATCTCTTTTATAAATGACTAAAAACGACAATATAAAACAGGCACGCGTGGAGTGCAAACAATTAAATCTCCGGTCAATATTTGCCGCCTATCGATTAGCGATTAACGATGACGAAGTTATTTGGGATTGAGAATTGTGGCGAGTGCAGGCAAATATTTAATACCGGCACGTTCGTCCGATTGTATCGAACAATTAATCAAAAACTGACGCGCCGGAGTGACCAACCACCCTGTTTCGAGTTCTTCCGCGTTCTGCGATTCTCTGTCGAAAAATAAATTGCAATTCTGTCTCCTCCTCCTCTCTCTCTCCCTTTTGTCTTTCTCTCCACGTCGTGGACATAATCGCGACACGGGCGATCGGCATAAATCACTGTATTGGCCCGAAAAAATTCATCGACTTCCGATAGAAATCGGAGCTTCGATCGGGAAAACGAAACACGATCGAACTCTTCCGTAGAAATAATCGAGGCAGAGCCGAAAAAGGCCGGTCCGAGCTGTCGGTTAATGCATATTTATGGCTGCCATAAACCGGGAGGATTGCATTTTGCATATCGCGTCTCATCGCATCCTTTATTCGTTTATCGGGGGGCCGCTACATCAAGGACCGCTCTCGAGAGTCCTTTGAAGGATGTTGGAAGGCGAAATTACGAAATGGCCGACGTTAAGATGGATTAGAGGACCTCGTTTAAAATACCTCTTCTTGCCGCGTGCACCTTTTTCCTTCCTCTTCCTCCTCATCGGCCGCTTTTACCCTTGCATTTTTCCGCCGGCCTTTTCATCCCTCCTTTTGTCCCTCGCCGTAACCGAAATCCTCGAGGAGACTTCCTGCGGGAATGAAATTTCTTCTTTCATTTTTTTTAAAGCCTCGACATTAACTGTTTTACGGCTATTTCTGCGGAAATATTGTATACACGGTGTGCTTCGCGTAAATTCCTCATCCGAGATGTTTCCAAAGACGTTTTTCGTTATAATGGAGGCTTTGCGGAAATTGTTTTGTATCTTTTGGCAGAACCGAGGGGAGGAGAATATTAATTTTGATTCTTTTAGGCTTCACTTTTTTTTATTATAATTAACTGCTGAACTTTATTCGGTAAACAATGACTCTTAAAATTGGAAGCGACGTCAAATCTCTTATATTTAAATATATTAAGACTTAACATACCAAGGCGGTCAGAATGACCGGTTCTCAATTTTTTTCGAAAAATCTGATAGGAGAGCCAGACAGTAAATATTGCACTTCTATCTTATAAAACCTAAATTACTAAATTCATCAGCTTTTTCACCACTTAATTTCTCTTTTTCCAAAGCCCTTACTCCGTATATTATAGAATAGATACAAAGACTTTAATTTTAGTTTTAAATAAATAGTTTTGTCATTCTTTATTTTTTCCTTCTATATATCCCTTCAAAATAGAATGATAAAATTGCTATTACGCACAGAATAAATCCTTTGCACAAGAATTAGCAAACCAGCGCGATAGCCGGCTGCGCTCGAAGCACGAACAATTGCTACTTAACGATTAAATAATTAGGTAAAACAGCACGAGAGGGAAAGGATTAAACGCTGGTTGTTTATACGAGAGGATTAGGTTTCGTCGAAACCCTCATCCTCGCGATTCGAGATACTCGAACGCGTAACATGACAACGGGAAGGTGGAAATTCGCGCGTTAATAATTGCAAAGCGGAGATTTTCTATCGCGCGCGAGAGGACACGTTCCTTTTGGCAGAATGGAGTTTAATTAAATGTGCCGCGGTAGTTACGGCTATCTGATGAATATTTAATACCAGCTACATGTGCTTTTTTAATATATTCGTTGAAAAAGCCGGAGAGCCGGGCGAGAAAACGCTTACGTTCAACCCAGATATGGGGTTTTAAGAAGAAAGGATAATTATGTTCTCGCTCCTTCTGCTCGCAAAGAGACGATTAATCTTTATACCCGAAATCTCCATCAGGTTCGATTTCTCCTCTGATAATTCTCGGGGAAGTTGATTTAACTCTTTGAGGCACGGGGGGAATAAAATCGTCCCACCTCTTTGATGCATGAAGATGCACGGTGAGACATTTTTGTCCCACCTCTAAAATTTATATAATTATATAACTTTGTTAATAAATATAAACCAACTTTATTCAACCAAAAAAAAATTGTCTGTGCAACCTGAGTCATTTTATTTTCTCAATTCCCGTGCCTCAAAGAGTTAACTTATTACGGAAGTTTACCTTGATATTCTAATTACAATAGAAATTAACAGCAGAACCACCGATGTTAAATCTATTTTAATATGTTAAATAAGTACTTTGGAGGAAGAGGAGTCAATAGGTGGAAAAGATGATCGATTCGTAAGTTTGCGTTTTATAAGATACACGTAGAATATCTACTCTATGGGTCTTCTTTGAAGTTGAAGAATTTTTCGAAATAATTGAGAATCAGCAATTTTGACTGGCTTGGCAGGTCCAGTGTCAATAAACTTTCCACTTGTTTCGGCCTTTTTCCCGCTTAACTTTTGACACAGCCTAGAAAGAAGCCGATGAATCGATAGCGGTGCCGTGCGCGACAGAATGCTCCGATGTCCCTCCAGAGGTTGGCTTCCGCTCCTCTTGCTTCGCTTCTTTTCCCTCTTTCTTTCTTCACTTTCCCGTCTTTCCTGCTTTTCCGCCTCTCCCCCCTTTATTTCGTACACGTACAACGATGATTGCCAGCTCGGAGGAATACCTTCAAGTTTATACGGCTTATAATATATCAGGAAATTCCTCGTTATAGGGTCCCTCGATTCCTCCGGCCGCTACTTCTTTATATCGCCAATAATCCCGCCTCTGGCTTCTTTGCGGTGTACCCGTCTCCTTCTTCTGCTTCTTCCTCTTTTTTGTTACCTTATAGCGTTTCTTTTGCTTAACCTACTTTTTGCCCCCTTTAAATTCAAGGAGTATCGATGTATCTGGGAAATTCAGTTATCGGCGTCGCTTTATTTTTTTTCTGTTTAGCAGGGTGATGTTGATTCGAAATTTAAAATAGCGCGTTGTTTCTGTGTACCGTTCTTTTTTTACGATCGAAGGTTTAGCCTCGTTTCGTCGCTTTCGATTACGGTGCATCTTCTTTTTGCTTATGGCCAAGTATCTCTTCATTGTTCGTCACTTTGAATTCTGCACCGGCGAATGAATCACCGGGGTCTGCTAGGTATTTGCGGTCTAGATCGCCCGTTTCCCGTCAGCCTACAAAAGAATTGACGAGCACAGTGCTCGTGCCTTCGTAGAATTGTATTTCGCAAAAATTCTCTTACGGAATTCTCCGCTGGGTATTCTGAGACGGAGTTATTGCAATGGTAGTCGATTTGTCAGACTTCTTTTTGAGAAATAATTTACGTACTTGAATAGCGACGGAATTTTGGAGCTCCGCGTACTGTTGTCTGCAATAGTGTGTTCGAAATTCATTTTGTACGAAGCTGTTGGAAATTTGTATCGCTGATGAATCGACGAAAAAGGAAGAAGCTTCACTTTGTCTCTATATTTTCTCCATTGATTTTGCACCTTCCAGATTCAGATGGTATGGCTATTTCGCCTAGGACCGGCTGTTAAGGTGCGTTTCGAATCACCGAGCCTATGGTATATTAAATATTAATTAACACTAGATTTACGGAAGCCGTCAAATTGACGGGTTCCTACTTGTCTTATAAACATTTCTCAAATTTACAGAGACGCTCTACAGTAAATATTTCACGTGTATTTTATAATACAATAATGACTTAACGAATTACCATCTTTGCCGCTTGATCCACCTTTTTTCAAAGTCCTTATTTAATATATTGCAATTTAACAGATTTCACGCCCGTAAATCTAGTGTTAAGGAAAAATTTCGCAGAGGTGACTGGAGAGAATTTAAATTCGCGCCCACTAATTGCAAGACCGAGGCTTCTTTTTGCACTTTTTTGAATTTAATTTCTATGGTCATTTCGCCTAGGATCCACTGTTCTATGTGGGTTTCGAATCATCGAGCCTGCAAAAACATCGATCAAAAACGGAAGTTCCGATCGAAGCGGAAGATTATTGTTCGTCTCGCATGGAAAATGGATCGAGATCGCGAATTCCGGTGTGCCTTCTTCGCCAGCCGACATATTGCTATGTGATTGCGAAATTGCGCGACGGTGTCTGCATTGTCGCGATAAACTTTTCCGCCGCGGCATTTCTGAGCGATGCGAGCCGCGAATTCCACGAAAGTCGACTCGCAAAACGGCCCTTCACTTTCTCGATTTAACGGCGCCACTTTCTGCGCCACGTTATTCGGATGGCTGAGACTTTTTCCCCTTTTGCAGGGTGCACGTAGTGTTGGAACGCTGGTGCACTCTTTTGCCATTTTATTGGCGAATGCGTTTTACAGAAAATTAGAAAAAAATCGTGTGAGAGTTCCATAGACAGTCTACGTGGAGGGCTGCGTTGAGTGTGAACTTTACCTTCTTAAATAGTAGATCGTAGACCAAATAACCATAGCAGTTAAAGCCGACAAGTGCAAAAAAGAAGTATTTATCCAAGTTCTCACAGTGGATCCAACTTTAAATCCTCCATCACCACTGAGAAATTTTTCCTGAACTTTAATTTAATGTATCTTAGCCTCGCTGATTCGGAAGCCACCTAAAACAGAAGGTCCTAGGTCGAATGATCATAGCAATCACAGCCGGAAAAATTCAAAAAGTGGCGCGATTAGGCCCACTATTTAGACTATCAGGCTATTATTGCAATTAGAAGGCTTTCACTTAGTGTGCTGAAGTTAAAATTCTCTCCAGCCACCTCTGGGAAATCTGTTCTGATTTATTATTTAATATATCACAGCCTCGGCGATTCGGAACCCACCTAAAAAGTCCCAGGCGAAACGATCGTAGGAATTAAAGCTAAAAAAAATATAGTACGATGCAATAAAAATTCTCGGTTCTTATGAAAATTTCTCTAAAATTCCCAAGTACAGTTTTCCCGCGGTAATCTCGCCGTTCTGTACGTTTAACGAAGTAGATTCCGCCGTTTCGAAAGTCACCTTAGAAAGAGCGAACTCCAGCATCCATGTTTGGTCGGGACCTACCTTCGACTCGATCGGTGAGCCCGCCCACGCCTCGAAAGTCTCCGGTTGCGCAAACGAGCGTTCCTGCATACGATTTAAACAGATCCTCGCGATCGGAGACCGTTTTAACGTTGCTCTCGTGCAACACCCCGAGCATCTCTTGGAGGACGGAGATAGAAAGAGAAATGAAGGGAAATAGAGAGAATCGACGCGTGCCTGCTAACGGTAATCTCCGGTCCATCTTCGGAGACGGGAGGACTCGAGAAAATCGAGAAGATCGAGCACTTGGACCGGAAACGAGGAAGGAGATTCGTGCCATTAATCGCGCGCGATACCGCTTCTTTTACGACGGATCAACCGCGATTCCGATCGTGGAATTTGCTCGCATTTGATTCTCTTACGGCGATAGCTTTCCGACTTTGATAGTCTCGTTTGTTTCGCGCGTTTCTCTCGTTGAGCAGCGATTCAGTGTTGCTTCAAGAATCTACTCAGCTTCGACACTGTATTTGTCGCACTTTCCTGCCTATTTATTTTTATCACGGAGCTTCGAATGACATTTTTGCATCTGGATGTAACCATCTGGTGGAATAGTTGCTGAGAAATGTAATAATTTCTTGAGTTGAAAAGTGAATTGGAGAATAGTGATTATATTTAGAAGTGGGCCTTGTGAGATCTTGGGTGGAAATGGCATTAAATTATTAGGTAAAGCGAAAAGAAATGTTTTTTTTTATAGAGCGAAGAAATTTATTTACAAGAGAAGATACATCGTATTTGTTCCTTCTAATTGTGCACAGTAGACCTCGTGATAGACCGGCTAGATTTTAACACTAGATCTACAGCCGCCGTCAAATTGACGGGCTCCTACTTTTTTAAAAAATTTTCCCAAATTGATAGAGAAGTAGTAAAGTAATTATTTCACGTGTATCTTATAATACACAAATTACTTAACTGGTCGTATTTTTTACCGCTTGATCTATCTTTTTTCAAAGTACTCCTGGGTTGAAAAACAATTGGCAGATTTAATCGTCCGTTTCCCTCTTGAATCTGCGAACCACCTCGCAGCGTGTGCCGTCCAATGAAATTTGCATTCGACATTTTCCTCTTGAACGCAATTAAGTTTTCGCGAATAAGTGGGCATCAAGGTTCCGCCTACTTAAGCATCCATTTTATCATTCGTTCTTGTCCGTTCACGGACGTTGCGTGACGCTCGAAAATATCTCGACGGAAAATCGCGGATTTCCAGCCACTCCACGAACGAAAGGAGACTCGTGAAAATATTCTGATATTCTTGGAAACTCCAACGATCCCTGATTTACATCGTAATTGGTAATATTTAACCCGGCACGGAGAAAAAGAGAGAAGAACGCGGTCGGTCGAGGTGCTCTTTTCCGCTCGCCAAATTGAGATTCGACTCGAATTTCCGGCGGAAAGACCGCGGAAGTTGGTTTATCTCTGGACGCAACCGCGAATAATGGAGGAGACGTGATTATATTATAGAATTATCGAGCATTAGGTAATTAATTGCTAACGGTCATTTCTTTGATCGCGATTCAGAGGAGGAGAATTAATTTCATATACCTCGCAAAACTAGAGAAGTCCTCTGGCCTCTGGCTTGTTCTGATTGGCCTGACGGATAGAGACATCCCTCGTTCTGACGTCACTTTCGATTCTAACACGCTATTGGCCGAGAGAGCCGCACATTCGTTGCGTCGTCATGGGAACGAGGAAAGAAGTGTTTAGCTTTCGGTGGTCATTAACCCCTTAGCTTACAATAACGTGTGACACACGTGAGGCGATAAATACAATAAGAAATTTTGAAGTTTTCCAATAACGATTGAATTGAAAATGTCAGTCGATCAGGAGACGGTAAAATTATTTCTATAATATTAATATTGCAGTGGTTGTGCCAAACGTTAAAGATCAGAGAGAAATTTTGATTTCTGGAATTAATTCTGGGGTAACGCTGGGGAAAGCGGGAAAATCGATGGCCGATTTTGCGAAAACAGCGCAAACACGATATATTTTGGCAAAATAGAAGGACACCCATGGTATTTATCATTCGCGAGTGGAAGCGTCAGCTCCCTGCACGTGGAAGATAAAGGCTCGCCTTTCTGTTTAACCGCCGGTACTTCGCAGAATCTCCATTATGGGCTAATTTAAGGCAGTTTGGAATAATACGCAAGATGCATTTCCACGACGTCCTCCTCTAATTTTCCATTATGCAAATTTCGTCCCGCTGGCGATACGCAACGAGGAAGCTCCTACCGCGAATTAATTAACCCGCTTGGAATTTTTCCTTTATCTTCGACCCTCGCGTCTTCGAGAAACGCGAGCTGCGGATGTTTTTCGGAATTTTCATAGCGTAGAAAATAACAGAGATTATTGTAGGAGGAATGAGAATTTCTGAATTTTAATGCTCTTCTTGCGAGCGCCGATAACGAATGGTCGATTAACTGGTAGTCGCTGTTATTGATTAGCGATTATCCGTTCGCCATTGCCGATCGTCGGTGATTGATAATTCTAAGCAACTATTTGTAATGAATTTTCTTGTTATCGGTCTGTGCTTTTTTAAAATAATTATCTAGAAAAAATCTTTCGGAGGAGGCAGCGTTTTTAATTCAGTATTTAGTAATTAGGAATGCAAATAATTAAATCTGTGCAAGCGCTTCGTCCGGGATGCAAAGTTTTTAATTTTCCATGCGATTTTCTTCTATAATCGCATGTTTGATTCGATCCAAGTGTTCGTTATCATTCATTGATCTGTATTAATTCACAGTCGTCTCGTAATTCCGTATTCAGAACTTCGCTTTGTCATCGGTTTATTATTAACTTCGAAGATCAAAGTATCGTCTGTTTTCTCAGACGCCACGGCGACGGAAACAGCCGGCTTTGAACTTCGAAGCGAAGTCCGAGTTGGGATTTCCCGTCATTACCTCTGGGAAATTTCTCTCGTGATTTCTATACGTCAACGGTGATGCTTCTGAAGCCGTCTGATACTTGAAATTCTTAACTGCACCGTGCGATCATGGTAACCAAGGAAAATATAAAGGAAACAATTTATTTTACTTGTTCAACGCCCGTCCATTCCATTTTAATAGAAATAAATCTTCGCAGGAGTAATATTGGTGTTTAGATGATAATATTGTAGTCTTAGAGAAAGAAAAATATAAGTTGTATAGTAGATATCATACTAATGCAAATTACGGAATCGATAGGCAAGGAGTCAAAGGCTCGCTATTGCCATTAATGGGCTAAATTCAAATCCTCTATCACCTTTGGAAAGTTTTTCCTAATTTCTCGTTAACCCCTTGCACTACGATTTCCTTTGCGACTGCGCGTGCAATAATTCAGAATTAAATTGCTAACATGGAAATTTGTCAGTGATTCCTGATATATCTTGCAATTTGACACAATATTAATAACATAGAAATAACTTTCTTGTGTTGTGCTCCACTGATATTTTTAATTTCATCACTTTTGAGGAGCTTCAAAATTTCCTATTCCATCTAACGCATCACGAGTGTCACTCGATATTATAGACCAAGGGGTTAAATATACCATTGTCTCGGTGGTCCGCCACCTAAAACAATAGGTTCTAAGCGAAATACCGCGGCATTTCACCCTCAAAATCCCAAAAGAAAGGAAAAGAAAGCTGCCTCGATTAGTAAGGAGGCAAAGGCTCAGTCTCGCATACAGCGCGCCAAATTCAAATTCTCTGTCACCTTTGGGAAATTTTTCCTAATTTCTCATGAAATATACCATAGTTTCGATGGATCGAGGGCCACTTAAAACAGTAGGTTCCAGGCAAAAGAACCACGACACTTTACCCTCAAAAATTCTGAAAGAAAGCTGCCCCGGGCTATTAGTGGAAACCCCCAGACTTTTAATTAACGGGCCCGAGTTCAAATACTCCGTCACCTCTACAAAATTGTTCGTAAATTATCATTAAATATATGATAACCTCGGTGGTTCAGAAACCACCTAAAACAGTAGGTTCTGGACCAAACGACCATACCAATTAAAACCAGAAATAATATCGTTCAACGCCCCAAATTCCACCAACGCTGATTCGCCGTCGATACAAAATTCCGTGCGTTTTCCCGGGCAAAGTAGAAAGCGGAGAACTCTCTCGATAAAAGAACCGTCTCTTGAAATTTTCGTTTAATCTTCCGCCATGCAAATCTTGCGCCACGAGTGTGACACTCGTCGTCGAAATTAGGGATTAAATCGGTAATCCTGGAGTCGTACTGACCACCAGCATTTGCGGCGGTACGTAATGCCGGGATTTAGCGGGAGCAAGATTTACTCGGACTATGGTGAAAACGCATATGACAGGGACCGGGAGCCGTTAGTTGGTTTATTTATTTCACAAGGTAAATCCAAACCGGCCGCGGCTGAATAGCGTGGTACGATACAAATTGGAAAATGAAAGGACGTAATGGCGGATCGGAAGCGCGGCTTAATCCTGCACACTTACGACACTCGGAATTGTTTTGAAATTGTTGCGCAAACTGATCTTCCTGCGACTGTGATCGCGCCGAGGGTGTCTTTGTTCTTAAATGTTGAATTGTTTCTGGTAAAATATTCAATCGCTGTTATAGCGTCCTATTCTAATTAACGTAAAACCTTCCAAATCACGCACTGTAAACGTCCACTCTCGCTTATATACAATTCATTCAAACTTTCTAATTCTAAAACTTAAAACTGTTTAATAAATAAAAATTCTTTTCCTACACTACTTTCTTGGAACTTTCTTTGTCGAAAGAGAAACATATGGAGTTCTTTGGTTGCGCGTCGAGGTCATTGAACTCGGATTTCGAACCAGGGTGGTCCGTGGATCAGGGAGCTTACGAAGGGTGGAATTATTTTTTCCAAAGGAATGTTTAATATCGTTTAGCTCTTTAGAATGTGCTTAGTGTTTTTTTTAAACTTGAAAAACATTTCTATTCGGTGATATGGTACTCCGAACTCTTAACCGCCATTAAAGCAACAGAAAAAAAATTGCACAGTCACCTACGATCGCGCAACTTCCGTCCAAACTTGCTAATTCTAAAAATCAAACTATTTACTAAATAAAAATTCCGTTCCTACACTATTTTCTTGGAGCTTTCTCTGTCGAAAGAGAAACATTTGTTCTCAGGTTGCGCGTCGAGGTCATTGAACTCTGAAGGGTCGAGCTGGGGGAATTATTTTTCACACTGAACTCGAAGGGTGGAATTATTTTTTCCAGAGGCATTTTTAATATCGTTTAGCTCTTTGGAATGTGCACAGTGCTTTTTTTAAACTTGAAAAAACATTTCTATTCGGTGATATGGTACTTCGAACTTTCAACCGCGATTAAAAGTACAGAGAAAAAGAAATTGCACAGAGTCACCTACGATTGCGAAACTCCGGTCATCGCGAGGTTATTATTCAAAGCCGTGAAATCCAGCGACGATCGTCATCGCCGCGAAGTCTGCAATCTCGGCAAAGTGGAAACTTCTCGTGCGCGAAACAACAAAGAGTTTTTCGTGCAATTTTAAACGAGCGCCATTCGTCTCGACGAGACGGCAGGCGAAAGAGGGAAAAAAGGGAACGGAGAGGATCCTTTTCCGTGTAAAGGACAGGACACCGAAAAAACGGAGAGGGATAGAGAGAACTCGCAAATCGCGCTCGTTGCTCGCTCCCATCAAAATTTCATCCCCGCGGAAATCGGCCCTATCCCTTCGCCCGAGGGGAGGCTTCGTCGGCTTTAAAAGGTCGACCCGCAGAAATCTCTCTTCCGTGATTTTAAACGGACGCGATTTGTTTTGACGAGAGACTAACGAGACTGTCTCTCGCACGTTTTTGCATTCTCCCGCTGCACGGGCGCAAGATGCACCGGGTCTCCGTTCCGGCTCTCTTTTCTCCACCCCTTCCTTTCTCACCCCTTCCGCTCGGTCCGATCTCTCGCGAGCCCCTCTCTTTCCCTTTTGCTTTTGCGCTTCCTCTGTACCTCTGTCTTGTATTTTCTCTTTGTACCACCGAGAGATTTTCCTCTCGCTCCGTTGCCCTCTCTTTCCCTCTCCTCCCATTCCTGTTTATTTCTCTCCCTTTTCCCAACAACCACGGGTTTTTCCCTCTGTCTCTTGAATTTTCGCCTTTGTCCTCCATAAGTAAACGTTTTTTTTCCCCTCTCTTGTCCTCCCTCTCTCTTTCCACCTTCGGCCCTCTACATCATCGCCTCATCGTTACTCTTCCACTCTGACTTTTACCCTGTTTACCCCGTCGATTTCTCCCTTTCTCAGGTGTTACTTCACCTCTGCCGCTTCTCTTTCATCCGCACCCCCTTCGGTACCCCCTCGATTCACCTATCCGCCTTTGCTTTTCTCCCTTTGTCCTCCGTCGCCTTCTTCATATTCCATCGGAGGGTTTTTGCCCCCGCGTGCCTCCCTTTTCTCCTCCCTTTGTCGCGTGGGCGAGGACGAGCACGGGTATAATTAATTCCGGTATATCCTCCGCGAAGGGGGGAGAAGAAACGAGGCTCGACCGGCAACTCCATTGTTCCGCTTCATTCTATCGCCCTTTGTCCTTCGACGACAGTCCCCGAATCAACGACTTTGGCCCTTCGAAGGAACGGATGGATCTGCAGGAGCGAATGGACGATTGCCACGCGGGATCGCGTGCGTTTCGCGCGTTTCTTTTTCGCGGTAACGTTTGTCCGAGGGGAATTATTTGGGGGTGGGTCGTTGATGTTGGACTCTAAGGAGGATGTTGACGATGTGTTTACGATGAAGGGTGAAGATTGGATCGTTGTTCTGGATAATCCGAGAACCAAGCTCGACTTTGTTCATTGTTCTTTCGTATTTCTCATTTCAAATTAGAAGTTACGCTCGGGTAAATTCTAATTTGACTGAGGAATTATATGTTGAAGCAGGGATGGCAAACTTTTCGAGGCGTGGGATGAGAAATATGAAAAGATTGTGACGGGTCAGTATAATTTCTTGTAAAAGTCAGTAACGACTGGAAAAAATATTATTTTGACAATTCTAAATAAGTGACTAAATAAAGTTTGACTAAATAAGTACTTCGGAAAGAGAGGAAGCAGGAGGCTGAGTGATTTTTGTTTATAAGATATTTATTGTATAGCCGCCCTGTTAATTTGGGAAATTTTTATGGGACTATCACATCGTTTTCTCATGTGACATCAGGAATTTTATTATCAATTTTCTGCTGTATATTGCGTGTTTTATAGCAGACTATGACCAAATCCCAATTCTTTTTATTTCCAGCTAACATTACTACGATTTCCAACAAATATTGAAACACATTTGTCACTAATTTAATCCATTTTTCCAATCCTCCCTAAAAGGGTCAATGCCAATGCGACGAATAAATTTACCTCCGCATTTCTAAAACTTCCCCATAATCAGGTTAACGCTGCCCACTTTAATTCCCAAGCAGCGCCATGAAGAAATACCCTTAGAATCTACAATTACGCTGTCGCCATACCTCCAACTTAAATTTAATACCTCAACCACGCGAGCATAAAACGCGTCCGTCATTCCGCGCGTTAAGTGCCGTCCGTTCCGGCATCGTTAAAAAAAATCACCGTCGGTTATTCGCATCGCAAATGAACAACGATTCCCTCTGTTGCGCAATCGTTGAAATAACCGATTTAATTCCCATCCAGTGGCTGAATGGAAGTAATCGCGACTGACTGACAGTCTCAGAGACTCCACGGAATAAAACGGCGAATCAATCGGGCCCGAGCTCGATTAAATATTAGAAAAGGGATGGAATGACGCGCGCGGGGAGCAGCGGCGGAGATAACGCGTCGAGGTTCCTGAATGGAGCCTTGGAAACGCGGTTATCTCGGATCTCTTGATATCGCATTGATTTTATTAGAGCCGCCCGGCTATTTCGCTCTTCCCGCACTCGTCTCGTTCGACGCGACTCTCGTTCACTTTTTTACGGGGATTTAACGATCCTAGCGGAACCCCATGGCGCGTGGGGCTGCAGGAGGAAACGTTCGAACGTAGGTTCGACGGTGGAGATTAATTTTTAGTGAGATGGGAGGCTTTCTTTGGCGATCGGAAAAGGAAAGTCTGTTGGAAAGTTAACTCGGGAATCCAAGAAACGATGTTTGTATTTCTTCGAGGCTGTAGACGACCCTGTAGAAACCTTTCTCGACGGAATACTCGCTCGAGACTTTATATCAGCATGCGCAACGCTCTTCTTCGCGGAGTTCGCCGTCTCGAGGAGGCGAAACTTGGTCCTCTCGGCTCTTCTTCCTCTCTGCCACTCGAAGAGCCGAAAATACGACTCTCGGCAGCCGACAGAACGGAGTTTGGCCGTTGCTGGAGCGCTTTGTCAAATCGAACGTTGTATTTGCTCTTCCATTCGCGTCGTCCGCGCGGATAAATTCCGCTCGGATGTTCCGCGGGCCACGCGACTATTCGCGTCTCTTTGTTCTTGGGTCGCATTTTTCCCTCTCTCTCTGTAGCTATCTCCTTTTTTTCATTCCCGCGGGAAAATCAACGGCTAATAAATTTTTCGCGGTCGATTGTTCGGTCGCATTTCGATTATTTATGGCCGTTTAGCATGAAATCCGCGGTTTTGCACGGAGAGCCCATCGTATCATTTGTAATTGAATTCCGCGCGCGGCTCGGGATTTTTGTTCCTTTTTATTTATCGCCGCTGCAATTACGCGCGATTACGAGGACGATGGTGGTCGCGGTGAGCTATGGGGTTGGATGGGAAGATGCGGGAGGTTTTTGGAATGGGGGAGGAAATAAAGTTGCTAAAATTACAAGATAAAGAGTTTGGTAGAAATTTTAATGAAAAATATTCTGCGAGATTAGTAAGCGAGGTTCGGTTTGATAATATATTCGATGTTAACACTAGGTCTACTAGTTGCTAAATCTGGTATATTTAAATATATTAAATGAATACTTTGAAAAAGATGGATCAAGCGGTAAAAAATGCAATCAGTTAAGTAATTTGTGTATTATAAGATACACATGAAGTATTTACTGCACTGCCTCTCTATCAATCTGACAAATTTTTTTAAAAAAATAGGAGTCCGTCAATTTGACGGCGGCCGTAGATCTAGTGTTAAAGGACTCGTATAAAGTTCGCTAATATATTTGGTAATATATTCGACATTAAACTCGTAGCACAAAATACTTCGAACATTGTCGAACACATAATTACTTTGATTTTAATGATTACAAGCTGCAACGATACTTACACTTTGCAAAAATAGAGAAGTCCTCTGGCCTTTGGTTCGTTCTGATTCGCCTGACCGATAGAGACATCCCTCATTTTCGATTCTAACGCGTTATTGGCTGAAAGAGCCGCACATTCGTTGCGTCGTCATGGTAACGACGAAAAAACTGTTTTGATAGGCGGTGCCGTGAGACTTCCCTATTTTTGCGAGGTATATATCACCGATTGGCATGCTGCGGTGCGCCGCAGATTTTAAAACAGTTGCATAGAATTTTTTAACTTCAGGGTTTCGGAAAAAGAATCATTTGAGGGTGCGATCCTTTTTGTATATGCGAAATATAGTGAGAATTCAAACACAACCTTCAGGATCAGGATATCCCGGTTCGACCCAGATTATGGGAAACTTTCAGAGATTGCTGTTACAACTTCAATCACCGTATTGGTATCAAAGAATTCTCAAAATAACATTTCTTTGAGTCCTTATCGAATCTTATAATAAGTCCTCGGTAAAAATTCTTTTCTTTTTTTTGGCGCGTATCTAAAAAAGTTCTCCCGCCATTATCTCTTTAAAAAAGAATTTCTCTACAAAATAGAAAAATAAAATGATACACAAATTAAAATAATTCTAACTATTAACCCGTAATTCATCCGTACTTGTACCACGTATTAGCGACATATCGAAACAGGGTGAAAAAGAAGTAAATGCCTTAGTAACACCGAAATAAAACAATTGAAATTCTAATATATTCGGAGGCAAGTTTTCATCTCGATACTTTCTCGAAAACGATTTTCACGAACGACGAGATAAAAGTGCACGAAATAGAGCGCGCATCGAGGCCCGAATAAGATAAATAATAAAGATGCACCGTGCGAGGAATGCACGTGCATCTCCCATACACTTTTCGCGACTTCACGTCGATCGAATAACTTCGAAGTGCTATAAAGAATAGTTTCGAATCATACGCCTCGAATAATACGATCGACTGCACGCAATACGAGACGCACGTAGGAACGCTGGTGAATTGTATTTTTGGTTCGTGTTTTGAGCGACGACGAGGAGAGAACGAGGTGAAAATTGAGACGGAATGAAAGCCGCGGAAAAATAAGGGACTTCGAGGTAGACAGAGACAGAGAAAGGGTTGAAGGGACGGAGAGAAGTAGAAATAAATAGAAACGAAGGCAGACTACGGAAAATACGGTGTGAGAGTGATAGAAGTGCAGAGAGAGAGGGAGAGAAATAAAAAGACAGAGAGGAAAAGGCGGAAGAGGGACGGAAGAAGGGAGAGGGAGCTTTTACATCGGTATTTGCATAACCCAGCTGGTGTGTCCTATCGCTCAGCCAAATGGAAATGCTTCTTTCAGCGGTTCTCGTGAAAACTCGCGATTACATAACGGCTTTCGTAAGGAGGCATTAATAAAAGATAAACTCTTCTCTCGCGAGGAAACGTCAAACTCGTTTCCCCCTCGACGGCGCGGCTCGAGAAGAAAAGAGGAATCCGTCGCGTTTCGCGAAAAGTGTTCTTCCACTTCGACGCTGTTCTGCAAAACATCGGAATCGCAAATCGGCCTCCGAGACGTAATGCTTGCAGCGAAGAAAAAGTTAACGCTTTTAACATTTCTTCGGGAGGAACGCGAAAGAAACTTTGCAAAATCGATTTTACTGTCTCAAAAATCTTCGAGGGCTTTTTTTAGATGTTTTTTTTTTTGGAGTATCCGAATAAAGGGACCGATTCTATCGTCGGTTCGGAGATCGAAAGTAACGCGATGAAAATGAATCGACGAGTATGCAAATTATCGCACGTAGAGGCGCGTCGATTGCAACGTCGTTGACGATGGCGCACTTTGCCGACGTTAAATTATATTTAACGAAAACCGATATTCGCGTGCTGTCTATTAAATCTTTTGTAAAGGAAAACCGAGAGGATCTTGAAGATGCGCGCGAAATTGGCAATTTTGCATAATTCAATTCATCGGCGCGCTTGTATTTATTCTTCGGCGCTTCGAGTAACTCGTTTTCGAGCTTCGAACGAAATATTTCTCTTTCGATTGTTACGAAACTTTTCCGCGACGTTTCCGCAATATTTCACGCAACGTAAAGGAGTTCCTCGTTCGAGTCTGATTGGAAAGCGATTTTCCGAGACGATTGAATAAAATCGCGCAGGTACGAAACACGATCTCCGACTTTTCCCGGGAAGATCGCGCAGATCTACCGCGCAGCGTATTAGGCGCGCAGAATTTCAAACAAACAAAATCAGTATTCCGGCAGCGTTTGAGCGTTCGCATTCGAAATTCCGCGCAGCGGAAGACTAAGATCGTTCTTACAAAACGGAGCATACAATTTCGCCTCGTAATAGCGCAGCAAAGCAAATATCTCCTTTATTTTCTTATTTAGCGTTCTCTCGATATCCTTCACTTCGTTTTTCCTCGCGCCAACGTAGTCTTACTTTCGAACGGAGAAACGAGGACGATAAAAACAATGTAAAAAAAAGCAAAGATGAGAATAAATCGATGAGAATCGATTAATACCGAGGAGAATCTAAACGTGGGCGAGCGATCGGTGATATTAAATTTTTAAATTGGAAATAAAATTGGTGGGAAGAGAGCAAGAATTATCTTTCTTCGACTCGTCTTTCCCTATTTTTAAAGCGTTAGGAATTCACTCGTGCTATGTAACCTTTCCTGCTGCAAAAGTGGAATGTAATTCTCAACTCTGAGAATTATTTGGGGTTTGAGGAACAATGCGATTCATCGCGAGAATTATTGCGCGATTGTAAAACGACTCTGGTACTCAGTTGGGCAATTTCTTGAGGTCTGCAATTGATTCGTGGTAAATATTTGCTCTCTGGCTTCAGTTGGCTTTATTTTAACTGGATGTACGTACGATGTCTTTCAGCTCGATGTACACGGTTTAGTTTTATGGCGATGGATATTGGAGAACGCGGACGGTTTGTTTTGTTCAACTGGAAACGGTCGAGTATCTCATGTGGGATTAAGATTTTTATATAGTTGTTTTACCAAAGTGGATTTTTCACGGTGGATAATTTATGCGTGAATAAAATAAGTGCGGAAAATGTATGTTTCACGTTTCAGTTCGCGAAGGAAGATTAAAGCCAATTGCAGTTGAAACCGGCAACTTTGAGCTTTCCAAGCTATGGAAATTTCTATTAAAGTATCTCCTAAATTAATGGTATTTCGACGTTCGTGGCTGAAGAATTGCGTAATGAAAATTCACTGGGCTGGGATTAATTAACGAGGAATTAAAAACACTAGACTTCATCGGGAATGGATAAAGTACATAAAAGAATTGAAACGCGGCACGCTGGAGTTACGCGGGAACTTAATACCAGAAGTACAGTCGATTAATCTGCCGTATTTAGAGAGAGTGGATAAATATTTTAAAAGCAGAAAAACTGAAGGTTGTGGTGTTCCACTGGCATTTCCAATTTGACAATTTTCGAGAAGCTTCAAAATTTCCTATTCCATCCAGCGCATCACGAATGCCACTCGTGATTGTAGTGCAAGGGGTTAAATAGCATAGAATTAATTTTATTTTATCCTGACCCACTGATAATTTTAATTTCATAATTTTTGGAACAATTTGAAATTAACTGTTCTATTTATCACGTCACGAGTGTCACTCGTTATTGTGCGGCAAGGGCTTAAATTCAGCATTCGAACGAATTATCCTTCGACAAAATCCTCAACGCGGTTCCTACATTTTGCACGAAGAAACGCTGCAACAAATAGAAATCAGAGGCAACCCCATTCTTTCCGTCGTTCGCACTTGCGCACTCGATATAATGAAGAAAATACGATGAAAAAAAAAACGAAAAGAGAGAAACAGAACGAAATTGAAGGATCGCACCCCGAGATAGCGGGCACCGGTACGAAATCGTTGAACAGAGGAGGCAACGGCACAACAGCGCCTAGGTTTTGGCGTCGAAGAGATATTGATAGAGCTGCTGCAGTTATTGGGAAAACGTGCCTCTCAATATTGCAGTCTATAATTGAACGCCATCGCCACGTCAACGGAAATAGAATAGAAATTGCTATGGAAATGGCTCGCGCCGCCGGCACAAACACCTGCGAGCCTCTCCTCTTCTCTTCAACGTTTTCCTCCCTTCCCTCGAGCCGCGAGGGGATGTCTCCCTCGCCGGTGTGGAGGGTTACGAAAGTTTTGCAATTTTTATGACAATGGCCCATTGTTGCTCGGCGATTTACATCCTCGAGTTAATTTCCGTCGACCTCCGAGAGAGAAGGTCTCTTTAACACTTTTAAATGTGTTATCATGCTCAGGCGAGATGTTAGGGGTGGATTTTGACGATGAGTTGAAATTTCGTCGCTGATGAGACAGGGTTTTTAAGCGTTGAAATTCCCTGGTCATTTTGATTCACGTTGGTTGCCTGGCAATTTGCGCGAAGAATGGAATGCATTAGCGGAATATTGATGATAAGGTGATATTAGAAGAGTGGTAATAAATAATTATAGTGACAGGCAGAATTTTCATGGTGTCACGATATGTTTCTGTTGTATCTATATCGATATTCTAATTACGTGTAACATTTCTCTAATGAAACGATCACTTTTTTGTTTCAGGTATGTCGAGAAGCTAGTTGAATTCTTACAAACCGAATTTCAGGAACGGAATTCACGAATATCGCGAGAAAGTGAGTAAAAAAGATCCAGTTTATCACAAAAGGTTATAGTAGGACAAGAGGGTGAAAAGTG
Source organism: Cerceris ruficornis (assembly GCA_963989415.1). Classification (NCBI taxonomy): domain Eukaryota; kingdom Metazoa; phylum Arthropoda; class Insecta; order Hymenoptera; family Crabronidae; genus Cerceris; species Cerceris ruficornis. Next base: position 15,597,450 of record OZ022525.1, read on the forward strand.
CCCTTGAACCGATTTCGATGGGGGTGGTGTCATTCGATAGGGAATGCTCTGCGACCATTGCGTACCAAATTTGAACCTTGTATCTTGACCGGAAGGGGTGAATTCAAAAAAGGTTGAGTTTTGTGTTTGCGCATTTCTGGAACTTAGATTTTTCAATAGAAAAATCTGAAAAAAATCTCAAACATGTATCGGCGCGTGTAGAATGTGTCAGAATTTTTTCGAAGTTTTTGCACCTCAATAAATTTGGGAAAACGGGCAAAAACCTGTTTTTGGAATTTACCCCATAACTACCCTTCCGGTCAAGATACAGGGTTAAAACTTGGCACGCAATGGTCGCAGAGCATTCCCCATCGAATGAAACCTCACCCATTGAAATCGGTTCACTTTTGACCCTCTTATCCTGCTATACCCTTTCGTCTACTTCGTCGTAACCAATCTCTAAGTAACAGAGATAATACATCTATTCTTCCATATTGAAAACAGTACTCGAAAAAAAAAACTAAATTTGTGTGTAACAAAGCAATAGTATTTTTATCACCGTCGTTCGCTACAGAAGCGGCAGTGGACGCAAAATTTGTTAAAGCTCTTTCTCCCCTCGAAAAGGACCGACGAAAATTTCGACAGCACGAAAACGAGCCGCGCTGTAATTCCGCCAGGCGCTTATTAATTTTTCGCCCCGAACGATCAACAATTTCCCCGGTGAAATTACCGCAGAATTCCTGTCGTTCGAAGGGAAAGTATTCCGTTCGCCGCGGGTGGGCCTCCGCGTTTTACTCGATTTTCGGCAATTAAAACTTCCCTCCATCGAATTCTTCGTGTCGTCGCCCCTGCGAAATATTCCTCGTAACTCGTCGACGAAAGGAAACCGCGGACGAATTCGTTTAAAAACTCGTCATTCTTTCCCGCCTGTGACGTTGGGACAGCCGACAAACAAACTCTTTGGTGCCGTTTCAATTTTAAATCCCCACAGTTAATCGTAGTGGTTCGAAAACCACTCGGAACGATAGGTTCTAGGGGGAAGAAATACAAAAAGAAACTACTAAGTCACCGGACTCGAGAGGCGGGATTTTTGAAATATCGTCTCCGACGATCGAGAGCCACTGGCTTTTTACGAGTCGCCTCGATTCCCGCTCATTTTCTGCCCGCTTTTCCCAGGGACATTTCATGGAATTAACTCGCCTTGGGCCAATGGTTATATGTATATTTCGGCCCTTTTATCCCAGCACGGCGTTTCGCCAGGGAAAAGGTATTTGCTCTCCAGGCTGGATGAGAGTAGTCGCGTGTTTGGAGGAAAAGCGGGGAATTTTCATTTTTCGGAGGATCTGCGAAAACGCTTGCAGCGAAGGCTCGAAGACTCGAGGCGGATTTGTCGGCGATGCGGAAGAGCTTGGGCTTTCAAAGGATTTAAGTGTTTAATTGATTTCTTCGTCATTTTTTCCTCAGTGTTTAGCTCAGGTTTTATTTATTATGATTAACCCCTTGCCCTACGGGGCGCAAAATTTCATACGTTTTGCAAAACTTGACAATTTCCTGTTTCATTTACCGCGTCGCGAGTGTCGCTCGTTGTTATGGCAAGGGGTTAATGAAAATCGTAATAAAGTGGGGTAAATTGTACATTAATCTACGACTGCAAAGATGCGGGTGTTGCGTTTAATTAAATTTGATACAGGCAGTTATATATTTTATTGAGCATCGATAGACAAAGTAGGCAGGTTTTTGAGTCATAAAATTGAATTTTCATCCCTTACTGGATCCAATTACGAAGGTGCCAATACCATCATCCCCCACGTCAGTGATTCAAATATTATTCAAAGTCCAAATTTTAATTTCTGATAAACAGCTTAATACAAAATCGGGTTATATACTTCAAACGGACTTTATTAAACTCGAGAAATTGCAGATTACAGTGTAAATTATTTTTTCCAATGACCACAGTTTGAAAAACGCTACCCTTCGCGAAAATCACCCGCCTCGAAGCTCTCGCGGTTAAATAAAACGGCCGCCGAACCATACGAAATATTTCTACAGCTTATGGGATAAACACATCGACCGATACCACCCAAAGGGGCGAAATGACCAGCGAAAAACTCACCCCCTCTCGCACTTTATCTCCATCTGTTACTCTTTTCGCAACTCTCCCCTTTCTCCTTACTTCTACGTCGAAAATTCTCGTCTCCCTTTCTCTGTCTTCCACCCAACCCCTCGTTCCTTCTCGTCTTCCCACCCCTCCCCCTGTCTTTTCAGCCCGTCCACATTTTATTTCCCCGGTCTATGGCCGTCTGCTTCTCTCAGTCGTAAAATCGTTGTACCAAAGTGGTCGAGGGTAGTTTGCCGGGCGATCGTAAACGTTTCTCCCCCCTCGACCAGGGCATTTTCTATCGACGGAGAACCGGAAGTGGTGGTAGCAGCCGTAGCAGCCGTACCACCGGCATCGACTCTCGACGCTCTCTCGATATCTCGAAGTGGAGGTCCACGCGATTATCGTTTCTCGTGGACGAATGAACCTCGCGATCGGACCGAGTTACTTCGTCTTCCTCGATTCCACGCGAAATTGGAAATTGGAGCGACTTGCTTCTCCTCTTGCTTCCTTAGAAGAGGAGCTTCTCCGGGAGGAGGGCTGGAAGGATGAGGGAAGGAAGCCTTCTCTTCGTCTTAATTCCTCCCTTGGAATCGTCCAAGCAATTTTTACAGAGACTCCCGGTCTCTCTTGCTCCCTTCGCTTCTTCGAGCGAATGAAAAATTCGTGGAGACGGTGAAATTTGTTGCGGAATCGTGGAAACCGATGTTAATGCTTCCGGTGGAATCAAACGAACTTGGAAACGAGTCACTTTGTGGACGATTTAAGGGGATGCTCCTCGGTTTTCTTAATCAGAGGGACGTTGTTTTAGAAGTTTTCATAGAGAGAGCTGTAAAAATTACAGTAATGGCTTTTTTTTATTACATAAATTTTTACAATTCGATGCGGTTAAGCATGCAGCTTGAATTAGGATAGTCTGCAGAATTTCTTCATTAACCCCTGAAATCAAAGCCGAAAAAATGCAAAAGAAGGCGCAGTTAGGCCTGTTATTTAGGCTATTAGGCTATTATTGCTATTGGAAGAATTGCTATTAGAAATTTCAAGTCGATCGGAACAATACTTTTTTCTTAATCGTGTCAACTAGTTGGGAAAATAGTGTTTTTAGAAAAACGCGCTCAAAGTTTGCTCGATCGCTTGCCGCCGAATATTTAACCTTTCTTTAAACGTCTATAACTTTGGGAATTTTGTGTATATTGACTTCTATTTTTTTAGAGGCATTCCTATAAAGTTAATTTAGAAGATTCAGTAAAAAAAATGGATGTTTTTCACCATAAAACCGAGAGTAGCCCTTTAAAGCCGATGAGTCGAAACGAGAATGAGAATACCGCGGCTTTTCGGTTTCGTTTATTCCCGTCGGAATTATCCGGCTCGTTTAAAGAATCTCGAATCAACGAAACGACGGCAATTTCGTTTATCCGACGCCCCGTAGAATCGGACGGCGATACTCGAATTATTCCGGCGCGTTTCCAATTATTAATACACGAGATATTATCAATTAATTAACGGCGCCGTAGGCGCGGAAGAAGCGGCCGTTATCGCGAATGAAATTCGTCGACGGTCGCCGAAGAGGAAATATTTGCCGTTTAATTTCCATCCGCGGTTTTTCCTCTTTGCGTCCTTCGTTTTAGTTTTCTCCGGCGATTATCGTTTCCCGCTATTGCGAGAATCGCCGATAGTTCGTTTGCCATTTGACAAAACCGGCGGAATAACTTGTCTCCAGGATATTTCGTAAATAACGAAGAGAAATAAACGAGGCTCTCTTTTAACACTAAATCTACCGGCTTTATTATTATTATATCTACTATATAATATAGTAGATATATAATAAAGTATATAATATAATATATAGTATATAATATATAATTATTATTATATAACTATTATTATATCTGCTATATTGAAATATACGAAATATGTACTTTGCAAAATGAGATTTGAAGAGGTGAAAAAGATGGTCGGTTAAGTAACGTCTGTTTTATACGATAGACCTAAAATATTTACTGAATGGCTGCCCAATCAATTTGGGGAATTTTTAGAAAAAAATTAGAATGCGGTCATTTGACCGCCATGGTAAGTTTAGTGTTAAGTTTCCTCGTCTCCTACTTTAATTCCAAGCTCGATCGCTCGCACTTTCATCGACTGAGACTCCCATGCAACAAAAACGATTTCAACCCCGAAAATCGCTAAGAATTCCCCATCAATTTCTTCATCCCCCTTCCTTGAAACTACGGCAAAACAGTTTTCCACCGACAAAAAGAAGGAGACTCCCTCAAAATCCCTAACAATCCGCCGATAATTCCCGACGTTCCTGAAACTTTAACAAGCCCGCAAACACCGAAGCGACGGATCCGCGAAGAGGAGGAGGAGGATACCTTTAATCATAACGATCCCACGTATCCCTCTTTCGTCCCGAGGGAGAAGAGGGCTGACCTCGATACCGAAGGATCGAGCCCGCGAGATATTATCAATTAATTAACGGCATCGGAGGCGCGGAAGGAAGGAAGGAAGGAATGAAATCCATCGGAACGAGATGGCATTTCTTTATCTTCCAGCCGGCTCGACCTACATTAATTCAAGCGAACGGGGTAAATGCCAATATCGAAGGAAACGCTGCCGGGTGGCGAGGAACGAGGGCGAGAAGATGGCCGAGGGAGGGGCAGGAAGGATGGGGGGATGAAGGAGGGTGAAAGCACTCGAATGCGCATTTATATTGCTCGCCCATTGTCGCGAGGAATTCCTTCGTGGAATCTCCGACGAGTCGGACCGACTTTAATTCACCTTGCGGTAATATCGCAATAATTTTGGCGGGTTTATTGTTCGCGGATCGTCTCTCCGTTGACGTTGATGAGAGAAACGGAAGACGGGGGTTGATGTGGAGCTAGAGGCGAAGGATCGAATTATTGGAAGGGTTGGAGTTCAAATTCTAGGGAACTAATTTGAAATTTGACCTGTGCTATGGTTATTTAGGGATTATACATTAATAGTGACTAATTAAAGTTTATATCTGTTACTGTGAAAGACCGAAATTGGAGAATGGCGACGTTCTCCGGTGAATGTCAACATTCACGTAGGCGATCGGTGTATGTTCGAAATATTTCCTGAATATCCTTATTTCTCGCTTACACCGGCAAATGTCGACATTCTCTGTGCACCAATGGCGAACGTTGAATTGAAATATTTTTGTTGCGCTTTTAAGCCGTACTTTATTATTAAAACATAATGCATTCTAACAGAGAGAAGAAAATAATACCAATAATAAATTTACTTGATTCTGTCATCGACGCTATGCAATTTTATTTATTGCAACGATTTAAACTTTTACAACACTTTGAATTTCACGAAAGCCCGTTGCTTTTACAACTGCATTTAGTCCAAATGTATAATATGAGTCGCTCAGAAGCTAATGCGGTTAACTTCATTTTTTTAATACTTTCTGATTTTCGCTAATTTTAATAGAACGAAGTTTATTCTACTAAAATTTACAAAAATCAGAAAATATAAAAAAAATGTACTGCATTGGCTTCTGAGCGACTCATAAGAATATAATCAAATATTCCGTCTCTCACCGACGTGTTTCGTATGCGTTGACATTCACCGGAGAATGTCAACGTTCTCCAATTTCGGTCTTTCACGGCAACACATCTATTCTGACCGTAGCATATCATTTGACTGGTTATGAAACGACGATGGCATTTATCCAGAAGAAATGCAGGAAATTTGCGAATTGAAGCGAGGAAAAAGAACGAGGCGCGATAATGGCAAGATTGCCGGAGACGGAAGTTGGTCCGTGGCGGAAGGCGGTCCTGCGAGCTCGTTGGATAAGCCGTTGCTTCTCGGATCGATCGTATTTGCGGAGCAAACTCTTTGTTACTCCAGGAGGAATCGGGAATGTCGATTAACCGAGTGTACCCAACGAATCTTCTATAATTGATCGATCCACGAAATTAAGGGGAATTATTTATTGCGCGTTCGTTTACTCGGGAAGGAGAGAAGGGGAAGGGGCGGCGGAGGAAGCGGAAGTTGTGCCAGAGTCGTAGTTGCGGAGAAGTTGCTTCGAACGCTGACTTTGAGAGTGAAAATTAGTCTTCCTTCTTTCACATTATCTTCAAAAATGGGGAAAATTCCGAGCTGAATATCAAACTTTTTAAATTTTTCCCACGACCTTCGTCCATTTTCCTATATTTTACAAATACACCCCGATATTAGCAATCCATCGACTCAATTTATATAATTAAATGCTCGGAGATATCCGTAAAATCTCAGATTAGCTGAAAACCCTAAGATATTCCACGAGCAGTTAATAATCACTGGTTAACGAGATCTCCGCGACGTCCTCGCAGACTTTCCTGGAATCTTGGCGGCGATTCCTCGAGGAGAGGGACTCGCGATGAAACAAGAGCAACTGCGAAACGTCGATTACCGTTGGCTCATAAAAAGCTCTCGCGCGACTAACGCTTAGCTCGTTCATTAATCGCGCCACTTATTTAATCAACGACGAAACGTTGAACTCGAGGCGCAATTAAGGAAGCACCTTTGCCGAGGCCTGCTCTCTCGGTGCCTCGTCCTCTCGCTTTTCGTCCTTTTCAAATATCCTGCATCCACGGACCAAGTTTTCGCCGTGGAGGCAGAAAGATCTCGATGCAAATTTAACTAGTGCCCCGGCCACCTCTCTCTCTCTCCCTCTGCTCCTGGAATCCCATTTCCTTCGTGAATCCAAACCGTGGATTTCGATGAAAGTCGAGAAAGACAAACGCATCGTGGAACGACGCTTATTCGAGGCTACCTCGTATTTCGTTCGCGCTCCTGTTGGACAAAGAGAGAGGATATTTGTGGCTGCAATCTCGATTTTGCTGTTGCGTTTACGAAGATCAAGTATAATTAAAGCGACGCTGCAGGGGCTGTTTTCTTCGGCTGAGATGCGAGATGAATTTCTTATGGGCATTATTTAAGAGTAGAACTATCAAGCCAGTCAAAATGGCTGGTCAGTAATTTGTCATAAATATTCTTCAAATTTATCTTCACATTTATGTTGTATTAGGGGGACCGGAAAGTAATGTCGTTTCTCTAGATATTTTGCTCAGAAACCAATTAATTTTTATCGATCCGGCATTGAAAGTTTGCACATTTGATGGCAAAAGGTTGTTGATAACGAGAGGGATTACGTCATTCATTAAAAATAAAACCTTGTTATAAATTTATTTGTTTGAATTTAATACATTACTTTCCGGCACCCCTAATATTATCTCGTGAAATATGAATTACTCCATTGACCTCTGACTTCCTCATTCTCCGAAGTGATTGTTAAATATATTTAAATAAAATATACTTACAGATTTTCTAAATTTATTGGGGTACCATACAGTACACAATTCAGGTCTATCTTATAAAACATAAATTACCAAACTGCTCATCTCGTACACCTCATGGTTCCACTTTTTCAAATGCACTTAGCTCGTATATTTGAATATAATAGATTTAACGTCGGTAGTACCAGTGTTAATTAATTCGCAGGAGGACATCTAATATATGCACAGCCTCTGTGACTCGGAATCCACTTAAAAGCGAAGGTCCCGGTCAAAGTGGCCATTCCAATTAAAGTCGAAATACGGAACAATACGGTGCTCCCGTTTTTCTCTTATATTCGCAATCATACAGCAGCTCGTAAATGAATTGAAGGTAAATCAATATGAACCTAAAGGAGAGACGGGGCTTCGACGTCGACGTCGACGCGTTTGCGCGTGTTTGTGCGCGCGGATGAACACGGTTGCACACGGATGCAGAAAATCATGCATTGTGCGGTATCCCATTGGCGGGATGTCTGCGATTCTGGTTTAGAAGGCATTCGATGCCACGTATGCACGTGATTGCATTCGACGGGAGAATGCGACTCGAGCTGGTCCAAGCATCTCGATATTAGAATAGCAATGACTTAATAAAGAAAAATACGGGGCAAATGAAAAAGCCCGGACCTCCGAGCGGCATTTCAATTTCGAGCCGGCTCTCTCCTTCGTATGCCTTCGTTTTTGCATCCTCGCCGGTGGATTACAATCGCGCCGATCGGATTTCGATTATCGCTGCTATCGATTATAACGCGGGAAATGTCCCTAGCTAGGGACATTCTTGACGGTGGAAGTTGAGGCGCGAAAACGAAGCAATTTAAGGGAGAATAATTCTTTTTTCTTTGGTATTAGGGTGATAGGAAAGTAATGTCGTTTCTACACATATTTTGCTCAGAAACTAATTCATTTTTATCGATCCGGCATTGAAAATTTGCATGCCAGATGACAAAAGGTTGTTGACAACAAGGATGATTGCATCATTCATTAAAAATAGGAACTATCTCTAGAAACCAGTGATCAATTTTCATTTCAGCAATTAATTCAGAGTTATTGCGCGTTCAGTCGCAAAAGAAATCGAAACAATATGGAATTTTTATCCCACTCTTTCAAATTTGCAACGGAGCCCGCCGAAGTTTCTGGCAGATTTGAAAAGGTTGTTGAGAACGAGGATAATTACATCATTCATGAAAAACAGGAACTATCTCTAGAAACCAGTGATAAATTTCATTTCAGCAATTAATTCGGAGTTATTGCGCGTTCAGTCGCAAAAGAAATCGAAACAATATGGTATTTTTATCCCACTCTTTCAAATTTGCAACGGAGCCCGGTGAAGTTTCTGTCAGAATCGAAAAGGTGTAAATGTACTCAACACTCGAAAGAAGTTGCTGAGAGACATTGAGCGATTTAATTCAAAGTCCAAAGTTTTCTTTTCATCCCCGTCGCTCCATCGGGAAACTGCTGTTCGAACTCGGAGAAATAAATTCTTCGCCGTTTCGGTTTTTACATTGGCGGCGCCGAGAAAACCATTCGATTCGCCATAGCTGACCCGAATTATAGCACTCAAAAATAACGACGCGTCAAATAATCCGACACAGCAGGATCGCCGTGTTAAAAAGGGATTTACAGCAGCCGTTGTTTTTCGCCCTCTTCCCTCAGCGCGATTTTTCCGCGATGCAACGCGTGCATCGTGCTGCACTCGTCGATGGTCCGATATTGCCGTTCGTTTTTTCTATTTTTTAATATTGTTTCTCGCACCTGCTATGCGAAAACATCGTACTGTTTCGGTATCGCGATCGTCTTCGATGGTTGCGTTGCTTGAAAGAATGTTAACGTTAATTATTTCCTTACGGAAGACGTCGAAGAGTTTCTTTAAAGAATTCAAAAATAATTGTTAACGGAACTAAAGCTATTATCTAATATTCTGCGGATTTTGATCACCGTGTGTCCGTAGATATTAATACAGGATTAAACTTTTATTTTGAATATAGAATGGCCTCTTTTAATTGGATTTCAGTCCCCGAAATTAGTATATTTTCATTTTATTTTCATTTCATTTTAATCCCCATTATGTAACGTAGCTTGCATACTCCATGAGTTTTCAACGTATTATTTATTTTATTTCGCGTTTCAGTGAGTCAATAGAGGAATAATTTATCGTTAAAATAAAAGCACGCAGTCTCAATTATCACGATAATTAGGCAATTTAAAAATGTCCCGAGTGTTAAAAATTTCTTGGAACATCTCCCTCAAGGAACACTCGCTCGAATGCGATCGAAAATCGGCGACAAAGTGGCGCGGCAATTTCGCATCAATCCTCTCCATATTCTCCGAAGAGACACACAGCATTTTACCACGTCATCCGAAACAATATTATGCATCCGCTGCATTATTCCGGGTCTGCGAGTACACAACAATCTCCAATTACAGTAACCACAGGACTCGAGCGCATTTCGGTTGAATTGCACTTGCAAGTAGCCCCTCTATTATCCTCGAAACTCCTCGAGAAAGATTCTTCGCCCGTCAAGCTTCGATTCTACTTGCAATGCACTCGTTCCCATTTCGCAACGGCGGATGCAGCGTATGCACACGACTGCAACTGTCTCGAGGTCTTCTTTCCTCGTTCCTCCTCTCCATCCCTCCTCCATCGTTCTTCTTCTCCACTTTATTCTTCGTTCTCTTCATCCTTTTTCTTCGCTTCTCTTCGTTTCCCTTCGCTCGGCGTATTCGCAGGGAAAGAATACGCGAATCCTTGCCGCGCTCGAAGGATGCATCCGTGCACTTTTCATTTAGACTTCCGGTCCCCGCTCGACGGAGCCGGCAGGAATTCCGCCGGCGCTTCTTGAATTTATCTCAAACGGAAATATCCCCGGGACGAAGCTGCGAATTCTAATTTCGCGAGGTTCGCGTTAATGCATCCGCGTGGCCTGCGGCTACGGGGGTGCGCTAATTATCGAAATGCATCGCGGGCGTTAATTACGAAAAATGTTGATGGTTATGGCATCCGCGTTACGATTTCATGGTTAATTCAACTTCGAATCGGCGATCGGTCGACTTTTTCGACGATGGATTCGACTGCGGTGAAGTTTCATGGGATTTGCTTCGAATTAGCGAGAATTACGTGGCTTCTTTGAAAAATGGATCGCGCGATGGAACACGGATTAAATGTGGAAAATTGAATAGCCGATGGGAAAAAATTGCTTCTCTTTGGCAAACGTGATATTTATCTTAATTAGATTTTTATTCAAATATCGAAGATACTTGTTACTCGTGTTAAACAATTAAAAAGCTCGCAATCTGCCGAATCTCGTATCGTCGAATAATCGGAAAATACGGGAACATCGAAAGCCCCGATGGAATTAAAAATACCCCCGTTTTATTCAAATTTCCACGCTGTATTTTCGTCTCTGATTCGTTATACGATTTTAACGAAACCTCGCTTTTTTTCCACGATGAAAAATATCGCCGTCTCAATGGCATAATTTTTTTTTCCGGAGGAAGTTTGAAGGACGCCGATTTCCCGATGATAATTTCCGATTTTCCCCGTTAATCCCGGTATTTTTTTCGTTCTGCACTTCCGGCCGGTAATTCGGAAGAAAGGGAAGTAATTGGAATTCATTGCTTTTACGGGGCGCAACAACTTTCTCTCCGATCCCCCCCTTCCTCCGCTTTCGAGGGGATTTATTCATGAAATTGAATTTTACACGGTGCACTTTTGAAGTCCGGGAACTTTGCTTCCGTTTAATGTTAACGTAAACGCTAAGCGTTTAGGTTACGTAAAAAGTTCCCAGTTAGTTTGAGCGGGGCCTTTAGAAATTCGAGGAAAAAAAATCACCGAGGCGCCGGCGTGCTGCGTGCCCTTTCAGACGGTAGAACCATTAAAATCCCTTTTCGAAGACGAGAGAAAATTGATTTAAATCGCTTAAGCGGCCGAAGATTTCGTCTCGTTCAATCCACTTTACGGATGAAATCGAGGAAGGAACGGATGATGGAGGAAAGGAATTATGAATAATAAATGGCCGAGTGGGAAGTTATTTTAATCGTCTACGTCTACCGGTGATTATTAAGATGTTCAGGGTCAAGAATTTTAATATTTAACTTAGCAATTATTTTCATAGTAGTTATTAACCCTAGGTTTACCAAGATTTCTTATATTTCTACCGATACGGTGTGTAAGGCACAGAATTTTAAAATTAGAGGGCTTCGAAGAAAATGAATTTTAATATATATTCGTCTCGTTGAAGGAATAAAAGTCAGTACAAGTGGCAGAAAAATATGTAAACGGTTTCTATTGTGAGGTTATCCGGTATTTTATTCAATACGGAATTAAGTAAAAGGAAAAGATAAGGTTTTACGCACGAAAAACACAGCGCAATGATTACCCGATTTCCAACATCTATAATTTCCCTCAAAAAGTTCGGAATGAGTCAAAATGACCCGCCCGATTAAACCTCGTGTTAACACTTTGTTGACCGGTAATTTTGCACAGAAACTGTGTCATGTCGCCGGCTATTTTTTTTATAATTAAATATGGAAGTAAAGTAAAACATTCTAAATAAACTCCAATAAATTTTATTTATATTATATACCAAGAAAAGTATTTTCTTTATTATAAAGCGGACACGACTAAACACGATGCGCAAAGCTTTTGCAATGACGAGTTAACGAGTTAACTTTTCAAATGAAAAGTTTAATTTTCAAATGAAAAGTGTAATTTTCAAATGAAAAGTGTAAAAACTATCGGCAAAAATTTCCAAAGTGCCGGATATTTGTAAAGTACTTTACAAAGCACTTTACAAAATACTTCATAAAGTAAAGAATTCAGCGCGCATCGCGGAACAAAATTCGAAATACTTCAAAGCCAACAGTAAATACCTTCACACCACTGTTACAATTACCGTCACATTTGTATCTTTCACCTATTTCAATTGAATTTCGAGAACACTGCAACAAACGGAGAGAAGTTTATCCCCGAAAATCACGGTGCTCGCTCGACAGCCTCTTCCCGGGCCGGAAGTCGAGGCTGCCGAAGCGCATCGGCATCTCGGAGTTTTCATTCTCAGCTAAACGCATTAATATAGATCATCCCACGTGAGATGCAGCGTCTGCATCCGCTTTCTAGCACGCCATACGTGCAAATCGTACTCGCGCTCGCGGAAATATACATATTGTGATGAGAAAATAGGTCGAACGTGAGTGCGCCGCTCTCGTAAAGGGAGCCACTGACTCTCCGGGTCAGTAATAATTCGGAGCATACGTGCACTTCTGCGTCTCTTGCACTCTTTCTCTCTCTCTCTCTCCCTCTCTCTGTCTCCTCTCTTTCTCTCGGCATGCACACGATGCATTTTTGCCTCCGACTTCCGGTTGCTCTCCCACGAGATCCGAGCGCGAAGGGAAAGAGGAAGAGCGAGAGGGAAGAAGGAGAAACGGAGAGGAGACTAAGCGGCGTGCAGTTTGCCGGAATTTACCGCGAGTCTGGAATTATTCCCAGCGCGAGGGTAAAAATTAAAATCTCGCCGAAATGACGGGAAAAATTGAATAAATAGTCGGAGCAGAAATTCGCCTGGGAAACGTGCAAGTTACCGTCTACTCTTCCGGTGTCCCCGGGTGTCTTCCCGAGGATCGTTCCTCGACTTCTCCCTCCTTGGCGAGTCTGCAACCCTCTTTCTATTACTCCCTTTATCCTTCCGCCCCTCTTTCTCCGTCTATCTTGCCGTACTCTTCCTCGACCCCCTTTTAAAACCGATAAACGTGTTTACTTGCAATTTGCAGGGCGACGATTATCGCGAATACGTCGGGTTATCGAGTTATCCCTTCGCTTGCCTCGTAAAAGTCCTCTAAAAGCGAGGCAATATTTCTTGGGATATTTTTTTCTCTCCCCTCTCTCTCTCCTGCTCTCTGTCTCTCGCATTCTCTCCGTGGGAAATCGAGCGCGAGGCGGAGATGGAATTTTATTTGTCACGATGAAATTTTCTCGGGAACAAAAACGACTCCTGGAGCATCGGGCATTTGGACGATGCAACGGTGATTCTTTTTATCTACTTTTTGTAGTTTCTGGATTTAGAGTGAACTTCAATTTGCATCCAACAGCCGGGAACACGAAGCTTTGACTTCACGCCCGTTGCAATCTATTTTTATTATTATTATTCGCCATTTCGCTCTTAATTGCGGCGGTAATTTGAAGCTGATTCTTCAATTCGAATTATTTTTTTAAGATTCTACCTCTATTTCTGCAATTTGGAAGCTAACTAAAGAAATAAATCCCAGAAAAAATAACTATAGCAGCTAAACCAAATAAGAAATATAATTCACATCTAAAGCTGATAGTGACAATAAATAGGTATCTTAAAACTCCAAAAGTAATGCGCTCCTTTAAAATTCAACCCCTCACACTGATTCACCCCTGCAATGATGACACATTAAATAAGTTTCATTTGTGCAATCGCACACTTAATACGTTTCAGCAGTGCAATTTGGAAGCCACCTAAAGAAACAAATTACTATAGCACCTAAACAAAATAAGAAATACAATTCAAATATTAAGCTGCTAGTGACAATAAATATCCTAAATTTCCAAAAGTAACGCGCTCCTTTAAAATTCAACCCCCAACCCTGATTATTCACCCCTGCAACGATGACACATTTAATAAGCTTCATTTGCACAATCGCACACTTAATACGTTTCATCAGTGTAATCGCAAATTTGCGCCAGCTTCCCCAGTCAAATCGAAAGTTCGAGGAAGAACGGAGATGAAACCTCGAGCACTCGTCCGTGCTTCGATCTCCGAGTGACGCAGACCGGATGCTCGCGCGTGATTCAAAACTTTCGTCATAGTTAAGCGGCAAGTACGCCGATTAATCATTTTCTCGACGGCATTGGCTTCCCCCCGGATTACGGTCGTTACTGTAAACAGCTATGAAGTCACGTACGGCTCGTGGCTTCCGTACCACGAAAAACTTTAGCGCATATCCGTGTATTATTCGTGCGCGCAGGATATTCCAATGAATATTATCGTTTTAAGTGACTCGGCACGGACTATGACGGTGGCGAGTTTAATTATCAAAGCGCGAAAGATGTTATTTGTTTGAAACTTTTCGGCTTTAACGAAAATGTGGTTATTTCGTCTACGACCTTCCGTCTCAGGTGGGTTCCAAGCATGGAGCCGGCGTTAAATCTATTATATTTAAATATATTAAATAAGTACTTTGAAAAAGTGGATTAAGAGGTGGAAAAGATGATTGATTCGGTAGCTTACATATAATTTATTAGATGGACGTAGAATATCGACTCTATGACTCTCCTATAAACTTGGAGAATTTTTGGAAATAATTTTGACTGGTTTGGTAGTTCTAGTGTTAAATAATAATTTAAGAGCAATTTTGGACAGGTGACGAAAGATTTGAACTGAGACTCTCTAATTAGTAATCTGAGAATTTGCTTCTTCCATTGTATTTTCGCGCCTTTAACTGCAATTATCATTTTGCATCAATTATCATTGAATTAAATGATCAATTTAGTAAAAATTCCCGGAAAACGACGGAAAAGATATTTCATGTCTATCTTCCCAAGCACAAATTACCGAATCGATCCGTTTCTTCGCCTCTCGATTCCATTTTGTCGAAAGCGCTTATTTAATATATTTAAATATAGCAAACTTAACGGCGGCAGTTTTACCGTTAAATAATTGAGGAAAAATTTCCCAATAACGAAGAAGAAGAACTCGAGCCCACTGATTGCAAGTCCGAGCCATTATCTTCTTACTCGCCATTGTCCCCGGGACGTATTTATACGTCTGTGCAATTCTCTCCGCGTAACCGTGCATGCATCCGTACTCGCTGCATTTACCGGTGCATCGGAGACCTGCGGATGCAGCGAGAAGGAAAGGCACGTTCACAAAACCGTCGTAAAACTGCAGAAAAGAGGAATCGATAACCGATCCGGGATACTTGGAAGCTTCGTTCGGAGTTACGGCTGATGCTTTTCCCTATGGCTTTTATACGTAGTTTATCTGTTAGCGTATCGCTTTTTATTTTGCGCTTTATTTTGCGCCTTGGGCGCTCCCGCGGTTTATTGGAAGCGCGACGGCGATGCTTTCGCGCGTTAAACATTGCGAAACAAACGAAAAACTGTGCCGGGTGTAAAACGTTCGATCGCTTTTCGTCACCTTCACCGAGTGACGGTTTTAAGCTGACACGTAAGCCGAATTGTTTGTAGCAACTCTAGTTTCAAAATTGTTCAGACGATGTAACATTGACGATTGTGCGAATTTTGTGTTATAGATAAATTTAATTTGAAATAATTTTATTTTTAACCCCTTGTCCTTTAATAACAAGCGACACTCGTGATGAGGTAGATGGGATAGGAAATTTTCAAGTTCTGCAAAACCTATCGAATTGAAATTATTAATGAGACACGAAGCGATAATATTATTTTTATAATGTTGATATTGCGTTAAATTAAACGAAATATCAAGAATCCCCGATGAATTTCTATTTTAGTAATTAAGTTGTGAATTATTGCGGAAGCATTGACGATTCTACGAATTTTGTGTTATAGATAAATTCAATTTGAAATAATTTAATTTTTAACACCTTGGCCTTTAACACTAGAACTACCAAATCAGTCAAAATGACTGGTGCACAATTTTTTCCAAAAATTCTCCAATATTACAGGAGAGTCATAGAATAGATATTCTACGTCCATCGCATAAAACATAAATTACCGAATCGATTATCTTTTCCACCTCTGAATTCCCCTTTTTTCAAAGTACTTATTTAATATATTTAAATATAACAGATTTACCGCCGGTAGTTCTAGTGTTAATAACAAGTGACACTAGTGATGAGGTAAATCGGATAGGAAATTTTCAAGTTCTGCAAAACCTATCGAATTGAAATTATGAATGAGACGCGACGCGATAATATTATTTTTGTAATGTTGATATTACGTTAAATTAAACAAAATATCAAGGATCTCGATGAATTTCTATTTTAGTAATTAAGTTGTGAATTATTGCGGATGCAGTCGCAATAAAATCGTGGGGCAAAGGTTAAGTCAGTGTACAGCTTTCGATCGTGATATTATTGTAAGTGACGAGGTTGAAAGAATTATATTCATCTCTTATTCTCCATCGGCTTACGCTACAATAACGTTAAAGACTTTTTGAAAGGCAGCAATTGAATCGTTCAGCAGAATTGATAGTCGGAGCGCTCGACGAAATTCAATTCGCATCCAGACGCCAAAATCGAAGTCTCTTAAAACGAAAAATATGTGGCAGAGACCACTTTCACGATCACCTCTCGTAGAAACGATTAGTTACGTGCAAATCCGACCGCTCAAACGGGTTAAATCGCCCGTGGATATTGCTCTCTGAAATTATTTCTGGCAAGAATTTAGTCCCGAGTATGTGATTCACTTAATCAATTAGAAAGGTTAATCTCATTGATCACCAATTTATAATCTTCATCGTACTTCACTTAACCCTGGTCCACTCCTCCGGTCTTGACTCAAAATGAAGATGGTATTTTACCAGATACATTTGAGCGTTTATTTTGGATACTCAACATATTTAAATTTTATATCCATTTGTTTCTGCATGCCACGATTTTTTAAATGCGAACCATTGTTCATCGGGTCACTATGACCCACAATATATGTAGTCTGAGAAAAAATCTATATATTTACAGTTTATCGGCGCATATATACGCAGTTAAAGTTAACAAATTGAAATATAACTAGGTAAATAGCAATTTACAATTTGCACACATTGGCAATCTGACTTTCTGACAAAAAGGTGCTTCTTTAATCGCCAAACGAATGATTATCTCTCAATATTCAAAAAAGTCTCCGTCCGCAAAGAGTTAAAGGAGAAAACAGCGAAAATATACCGATTTCCGGGCGCGCTTTTCGTCGAAGCCCGCCGCGGCCAAAAGGTCAACGACCTTTTGACAGAAGTCACCCGCACGCGCCGCAAGATCAGCCGTCGCCCCGCGAGAAAAATAAAGACACGCGCCCTCCTCCTCGGAAAACGTTTGAAAAACGAAGAACCAGGCGTGCATCTATAAACGGAAAACCCATAGGAACAATTACCATCGTTCGTTCTCCGTGTATCGCGCGTGTTTCATCGCTCGCGATACACCGAACGTTCTCCAAACTCCCCCGTTTCGCATTCGCGTCCATGGCGCGTCGACGGAGCAGTTTATACACGGCGTTATAAGCCGCCTCTAATTAATCGTGTCGTGCATTGAACCTACAGGTACTTATCCACCGACACGTGTACCGGAATAGGCACGCGTGGGTTTTCTATGCTTACAGCCACGCGTTTCCTTGCCTTTCCAAACTGCGTAACGGTAAACTCGTTCCCATTTCGCTCCTCCCTTGCTTTCCGGGTGGTTTGCAATTTTTTTGGAAATTTTCAAGAGTGTCTGCGGCGCTTGTATCGCGTGGCAAAAATTATTTTTAAGCTTGAGAGGGAGCAGATGCAGTTGGGTGAGCTAATTGAAGGATAGTTCTATAAAAATTGCTATAGCTCTGCGAAGACTCCGTCAGTGATTTGATACAAAGTCAGAGGACTTGACGCTAACATTGAAACCACTAAGATAGCCGAAATGACTGGTTGGCAATTTTTTTCCAATTCTGAAAGTTCTAGGAGAACCGCGTGGTAGATATTGCACGTCCATCTTGTAAAGCACAAATTCCTGAGTATAATCATCTTCTCCACCCCGTGATTCCTCTTCTTCTAAAGTACTTATTTAACACTAGAAGTACCAAACCAGTCAAAATGACTAGTACACATTTTTTTCCAAAAATTCTTCAAGTTTATAGGAGAGTCATAGGATAGACATTCTGCGTCCATCTTATAAAACATAAATTGCCGAATCGATCAACTCTTCCACCTCTTAATTCCCCTTTTTTCAAAATACTTATCTTATATTTTTAAATATGATAGATTTAACGCCGGTAGTTCTAGTGTTAATATATCAAAGTACAATAGATTTAACGCTGAAACTTCTAGGGTTTAATGACTCCAAGGAACCTTAAATTGCGATGAATTCATCAAAATGTTTCTATTCCCTTGTGAAAAAAAAATAGTAAGATAAAATCCCACGAGAACGAAAATGGACGGCACCGCGTCATCGGGAAGTCTTAAAAAGCATGTAAAATTCGTTGGAAAAAATTGCATTATTCCGGTGAGAATTATCGGTGGAATTTTCGTCGACATTATCGAGCCCCGCATGGCATGTCGTGCTTTCGCGCCATCCAGGCCGTAAGAAGCACTTAACGCGGCTCATCCTGCTGACCATCCACTTATTCCCTTAAATACATTTACTTAGAGCCGGCTGGTACGTACCTGCCCGACCGACAGGCCTCGTTGCAGCCTTCGTCGCAGCCTCGTTGCCGCGAGTGCACAATGCATCGCGAGATGCAGTTTCATTTTCGCTAGGAGCGTTGCGCAATCGCGCGGCTACGTGGGCGCGAGAACGTAAGCGATACAGGGAAAGCAAAGGAGGGCCGTTTTGCGAGATTACTCGGATTACGTTAATTTCAATTCACGCGAATAATTTGGCGGGTAATGCGCGGCGGCTTAATAGCGGCAAATATGCAATGACGATTGCGAAAAACGGGAAACACGAAGGAGGAAGGGGAGATGAAGAGAAAGAGAGAGACAAAGATAGACAAATAGAGAGACAGAGAGAGAGAGAGAGAGAGATAACGAGATACACGGCAAGAGATAGATAGAGAGAACTAATGTATAGATATAGTGAGGGACCAGAAAGAAGTCACTTGAGGGGAATTTGCTCTGATTCGCCCGACGAATAGGGACATCCCTCTCCCTCACGCATTTACAATTTTGACGCGCTATTGGCCGAGAGACCCGCACATTCGTTACGTCGTCATGTGAACGACGAAAGGAGTCTTTTATTTTCGGTTGTCATTCATCGATCTCAGGTTTCCGGGACCGACATGGCGGGGAAGGCGGTGCGAGAGCAATCTCCCCTTCCGTCCCAAGTGTCTTGTTTCTGGTCCCTCACTGTATGTAGATAGAGAGTTGCATAGAGAGAGAGACAAAGAGATAGACAGATAGAGAGATAACGAGATACGCAGAAAGAGATAGATAGAGAGAAGTAATGTGTAGATATGTAGATAGATAGAGAGCTGCATAGAGAGATAACGAGATAAACGGAAAGAAATAGATAGAAGTAATGTGTAGATATGTAGATACAGAGACAGAGAGAAAGATAAGGAGGACGTAGGAGGAAAATTTACGGAGCAGGTAAAAGTTCGATCAAGAGCCGGACGATTAAAGGAAAAGATTCCTCTCTTTGTCTCGGTTCTTCCCTCTATTTTCCATTCAGTTTCCGGGGAATATATTTCCACGTTTCTCTCTCGGCGGCATTTTTTTTTCCTCTTTGGATCTGTCGGTAACATTTTCCCCCTTTCGATCTCCCGGTTCTATTTTCTATCTCTGGATATCCCTCGGTCGCATTTTCATTCTGCGACTCTCTTCTCCCCGTCCTTCTTTGAACTTCTCCCATTTCTATTTCCTCCCTCTCTGGATCTACGCTTCCCATTTTCTATCTTTGAACCTCTACCACCCCCTTCTTCCCCTCTGAATTTCTGGATATCCCTCGGCCTCACCCGGCGTAAGACCGCTCTTTATGGTCTTAAGCCGGAGGAGGTTACGGCGTTTATACCGGTTGGCGGACAGAACAATCTCAAAACCGGTCCTACCACGCCATGGATCGCCTCGACGGTGCCTTATACATGGAACGTCTGCTCGTCGAAGAGTCTGTCGAAGACGTAAACGCTGCAGCTACGCTGGATACGTAATTAAAGGTTGGAATTCCCAATTAAGGGCCTCGGTTCAAATTCACGTTAAATTTCGAAGATACTTTTCTGAATTATTATTCGATGTATCGTTGCCAAGGTGGTTCTGTCTCCACTTTAACAGCAGATTTACGGGCGTGAAATCTGTTGCATTGCAATATATTAACACTGGAACTACCAAACGAGTCAAAATGACTGGTACACAATTTTTTCCAAAAATTCTCCTACTTTATAGGAGAGTCATAGAATAGATATTCTACGTCCATCTTATAAAACATAAATTACCGAATCGATCATATTTTCCACCTCTCAATTCCCCTTTTTTCAAAATATTTATTTAATATTTTTCAATATGATAGATTTAACGCCGGTAGTTTTAGTGTTAAATAAGGACTGTGGAAAAAGAGGGATCAAGTGGTAAAGATGGTAATTTGTTAAGTCATTATTGCGTTATAAAATACTCGTGAGATATCTACTGTACAGCTTCTCTGTAAATTTGAGAAATGTTTATAAAACAAGTAGGATCCCGTGAATTTCACGGCTTCCGTAAATCTAGTGTTAACACTAGAACTACCGGTGTTAAATCTATCATATTTAAAAATATTAAATAAATATTTTGAAAAAAGGGGAATTAAGAGGCGGAAAACTTGATTGATTCGGCGATTTATGTTTTATAAGATGGACGTAGAATATCTATTCTATGACTCTCATATAAATTTGGAGAATTTTTGGAAAAAATTGTGTACCAGTCATTTTGACTGGTATGGTCAATCTAGTGTTAAAGCTCTGGGTCCTGGCGAAATAATCGTAGCAATTGAACCGTAAGTTTCAAAATAGACATAAATCCAACACGTAGATGTATCGATCTCACTTGCAGCCCTGTAACTGCACGGTTATAGATATGATTATTAATTTTGAGAAATTCCTTTCGGCGGGAATTGAAAGACTCGAAGCGCAAAGCGAAGTCTGTTAAATCGCGGAGAAAGAATCGCAAGTACATGCGAGTTAACACCGAGTGTTGAAATTGGAGTAGTTCTTCGAAGGAATTTCGAATTTCCCTCTACACAATTCATGAAGGCTTTTTTAATCAACGCCTTCGCCGAGGAGAAACGAGCCGGAAAGGGAGCTCGAGACGCTCTCTCGACATTAGCGCCGCTCGGAGTTGTTCCTTCGGATTAGAAATCGCTTTTAATACACTCCCGCTTCTTTTCCTTTTTTTTTTCATTTTTTTACTCCAAGACCTCTCCTTCATCGGCAATTAAATCCTCGAGGATTAACTCTTCGAATTATTATACCCGATCATCGACTCTCACCTTCCCGAAGACGTCGTTGATCTTGGTTTAACAGTTACTCTTTAACGGTCTTCGACGATTTCGTTAATTATTCGAAAAAAAGTACGAGGAGCTTCCTCGTTTCTGTAAAAATGTCCGATCTTCTTCCTCGCACCGAACAAGCTAAGGCTAATCCCCCCGATATCATCGGCTTAATGTTTCGAGGTCGGATAATGGCACCGGCGAGAGGGTTTGCATTTCGCGATAAGTTCGATTCCGGACCGAAACTTACCATCCGGATTGCATTTCAAGGTGGTTAACCCGAACGACTCGGATAAGTGCATTGAATATCTCCACTCCATAATTGGAAAGTGGAACGTTTGCAGCTGGGATTCGAGCTTAAAGCGTGTCCGTTCGAGGTATTAGAAAAATGGAGGAAGTTGCCCGTTATTCCTGAGGATATTCTTGCGGAGGAGGGCCTTCGTTTCTCATATTCTTGGGAAAGGAAAGATCGATGGGGGTTGAAGAGGAGTTTCGGTCGTTTACAGCAGGTTTCGAGACGGTGGAGATGGCCAGTTACCTTTTAATTTATTTGGTCAATTTGGGAGCTCAAGTTAGGACGATTTGGTGCACCCTTTTCAGTCAGGAAACTCGTGAAAAGACTGGGTACTTTTTGCAACTTTTTCTCCCGAGCGGTGCACCCTTCAACTTTGATGCAGGACGGAAAAAAGGAATTTTCTTCGACCGCTTTTTAACACTAGAACAACCAAACCAGTCAAAATGACTGGTACACAATTCTTTCCAAAAATTCTCCAAGTTTATAGAAGAGTCTTAGAATAAATATTCTATGTCCATCGTAAAAAACATAAATCACCGAATCGAGAATCTTTTCCGCCTCTTGATTCCTCCTTTTTCAAAGTATTTATTTAATATTTTGAAATATGATAGATTTAACACCGGTAGTTCTAGTGTTAATACATGAAAGCTATCGATATTGAGAAATAAGAAACAAAAAAAAGCTAAATGATAATTTGAGCTATTATTTTTGAACGTGGTATAAGTCCAACTATCAGAAAAGTGTGTTAAGTTAGTTTTAGCTAAACATAGGTATCTTCTTTTCGCACTTCAAACGGCAAAGTAATTAGAATAAAACATCCTTCATGATTTCATCCAAAAAGCTGCAACTATTGCGCACAGTGTGCAAAATTTTCTGCAAACTCTCAAATATCTCAATAAGAAGAAAACGACTTGCACCACTTTCACATATAACGACTCGTTTAATCGAAATCTCTCAAAGGTGACAGAAATTCGAACTCGAGCCGACTAATCAAGAGTCGTAGCCTTTGATTCCATGTTTCCCATAGAGTTTCGATGGAATCAGCCGCCTCGGAGACTCCGTCGGAAGAGGGTGCGCCATGTTCGACCGGCGATAATCGGAAACATTGTCGGAGGGTTACGAAAATCCATTTAAAGGTCCATTTGGAGGGACGGGGCTAGGGCACACGGGCCCTTGGAAAGCCGGCTGGAACGTATTCGAAGGTGGATCGGTCCTCGGATTGCATTCGTTGCAGCCCCGATGCAAACCCGCAAAGCGCGTTCAATGCACACGTATTCGAGTCGAATGCACTTTGGCGGGAAGAGGGTTATCCGATTAACGGGACGAAATACGGCGAATACGCCGTTGGATTCCCCTTATCCTGGGGTAATTAGTAATTCGCTGGGAAATTGATCGAGGAGACGGGGATGGGGGTGATGGAGAAAGAGAGATAGGGGGTGAGAGAGGCGGAAGGAGCCGAAGGAAACGGAAGAAAATGGGAGATGGGAGAGAGAGGAAGTTAGAGGCGGAAGATTGAGAGACGGAAAAAAGGTGGCGGAATATTGGAGAGGGAGATCGAAGAAAGGAGGAAGAATATCGCAGGGAAAGAACGAAGAAATAAAAAATAACATCACAGTGAAAGAGGGAAGAAAGGGAGAGGAATATCACAGGGGAAGAACGGAGAAAGGGAGAAGAATATCGCAGGAGAAGAACGAAGAAAAGGAGAAGAATATCGGAGAGAAAGAACGAAGAAAAAGAGAAGAATTTTGCAGGGGAAGAACGAAGAAATAAAAAAGATTATCGAAGAGAAAGATTGAACACAAGAAGAAGAATATCGCAGTGAAATAAGGAAGAAATGAAGAAGATCGCAGGAAGGAAGGAAGCAATAAAAAATAATATTGCAGTGGAAGAACGAAGAATGGGAGAAGAATATCGAAGGGAAAGAAGAAAGAAATGAAAAATAATATCGCAGTGGAAGAAAGAAGAATAGGAGAAGAATATCGGAGAGAAAGAACGAAGAAAATGAAAATAATATCGCAGGGAAAGAACGAAGAAAGAAGAACATCCCAGGAAAGGAGTGAAGAAAAGAAAAGGAGAAGAAGAATGGTTGTGGAAGAAAAAGAAAAAGGGGATAGGGGACGCAGGAAGAGATATAAATTACAAAGAGAAGACAAGAGTGCAGGGAATCGAGGACAGAAACTAGAACGGAGAACGGAAGAAAACGAAGGGCAGAGAGGCAAAAAACAGAGAGACAGAGTAGCAATGAAGGAAGAAGAGCGAGAAAGAGGGTTGAATTCTCCGAGGAGATACTTTTAATTTTATTTGGCTAATTTCTTCCACTTGGTTTCACGAAGAAAGATGCGCTCCACGAGAAGCTGCATATCCCAGGCGAGGGAATTGTTTCGCCAGTCTGCGAGAATTATTGAGTTCGTTTTTATCTCGGTGTTGTTTAAAAAGGAATTCCACGTGTACGAAATTGCCGGGGGTTTCGTTCGCCTGAGTGTACGTCCAGTCGACGTATATATACGTTCGTGTGGACGTATATACGTGAGAGCAGATTTGCGCGTGCTCGCGAGACTGTCGTTGAGTGACCCGGCAAGATTAATATCCTCTGGGGTTGTTAAACTTTCCTTCGCCCTCACCCACCCCCGAAATATCGAATGAATTTACGCCAGGGCACATTTTTCTCTGCTTTATCCTCGATTAAAGGTACAAAGACCCTTCTTCTCCCTTCTGTACTTCGTTCGAAACGAAGTTGCAGCTACTTTTCAAAGGTACTGCACGAAAGTTAATAAATTTTTAATAAATTGCAACGGTGATTCTTCCGAAATTTTGTTAACCGCGAATTCTCAGCTTCTGCTCGTGCTTTGCACAAATGTGAACTTCTTTTTAAATAATTTACAATGTTTGGCCGTTGCTAATTAATATGAATTCCGAATTAGTATTAACCCCTTGGCCTACGACTTCTTTTGCGCCCGCTATAATTGAAAATTAAATTGCTAAAATAAAAATATGCTAGAGATTCCTGATATATTTTCGAATTTAATGCAACATTAATAACATAGAAATAATATTATCGTCTTGTGTGCCACTGATATTTTTAATTTGATAATTTTTGAGAAGCATCAAAATTTCTTCTTCCATAAACCAGGTCACGAGTGTCACTCGTTGTAGGGCAAAGGGTTGAGGATGAATCAATGACGATGTGATATCTTCCAGAAGCAATTTTAGCGCGACAATAGACGCGAGAATAATGGCAGAAATTATATCGATGAAAATACAGCGCTCCTTTTCCACCCTCATTTATCTCTACGCGATGAAAAGTTCCCAAGACAGTCGGACATTTACGCTCGCATCTAAATGCACCTTGCAAACTAAAGAGACGTTCCTCTAACTCGATGAAACCCACGAGCCCTGCGAAATCTTGTGGAAAGTTTGCGAATCTCTCGGCCTGGTCTCCCGGTATCATTCGTACGTGCTCCGACGATATTCGCCTGCAAATATTTATCTTCTTACTGCAAAAGCATTCCTCTCTTACTCCCTCCTCCTCCTCCTCCTTCTCTCTTTCTCACCGTCTCTATAACACAGCGCGAAAACTTCCACGTTTTGCAACTTCAATGGGAGCGTTTCAGCCGGTGATTTAACGGATGCAATTTACCAAAAAAAAGAAGGAAGAAGAAAAGAAAACAGCAAAAGGAAAAAGAAATACGATCAACTCGAGAAACACCGAGCAAAGAGAGATAAGAGGCAGAGGAATATCGTCTCGCTAATTTTTACAAACTCGCAAGCCATCGTAAAACTCAACTGGAAAGAAGAAAGGGGACGCTCGAGGAGCTTTTCCACGATGAAAATAATTTTCCTACGGGTTTTCCTCGGTTTCCCGAACAAAAGACGGTCTCGCTGGGCGATCTATAACCGCGCTTAAGAGGACCTACTTACTTCGGTCTCGTTACAGGTGCGGCAAATCGAGTTGACCCTTGAACTTCGAAACTTCGTTACGAGTTTACTCGAATTGGCCTTAACCATCGTAACGAGACTTCCTCTCCAAATGCTCCCCTGCCCTCCCCCTCCCCCTCGCCGGCATCTCATTTCCTTTTGATCGTCCGTCGACGAGTTTTTCCTCGCGAAACGCGCCACGTTGTTTGCGAACGGTCCGTCGATGATGGAGAATCGAGAGGATATTTCGATGGAGATCGAATCGCGCTATTGCGAAACTGCTGTGTCCAGTTAATTGTATTTTTTGGTCAGGTATTTTTACAAAAAGTGTTACTCTTATAAATCGTGCTGTGCGAGATATTCGCTTAGGTTTTAAGGGAGAAAAATGATATGTGGCTTTTCTGGAGGAAAATAGGGGATGATGGAAACGTTATTAAGGATTGTAGTGGGTATGGAGTTGAAAGGTTGAAATTAGCTTTTCAATTAACACTTTGAATGCCATGGGGGTCACCGGTGACCGGCGCTATTGAATTCAATGAAATTTCATATGACTTTTAAATTGTAATGTTTACGAATTTGTTAATTCGGTGAATATTTACGCGCTGGCCTCAAAAAGGTAAAGTCTGTCTATATATCTCGTTGTGTATTTGAAGATTCTGCTTTATAAAGCTTTAATTTTAATAGAAAAAGATTCTTTTCAGTAGAAATGAAGGAACTAGCCAGCGTGTTAAGAGGCTTTGAGTTTATATCCCTCTGCAATTCCGCTCAGAATTTTTTTGTGAATTATTAATTGATTTATCGTAACCTCGAGGGTTTGGGAATCAATTAAAACTGCAGGTCCTGGGCAAAATGGCCACAGTGACTGAAAGTGAAATAAGGAACGGTAATAATACTTCTTTTAAATAATTATTTACTGTATCGGACCCTCGTAGAAACGGAAACCAATTTAATTTCATGGACGTAATAACCGTAGCAAAGTTGAAATATAAAACAGACGCGAAACATTGTCGAACATTTAGTTGGACAATTTTAATGTTCAAGCGCGAAGGGATAACGACGTGAAAATTTATCGTGGTTTTTACTAATCGTTTGGAAATGCATTGTCCCGATGATTGCCATTCAAGTTGATGCTTTATGTTTAATGTATGGCGATACAAAGTTTTTTATCGAGGTATGCCGGGAAACGGTATAAATTTTATGAAACATTTAGTTCAACGATGGCGGAAAAGAGACGGTCTGAAAGTACAATCGTAAAGAAATAATGGCGAGTGAATTTATCGTGGTTTTTATTAATCATTACAAAACGCACAGTCTCGATGATTGTTTTACAAGCTGGCACTTTGGATTTCATGTATAGTAACGCAAAGTTTTTATCGATATGTACTAGAAAACGATATAAATTTCGAATAACTGGTCCAGGAAGTATGTTGGTACTCAAATTAAAATGGCAGGTAGCTCTTTATCTCTTTCCTCCTAATTATCGCAAGTCTCCGCTTCACCTGAAACATTCTACACGTTAAAATATTCCTTAAACAAAATAAAATCATCTAAATAAATTACAATTCACAAAGAAATAAACCAAACTCAACAAATCCACGGAACCGTCACTAATTCAATTTAAATAAACATCTCAAAATCCACGGAATCGTCACTAATTCAATTTAAATAATCGTCTCAAAATCCCCGTATCGAGAATTCACTTAAAAAGGCCCCCAACAATCTCAGAAAATTCGAAAGGGAACAGTTATCAGAATTGGACGGAGGAAAATGTAAAACGGGACGAATCGAGGGGAGTTCAAAAAAAAAAGCGAACACTTTGGACCTGGTGAGTTTTTATCGCCATCACCCAGCAGCTTTTTAATTAGCAGGGTAATTAACGAACAGTGGCCGAATGTATTTCATCGCACGCGGTGTAACTTCCACGGCACGCTGGGAAATATAGAGTCTTCTGAAATATAGAGCGTTTCATAACAGTCCTATTTCGAGGCTTTTTTTTTATCGATAATGGTGGCATCGGCTTTGTATGGAAACATTGCGTTCCTCGCACACGTAATCGGGTCGTGCTCGGGCATGCCTGTAATCACCGAGTATATAGCGAGTACGCAAGTTACGAGACCATAAAAAATGTAAATTCGTCTCATTTATCGAGCCGATCGCGCGCACATTTTTTCGCACGCGCCACCAACGTTTCGCGCTGTCGTTTACCAACATTGAAAATTTATCGTGGATTTTTTTTCCCACCCTTTTCAATTAACTGGGACGGTCCGCGGCTCCTTGGATGAGTTATAGCGAGACTCTTTACGTTCTAGTGTCATGCCTATCGTCAATATCAGTGGTTTTCGATGTGTATTAAAGGGCAATTTGCCTTAAAAAGAACAAATAAATAAATAAATAAATACGTACTTTTACGTGACCCGCGCTCCAGTGACAGACTGGAAAAACCGTAAAAGTACGTTTTCCCGTATGGGATGTGTTAACGCTTTACTGACCGGTAGCCTATAAATAGGCTTTTTGCCATCACCGCTTTTAGACTTTTAGTTTGTTAATCGGTTCCCACGGCAATCGCTAATTTATTTATTGTTGTAGTGGAACAGTGTTAAGGAGTCGATCAGAAGCATTTGTAATTTTCAAAGAGATTGTAATTTTCTTTAGGCAATCTAAGCAGAAATGAATCCTTTAACACTAGAACTACCAAACCAGTCAAAATGACTGGTATAGAAATTTTCCAAAAAATTCTCCAAGTTTGTAGAAGAGTCATACAGTAGATATTTCACGCCTATCTTATAAAACATAAATAACCGAATCGATCATCTTTTCCCCCTCTTGATTCCTATTTTTTCAAAGTACTTATTTAATATACTGCGATACAATGGATTTACAGCTGTAGTTCTAGTGTTAAAGTGGGTAGGATGCTCAAACAATACCGATCGGTAAAGTGTTAAAATTCTCAAGAACGAGAGAGCTCTGCGAGCGAACTCGATCCACCGTCGAGAAACATCGACACCCGCCGTAAGCTCAGACCTAATCGTGAATCCTTATCAACGTATCGCGCAACAGAAGCCGGCTTATTGCCGACGGCACTCGTATACGTATTTTTCGGAGAAGACCGAGGCCATCGAAGACCCTCGCCTCGATCGCCTTTGACTTTTCGGATAACGCCGATAACACCCGGAGCCGAGCGTACGTGCAACACTCTTCGCCTCCGAAGGGGGATCGCTCGTTTTCCCCGCTCGTCCGACGATTTATTATTCAGTGGCCTCTGTGTCCACGTTCGAGAAAGTTTTCTAGAACGTCCAGCTCGACCGGTGAGCCGGCATGCTCGCGAAATCGAATCGATCGTGGAAAATTGCTCGCCGATCGTCTCGTTACTCCGTCCCGATCGATTCGCTTCTGAATTCGCAACAAATTCTCCTTCTTTCTCTTTTTTTCTTTATTTTCCACTCTCTCTCTCTTTTTTGTTTG
Organism: Cerceris ruficornis; assembly: GCA_963989415.1. Classification (NCBI taxonomy): domain Eukaryota; kingdom Metazoa; phylum Arthropoda; class Insecta; order Hymenoptera; family Crabronidae; genus Cerceris; species Cerceris ruficornis. The sequence continues at coordinate 15,626,677 of OZ022525.1, forward strand.
TTTTTCTTTCTTTTTTTATCGCGAGACATCGGCAAAATTGCCCGAACGATTTCAACCTCGATACGCGGCGAGGAGTTTTTGAGTTTGCGAGGAAGTTAAAATGAAGTTTCGGAGGAAAAGAGGAGGATATTGCAGGTACAGGTGAGGGCCGATGGTATGGGTTTCCATTAAGAAGCAAGTTTTTAATGAAATTAATAAGATAAAGTTTCACCGACGGTAATTATTAAAGGTACTGCGTAAAGGCTTGGGAGTTTGGAGAAGTTTTGACGGAATCGGAAAAGGGTTTGCCGTGCTTTGAGCGGCCGATTGAAGAATTTCAGGGTGTGGGATTCAATGAGCGTAGGAGGACGTTTAACTTTATTTCAGGGAGTTTGATTTAACACTAGGTTCACCGGGCGGGTCATTCTGACTCGTTTCAAACTTCAGGAAGGCAATTACAGAAACCGCATACATTTCTTTCTGCCACTTGCGTTGACTTTTATCCATTCATGAGACGAGTGCATTTCGAAATTCATTGTCTTCAATACCTTCTAATTTTGTAGTTCGCTATTCCCTCAAATTTCCCGCGCAAGAAAACAGCAGAAAGCAGCCGAAAGCCAGCAGATTTGAAGATCTTCCTTTTCAGTCTATTTTCAGCAGTCATCCTCTCAAAATACCAAGACTTTTAAAAGTCCCACAAACTTCACCGTTTCGCCGCCCACATTTCCAACGCCACGAGAATATTTATCGCATCGGATTACTTTCACGCCGATGAAACGACCAACGGCGAACATCTGCCAATTTACGTTGCACCGTAACGAATCTCCATCGCATTCACACCGACGATAATCCTACCGATAAATATAAGCCACCTCCTCCTTTCATTCGCAAGTAGACGAGATCGTTTTACATCCGAGAAGAGAACGTCCCAAGAATCCCACACCCCCGTTAATCTCAAAGCCGATCCATTAGGCGTCGAAGTATTAATTAATCTGGATCGAAAGTTTACTCTGACCCCAGCCATCCGCGGACGTAATCTCGGACTATTCCCGCTTCTAACCCAGGACTTTATCGCGATCTAAGCCTAACTCGTGCTCGAAACTTAAATTGTGCTCGACCCGGGACCGTAATCTGACGGTAATCCAGCCTCCATCGGGGATTTTTTTTTTCCTCCTGAGGTTATCCGCACGTAACCTACCTCAAAGCGTGCTGCCAGGTTCCCTGGATAAACTGGAATCTGGAGATTGGAGAAATCCGAAGGTGGAAGTCCACGCTTTTGCGTTAGGGTTGCGGGGAACTGAAGGGATACGGAGGAAATGGTTTTAGAGGTACAATAGGGATGTTTGTTGATTTGAATTTGGCGCGAGTATTTGCAGGTTGGGAATTACTGCGTCGTCTTGTCGGTGATGCGTTTTACTCAGTGATTTCTTCGTCGAAAACTTAAAAGTTTCGAAATTTCTAATGTTCAGGCATTGATGGTTTGGAATTATGGCGAGAATGTATTGGAAATGTTGGGAAGAATATTTTAGGCAAAGTTGAACGTATCTTTGCGATGTTTTAAAGTTCTGAGAGTACCTCATTACTTGTGGGATCACACAGTATTAAAATATCATTAAAATATATTTATTTTGACCTTTTCATATACATTAACTCTATCTCAGTGTTTTAATTCAATGAGAAATATTGCAAAAAATTAATCCACCCTGCGTCCACCACAGCTCTGCTTCAGAATTATTTTAGTTTCTATTTTTTACGAATTTTTTCACAGTTTATTTTCAAGAATTCTTCCCAATTTTTAGACAGTACGGTGAAAGCAATCCCAGTATTCTCAATTCGTCCAAAAGTATTTCGATTCTTACCTTAAATGCGGTTTAACAGAATCAATTACACTTATCGAGCTCGTTAGAAAAAAGTTTGAAAGGCGACGGCTAGATCTCGGAAAGAGGGTCAAAGGTTGGAAAGCGCGTGGAGTATGCACGTAAGCAAGAACACGTGTTAGTCCGAAGGCAGGGAGAATGGTGCATCTTCTTCCGGAAATGCAGCTCGACGCAACGGATGCACGTGCTGCAGCGCTTCGGACGACGAGCGTTCGTTTATAAATACCTCTCCGATTTTACTTGTGAAGAGGAAGGGAAAAGGAGAGATTCTAATTCCATCTGGCATTCAGAATCTATGCACCGGGATGTTTGAATGAATTTTTAATTCCTTTTTTCGAAAATTTCCAGCGTGCAGAATATTTTCTGCCGATTTTCGATGAGCTTGTTCAATAACTTGCTCATCAGCGTCTACAAGTTTTTATTTTAATTTAAAATTGCGTTAAATAGGACTCTTTACGCGGGAAATTGCCACTGTGATTGTCATTAACAATTAAAACAATGAGGCATTTTATTTTTAAGTTATAGAATTCGTCCTCTGCGAAATTTCCGGCGTAATTTCTGTAACACAGTTTGAAATTACGTCAAATAGGACTTTTTAGCCGATTAATCGCCACTCCAATGAACACCGGCAGTAATTTTAAAAAAAAGTTTCTTCATTTTCAAATTTGTGAGCTTCTCTCGCGCAAAAACGGGTCACCTTTTTACAACGATTCGTCCTCCGCGGAATTACCGTGCGCAATTTCAGCGAAACTACGAATAACATTGGTAATTTCCGGCACAATTTATACAAAGTGGCTTAAAATTACTTCGAATAGAAGTTTTTAAGCGATTAATTGCCACTCTAATCAACGCCGTTGGTAATTTGAAAAAAAAGTTTCTTCATTCTCAAGTTTCGGAGTGACTATCGCGCAAAAACGGGGACAATTTCGCAGCGATTCGTCCTCCGCGGGAATTACCGTCGCAATTTCAGCGAAGCTACGAATAATATTCGAAATTTCCGGCGAGCAAAAGTCACCGCAGGCGTTGCCGAAGTTCCGCGGGAAAATTTGAAAACGATTCAACCGGGCGGCGAGCTAACGGGGCGCATTTTCCGCGCAGTTTGCCGGCAACGATCCGAATTATTAATTCATACGTGTCCCGTTCGGTGCGTTAATTAGAAATTATAATATCCCGGCTGCGTGGCACGTTAACAGGATTACGGGAACTCTTATAACTTCGCCGACAGCTCGACAGAGCGAGTGTCGAGCTTTTGCTCGCGTGAAATCGAACAGACGCAATTAACGGCCTCGCAATTTTGCGCTTCGGACGACCCGCAAACGTTCTCCCGTAAAATGCCAAACAGGTTTCGCGTGACTTTTCACTCGCGAATCCGCCATTTCCTCGGATGCTCGTTATCACGCGAGGAATCGCCCTGTTTCTTGAATATCGCGATTTCTTTTTTCCTTCTTTTTTCGACACTCGAAGTATCTCGGATGTTTCTGTGATTCTTTTTAATTCCAAGCCAGCTGCTGATTCGTTGCGAAGTAAATTTTTAAAAGATGAACGTTGAAAGAAAAACCACGAAGAATTTAGAGTTTTTAAATAACACGGTGAATTGAGGTGCTCGTTGTAATGATAGAGTTATATCGAAATTTCTGGACAATCAAGCAGAGTCGGAATAAAATACGGCGGCAATTTGTACCCCTTTGCGGTGAAAGTTATTTCAACAACTTGCCAACCGATTGAAATTAATTCGAGAAAATTTCCTGACCCTCGATCTTAACTCTCATTCAGTGGTGGAAATAATTGTGGGCATCAAAGAGCACTTCTGTTAAATGTACAACGATCATCAGATTCCAAAGACGAAAGAGAATTAAATAGGGTAGAGAACTATGCCGTTAACTTCAAACTATTCGCATTAACACTAGAAATAACGACGTAAAATCTATTATATTTAAATATATTGAATAAATACAGTGGAAAAAGATTAATCGAGAGGTGAATAAGGTGATCAAAACAGTAGTTTATATTTTATAACATCGACGTGGAATATCTACGGCATAGTCTTTCTACAAATTTAAACAATTTTTATAATAAATTAGGAACTAGCCATTTTGACTGCGTTGGTAGTTCCAATATTAATAATGCTCGCATCCGGTACAATAATTCCAAAAGTACCACGTTCTTTAATGAAAGAAATCATGCTATTTGTACCAGTTCCTCCATCGACACATTTTAAATTTCCCGCGAAATTCGAAAGCCTGTATCAGGTGGTGAGACCAAAAGGTTGATCGGTGCCGATGAAACGAGAGACGGAAATGATTCGGCGACACGAAATGGCCGATTAGAGGCCGCGGACGCATAATTATTTGGTCTAAACTTGGAATTAGGCGGACGCAAGGGTAGCTGTTTTCCTTCCGCGGAAATCAACCCTTCGTGCGAGCACCCTCCCTCGAAACTAATTAAAATCCTCTCGCTCGACTCTCGCTGGGAATTTCGAGAGTTCTAATTATTTATGATTTCGTGGATCAAAAGCACGCGTGAATATTAATTATTTACCCTCATCGTGGACCTTGAAAAGTTTCAACGACCTGGAAAATTCGACGGTGGATTTTGCGAAGGCGTTAATTCGTTTCGATCAACGGCTTCGAACCGTTAATTCGCCGGAGCGAAGGGTTGCTTCGAAAGAAGGCTGATTTGTCTTTAAACGTTCGAAGGAAGAACGGAATAAGAATGGAAAATCGAGACGGAAGAAAAGGGGGCGGAAAAAAGCATCGCGAAATTTCCGCCGACGACGGAATCGCCGTCGACGCGAGTTCAGCCAGCTGCAAAGCGGAAAGACGAGAAGCTGGATCGTCGCCTGGAAAAAAAGAAGGCTGCCAACGGAAATCTGTCGTCGTTTGCGAATTTTTCGCGGGCTGGAAGGACAGCGGACAAAATAGAAAACAGTGGCGAGCAAGGTTCGGTCATGCGGGATAAATGAATTCGGCGCTCCTTCCGCCAGCGTTTTTGATGCGAGCGTGAGGTTTTTTTATCGTGTAAATATTTAAAAAAATTCCACGCCAGCCAGACTTCGTTCCTCTTCATTGTTTTCCTCCGCTCTTCTCACTCGCTTTAACGTCGTCCCTGTTAACCTGAAAGAACGTTTTCTATTAGCGCAATTTAATTGCGAAGCCGCAGGCCGTTGTTTAGCTTCAAATAAATAAATTTTAGCTTACTCGAAGCTAAAATTGCCGAAAATGCTCAAAAACTTTTCGTTCTCCTTTGCATCAATATGTTTACCTACACAAATATCGGAATGATCGGAAGAAAGCATCATCGCTGGCGAAAAGAACTCACGCGGACGTGATAGCGGCCGATAACAGTTGGCGAGGAGAAGTTAAATATTTTTTTAAGAGATATTTCGAAGTGACTCTGATCGCAAACAGGACGCACTGCTTATTCTCGGCCATTTATCGTTTTTCCTAAATATTTCAAAATTATAAAGATATGTAATCCGAGTCACAGGGGTCAGATTTCCATGACCTCCCACCACACTAATTTAGAGTCCTTAAAAGGACGGTCTAAGGCTCGCAGATAAGACAGCTTTTAGTTTGCAATTCTGCTGCCAGCGCCTCTTATTTCGTTTGTATCCGAAAAGCCTTCGATTCTTTTCCTCGAAACAAAATTTCTGGACCCGTATCACAGAAATATCATTTTGAATTTGGTGTCAGAGATTCCAGCATAACGATTGAAGTTGACCCTATTTACGTTACCACTTAACCCCTTAGCTTACAATAACATGTGACACACGTGAGTCGATAAATGGAATACGAAATTTCGAAGTTAAATAACTATTAAATTGAAAATATCAGTCGATCACGAGAAAATTATTTCTATAATATTAATATTGCAAATGTTAAAGATCAGAGAGATATTTTTATTTCTGGAATGAATTCTGGGGTATTACGCACCCTGTCAAAATAGAAATCGTAAGTTTAGCTTATGTAAGTAAGTTTAGCGATGTTTAGCTTAAACACCCTTTCCTCAAAAATGCACTTATACCACTTTGAGAAATAACGGCTCGCTTATTTAAACCACGGCTTTAACGATCGCGTCGTACCATCGGCCGAAGCGCGCGCCGAGAGCGCCCCATTCACGGTCTATTATTCGAGCCGAGTATACCTCCGGCTCAAGTAACTCCGGGTCACTACGAGTATAAATAGCCGTGTTACATTCGACCGATATTACACTCTATGCCGCAAAGCCTGCAACGGAACCAAATACACGGTACAACGACGAGACTAATCCATCTTCGACCGAGTCGATTGCCATGGGGACCGTTCGCCTCGCGGAGGGGATGCTCCGCCCGTTTGCTCTTAAACGAGCACACTGTACCTCGTCCATAAGACTTTGAACTACTAGATCAGCGATTCCGGTAATCGACTCGATCGTGAATATTTCCTCGAAGAAAATGCAATTTTTTCTTTTCATTCCTCGGCTCGGCAGAAATCTTCAGAAATTTTCAGCTCAGAAAGGCGTCTGGAAATTTCGTGACCCTGTTTCCAGTCGCAGTGTATACAGCTTCGTTGTATATATAATTACGTTACGGCATTACGTCATCGCCCGGAGCGGAATAATTAAATTTGCGATGCTCGGGAATTTCAGCCGGCGCATTCGTTTCTCCACGGAAACTTTGAATAAGCCGTCTCGGGATTACTCGCGGCGCTAATAGCGCAACGTGGGATAATCAACCACGAAACGGCGAGCGGATATCCAAAGTTTACTTGGACGGTGGATGAAATACCAGGGTTGGTGTTGTTTCGCCCCGTTCTTTTTCGTGGGTCACGTTGAAACGGGGAGATTGTATGGTAGATTGCAAAATAGGCGATGTTTAATTTCTCGAATAGCAGGGAATTAACCCCTTGCCCTGCAGTAAAGAGCGATGAAGTTTTGCGAAACCTATGAAATTGAAAGTATCAATGAAACACGGCACGATAAGATTATTTTTCAATATCAGTATCACGTTAAATTACACGATGTAGCAGAAATCACCGTTGAATTTTTATTTGAACAATTTAAATCTGAATTATTGCGGAGCTAGTCAAAGAAATCGTGAGAGGGAAAAAATTTGGATCTCTTTTGCGAGATAAAGAAACGAGAAAACGTAAGAACGTGCGAGAAATACTTTCGTTATCGTACGCTCGGAAAAATATTGGGATTTTTCACCGTCAATTTTTTTGTACTTGTGCCGTGAAGAGTTTCAGGCAGATCGGAGGGCGATTTTTTCCTCGTCCTCGCAAACCATCGTCTCGATTCTAATCTTCGCAATATCCACCGCGATCCCGTAGCTTATATCTCGTATCTCGACCATTTCCATCGTTCTCCCCGCGCGTTTATCTTCATCCGTCCGCGAGTCCGAGAAATTTGTACGTTTACCCCCGTCGACTGACACGGTCGTTAACGCTGTGAGAGCATTGGCCATCCGCGAATCTCCTCGGACGAAAACAATCGATATTTGCAATCTAGCGGGCCAGCGAATGCCAATCCATCTGGCAGCCACTCGGTCTCTTTTCGCTCGATGCTTCGTTATTTTCCCTCCCCTTCGAAACCGTCTCCCAGCTTTCGCCTCTCTTGAGCTTTCTCTATTAAAATTTTCTGTTTTTCCTCCCTCTTACTTCCTTCATCTTGGCGGGAAAACTCGCTTTGAAATTTTACATTTTTTTTCTTATTTATTTTCCGTCTCTTTGAATTTTGGCAGTATGCCCTTTATTTACGGTCTTCGTATTCCCCCCCCCCCCCTGCACTGGAGGTTTTTCGCTTGGCTACTATTTTTCCAATCGTTTGTCCTTTTTCCCAGCTTCTTTTTCGAATTTTCTGTCTCTTTTCCTATTTCATTCTCATTTGTTCGAATCCCTCTTGCTTCTCGCTCGTTATTTTCCCTCCACCTCGAATCGTCTCTCTTGATCTTTCTCTTTTAAAAATTTAAGTTTTCCCTGCCGTGCCATTCTCTGTTCTTCCTCCATCTTGGCGGGAAATTTTGCTTCGAAATTTTACATTTTTTTCTTATTTATTTTCCGTCTCTTTGAATTTTGGCAGTGTGCCCTTTATTTACGGTCTTCGTATTTTCCTCCCCCTGTGCACTGGAGGTCTTTCGCTCGGCTGCTATTTTTCCAATCGTTTTCCCTTTTCCCAGCTTCTTTTTCGAATTTTCTGTCTCTTTTTCTATTTCATTCTCATTTGTTTCATTCGCTCTTGCTTCTCGCTCTTCCCTTCGTTCTCTTTCGCCCTCGAACCGATTGATTCCACGTCGGAGTCCAGTCTGCCGGTCTCTTCGTTAGCCTCGTTTATCGGCACACGCGACGAGCAACGAGTCCGAACGCAAATATATCTCACCGACCGTGGAATCGCCTCGAAATAATCATCCCTCCGGCTACTTTCCCAGCCGACTCGGCCACGACGATGAAAACACATTGCCCGCGACGACAGAAATAACCGATTCGCGTTGCCTTCGATTAACCGTCCTCTCCGTGTCTTTCTTCTTCGACGATCCACTTTCTTCCCGCGGAACAAACCTGAAAAATCGCTAATTTGGACGATCCACCAAGATTCAAAGTTTCATTCGTCTCCGAAACTGAACGGTATGAGAATAAGAACTCCATGACCTTTCTCGCAAGGCGGTTAAATCGGTTGAAGCTGAATCGGCCGTCCTTAACACTAGAACTATCAAACCAGTCAAAATGACTGGTACACATTTTTTTCCAAAAATTCTCCAAGTTTATAGGAGAGTCATAGGATAGATATTCTGCGTCCATCTTATAAAACATAAATTGCCGAATCGATCATCGCTTCCACCTCTTAATTCCCCTTTTTTCAAAATACTTATTTTATATTTTTAAATATGATAGATTTAACGCCGGTAGTTCTAGTGTTAAAATACCACGCTTGGAATTAGAGTGCAAACGAGTTTTTACAATTTCACGTATTAATTTCATTGATATTCCGGAACGTCTTTCGCCGTGGAAAATTGTATCGGCGATGCCCTCGTAAAAGTATCGAGGGTAATTGTTTCCCGGCCTGATTCTCCAATCGGTGCGCGATCTCTCGCCGAACGGTGGAATCGAATTGGTATATTAATTGAAATTTGCATAGCCTGGTGTTATTGGCCATTAGCGGATCAGGAGTGGCTCTTGCGTTGATTCTATTCGGAGAGAAGTTTCACGAACGACACGCCGGCATCGTCGCGGGCTACGTTTTCAGCCCTTTAAGCCTAGCCGAGTTTCCGTGCCGTCGAATCGAACGCGAAACATCGATTCTCAATTTGGCAGCGAGCAGAAAAGCGGAAAGAGTCCCCTTCTTCCTTTTTCCTGCCCCTCTCTCCTTCTCTCGTCGATTTTCTCTCTTTCCCTCGTCGTCTTTCTCTTCCACGCGCCATCACCCTACGGACGTACCAGGTCGTCTCTTTTCCTCTTTTCCCACTTTTTTTTTCCTCTTTTCCTCCTCCGCCAGCTCTCTTCAGCCTCTTTCTTCCATTCTGTCTCTTTTTGCCGATCCCATCGATTTCACCGTCACTCAGCCATGACATGGCTTTTCCTGCTTTCCCGCGAAAAGAGCTTTCGGTGCTTTCGATGCACGCCTATCGTCCATTTTCCTCCCGGCGTCCTCCTTATTCGCCGATGGTTTCTTGCATCGCGTTTCGATCGTCCTTGCCTTTCCTCTTCTCGTTAGTGCGGGCTTTATTGTTTCGAGGAGATCGGGTATCGAGCGCGTTATTTCTCCTGGGTCTTGTTTTCCAGCGACGTCGTTCTTCCTCGCTGTTCCCAGCTTTTTTAATACTCCTAGGTTGCTTCCGGAATGACGGTACGATGGTCCTTTTTATTTCTTTCATCCGTTTGGAATGTTGTTCGTTACTTTAATGGATATAATGTCGCTTTTCTTGCCTCGTAACGAGTGAAATTAATATGGAGGATGGAGTCGAGTGTTTGCGATATTTTAGACTTTCCTAGTTTCTGTAATTTGTAGGGTTTCTAGAACTTTCGTTGTTTTAGATCTGCGAAAAATCTATTGAGTTGAAAAATTTATGGGGTATCCAATTTCTGCACGATTCGTCCTCGTTATTTTAGGGCAAGGAGTTGAACTTTAACTACCACAGGTCAGTTCGCCCCACACTTACACTTTTAGGTATTTTACATCATCAAGGGTACCACATATCGAATAACAATTTCAGAAAAATCTGCAACTCTGCATCCACCACAGTCTTCGCGATCCCGCAAAATTTCTGAGGCCTTCAAACGTATCTGAAAATTAGATAACTTAGTTCATCAAGGACCCATATATCGAATAACAATTTCAAAACAATCTCTCAGACTCAACGAGAGCTTTGAGCTCAATCCCCCTTCAGCTCTGCATCCACCATAGTCTTCGCGACCCTTAAAAAATTCTGAGGCCTTCAAACGTGTCTCAAAATTACATAACTTAAGTCATCAAAGACCCATATATCGGGGAACAATTTCAGAAAAATCTTTGAGACCCACCGAGATCTTTGAACTCAATGCCCCTTCATTTCTGCATCCACCATAGTCTTCGCGACCCTTAAAAAATTCTGAGGCCTTCAAACGTGTCTCAAAATTACATAACTTAAGTCATCAAGAACCCATATATAGAATAACAATTTTAGAAAAATCTCTCAGACTCAGCGAGACCTTTAAACTCGGTCCCCCTTCGGCTCTTCTGCATCCACCATAGTCTTCGCGATCCTTAAAAAATTCTGAGGCCTTCAAAAGTATCTCAACGTTTCCGCGATTCTACAATGGTTCCGTCTTATTTCATCTTTGCAGATGCGCATAACGAACTCCGAGGCCCGTTCTTGCATTCGAATCGTGTGCGCAGTAGATGCAATCTGCGATTCCGGCGACTTTGATCGGCAATTGGGAAATTGCAGGAATTAGGCCCGGTGACGTCAGTCAACCGGAGGGCATTACTGTGATTGGACACTTAGAGCCTGCTGAAGCGAAGGTCACTTTTGCTCGTCCGCGATGCCGGAACACGTCGCGGATCTCGCGTCTCGAAGATTCGCGAATTATGCCGAGGGAATGACACAGGAGAATTGATAGAAATTTTTGAGAAATTGCCAGAAATGTAGCTGAATGTTTTCTGAGGAGTCGAGGATTCTTAAATGTCGATGATGTTAGAATTTTTCCCCTTTTCTTTCTTTTATATTTTTTTTGGGGGTGGGGTTTGTAAGTGCTGCAATCATTTCTTCTAGGATATGATGTTTTGATTTAAATAATAATATAGGAAAGGTTCCTCGGTGGTGAGGGAGGATTTGAACTGGAGCACAGTGATTTTGAATCAGTTCTCCAACCATTTCTTTCGTTATTTGTTTGTGGATTTAACTGCTGTGGCCACTTGGCCTAGGACTTACTATTTTAGGCGGCATCCGAGCCGCGTAAAAAATATGATATATTAAATAATAAGTCGGAACAGATTTCCCAAAGGTCTGAGAGAAGAATTAGTAATCGTTCTTTCTTTCATTTGTTTTTATTTTGCGGCTCGAACGCTACGGTCATTTTAGCTAGGACCCATTTTTTTTGGTGGGTTCCGAATCACCGAGACTGTTACATTAAACAATAATTCAGGAAAAATGATGTCCCAAATTACATATCATATTTTAAATGTGCAAAAGAAAGTTACCATACCTCGAAACAGTCTAATTTACTTTCAGGCCACCTTGTATTACAGTGCCAAAGTATTCTAAAGATAAAATTCAAGAAGACGAATGCAGCTTTCGTAAATTTGCCACTTTGCATTTCATATTTGAATAAAAGCTCGATCAAAGTGCACGTCTCACGAACGATCCTGGCAAACGACGAATTATTTTTACATCGTCGAACGTTATCGGCCGCGGGAGACGATAATTTTGAGAGCGAAATGGAAAACCGTGTCCGAAATGTCGATAATGTTCCGTAATTAGCTCGCATTCCAATTAGAGCGCGTCGCTGGCTTCAATCAATATCGAGTCGATACCGGGGACCGCTGTAAAATATGCCGAAGCATCGACGATAACTCGGCGTGTCGCGGTTGACATTGATGCCAGTCATCCAAGGATGGATATAAGCAACGTCGTTTCTGTCGATAAATCGCGCGATGAGAAAAACTTATCGTGCGACTCGACGAGAAACGTTTCTGCGTTCCTTCCCCTAATTATCGGGGAACAGGCTGCGCGTTCGTCCGTTCGGATAATTACGATTCAGGAATTTCTTTACGATTTTCAATTCAACCTCTTCGGTGACGAATTTTTTAAAGTGAAAAAAATCCATTTAACGTTAGAACTACCGAGGCAGCCAAAATGACTGGTATCTCATTTTTTATAAAAATTCTCCAACCTTGGAATGACGCAATACAGTAAATATTGCACTTCCATCTTATGAAACACAAATTAATTAATTGATCGCCGTTTTCACCTTCTGATTTCCCTTTTTCTAAAATTCTTATTTGGTATATTTAAGAATAATAGATTTAACGCCGGTAGTTCTAATGTTAACAATAGGACTACCAAGGCAGACACTCATTTTTTATCAAAATTTTCCGAGCTTATAAGAGCGCCATAGAGTAGATATTCTACGTCCATCTTATGAAACACAAATTACTGAATTAATCACCGTTTTCATCTTTTGATTCCCCTTTTTCTAAAATTCTTATTTGGCACATTTAAATATAATAGATTTAACCCCGGTATTTCTAGTGATAAGACCAGAATTACCAAGGCAGTCAAAATGACTGGTTAATCATAAAAATTCTCCAAACTTATCGAAAAGCTATAAATAGGAGTTAGGTATCTATATCAGTGGATATGTAATTCTTCGGGATTCTTTTTTACGGGGATAAAAATGTATGATCAAAAGTCCCACTTAACTGTAACAAATGCGCAAAGGGAATTAAGCAAAAGATATGTCGGCTTTAATTAACAAGCCGATCTTAACTGCCAGCTAATCTACCGTTCTAGTTGGATACAGCATCCAGGGGACGATGTATCAGGTAATAATTCACTATTACCTTATACATCGTCAGATTACCGTAATTTACATAAACTTCTCCAATCATTGCGACAAGGGGGAAGAAACGAAGGACCCTAGATGCAATAAGGGCGTATCGCCTGCTGTTCAATGGGGTTAAGGGTCATTGGTACCGTTTCCCAAGGGGGAGTCCCTCGCGCCTTCATCTAGCACCGTTCCTCATTGCGAATTCCGGGGATTTCCGTAGACCCCCATAACCGAAGCTGGTCAAGGTTTACACGGACGTTAACCGTTGCAATATCCACCTCTACCGTGCAATCTTCACGCCATGTTGCAAGACATGACTCCAACGTTCCCGCAAAAATAATAAACCCAAGGGAACATCAGTCGCATAATAAATCCTTCCACGCGAAGGTAGCAAGTCTCCTGATCCTCTGGCTGTAAAAATTGCACGCAAATTTCGCGCATCTCCGGCAACTCTATAGCTTCAGATCCGAGCTGAAAGAAGAGAAAACGTGCGAATAAATCCACCGCGAGAATAGAAAAAAAATGCAAGTTGAAACGTAGGAAAAAAAGGGCGCGCTTAGAGAAGTCCGGAAGTGCGATAAAAGAAAGAAGGAAACTCCGGGTGGAAAGTTGTATCGAGGCTGAGCGAGGCGAGGAACGAGGTAAACAGGTAGCCCCTTAAAGGGAATAGGGAGGAGGAAAAGTGGGATAGGAACGTTTGTCCCTTTTACCGAGGCCCTTCCGTTCGATTCTGGCAAGGACAACGTCGCTAAAAGTGCCTATTTGCCAGTGCATCAATCGACGGCTTCCAATTCCGCGTAATTGCCTCGACTCGGTCGTTTCGAGAGCCGGGCAATCGATAGTAAACTTCCGTGCAGAAAAGTATAAATTCGAGGGAAGTCTCTCTTTACGGGCGAGATTCCCGGGAAAGGGAGCAAGTGGCGGAAAACTTTCGTTATTTACGGTTACGTTCATTCAAATCGATTCAATTAAGACGGGAATTGTAATTGAAGTTTGAGACGTTTGTGACGGGAATTACGGCGGAAGTGGAAAGTGTGCGATATGGCGTAGAACAAATATGGTAGAAATGTTAATGCATTCTTCTTCAACGCGTTCAATTGAATCGAATTAAAACGAAGGCTTTGTAATTCAAACTTATTTTGAACTGTCGGCGGTATGCCTGTTATATTTAAATTCAGTCCTAGTATATAATACTTCAGTGTTATATTTAAATAAGTACCTTGGAGAAAGAGAAATCTGGAGGTGGAAAATATGATAAATTAAGATATTTCTGTTTTATAAGATATAAGTGGAATATTTGCTGCATAGTTTCTCTATCAGTTTTTAATTCATATCAGAGTTATATTATTAAATTATTCAGATAAATTAGATAAATGATATCATTTATATAGGCCAGATTGATCATATTATTTGGATAGTTTGTAAAGTTATTATTTAATAATCACCGGTACCATGGTCATCTAAATCTCTGTTATCTACAAAAGAACTAAAACCCACGCTGAAGAATCCGCAAGTAGAATTCCCCGAGCAAATTCCCAGCAACGACTCCAAGATGCACAATCCTCCAAGTTTTCTACACTCGATAAAAGATCATCCCACAAGACCGTCCGATTTACAACAAGAATAAAACCACCATAATCGGATTTAATCCAAGAAATATAACCGTGGAACGGACTTAAAAAAATTCCAAAAAATGACAAGTCGATTTATCGGGATTTCTCCGTCCTCTCGCCTTTATCGAACATATCCTCGAGAATACAATGATTTATAGATTCTCCACCTTCGTAATTCGTCTTCGGTAATCCCTCTCGTTAATCCGAAGGTAAATCGTAACGGTGACCGGAAGTCAGAGATATGGAGCACAAAGACGAAGGAAACGATCATCTTATCGATCTTTCACCGACGAACTCTCAGAGATTCAACGATATTGCGAGGAATCACGAAGGACATTCCTGTTGAAAGCTCGCGGGCGAAGGATTCGCCAATACGATCGAAAGTCAGCCGGCCGTGAAGAAATCTCGAAGAACTACCTGCAAATTCGACGCGTGCAGAAAATCCAAGCAAGGTCGTCGGCCCTCCCTTTTCGCTCTTCCTCTCTCCGGCTCTCTCGGCCGTCGAGGCGCGCACGTTTGCAGTTTCAATATTTGCGATTCGCTAAGCTGCGACGATGCAGAATAAATGCCACGAGTCGTTCGAGATACACCGGGAAGTGAGAGACTCGGCGAATCGAAAAGTACAATATTGTCATAACCGACGTTTAATCGGGTAAAAACTGAACCCGCTGTCTTCGCGTGAACGTCTCTCCTGGAACGAAATATTTTTTTGCACCTTTAACGTAGTCTACTTTTTAGTTATTCCGGTAAAAGCATGCCTCTGTGGCCGTTTAATGGAAATCGCGACGATTTGCGACCATTGTTCGATAATTTTTTATAACGAATTGCACGGTGTCCTTTGTTGCTGTGAACTTGGAGAATTTTTGTAAAAAATGAGCAACCGGTCATTTGACTGCCTTGGTAGTTCTAGTGTTAATAGAAAATGGGCTCAGCGTCAGAAAATGCCTTAGAAACTTTCCTGTGATTTTTTTAACGAGCGGATGAAGATTAAAATCAAAACCTGAAGAAATGCTCTTTCTAATTTCCATTGTTTTGTTGTAAAATCATTTTATTTTGTCGACATTCGTAACAGCTAATTAATACAGTGATGAAGTCAGGTCCTTTCTAAACAAAGTTTCATAGAATCTGCAGTTTTCCAAAATTCGAAATTTAAATTCGTCCTGCGATTCTTCTTAACTCTTCGAAATTATTGTTTCGATGTCTTCGGCTCTGAATTTCAGCTCTAACTAGATCTCAGAGGCTCGAAAGAAGGCAGCGAAATTTTGGGATTTAAACTCGCGAGGATTCCTCTCGGCCGTTGAAAACCTCATGGATTTCGTCATTTTCACGCGAGACGGCGTTAAAGAGAGGATAAGGTTAGAAGCACGTCCAGCAGGCGGGTTTTTGAGATGCAAATTATGTCGGTTGCACAATAATAATCGCAGCCATCGCCGACGTCGCGGAAACGTCCGTACGGCCGCCATGGGCTGCATTTGAATTAACTCGGCGATGCACCGCGTTCCTCGATCGCGTTGGAATAATCCTCGATTCATTCGAAATCGGACGACCGTAAATATCCTTTGATTTCAACTTCTCAACCGATTTTCCTCGCCTTCGCATCTCATGTTGACTGATTAGCTCTGTTCCGAAATATCGCTGCTCTTTTCGAACGTCTCTGACGTGACAAAGTGACGGAAGGCCGCGGAAGTTTGAGGAATTTGAAAAACCTTGAACTTTTCGGAAGTATTCGCGCTACTTTGTAGATTCTCAATATTTGCAAATGTCGCGTTTAACGTGGAATAAAGGAACGTAGTCAAACAGGTAGACGGAGCGGCTCGTTGGCTGTACTCTTCTCATTTTTGTTTCATTCAACTTCTAGAAGTCTGACTTTCGGAAAAACTGAAATTATAATCTTTATGGAATAGAAAGGTTAAAGGTGAAAATCTTTGTATTCTCAGCGACACTTTACTTTCCTATCAGCGACAGTTAAATATTGAATATATTAACAGCTCCGTGAATATTGCAATGTAAATGTCACAAGGAAATTTCATCGAATGCAACACCGTCGATTATATTTTCGACTAGGCGAATTTCGAAAATCTTCGACTTTTTTTTTCTCCAATTTCACTCGTTATTGTAGGGCAAGAGGTTAAGAAAACCTTAAACGAAGAATCAACGTTGATTTTCCACTGTGAGGCAAGAAACGGAAAAACCACGGTGAGTTTTTCCGCCAGTGAATTCTCGACTTTCCTCCATTAGCCGTTGATCTGGTTTACGGCGTCGATTGGATTCGACAAACTGGCTTAATGTAAATCCAGCAACGTCGTTCCGCCATCGAATCCCCCTTGGGTGATCTCGTTGCCGCACACCATTCCAACTTTTTTCCGCGAAACGAATTCGAATTTATCGGCTGCTGCCCGCTAAGACGTTTAAAACGATCCTACGCGTCTTAACAGCTATCGTGGAATTCGCCAATCGCGGGAAAACTTCAACCACGACGGGGCTTTCCACAAAATTTCCTCTGTTCTTGCGGATTTTAAGTGGATCGGGTCGCGCTATTGCGGCGAAAGTTTCTTATATTTTAAGGCGACGGACGTTTGAGATCTTTTCCGGTGAATTTCGAGGCCATTTGATTTCAACTGGCTCTGATTTAAAGAAAAACTAAATTTTCCGATCATTTAGGAAAAATAATTTGTCCCCGGTATAACCGATTGATAAAATGCGGAGGAGTTTGGGATTTTGGAAACTGCGGCGACAATGTTTCTTGAGCTTGATGGTCGCGAATTTTTTAAAATGTCGAAGCAACCGGTTTCAATTTTCGTGAGTCGCAGGAGTGTAAAGTTCTTCACTCATAGTGCAAATTTTATTAGAAACAAAATCCGATAAAACAGAACTCTCGTTTCACCAGAGAAATATGAACCAAATAATTAAAGATTCGATCAGCGCCAAAGAAGTCTCCGCAAGTTTGCAGAAAACGCCACTTAATCATCGCGCAAAGACGTTAAAAAAAAGATATCGTAGTTATTCGAATATCGAGGGATGTTATCTAACTCGAAGTATCTCGAGGACGTGAAAGTACGAAGGGGCTTCGTGTTATTTACCAAGGCGATACCGAAATCGCTTATCAGCTCGCGCAGAAATTGTTTCGCGAGCACGAGAATATGCGTCGTGCAATTTCCTGCGACTTTTCCACGAAGACGTTTCCCGAATTCTCCTCCTTCGCGTGCGATCGCACAGCCGCGATAAAATGTCACGTACGTACGTGCAAATTTCAGCAAACATTTGCACCGATGTTTTTCGACGGGCGACGTGCAACGAAAATTCGGAACGTGTCATTTCTACCGGAAGCTGCGCCGCGAGGACGTCGTTTATTCGCGATATCGTATCGTTTGCGAAAACGTAAACTCCCATAATTGAGAAATTGTTTGCGAATTTTTCATCGTTTCGTTGCAACAACACGGAAAAAAACGTATCGCGGGATCTGCGATCGTTGCTGGCTTCTTCGATCGAGGAATGCAAAAAATTGCCGAGTGTTTTGCACGTTTGCATTTGCAGGGATTTCGTTGCGAATTGTGAAATGAAGATTGCGAGAGAATTATTCTTTGCCGTGGTTATTATCGGTGTAATTGAGAAACTGCTTGTCAGTTTGTTGATACTTTTGAAAAAGAGAAACAACGAGATATTCTCTTTGGAATAATTTCAAGCGGATTGGAGTGTATCCCTTTGGGAAGATTTTTTGTTTACTTTCGGATGGAAATGAAGACTTTCAGGGAAATAGGATGAGAGATTGGATTGTACAGGAAGCTTTATTTCCCTCTTTCCGGTTCAACGGCAAATTTTCAGCGGATCAATGAAAGTAAAGTACTTTTCCATTAGCGGGCATCGTAGATTAGATTCCGCGCGAACGAGCGCACGTTTCCTTCTCGCGGTGTAAACGCTTCCTTATTTTCTCCAGCAATTTCCAATTTGTAAATCCTTGCTCGAGTATACGTGCAGTCTCGATGATCCTCAGGATAAGCCGAACAAATATTTGATCTCGCTGAAAATCGTCAAACGCAAAAGGTATAAAATAATCTTCACCGGAATTCGCTCGATTAACTGTTTAACCTTCGAACTGCTAAAATATGCTGAGACGGAGCCTTTTAGTCGCAAATCAGCAGAAAAATATTGCAAATTTCACGTCTGTCGTATTCCTAATCCGCGATTCGTGCCTTTTTCGTTCAGCGGGGCTTTCGAGTAATCTGACAATGGATTTAATTAAAGAGGCTTACGATTAATTTCAGGAGAGTTGCAATAGGTAAGGAGATAGAGGCTTAGACTGTCAATCGGCGGTTCCGAGTTCAAATCCTCCTCCGCCAACTCCCCTTGGCTAGCTTTTCGCAATTATTATTTTTAATACATCATAGCCTCGGTGGTTCGAAAGCCACCGAAAATAGTATTTCGTAGGCGAAATCACCATAACACTTAAGAAGGGCTATGGTTCCTAAAGAGGTAAGTACTCGAACTCGCAATCAGTGAATCACCATTCAAATCCATCGCCACCTCCGGAAAAGTGTTTCTAAACTGTTAAATAAATATGTCATAGCCTCACAGGTTCGAAAGCCACCTGAAACCGTAGGTCCTAAGCAAAATCACCATAACAATTGAGGGACCACGGTAAAAAAGCAAATCTCACAGCCTCGGTGGTGCCAAATCCACCTAAAACAAGTAGGTACCAGCCGAAATCATGTCATCTAAAGTCCAAAAATACAAAGAGAAAGAAATATATACACATAACTTGAGAAACATTTCTCAAAAGCAACCGGAAGCTTGTGCTCCAGCCTGAACTGGAAGTCCGAACCTTCACCCCTTTCCCCATCGCAGCCCCCTGAAAAGAAGTCCACCATCGAATTACCCGAGCACGCGGCTGGACGAGAAAGCCATGAATCGCGAATTAGGACGGAAAAGTCTCGAAGCACGTACGTGAACGGAAAAATTGAACGGGACGTTTGGTATTCATCGTGGCGAGGAAGTTCCGGCGATACATTATTACAGCTTGTCGTGGCTTTTCACTGTCGACATGGCGCATACTCGATACGCTTATCGAGTTTCGAACTGCAACTTCGATAATTAGGTATCCCCGACGGTTCAAGGGCAGACGGTGCTACCTGACAGGGAAGTTTAATCGAGTTCTAAGCGGGCACAACAGGTTACCCGATTAAAAATTTAAATCCGGAGGAGACTTCCGAGTCGCGAGATTTCGCGGCACGCGTCGCGCCGTGAAGTGGATGCTTCCGGTGAAAAGACATCGTTGAACCGGGATGACGGTTGTTACCGCCGTTATTCCTGTTATTACTGTCAAACCCTTCCCTTCTAGCGTCGCGACACGCTCGTGGGAATGGTCTGAGACCATATCTGCCGAGTGGAGAACTTTGTAGGATTCTGATTTCTTGCTGGTTGGTGTTTCACGTCAATATTTCAATTAAATGTATTAGAACATTCGTAAATATTAAAATTTTAATCCTAATGTTAACACTAGAACTACCGGCGTTAAATCTATCATATTTCAAAATATTAAATAAGTATTTTGAGAAAAGGGGAATTAAGAGCTGGAAAAGGTGATCGATTCGATAATTTATGTTTAATGAGATGGGCGTAGAATATCTATTCTACGACTCTCCTATAAACTTGGAGAATTTTTGGAAAAAATTGTGTACCAGTCATTTTGACTGGTTTGGTAGTTCCAGTGTTAATGTCATACGAAATTTCATTGAATTCAATAAACGCCGGTCACCGCGGACCACCGTGCCATTCAACGTATTAATACAACGGATCCCAGTTGAAAACTATTCGACAATTCTCTCGAAAAGCCTTCCAACAAGGCAACTCTCAAGCGAAACTTCAGCGTCGCACGATAATACGCAAGATCGCGGGAAATCGAGTCGCATCTCACCGTCGGGATCCCGTTGCAGTGAAACTCGTGGAGAAACCCGGTGAAACGGCAGTGAAATCTAGCGAAACGCCGTGGCAGAAAATGGACGTTTCATTGGGAAGTTTAGGCGAATCACGTTTGCCCGGAAAAGAGACACGTATCTCAACGGCACGTCGTTGGTGGTCCCAGGAATTGCCGGTACGAAGATGGAATGAAAAAGCGAAAGGGAGGAAAGAAACGGTTTGAACACGAGGCGGGAAAAAAAGCCAAGGGTAGAGGAAGAAATCGAAGGTCGATCTGCACGAAAGCTCGGGCAAGAAGGACGATCTTACGTATGTTCTGTTTTACGATTCGCACGAATCGTCGTTCCTGCAGCTGCTCGAACGGGAGAAACGAGAAACGGAGACGGAGAGAGAGAGAGAGAGCCCCTGGAATCTCATGGAAAAAGGCGTACAGACGCGCACAGAGGCTGTTAGTCGAGTGTTTTCATGTATAATGGATGAGCGACAGGCGCCAGACGACCTATGAGCGGGTCCCGAGCGATGCAACGACCGATGCAACGACCGATGCACCGACCGACTCCTCCCGGTGGCATCGACGACAGATCCGGATTGCTCTGCGGATGCGGAATCGAGTGTCTTGGAATTCGTCGAGGGGCAATCGAGAGTATCGAGGCGAGATTTCGGATTAACGCCACTCGAACCTTTGACTTTGCCTGCTTGCGAGCTTTAGAAGGGTTGCGTTTGAATGCAGGTTACGTTTGGCGTAAGAGAGCATAGGGTGATTCGAGCAGAGGGGATGCAGAAGGCGTTGGGGATCGGTTGGGAATGCAGAGATCGTTGGTATCTGGGATTATTTGGTGATCGTCGTTGCTCCTTCACGCTATAAGTTTCTACTTAGCGCTGGAACTACTGGAGATATATGTATTATTTATGTAAATAGGAATGTAAATGTTCGTTTGTTCAAAATCTTAACACTAGAACTACCGGCGGTAAATCTGTTATATTCAAATATATTAAATAAGTACTTTGAAAAAAGGGGAATTTAGAGGTGGAAAAGATGATCGATTCGGTAATTTATGTTTTATGAGATGGACGTAGAATATCTATTCTATGACTCTCCTATAATCTTGGAGAATTTTTGGAAATAATTGTGCACCAGTCATTTTGACTGGTTTGGTAGTTCTAGTGTTAAATTTCATAAAGATATATTGAAAAATGTCAAAGTTGTAACACAAGTGAATACTTTCTCATTTAACAATCGGCCGGTTAAGTGTTAAAATATATTTTATATCTCTGGAAGTTCTGCACCGATTGCTTAGCAATTTTGACACAACTTTGCATTCGAATACGCGCGGGTTTTTGTGTAACTGATTATATAGTTGTCACACCTGTGACAGGTAAAAAGATGTTTTTTTTGAAAAAACGGCATCTTAAACGGACTCGAAATTAGCCCCGGACTTGTTTAGTTGTTCGTCAGCCAACAAATTCGTTTCCAGCAACTCACGGAATTCGATTTAGCAATTTGAAGTTCGCCAAGCCGAACCAGAGTCATTTTTCCCGACAGCCTGGATCCTCGATGAAGTTCAATTTTTAGAATCCTCCCGGGACTTCTTCGGGGAAAATCGAATCGAAGGAACGAAGGAGCTTTCGAAGCCGAGTTTCCGACGATTCGAAGAACTTTGCCGGACAACTTGCCGGTAGGAACTTAGTCCGGGATAAATTTCAAATCTCGTAACAGCTGGATTGTCGGAAATTAATACAGACGTGGACGAGCTCCGCAGGAATCTACGCTCTGGAAGTTGAGAATTTTGACTCCGAAATTCCAGTGGAAGGTCGAGGTTAGCGGTGGACTCTCGAGTTTCTCGAAGAATTTTTGAAAAAGGACACGCCGGAGAGCGTCGTGGAGAGCTCAGATCGGTGAGCTTCTGCTTCTCTTCTGCTTTATTTACTCAAAATCGAATATTTTTGAATTCAAGTGAAAGGAATTAATTTAAATTAATAGTAACAACGCTGGTTCTACAACAGAGATTTTTTTTGTACAAAGAACTTTTAGCCTGTGCACGAATATGAAAATTGTTTTTTTCCATCAGCCTCCTTCGACAGAATTAATTTTGAAGTTTCACCATTTTTTGCTCTTCGTCCATAAAGTTATTTAAATTCTTTTCCTCAAAATGCCACATTTTTCTGCGACAATTCTACGTTATCCTCGAAGTGTGTCTCAAAAATAATTCTAGCACGATGAGATTTCCCGCGACCTTCCGGAGACGGCTAAGTGATAATTACATTTAAAAAAAATGAAAATACGAATGTCTAAGTCGGAGCGCTCGAAGGCAGACAAATTGATGTATCGAAGAAGAAAAAAGTCGCCTCTCAAAGACCACCAGATTGCGAGAAACGCGTAATTAAATTCCAGCAGAAGTCGCGTTGACCAGAGTAATTATTTACCGAGCGGAAGGAAAAGCGCCTCGTTCTTTCCGATCGTTTCTTCCTATTTCTATCGAATGAAAATCCATCGCACGGATGAAAGGTCCGGCGAAGAGGCAGCTGGCTCTTTTAATTGAAACTTATTAGAGCGAGTATCGACTCTCGCGGAAAATCGAGACCGTGGAGGCAAAAAGCCCCTATCTTTCTCTTTCCATCTCTCTTTTTCCCTCTATAAACGAGCCACCTCGGCATCCTCTTCGTATTTCTCTTGCCTTCTTCGCGGCAGAGACGAGAACTCCAAGAGTCAAGGACGCGGAAGGAGACTCTTCTCTTTTCTCTTGCTCCCATTTTTCTTCCCTCCCCTATTATTCTTCTTCTTTTTCTTCCTTATCTCCCCCTCCTCTCCTCCACCCCTTAACTCCTCTTTTTTCCCCCCTCTTCACCTTTTCCGGCGAGTCCCTCATTCGCGTATTGTAGGGCCTCCCTAACGAACCAATCAAAAGAAGTAGCCCGTTTCTCCTCGAACCCGCGCTGAATAAGCGAAACGAGGGCCCGCTGCAACTGCAACGCGAGTCGCGGTAAACGACGACCAGCTTGCAGTAATCAAAGTCACCTCCACAGGGAGACGACACCGAGTATTCTCCTCCTTCTTCTTCTTCTTCCTTTTCTTTTCCTCTTCCTGCCGATGCGAACGTCCTCATAGATGAATAGAGCAGAAATTCGCACAGATTTTCAGAGGATAAAGTTGACGATAGGGCGAATAAGACGGCTGAATTTTCGAGGATTTCTTCGATGGGAGGATTTGGCAAAAAAATTCGAAGGAGTTATTCGGCGACGTTGGAAATTTGTTGGGGTAGTTTCAAGCGATTTATTGATAAGTTCTTGATTTAGTGTTAACGCTGAAGCTACCAAGGTGGTTAAAAATTTGGAAATTTGTTGGGGTAGTTAGATTTATTGATAACTTCTTGATTTAGTGTTAACACTAAAGCTACCAAGGTGGTTAAAATGACAGGGTATTAATTTTTTCACTAAAATCCCCCAAATTGATAGGGGAGGTATGCAGAAAATATTTCATTTCTGTATTATAAAACCTGAATTAATTGATTTATCGACTTCTCCACCTCTTCGTTCATCACTGGCAGTAGCTTGTATCTTGCAGCGATATTTCAGTTTCTCAGGCGAAAACAAAACTCATGTTGTAACTTTCAATTATGATTTCCTATAGAAAAATGTCTGCTCTATCGCCATCTTCCATTAGAATTTCTCCTGCGTGTCTAATTCTTAACACTTAACGGACGGGCCCCGTAGATTTACGTTTTTCCATTCTGACTTCCTAGGACGGGCCACGTAGATCTACGTTTTTGCATGAATATTTAGTATGCTGCATTAGGGTGCCCGGAAACTAGGAAAGACAGAGCAGATTCGACCCGTCCGTTAAGTGTTAAGATATTGTACATAGAGAAATATCTCTCCAATGCAGACAAACGGACTTCATATTCTTGTTCAACGCCACAAAATCTACCAGAGTCAGCATAAATATTCTTTGAGCAAAAATTCAATCTTGCAGACCATGTAATTAGCAGAGAATATGTAAAACACAATGTAGAATCTCCACGATAAAATTTGGAAATAATTCCCCCGCAACGGTCGACGCATCGCGCGTCAACCGAGCGAGCAAAAACGTCCCACCGACTAGAAGGGGGTCGAAGGGGGTGAAATCCGGGGACGATTAGAAGCAGCCAGCGGCGATGGTTTATCGTGAAAGGAGAACAGGCATCGATCGACCGACGGCGTCGAGAATAGATTAATTAAAACTGCCGGCCCGCACAAAGGGAGGGTCAGAGGCGAGCCTTGAAACGCGAATCACTCGCGAACGGCGAAGAGAAGGCAGAAAAGGGGGTGGCCACCGGGAACAAGCGGCCAAAGAACGCCCCGGAGCGGAAAGGATCGGCCAGGGGAATGTAAGAGTATCCAGGACAAGTTTTTCCCTTTCGCGGAATAATAAAACGATCGCGTGGCACGTGGAATTCGATACCATTCGTCGAAGAACGTCTTCGGTGGCGAAGGCCACCCTCGTTTCGCAGTCGGCGCGCCAAACGGCAGGGGCGGACTTTGTTGCCCGTTGTATCGGGTGACTCTTCTCCGAGTTGCTTGGATATTTTTACTCGGAGCGATGCTGGGTCAACGGGTCAACCGTCGAGCTAATCTTGTCGTAGATTAATATAATATAATATTGTCGTAGGTTAATATAATAAATCCGGGCATTATTAACACTATTCCTACCGACACTTCACGTATACCTTTTCCTACCGCAACCGGTGAATTTGTTAAATGATAATTTTTTCCCAGAAAATGAACGGTAAAAGAAGAAGTGAATATTGACAAATGTATTATAATGTGAATGTATTATACGTATGTTTGAGGAAAAGTCGTGAAGTTTAAAGGCGATTCAATTACGTTGTATATCGGAAATTCTAATCGAAATTTTAAAAACGGTCATTTGACCGGTCGTGGTAGGAATAGTGTTAACACTAGAACTACCGGCATTAAGTCTGTTATATTTAAATATATTAACACTTTACCGACCGCTATTGTTTGAGCATTCTACCCACTTTATAGAGTTTGTTTCACTGTGTTAAAATTGATAAAAATTAGAAAGTATCGAAAAATGGACCGCAATGGCTTCTGAGCGGCTGAATGGCTGAGCGGATTAATGCGGTTTATATAATGCGGTTTCCGCATAACGCGGAACAAAAATTGACGACCCACCTACAGCGAGATTTCCACGTAGCGTGTGGCAAATTACTCTAATTTACAAATTTTCTTCCAACACGGTTTCCATGTAACAATATAAATTAACCGCGGTTGACTGTACAGAACTTGGGAGTATGATGTTATTAATTTTAAGTTCTTAAAATGATCTTTGCACTGGACACAACACTGACATTCTGTCATTTAAATAAACATCATTTACAACACCCAAGAAATCATTAGCGAGCACGACAAACGAGTTACCGAGAAGTGTACGTTATCCATGGTGGGGGTATCCCCTCCACGCGCCATTAATCTAGCAGACTGTACCTCCGGCACAACTCCAGTGTACCGATTCCTTTAAAAGCTCCTCCAAAACGATTCTACCGTGTTACATTCACCCTCAATAATTAAAATACGACTATTACAAAAAAATATAACCCACCGACAAATAGACCGGTTTAACAACGCCACAAAATCGTCGAGTACCTCCCGCAATTGTCGTCCTTTCGGTTTCGAATATTCTCTGAGAAGAAACCTATGCACAATGGCCGTGCTTTTTTCGAAATAACAAGGAAAAATGTGGTTGTATTGTAGCGAGCAACGAAAACGTTCGAAAGTTCACCGCGAGTAATTTCGAACAATCGTAGAAACGACGTACGATGGTGCCTGCAGCCGAGTATCTTCCCGTGCTATTCGGCCTCGATTTCTTTTTTTCTTTCTTTCAAATGGAATCCGCTGGAGGAAATGATTGTTTGTTCTGCTTAAAATGGAACACCCCGTTAGATGCCCTCGCGAAAAGGGCGAAGGGAAGGGACTGCGGGTGGAATTTATCGAGCCGATCCACCTGGGTCAAACGTTCCTTCGGATTCGTTTATGAATCATATTCCGCGACAAGGCTGATAGCTTTCTTTCCGGGAACGAAGTCTCCAGTCGGAGGAAATGGATTGCCTCGTTTGAACGGTGATTGCGTTTCTTTTTTTTCGGTGGTTCAACGCTTGCGAAGGAGCTGGGGAGGAAAATAGTTAACGCGGCAGGGGAAAATGATTGGTGACGTATTTAAGGATCTTTTACAATCGTTCGGTTTATTTGGTGAGCGGGTAATTTGCGATACAGTGTAACAAAAGGGAAACGAAACTTTACCTGGTTTCTTTTCAACCCTTCGAAGAGGCCTGCTTTGAGCGGCGATCGCGAGCAACACGAAGGAGGGTGCGATTTATTTTTACACTTCAGGGTGAACGATTGCCACCTATTGATCGAACGATAATAACGTATAACATTAGCGAAATTAATATTTATTCATTCTCGATCGTTGGTCAGTTTCTTCGCTCTTGTATCTTTGACGTACGTGGAATTTTTTGGAATGGACACCTTTCTTTCGGGGTCAACTGATATGATAATTTTATCTGAGACCTATTGATCTAGCTGAGTTCTAAACCACCGAGGCTGCGAATTATTAAATGTTAATTAACAGAAAATCTGCCTGGAATTTTTCCGGGTCTCAATAGCCTCAAATCTTTATTTTTAACTGTTATTATTAAATCGCCTAAGATCTAAAGTTTCAGGTGAGTTCTCAGTCACCGGGGCTGTGAATTATTAAATATTAATTAACAGAAAATCAGCCTGGAATTTTTCTGCGTCTCAATAGCCACAAATCTTTATCTTTAACTGTGATTGTTATTTCACTTAAGATCTAAACTTTCAAGTGAGTTCTCAGTCACCGAGGGTGTGAATTATTAAATATTAATTAACAGCAAATCAGCCTGGATTTTTTCTGGGTCTCAATAGCCACACATTTTTACCTTTAATTGTGATTGTTATTTCGCCTAACATCTAAAGTTTCAAGTGAGCTTTCAATCACCGAGGCTGTGAATTATTAAATATTAATTTACAGAAAATCTGTCTGGAATTTTTCTGGGTCTCAATAGCCGCAAATCTTTACTTTTAACCGTGATTGTTATTTCGCCTAAGATCTAAAGTATCAGGTGAGCTCTCAATCACCGAAGCTACCGATTATTAAGTAGTAATTAACAATATTTCACTCAGAAATGGCATATTTAAGCTCGGCATTCCTAATCGAAAATTGCAGTCTTTGACTCCACACCTACGTAGTCCCAACATCCCCCTTTGCGAATAAACTTTCGCGAAATACAATAACACAGCCTGACATAAAATAATGCAAAAAAATTGCCCATCGATATCGCAAATCGAGGAACGTGAATGGCGGTGTAAAGCTGAAGAGAAAGAGATGAAATCAGAAAGGGTCCTTTGGTCGCAAAGAAGGCGGGTTGGAGACTGGCATTTTTCCCAGCGGCTCCTTTTCTTGGGGATCTCGAGAGGTTAAAATTCAGGAAGAAAAGGCATTGGGAAATAAAGAAGAAAAAAGAGGGTAAATCTTCAATTGCAGAGTCGAACTAGAATTTCGTGCTTCGAGGAATAACTGGGGAACGGTGAATATACGTGGCGTGCCGTGAAATCTGAGGATAACAAAGAGACAGAAATTTCGACGTGGAGAAATAATAAAAGTTTTTGAGTAAATGTTTCTTCCGTTTGATCTGGTTTCCAAGTTTCAAATTGTTTGTTCTGGAGTTGCTCTTGGTTTTAGCGGCGCGCCGGCTCGTCTTGGAAGCGAGCCTCTTCTCCAACGTTTTCTTGCCTCGCTTCTGTCGAATAACTCGGCTTTATTTCTCGTGTAAACGATCTTGGAATAGTTTTAGAAATTTCCTAACGTCCTGGAGTACAAGCACTATAAAACGGTGTAACACGTAGCGTTACGGAAAGTTTGTAACCAGCGTTGCGAAATATCGCCGAGCGGATCGTTAAAAAGTCTTGCAATATTCGAAAACGTTGAGAATGCTTTTTTGAATTTTTCATTAGAAAACCTTCTAACTCGTTGAATAGGGAATTTTCTAAAAATAATCCAGCGTATTTTCACTGAAGGAGCATTCAAATATTTAATCGTAATTTAACCCTTTGCGGACGGAAACACTTTTGAATATTGAGAGGTAATCATTTATTCGTCGATCAAAATCACCTTTTTATCAGAAAGTTAGACCGTTAATGTACACAAATTATACATTAATATTCGTGTAATCATATTTCAACGGTCTTATTTCAATTTTTCACCTCTATCTGTGTAGACATGTGACGATAAACTATAATTAAATTTTA
This sequence comes from Cerceris ruficornis, assembly GCA_963989415.1. Taxonomy (NCBI): domain Eukaryota; kingdom Metazoa; phylum Arthropoda; class Insecta; order Hymenoptera; family Crabronidae; genus Cerceris; species Cerceris ruficornis. The sequence continues at coordinate 15,655,384 of OZ022525.1, forward strand.
TTCTCACGCCGCATATATGTATCGCTAGTCCTCAAAGGGTTAATGCGAAGTCGAGCGATTCAAACGGTTCCCAATTTTTTAAAAACCCTCCAAATTAATAGCGGAGCCATGCAGCAAATATTTCACATCTATCTTATAAAATCTAAATTCTTATAAAACCTTTCCACGTCTTCATTTCACATTTGTTTAAATATAACAGCTATAACGCCGATAGTTTTAACGTTAACATCAGCATTCTCGCGTTTTTCATCTTTCTAACAGAAAGAAAGGGTAATTCCAGAAGTTTAAACACGTTCTACAACCCTCGCACCAGCTCCCCATAGTCCTCGTTTCATGGTGCACCCCCGCAAGGCTTTTCCTTAATTTGACTCGATTCAAACTCCCGCGAAATCCGTCGAAACGAAACGTCTTCCAGGATTCCGGTCTCATAACGGTCTCTAAATTCGCCATGCAACGGCTTCGTGGAAGAAGACGGAGGGAGAGAGAGAGAGAGAGAGTCTCTGCGGAAATAGAAGGAGGCAAATTGTCGATTTCGATCGTCGCAATAATTCAGCGAACGAGTCGAATCGCGGGAATGCTTTGTATGCGAAACGTGCAATTGGAATGGCCGATATTATTGGAGAACGAAATTGCCCGCGGCTATGTATCGCCGGTACCGGTACTTCTTAACGTTAATGCGAGAAAAGCGTAAAGTACCGCGACGCGAATGGAATCGTAGAGAAAAAATGAATTTCGAGGGAAAAAGTGAGACGTGGAAATTGCACGGTTTAATTGCTGGACCGTGGACGGTCGGTCTGCTTTGCGTGCGTCTGAAAGTTTTCCTTTGGAGGAGGAATCTTTGGAATACGCGAGAGAGGAGAGGAAGGAGGATGGGAGTCTTGAAGAGACGAATCTCACCTTAATTTTCACGATTTTCTGGAATTTTCTCTCCGCCGTGGCACGCTTCGAAGAAACGTTAATTTTCAAGTGTCTTTGAACACTCCATTTCGTTTAATACATTCGACGGCTCATCTCTGCAACTTTTCGCTGCCCTCGAATCTAAACCCATCGTCGTACAAAAATTCTACGACTTTAGAGAGTATTTTCACGGTTCTTTCTATCACATTTAATTGAATTTTCATCGTTGCTCGAACGGCGTCCTCAAGAGCCGAAGAAACATCTACAAAAGCAGCGCGTTAAACGCGCGAGAAGTGTGGGTCCAAATGCAAACCCGGTCGAATTCGGTAGAAATTACATTCGCGAGGAGGATGATCCGGCGAAACAAAGGATCCGGCGAGGTTGGCAGAGCCACGGGAAGCTGGATGGGAAGGCTGGAGGAGCTTTGGAACGAGAGAGAATCCTCGTAGCTCGGTATAAAAGATTCCTAATTAGAGAGGGCGGCGTTATCTGGAACTGCGAGATAGGAAATCCATTAGCGGGGGCCTCTCGAGATGCCGGCTCTCGAAAGGGCTCGTTCACGAAAGTTGGACCCGTCGAGTATTATCCGGGCGTGGAAATTCGCGAGGAAAGTCGGGAGGACGATTAACCGGAAGCGAGTCGACGCGGAAGGCCGGGCCGGTGCTCTCGAGATGCGAGCGGAGGGCCTTCTGCTTCCGGCAGCCCTGGAGATGCGCGCTTCGATCTCACCGCGGAGTGGCCTCCTCCTCGAGGACCTCCGTCGCCCGTTGTCGTTGAAAATGCGGAAAGCCTCGATTTCGAGGACAATGCGCCCGTCCCGGAGAACTCTGCCTCGGACTAATTAAATTTCACCGCTGCCCCGCATCCTGCTGCCGCTTGAGAACTCGCGGAAGCGGGAGGAAGACGCGACGATGAGGACGAGCCGTTGCAGAGAGGGACGATGATGGCTGAGGCAACGTAGGAGAGGGTGGAGGGATGGAAAACAGAGAGAGGAGAGACGAATAGGTTGTAATAGAAAATTGAGAGAGGAGAGGAGGACGGGGAGAGATAAAATTTGGGAGAGGAGAGGCAGGCCGGCGGAAATAGAAAATTAAGAGAGGAGGGCCGGATAGGTTCGGTTGGAAAGTAGGAGAGGAGGGGAGGATACGCAGAGATAGAAAATTAAGAGAGGACAGGAGGATACGTATAGATAGAAAATTGAGAGGGGAGAGGAGGATAGGCAAAGATAAAAAAATTAAGAGAGGATAGGAGGATAAATAGAGATAGAAAATTGGGGGAGGAGAGGTGGATAGATCGGGATAGAAAAGTGGGAGAGGAGAGGAAATCAGCCAGAGATAGAAAATTAAGAGAGGAGATAGGCAAAGATAGAAAATTAAGAGAGGAGAGGAGGATACGTATAGATGAAAAAATTGGGAGGGGAGAGGAAGATAGGAAAAGATTAAAAATTAAGAGAGGAAAGCAGGATAAAATAGAGATAGAAAATTGGGGGAGGAGAGGCAACCAGCCAGACATAGAAAATTAAGAGAGGACAGGAGGATAGGCTGAGATAGAAACTTGGGGAGGATAGGCAGAAATGGGAAATAAAGAGAAAGGAGGCGGATAAACACATATAAAAAATTATGAGGGGAGAGGAGGATAGGCTGAGATAGAAAATGGGGGGAGGGCAGGCAGAAATGGGAAATAAAGAGAGAGAAGGTGGATAAACAGGACAGATAGAGATAAAAATAGAGGGAGTAGAGAAACGAAAACTAGAGCTAGAGAGGCAAAAAAATCAGATAGAAAATAAACGGAAGAGAGACGAACAGGTAGAAGAAAAAAATTGAGAGAGGAGAGACAGAAGGCAGAGAATGTAGCGGCGGACGTGCACAAATATAAAGCACGCGGAGAGAGATAGAAACGAAAAATGAGAGCAGCGGTAAATAAGCGCAGATGGGAAGTAGAGAGAGTCGGATAGAAATCGAGGCAAAAGGAAAGGGACAGGTAGCAGTCGCGCGTGTCCTCGAGAACTCCAAGGACGAGGACGTTTCTCCAGGAATCGTCCAAGGATGTCTTTCCATTTCCCGCTTCCACGATAACTTATCAGGTGCGGCATTCGTCACGCGATTTCTCGCAATATTTCAGAACCGCCGTTCTCTGTCTCTCTTTCCTAACGGAGTCGGAGAAGGAAAGGGAATGGCCCTAAATCTCACCACGGCTCCCTTTCCCTCGCTGTTTTCCAGCTGCGGCCCGAACGTGACGTGACCTCGGCAGGAAATTGGGAAAATGAAAAGTGTTCCGCGATTCCTGCGACGTGCCACCGCAAAATCGCGAATCGACCCGATTTCGCGACGAGTCTCTGCCGTTGCAGCGGCCGAAACAATTCCGACGCGATGCTTCCCAGCTTTTCTCGAGTTTCGAGGTACTCTAAAATACGATCGTTCCAGTTTCGCGGAACGAGTCGATCTCTCGAAGATTCTTCCGAGCGAAAGTAACGATCGAATCGGATATTTCTACCTGCGACGAAGCTGCTGTTTCAGTCGAGACAGACTGGGGAACATCCCGAAGTGTAAATCACCGATTTTTATGAAATTTTAGTATGAGATTTAATTTTAGCTTTCTTGAAAACCGCCCTCAAGCTTGGGGTTGCAAAGCCTATTTATCGAATATCTCTGAAACTATTAGAAATACGGAAATTTTGTAGACAGTGAAAAATAACGCCATTTGATGGCGAATCCGATGGTGTGAACATTCTTTTAAAAACTTTTGCTTAAATAATATGTTAAAAAATACAATTTTTTCAGTTAAATATCAACCCATTTTCTTTAATATTTATTTGTACAAATTATACAGTCAAACACGAAATATGGATAAATTAGAAATTCGATATTTATGTTACAAAAAAAGTTATTGTATTTCCGATTGTATTTTTTAACATATTATGTAAACAACCAGCTTTTTAAAAAAAATCTTTACCCCGTCGCATTTTCCATCAAAAGGCGTTCATTTTCGCTCTCAACAAAATTTCCATATCTCTAATAATTTGAGATACTCGATAAATAGGTTTCGCAAGCCCAAGTTTGAGGGCTGTTTTCACCCCTTTAACGTGGACGATTGCCGATAAAAAAAATACGTGTCGAATATTTTCACGAAAACTACAACATACTAAAATTTCATAAAAATCGCTGATTTACCCTTCGAGATGTTCCTTGGCTAGAATCTCTCGAATTTTATCGATCTTTTATCACGAAAAATTCGTAGAGCCTCGAGAAATCGATGAATTTCCAACGTCCTCCTACGTTTTTCTCGAAATTTCCGGCAGAATTTCGCCGACCGAGGAAAATGAAAATTCCACCGATCGACCAACGACATCCCCGAACGTCCAATCGACGTCTCTCCTACTTTGCATTCCATAGGTCGATACCAGAACCTCGCCAATTTTCCGCAATTCCACAAAGTCCGCCGAATTTTCTCGTTCGAAATTTTGTTCTCGAAGCGACGGGGGAGAAAAAAATTGAAACAATTCACCACGAACCGACGGACAATCCCTTTTTGCGACAAGAGGCCCACTGATTGATTTCGTCGGCGATTGCAGAAATTTCGCGAGAGTGCATCGAAACACGCAGCATGGGAAATGCACGAAGAGCGCTATTTCCCATGGATGCCTGCTTTCGCTTAGAATCGCGCTTCGTAATGGATACGCACGCATAATTTGGCATTAAGCCGCTCTCGCCGTGAGACGCCTGAAAATGAGACCGGATCGCGGATTTGCGGGAAAATCCTCGGACGATGAATCGCTACCCGAATCGTAATGGATGCAATCGAATGCATAATTCGTTGTCGCGTTTAACGGTAACCGGGGAAGATCGAAGATATCGTACGGCAAAAAGTGCAGGTAACCTAGTTGAAATTACCTGGATTAACACTAGAACTACCGGCGTCAAATCTGCAATTTTGAAATATATTAAATAAGTACTTTAGAAAACGAGGAATCGATTGGTGGAAAAGATGATTAATTCAGTAATTTTTGCTTTAGAAGGTGAGCGCAGAATATCCACTCTGTTGCTCCTGTATAAATTTAGAGAATTTTTTTAAAAAATGCGAAACCAGTCATGTTGACTGCTTCGGTAGTTCTAGTGTTAATAACAAATGCTCCAATTTATCATGTAATATCAGTTCGCAAGTTTTGCTCTGAAATTGATATTTCGGATTAGCGCTGGTATTATTCGATTTCTTCTCGAATCATCTTAATAAAAATTCGCATTCTCATTTTAAAGTTATAGAGCTTCGCATTTAACATAATTCTATCCGCGAAATCCAAAAAATACTGATCGAAAGATAAATCGCTAACCCCATAATTTTCCAAACCCGGTGCAACTGCAAATCCAAGCCGCCGCAGAAATCACTGAACAAACCTGCCAGAGCCCGACGAAACGTTCGCCATAGAGGTCATCCGAGGTGGAAACGTAAAAAGGCAAAAAACAGAACAGGATTTCACCGGGGCAATAATAGGAAATGGTGGCGTTTCGATTCGGTATTTAAATAAGGCCGATCGAAACGACCGGAAAGGAAATTCGCAACGAACAAAAAAAAAAAGAACGATAAGTTTCAATGAAAGCCTCACGGGGGACGTGTGCCAGCAATTTCGCATGCAAATGCCGCGCCACAAACGAACTCGGCGGACGCGAAAACGCGCGCGCGCGATTCTCTGTTGTCGCGTATGCCTCGAGGAATTGGGTCGCATTTTTTCGAAGCAACGGGAATTCGCAGACACGCGCGCAACCTGGCTGATTAATGCGCGAAATGCGAATCCAGCCGGGACGCAAAAATTGGCCGACGATGAGACCGTCCTCGATCGGACGTTAATTCTCTTTGTCGTTTCCAATGCACGTTCGCGCGACGATGAATCGCTGGGTTTATACTTCCGGCGCTTTTCACAGGGTGTGGGTGAAGTCTGGGGAAATTGAACGATGTCCTTCGATTCTGCTTTCGTTCTACAATTTGCTTTCGGACGGGGCAGTTTATTCGTTTGAACTTTATGACCGTACAATCTGGCAGTTGAGAATCTGTCGAGTTCTTTCTCACGCTGGAACTACCGGCGGTAAATTTAACCGTACCGACACTTTGAGCGGACTTATTTTTATCATGGCAGATCTTGTGACTGGTTTGTTTCTGGTTAAACGTTGCTCAATTAACGAAGTAATGCAATAACGTCGCTCGTTGTTCGGAGACTGGTAGACGCGACGAGGCGGAGGGTCGAAGGTCTAAGGAGATCCGACAATTTTCCAGGGTGTTTAGACGAAAATGGAGAGGTAAATTGAATTATCCTTACTCGTTTGCATCGTCCTCGTGAAATCGAATCAACGTCGCGCCTATTTTCGTCGATCTTTCCATTGTATTAATACTTTCAAAGGGCAGCCCTCGGAGAAATCACGGTGCAAGTAGACCAGACTCACCGGTTACTTTCACTTAACACTAGATTTACCATACCAGTCAAAATGACTGGTACATAATTTTTTCCAAAAATTCTCCAAATTTATATGAGAGTCATAGAATAGATATTCTACGTCCATCTTATAAAACATAAATTGCCGAATCAATCAAGTTTTCCACCTCTTAATTCCCCTTTTTTCAAAATACTTATTTAATATTTTTAAATATGATAGATTTACACGTCGGTAGTTCTAGTGTTAACAATCTTCTCTTCTAAAAATACTTCTAATTAATCGCATCGTTCTACACCCTCAAGACCTTCCTCTGTTTAAATTTAAAAAAAAAATTGCAAACCAAAACAAAGGTATATATGGTAGGTTCTTCCACCGTCCGAACTCGCTTCCAGCGGAAGAGCGCCGAAACCGGAAAGGAGGGGGAACCGTTTCTCCATCTCCGACTCATCGACGTCTGTTAATCGCGACGATAACGCATTATGGGAAATTAGTCCGGGTTTATCTCGCCGAGAGGACGTTCGGCAGGATTTTCGTGTTGGGAGCAAAGGGAAGGACGGGAAGGTCGGTCCCGCAGCAGCCGTGACACGGCTCGTTAGCGCAAATTGCTCCTCGAGATTAAAGGCAGAGAGCGCCGGCGGACGGAATTTTCGCGGTAACGCAGCCGCGTAAGAACACCCGGTGAAACTCGGTCGTGTCGAAAATTTTATTATGAAATTTCGCGTTACGTAATGCACCGTGGCATCTGTCGCTTTTGGAAGGATGTCACCGGATGCAGACTGCGAGAAGAACTCGACGAATTATCGTCGGAGGTGATGTTACTCGGGACGTGCAGACTTCTTGGCATTTTTGCAAGATGTGGAACACAACGGGTCGAAAGGATTTTCGAAATTTTTCAAATAGAGATTCTATTTTTTTCCGGGGCGGAAGATTTATGTCTTTTTCAAGTCGTTTTGTGTTTCTTCGACTTTGATTATTGCGATCGTTTCGGATAGAAGCTCATGTTTTAAAATAGAATTTAAAATAGAAGCTCAACAATGATCAAATTGAAAATATCAGTGGAACACGAGGCGATAACATTATTCATATGTTATTAACCCCTTGCCGTACGATTTCTTTTGTGGCTGACTCCGCAATAATTCAGAATTAAATTGGTAAGATAAAAATTGATCGGTGATTCTTCATATATCTTATTATTTAATATGATATCTTCAATTTAATTGATCTTGCAAAACTTGAAAATTTCCTATCCATTTTACCGCATCACGAGTGTCACTCGTTATTGTACGGCAAGAGCTTAGTATTGCGTTAAATTCCAAAATATATTAGAAATCATAGACATTTTATTTTAGCACTTTAATTTTCAATTATTGCGGAGCCAGTCACAATAGAAGTCGCAGAACAACGGTTTCAAATTCTAATATGTACTAAAATCGTACAAAATATATAAAAGTATACATATATCCATTCAGAGAACGAATGTCTAAAGCAGTGTTTCCCAACCTTTTTTATGCTATGCCCCACCTAAACCTTTCTAAAATTCTTATGCCCCCCCCCCCCGACATATACATAATTTTTAATATTCAAAAATTGAAATGTTCACTAAAGAAACTTGAGTGATAGGTTTTAGGAAGAAATCACTAGGAAATTATTGAGCAAACGCGGTAAGTAAATTTTCAAAACGTATTGTATAATCTAGAACTGAAATTCAAATACAAAATAATTTTAATATATGGTCAACTTAAACTCTAGACGAGGCCATTTTCGAATTGTCCCCCTTAACAATCGAATTACCCCCCCTGTGGGGCGTGGGCCCCACGTTGGGAAACACTGGCCTAAAGTAAAGTGGTCCTCTCGACGTCGAATCGTCGCGATCTCCCGCCCTGGCACGACCGGACACACGAACTCGCGGTCGCGGAAGACGGTCAGCTCCTGAGATCGTTAAACGACGAAACCGAGCGAACTCCCGGTGGCCTCGCTTCGTTAACCCGAATTGCCTCCCTCGGTAGATTGAGGCCTGGAAATTTTCACGGCGAGCGGCACGAAACGTGCGCAGGTGATGGAGGTACCCTCGTCGAGTTGCGGAGGCAACGTTGAGGGAACGTGGCCGGAACGTTGGCCACGGTCCAGCCCTCCGTGGGCATCGCGAAATTTATCGCTTAATTGCTTTCGCCGGACAACGCCGACCGATAAGGAACCCACCGAATCCCTGGTGGACAAAAGAGGCTGAGAGAGAAACGGAGAGAACAAGCTTCGACGCGATTATCGTTGAATTTCGAGCTACGAACGTCTCTTCGGAGCTTGCAACGGCTCCGTGTAACAAGCTTCTGCGATGCGCCACCGAATCGGCTAATGGGACTCTAATTACGAGCACGAGCGATGCGATCGATGCTGATAACGCGTCCTTGGGAAATCATTCGATTTGCTGGAGCACGCTCCATCGACGTTTCTTGGGTCGAAGTATGGGAAAAGTCGAAATGGCTACTTTCTCCGCGGTGATTCTTCCGAAGATGATTTTTATTTGATCGTTGTGATCTACGATCAGGGGGTAAAATATCTAGTTGCACTTTTGGCGAGCGTCATCCTGTGAAAGACACCCTTTGCCAGCTCGAAGACTGCAGATGCGAAGTAGAGGACACTTCCGGAAGAAAGCTTTTATACCTATTATTAGGTTGGTGAGAAATTAATGTCGGTTTTCAAGTTTTCAAACTTTGGCGCTTAATTTTGAGATAGCCGTTCATTTTAATCTGTTCGTCTTTTCATATCATTTAAGAAAAAAAATATATTGAAAAACTTGCTTCGCGTTGGGAAAAATGTGTAACTTGTAGTGGAGCTTATTTTGATTAAAAAAAATTATTCTCATTCTCAACATGTGTATTTAAAGATACATTTTGAAAATCGACATTAATTTCCTACCAACCGAATAGCAGTAAAACCGGCGTTAAATTTGTTACGTTGAAATGTATGAAATAAGAAGACTTAAACCAGACATGGAAGCGAAAAAATGTCCCCACGGTGTCGCGTTAGGATGTTTTCTAACGTCGATGAGAGAAGAATTGTTCGATCTGTGTGTTCGATTTGTGAAGGAAGAGAATCGAGCGATTACTTGGAGAAAAAGGGTGAAAGGAGAACGATGAAATGTTCAGTGATCACTGAATGATTTTTAGCTGGCACTTGCTCCACAATGCGACACTCTGCTGCCAAGCGGCTCGGAATCGACTAATGGAACTCTAATTACGGATGCGAGAGATGCAATCGATGCTAATAACGCGTTCTCGCGAAATCACTCGACTCGGCGCTAAAATGGCGCTCGGCAGAGCGTTATGATCCGCTTGGAGCGACACCCCTTCCGATAACCGAATCTCTGCTCACCGATTCCGATGACGTTCCATATCCCGCAGCGATTCGATGGCTGATAACGATATACCTCGATTCGCGTTGAAAAACATCATGTCGTATCGTATAATCGTTTCGAAGAATTTTTCATTAACCATCTCTTCATGCTCTAATTGCAATCTTGTCTATATAGTGCCCTCCTAACGAGACATTCGAAGTTTTCTCTTTAAGACACCGCAAAACTTTCGCTGGCGCGAAGAACTTCACGATATCGTCCTGAAAGAGTCTTCAGATTTCTGTTTAAAAGACTCGGTGCTTTGAAATTCACCTGGAACTAAATTAAGCCCTAAATCAGCTATGTCGAACCGAAAATCTTTCGCCGGTCCGATAAAATTTCACAAATGCACAGTGATGCCGTAATCAGGTTCCAATCGGTCACAAGAGCAATCTACGAGTGTTGTAGGTGGTACAATAATAAAAAAAAATAGCCAAGAAAAAACTATATACGCTCTTCACACGTTGAATGCCATGGCGGTCACCGGGGACCGGCACTGTTGAATTCGATGAAATTTCTTGATTTTTAAATTACGATATTCACGGATATACTCATATATTCAATATTAAAATGTTGCTGTTGGAAAAATAAAGTATTACCGAGTACATAACTATCCGTACTGCCAACTTTTCAATTCTATAAACATCTGATTTTAATAGAAACAGTTTCTATTAACACGTTGAATGCCATGGGGTCACCGGGGACCGGCACTGTTGAATTCGATGAATTTCTTATCATTTTTAAATTACGATATTCACGGATGTGCTCATATATTCAATATTAAAATATTGCTGTTGGAAAAATAAAGTATTACCGAGTACATAACTATCCGTACTGCCAACATTTCCACTCTATAAACATGTGATTTTAATAGGAACAGTTTCGGTTCGGCGGAAATGATGAAACTATGCGAAATTCGGCTGGCATTCAACGTATTAACGAATCATAGGCAATATTCATACATGTTCAATTATATATTTAAAATATTATTGTGGTGCGACATAATAAAACAACTAATCGCATATGAAAATAGCGAGTGCATTTAAACAAGTCTGGTAAATCTAACAACTCGGAAACAACCTGACATATTATTATAAACATTCTCATCTGGTTGCTATTGCTTCAGCAATCGATAACATATAGAGAGTAGACAGTTTCGTTGCTCGTAATAATTCGTAATATATTCCAATTTATGTTATATTTTTTATACATAAAAATAAGTATCTATAAGGGCCAGAGAAAAAGTACAACCAGTCCGCGGGTCCCAGATAGAGTGATAACAGATTGAATCTCAGAAAATTCAAATAAACAGAAAAAAAACCTCTCGCGCAGTAAACACCAAGCTAATGAAATCCTCTTTCTCTTTGTTTCAGGTAAGCAGAAAGCTCCGTAGAAGCGCGAGGGTAGATCGAAGCCCGTGGAAGCATCGCGATTATAGCGGAAAGGTAAACAAGCGATCGTTCACCGCGGAGGAAGCGAGTCGATCAATTTTCCCTCTTAAATCGTGCGGACTTTTAAGCGGCCAGCAAGCTCTGGCTCTCTTCGGTTTTCTTACGAGCTTAAGCCCGAGCTTACCACGGAGGGGAAAGTACAATATTGACCTCGGTGTATCGACGTGGAGGATGCAACGGTATGAAATTAACTTGGACTCGTATATCCGGCCTCTCGGTTCACTCTTCGTGGCGGCTTCTCTCCGGTGGCTTCCGGCCGAACGGAATAGGGCTCTCGTGCGCAATTTCTGAACGCGCGGCATTATTAATACGGTTTCCGTGTGACAGAATATATTACCTCCGGCTGGAGGGCCGAAACCCTCCGGCTCGGTCCTCCTCGACGAGGGAGGCGGACGAGGCCGATGGAAATTGCAGAGGGCCCTGTCTTATTCTCCCTCTCGCGGTGCTTTTACTTTTTCTCGGAGAGAGGAGGAATTACTTTCGCCGGGACAGAGGACGAGAGGAGGGGGAATTTCAGAGAGGTTTATGGTAGAATTTGGCTTTTCCTGGAGATTCATTTTGTGGGAGAAATTTGAAAGGATGTTTGTAATTTGTGTATTAGAAATTGACGCTGTTTCTCGAATTATCGATGGCAACGGTTGAAGATTAACTGGTGCTTTTGGCGAATTAGAAAGGCGAATTCTAAGATGGACAATCGGTCAGCCGATCTGCTAGTTGGAGTTTTTGAAAATGAAACGAGTTTCGCTGAGATCTGAGTTAGATTTGCGCTAGCTTTTAATCGTATGTGAATCAGTGAATCCCCGTGGACGGTGTTTGCGGAATTTTCCTGAAACGCTGTTCCACGGAATCCCGGTGAAACTTTCTCCACGTATTTCACCGAAATAAATTTGCGAAACGTCGATAAAGCTCCCTCGCGGACTGGCGCACCCCTAGCACGCATCGGGCAATTTGCAAAAATTGCCAACTCCTACGGCGACCTCGTCCCGGTTGACCGTGGTAATAAAATATCGCGCTACATTAGCGTACTGCTCCGTGTCGCTGATTTGCATAAAGCGGCAACACCGGGCTCACCCGAGAATCATTTCATTTCGGGATGAAGGCTAGACGCGGGAACAAACGCTTTGTTACCGTCTACTTTCTCTCGCGTTTCAACCCCCTTTCTCTGCTTTTCCTCCGGCTCTGTTGCGCCCTTTGCGACTACCCTTCCCGCTTGCTGTTTCTTCTCTCGTTTCTTCTCTGCATTTTCTTATTTTCTTTTTCACTCTCTCGTCTATTCTGCGCTCCTTCCGACAGTCTCTCGCGAATTTTCTTCATTTTTTTTATTACCCAAAAGGAACTCTCAATTGAGAGTTGTATGGCAATTTTTCTTGATTTATCTGCTATTTTATGCTCTAGGTGTCCGTTGTGCTCTTCATCGATCGTTATTGTTTATTTATTTGTTCTTTATGTGTTTGTAAACTCGTAGAATCTTTTTGTCGACCACCTCAGCTTCGGATGGACCGACCTTGGGCCCAGTAATTGGGACTTTCCCTTTTTCCAGTTTCTTGCTCACGAATTTTCCTCATTTCTTTTATTATTACTCAAAAGGAACTCTCAATTGAGAGTTGTATGGCTATTTTCCTTGATTTATCTACTGTTTTATGCTCTATTTGTCCGTTGTGATCGTCATCGACAGGTATTGTTTATTTATTTCTTCTTTATATGTTTGTCAACTGCTAGAATCATTTTGTCTATCAACTACAGGTTCAGATGGTCCGACCTTCGGTCCAGTAATTGGGATTTCCCCTTTTTCCAGTTTCTTTCTCACGAATTTTCTTGAAATTTTTTTATTATCACCTCAAAAAGAACTCTCAATTGAAACAAATGTGGAAATTTGTCTTGATTAATCTGATATTTTATGGTTTCTTTATTCCTTGTGTTCTTCATCGACGATTGTTTCTTCCGCTGCTTCTCCACGACGCTCTTTATTTATTTTTTTCTTCTTTATACGTTTGTCAACTGCTAGAATCATTTTGTCTACCAACTACAGCTTCGGATGGTCCAACCTTGTGCCCAGTAATTGGGACTTCCACTTTTTCCAGTTTCTTCCTCGATCTCTCGCGATTTCTCTCATTTCCCATCCCCTTTCACTCTCTCTCTATATACACCCCTCGCCTTCCGTATCTTCCGTTCCATCTCTCTCGATATTTATCGTTGGTTCATCCTCCAATTCGCTTTCTAACTCACGTTTCATCCCCTTCTCCCCAGCATTCCCGGGTTGCCCTCCCCGAATCGTATTTCCCAAGTCGGTAATTTGTCGGCCACGTTCTCTCTCTCCCTCGGGTTTCCTCGCGACCGCGCCGCCATCGTCTTCCTCGTTTCTTGCACTTAATTACGTGCATTAGTAACTGCAACCATCCACTTGCAGTTACTCGAGACTAGAGGAAGAGAGATGGAGAAAGAAGCCGGCCGTTCGTTCATTAACTTGCCGACCGGAATTAATCGGATCTCCGATAACGCGATTCTCATTCGCGGCTGATTATACGTCACTTATGAAACGCGAAGGTGCATCGAACGGTTTCGAGAACCGGAAGAATCTTGCCGATCGCCGGAATTTCGTGGAGAACGGAAGAAATCGTCGAGGGAGGAAAGATTTGATATTTGTCCGTGCAGGAAACCGCTGGAAGCGGGGAAGGACGCCGGCTCTGCGGGAGATTCTTAAATTAAACTTTGGATCGAGTTACTTGGTTTTATTAGCATACGATTCCGACCTAGTTACGATATGAGAATAGACGTTTGGACGGAGAGCATCGCGGATATTTGGCTTGTTAACGATACGATTTGCGAAACTCGCGGCAGCTTTCGAGATTTATGCTCGACTCGATGCAACCCGAGGCTTTCATCGTGCTCGGAAATTAGTCGGGTGGTAAGACTCTTCGCAAAATAATGTTGCAATAATTGACAAAGTTAGGAAGGTCAGACGAGAGAATGTGGATGCAATTGCAAAGAAAGTCACCGATGTTAATTATTTCTCTGATCGAGTCTGTCGCACGCAGCATATTTGTTTCTCCGGAGAAAAAGGTTCGAGTGTCATTAACCCCTTGCCATACAGTAACGAGTGAGAGATCATGCCGATACTACAGTATTGTTTTCCCTTATCAGTCTTACTTTTCAGTATATGACACGGAAGAATCCATCGGTAATTTTTTATTCCAGCAAGTTTATGCGTAAAACAACTAAAAAAATTTTTAACTAAAGTGAGGGACCAGAAATAAGGCACTTGGGAAGGAAGGGGAGATTGCTCTCGCACCGCCGATCCCCGCTATGTCGGTTCTGGAAACCTGAGATCGACGAATGACAACTGAAAATAAAACACTTGCTCCATTACGTCAGCAATATTGCATTTTACCATCCCAGAACGTTCGTCCGTCCAGTTAGCACCGCGTTGCGAGACGCATCGCTTTCAGCAAACTGAGATCACTCGCGATATACACAGGGCGCGACATTCGTAATGTCAAAGTCGACGGAAAGACGTGAAATCGGCAAGCCGGGAAGTCTGTCTGCCTCGCTAAGCTCAAAGTTGCTTCGTTCGCCTTTAAGAGGGGACTAACCCGGTATTTGCGAACGTGCAAGCACGCTCCTCTTTCGACCAGCCTCTCGAAAGCCTCTCAGGATTCAGGCGGTGCGACAAAACCCAATTTCCACGATCCATATTCGGCTTAAACGCATTAACGGGTCTACGGGCGCGGAGTGCAGGCAAATATACAGCCGAGGGTACTCTCTTTCTCTCTCTCCTTCTCTCTTACCCTCTCTTACCTCGCTCCCTCTGTCTCTCAGCTTTCTCCCGGATGTTTCCTCCTCCGTGGAGGGAGCCCACGCTCAAGTGGAATTCTTGATAGAGATTGCTCTCCGTCTCTTTGTTTCCGCATATTTTTTCCCTCTTTCCTTTGATGTCGATGCAGCGCCGACGATACTCCGAGTCGTTGAAGCTCTTGGCGGCTTTCTCGTGCGACCGTAATGTCGAATTTTTCGAAAAATATTCCCGGCAAGAATTTTTAAGCTTTGCCGTTTCAACGTGGGCTCGGTTGGAGTACGTTGAGATGTTGGGGGATCGATGAATTCTCGAGGATCGGTTGTTTTGGACTTCGCCGATTGAAGTTTGAGTAACGAGGTAATTGGAGGAGGACAGGGATTTCTTTTTTTATATTTAGAATTTAGGGGATGCGGTTTCACCTAGAAATTGCGTTCTTCGGTGGATAGATAATCAAGGCTGCGACACATTAAATAACTTAACACCTTGCCTTACTATTTCATTTTGAAGTTTTCGACGTAAACATTATCATTTAATTTTGCATTGAAATGGATCGATTTAAAATGATTAGGGTATTACTATATCTATTAGTTTACTATGGAAAGATGTAACAAATGAAATTTATTAAAGAGAATTGCAGGATGTAAGATGAATGGAGCATGTCAAACTTAAAGGCACTGAATACTGATGCGGGCGACACTCGTCTTTTCCACTTAAGGGGTTAAAAAATCCCCCAAAATTGCGCGAAATTCAAACTTGGGTCCCCCTTAATTGAGAGTCCACATCTCAAACTTCAGAGCGGGGAATCGGACGATGCTGACGGAGAATAGTGGTTTCTTTTTCCATATTTAGAATTTTAATAATACGTTTTCACCTAGAAATTGCGTTCTTCGGTGGATAGACAATTGAGCCGTTCAGTGCACAAATCGATTAACTCCATAAAACCTAAAGTGGAGAAACGTGATGAAATAGTATACACTCCTTTTTAAAATTCCCTTCAAAATATAAATACAAATAAGTATTGTGTAATATATAATCGCATTTAGCTTTCCTCTAACGAAGTACAAAATGAATAAGGTGGAATAGCCTTGGAATTAATTATATTGACTTCTGAATTCAATTATTTATTATTCGATGGCCAAACAAACTTCGTCATTTAATGGTGTTAATCGTTATTATTACGAAAATTTCTTCTAAATATAAAAAGTTAGGATTCAATCGAGTGCTTTGAGACTTAAATTTAAAAAAAATCAAAAAGTGGAGTTAATCGATTTGTGCACTGGACGACTCAATTGAGACTGCGACACGTTAAGTAAATTGAGAAAAAACCCTAAAATTGAGCGAAATTCAAACTTGGGTCCCGTTCAACTGAGAGTCCAAATCTCAAACTTCATGCTGGCCATATCCTCGCCGATGATCGTTACCTCGGAACGGAGAATCGGACGATGCCGAGAGATTTCTGGCTCCTCTTTTGGACGATTTCCATAGTCAGTGTCGCGGGCAGATGGCCCGGAGGAAGCTCTCGGAGGATTCTGCCTGTCCTCCCTTTCCGTCCTCGACTTCCCCGGGCTAGAACTCCCAGGAGCCCTCGCGAGTCCCGGAGGTTAAGCATAACTAAGCTGGCTTTATCCTAACGCACCCCCTAAGAATTTCCTGCTCGCCCGGCGCAACCAGCTTTCTCTCTGAGTTTCTCCGCTTCCCGTTCTCTCTTCCACCCTTTCTCCCTTCGTCTCTCCCTTTTCTCGGCACCACTCCACGGCCAAACAGTATTGTTCCATTCAGCGCTACGTTTATCCGTCTTCTCTGTCTTCGTGGCTTTCACCGTCCTCTTCGTCCTTTCCACCGACCTCTCCTTTGGCGTCTGGACTTCTGCAGATTCCTGGGCGGCGGCATCATCACGGAAATTTCTATCGCGCCACGAAGAAAAGGATTTTTCCGTTCTGGCGGAACTAAGACCGTTATCAAGGGAAGAACGAGAATTTGTAATTAACAAAACCGTACTGGCACTTTGTGTTTACCTATTCCGACCGTAGTCTATCGTTTGGCCGGTTGTGAAATGACGATCACATTTTTCCGAAAGAGATGCGGAAAATTGGCAATTTTATAGTAAAATTGTCGACGTTATATCTACCGAAGTTTAGCTACACCGAGTTAGTACTTTGGAAAAGGAGAAATCAAGAGGAAAAAAAGATTATTAACACGTGGAATGCCACGGGGGTCACCGGTCACCGGCGGTATTCGATTCGATGAAATTTCTTACGACTTTAAAACGATAGAATACACGAATTCGCTGCTGTATTCAATATTTTTACCTGCTGCTATTAAAAAAGTAAAGTACCGCTTAATATACAACTATCGTTGCCTTTAATATTTTCGCTCTACAAAGTAGATTTAAATAGAAAAAGTCTCGATGCGGTAGAAACAGTGAAACTAGCGAAATACAGGTGGCATTCGAGCTGCTAATTATTTAATTTAGGTTTTATAAGATAGAAGTGGAATATATACTTCGTGCCTCCCCTCTCAATTTAGAGAATTTTTAGAAAAAATTGGCAACCGGCCATTTTAATCGGAGCTTTAGTGTTAATATAAGAAACAACGAAGAAAATAGACTTTAATTTTATGCCATAGCATTCATCCCATGCCAAATGATAGAGCCAATTATAATTCATTTAACTTTATATAACCTTAATTTTTGTAATTATTATGCAGTTTAAAGTGACGGCCAAGTGAGTCATTGAATATTTCCATACTATTTTATTTTGTCTCTGTGCAGTTAAAAGTGTAACACTTGACTGTCTATTTTTGCAACTCACTGAAATTTTTGCTGTCCGCGAACGTGTTAATTGGTAATACAAAAAATTAGATATTTTCATTCCATCGAATCTTATTAATCAATTAAATAACTTCTTATTAATTAACTTAAATAATTCTTAGAAAAATCGTCACGAAGACATCATCGATCGCCGTAGCAAAGGTCGCGGCTTTTGCCGTACAATTAGTGGAATTCCGCGCGACGGTTGGGTACCGGAAATCGAATCGTGCAACCTCTTCCTCCTCCTCGCTTTCCTTCCGCGTCTATCCGTCTCTCTCGTTCATTAGACTTTAATTAGGCAGCAATATGGCCGATCGATGCCGCGACCATCGCTTTTCGTCTGGCCTGCTCTCTGCTAATCCGTTTAAGGATTCGCGAGTCGGGACCCGTGAGAAATTGCGGCTCTCGTAATTTCGTCGATCGACGCTGGCAAACTGGGAATCACGAATTTTCGCAGTGTTTGAAACTGTGTCGATGAATGATATTGAGAATTTTGGAAAACGGGGATCGAATGGACTTTTTTTCGAGTTTAAACTCAGAGAGCCGCGTCGATACGAAGTTTCGAGTATTTCGGGACGACGAAAATGGCCAATTAAAAGGCAGACCTTGGGGGAAAATATCACGAGGAGTTGATAAAATATCGTCGTTTTCCCTTTTCCCCAATTATTATTACGAACTCTCCGTCATTCGGAGTATGAAACTGCAGGTCCTCCGGGTGACCATAGAGGATGAAAAAATTTTGAACTTCGCAAACTTTTTCAGTGGAAAAAACGCGCCTCGTCGAAACTCCCTTTTACCACGGTGATACGAATGCGTGGCTCGGTGGAATAAATAGCGAAATAGACGCCGTAATAAAAGCAGCATCGCTGTACTTCACTGATAACGAAAGAACAGAATCTAACAATCTACTGCAGACCCATTTCCACAAATTGAGATGATCAGACTTTAGAAAGGAAGCAACATAAATTCCGCGTTCTCCAACGTCTCGATAAAATATATATCCAAGTGGGCACCGTGATAAAATCAGTCCCACTATACTTCACCGTGAGCATAAAAAAAAATGTAACATCCATGGAAAACAATCAAATTTGAAAAAGGAAGAATGAACGTGAATGCCGCATTTTCGACCTCTCGACTGAATACTACCAAATACCCAAATAAACACTAATAAAATCAGTCTAACCCAGGCTTTCTTAACACTAAACCTACCATGCCGGTGAAATGACCGGTTTTTGATTTTTTCTAAAAATTCCCAAATTGATTGGGCAGCCATTCAGTAAATATTTTTTAAATTTTACAGATTAGATATTAGATAGAGCAGAAAATTTTGAAGCCTCTCAAAAATCGTCAAATTGAAAATATCAGTGGAACACGACACGATAAAATTATTTCTATGTTATTAATATTGCGTTAAATTCCAAAATATATCAGGAATCACCAACGTGTTTTTATTTTACCAATTTAATTGTCAATTCTTGCGGAGGCAAGAGAAATCATAGGCCATGGGGGTTAACAACGGAAAATGAAACCTAGCAATCGTCAAACGAGGCAAACCCGCGAATTGCAACCGGAAAAAGAGGACAACAGAGATTCTGCACACTCTCGAACCCCAGTCGACGAGTTCGTTCCCCTAAAACGGCGCTTGCATCGAGAGGAATAAATATAAACGGCCGTAGGCAAGGATGATTATCAAAGCAGGAGACGAAGCGCGTGCCGTCCTATTAAAAAAGTAACATTACGGTGCATTAATGAGCGCAAACGCAAACGGGGTACGCCCGCGAGCCGTGTGTCACGCGTTGCATAATGCAACTTAACGCGCTCTCGTTTCGATTCCAGGCCGTCGCTTTTAAACGAACCGCTGCTGATAATCGCGATAAAGAGCAACAACGGCCGACCGCTTAGCTTGCCACGTAATTGCACCTTCGAAGGGAAAAGAAGAAAGTGAAAATCAAAGTGTTTCGTTTGCGAAATTCTTCAGCGATCTGTCTTCCAGCTCAGGAGCAATTAATTTCCCTTTTTTCTGAAGAATGTAATAATTGTCAATCTTACGAAGACATTGTGTTTTTTTAATAAGAATATTTCTCGGTTGTGATTTCGAGAGTCGAAATTGCAGAAAATTATTGAATTTCGACGAAATTCGCTGGCCTTGCGTTCGATTATCGCGAGAAAGAGCTACAACTTATCGCTTAGCTTTCCACGTAATTGCACCTTCGAAGGGAAAAGAAGAAAAGGGAAAATCAAAGTGTTTCGTTTGCGAAATTCCTCAGCAATCTGTCTTCCCCCTGAGAGCAGTTAATTTCCTTTTTTCTTTCCTTTCTTTTTTTCTCGGAACAATATAATAATTGTCAGTGGGCGAAAATATTGTGTTTTTTTAATACGAATATTTCTCTCTGTGATTTCGAGAGTGGAAATTGCAGAAAATTATTGAATTTCGAGGAAATTCACTGGCCTTGCGTTCGATGATCGCGACAAAGGAATCGGTATTCCTGGAAAATTACGCGGCCACGTATTTTACCGATAATTCGAGCGGAGAATATTAACGTTCGACCAACGGAATTATATTTACATCGACGCTCGAGGGGGATGGAATCGCGCGGGTACAATTGAAATCGCAACCGATTTCGCGAGTATCGTACGTTTCGCGAAACTGCGCGGACCGATTTGCGCTGAAAATTCGGCAGAAATTCATGCGACCCTTGCGGGAGAGAAATTTTCAGGGGAAATTGCGAAGCGTGGATCAGTCGTTAAACTCGCAGTGGTACGATTTCAATTTTGTTTGCGCTGTTTTAATCGATACTTTTCTTTTCTTCTCATCCGCAAATTGTTAATGCCGCCACTATTCGTTATTTCAGTTGTAAAATTAGTCTTTATCAAATTAATCTGCGGTGAATTCAACTAAATATCGATAATCTACTTTCGTATCGACAACGGATATTTTTCAAAACAATGCACAAATTGATAAATTCACTTTGATAAATTTTACCTCTTTTCGCCGATCGACAATTATGAAACCTATGTGAAAATTTAAAAAAATCGAAGTTATCACTTCACATTAACCCAATGTAAATAACACCGTGATAATAGTATTTTGCGATGATAATGAAAAAATTGAACCGCTAAACGATCTTAATTAATGATAAATTAAAATTATTTCTGTTTTATAAGATATAAGTGGAATATTTGCCACATAGTTTCTCTATCAGTTTTTAAGAATTTTTATAAAAAAATTGTAAACCGGTCATTTTGACCGCTCAGTAGATTTAGGGTTAAAACACTGATTAAGTACTTCGCAAAAAGGGGAATCAAGAGGCGAAAAAGATGATTAATTAGGTTTTATAGGATAGAAGTGGAATATTTCCTTCATGGCTCCCCTATCAATCTCGGGAATTTTTAGAAAAAATTGGGAGCCGGTCATTTCGACCGGCTGGTAGGTTCAGTGTTAATACTTGTCCGCTTCCACAGAGCCCAATGCGCACCGCGAAACAAAAGTTTAAATATCTCGACTTTCCTCTAAACGAGGTACAAATGACTCTCATAATTGCCGGCGCACACATTCAATAGAAAAACCCCACCGACTTCCCATGACAGTTAAAGCGTTAATAAAATCACGGAAACTTTCACGGTATCGTTTGAAATTCACGCTGGCGAGAACGTTTAACGAACTCGTTCGTCTTTCTTCCTTTCCTTTTTTTAAATCATTAAAAACCCCCGTCCCTCCTCGGACAGGATTTCGCAAAAAGCGTTTAACAACGCACTCAACGATCCAAGAAAAATCGAATCGTTCGGCTCGACAGTTTACGGGACACCGCGATCCGTCTAATAACACTTGGTCGCGCGTAAAGATGGGAATTTAATGGGGTTGAAATTCGACGAGGCGCCTCGTTATCCGGCGAGTCTGGAAAAATCTCGCGCGAAAACACTTTTTATCCTCGTCTTTTTTCTCTTCCTTTCACCTTCCTCCCTCTCTCTCTTCCCACCGGTAAATTGAGTAAGCTCGAGTTTAATCGAATGTCGAGTAGCGCCACTGAAAGAAATAAAACAAGAGCCAACGTGGCTGCCGATTGAAATCTCTCTGCGTTTCCCTCTTTCCTTCCTTTCCTCTTTTACTCGCCGAAGATTCGTCCACCATGACGCATGGGGTTGCACTTATGGCGCTCGTATTAGATTCGAATTTATCGCGCTCTCTCTGCCGAGGCCATCCTGGGAGACGCGACACGGAAACTCGATTACTCTTATTAATTTATACCCGGGAGAGATCGTTACGTTCGCGATACCCGGCTGCCGGTGCTTTGTCTCCGATTCCGCGGATCCTGGCGAACGGAAGTTTGCGGCGGAAGTGTTAAATCTGCGGGTGCACTGTCTGAGAATTATCAAACTGGACGACAGATCGCACCAGAACTGTGTGCGAAAATTGGAACAATGATACCGATTGCAAACAGATTTTTTCGTACCTTTTACGCCGGCTTTTTAACACTTGATCTACCGACGGTTAATTCAATATATTTAAAATTGTTAAAATTGTAAAATTATTAAAATTGTCGAATAAATATGTCAGAAACAAGTAAACGAAGGAAGCAAAGAGCCTGATCGATTCGATCGCTTTCAGTCCTCAAGATAGACATAGAAAATTGAATTAGAAATTTCAGATATATTTTCAAAAAATTCATGGCAAGTCATTTTGTCCATCACTGATATAACAGCCCCTTTTTTAATGAAATTTTAATATTTTTGCCCCAAAGAATGAGCAAAGAAAATTTAATGAGTTTTGTATAGTGATAGTGGCAGTGAATTCTTTGAAAAAAATTCTGAAAGTGTTTTTGATTCTAATATTGAGACTAGCAGTGACTCCTTATTACATTTTGAGAAAAGAAAAATTGTTATACCTATACAAAATTAAAATGAAGAAGAAAATGATACGGAAAGAGAAAATATTGGTGATTGAGATAAAGATTGGATTGAAATGGACAGTGACGATGATGATTTATCGTTGACGAATTATTTATAACTCATACACTTGTAATACCCCTTCAAAAAATAAATAATTTCTAATGAGAATCTTCTTCTTACAATATTGAGAATTTTTCACATATTTACAGAGTTCAGAACAGATTTAAACCTGCAGAATTCTTCATCGAGTCAAACGATTCATCTTGAAGCGTCCCGATGAGAAATTCAAGCGCTTCGCGGAGAAACCGAACAGTTAGCAGAGGAGACCAGCGATCGTCCGGTTTCCCGCGTGGACTTTTGACCTGGAGATAAAAATTTGAACGGCTCCTATTAAAGGGAAGATGGGGAATCTTATTCGCAAGATTCCAACAGCTCCCCGGGTAGCCGGCTCGGCGATGGGTCGCAGTTTTGTGAATTTCAAATTTTCACGGGGACAAAGGTATCGTCGCTCCTGTCCGGGCTGACTGAATCCCCGCGATGGAAGATTTGAAATTCACAAGCCCAGCTTTGCCGGCAGAGTGGATTTGAAATTCGGGAAATTCCAAAAATGAATACCCCCGCCCTCTGACACAGTGACAAAGCCACCCCTAGCAGGGAAAATATTAGAGTCGCGTCAAGCGAATATTTCACGTGGTTGTAATAATAAACTCCAGGGGAATTAATTAAAAGGGTGTCGGGAACACCGCGGAATTCTGCGATTCGAATGTCGCGGGTGGAAATTGGAGAATCGGCGGGGGAATTTGAAAACTTTTGCTAATTTTTATATGCAATGGTGCTTCGTTAAAATTTTAGAAAAATTGTTATGATTGGAAGAGAGGTAGCGCTGTAAACATATTTTATATTGTGGGGACCGGAAAGTAATGTCGTTTATTTATATTAAATTCAAACAAATAAATTTGTAAAAAAATGTTACTTTTAATGAATGATGCAATCACCCTGATTATCAATAGTCTTTTGTCATTTAGTGCAAATTTTCAATGCTGGATCGATAAAAATCAATTGGATTTTGAACAAAGTATCTTTTAAGTATCCAGCGTTTCAAATTCAACGAGGTTTCATTTCAGCGAACCAAGGAAAATGAATGTAACGTTAAAAAATTAATAAACTCTGAATTCTACTACGACCGAGGGAGAACTCAAAGACTTACATTTCCACTTGAAGGGCTGAAGTCCAAATCACTATCAGACCCGTCAAAATTTCTCTTCGCGGCACAATAAACTCGAAACCCACCTAAAACTACAACCCCTAGACAAAATGACCACAGCAGCTTCGGCCGAAATACGGAACAAAACGACCGTTCTCTCGCCCCGTCGAAGTACACTCGAGTGAACTTCGGAAGAAAAACGCTACCCTGCTCGTGAGAATTTAACCAACGACTCTCGAGGTCGGTTGAATTAAAAGCGAGCACCATCCTGGAGTTTCCTGTCGTCGAGGCATCGCTCGTCATTATTTTGACCGGCGAAATTAAATGGCCCTTGAAACACCCGCGCGAATATATACGCGCCTCGCAATCCCCGAAATGGCAGAGATTTCTCACTCGTTTTAACACTAAACCTGCCGACGTTATATTTATTAAAATTTAGATATACTGAGCAAGTACTTCGAAAAAGGAGAAATCAAGGGGTGAAAAAGATGATTAATTAATTAATTTAGGTTTTATAAGGTAGAGGCGGAATACTTACTTCATGTCTCCCCTATCAATTTAGGTAATTTTCAGAAAAAATTGGAAACCGGTCATTTTGACCGGGTTGGTAGGTTTAGTGTTAATCAACTCGTTCGAATGACTTCGCGAAAAACGCAGGAAATTACGATGGACGTTTTCTTTCGCTGCGATTTTGGAGAAGTTTTTATGAAAATTTTACGAAGAACGAGTCTCTGGGTGATCTTGAATTTTTGTACGGTAACTCGATATATCGAGAATTTCGACATTATTTCCATGGAAGGGACGAATTACAGCGTAATTAATTAATAAATTGCGTTAAACCGTCGAAAGTCATCGGCGTCCCTCTTCGAGAGGACTTCGAGGACCCTCGTCTCGACACCGCGGTGGGGGTTAATTGATCGTGAAATAATTAATATCACAGATATTTTTCCACCGTTCCAACTATCGCTCCTCTCGAGTGGAGATACTCAAAATTCAACAATTGGCCCGTTTGAGTATTTATTTCCGAAGTGTCCTCTAGTTGCTGGTAATTATTATTACATTGCGTATTAATTATTAGGCGCAGGGTGAAAGAGTGAATTAATTTCTATCGGCCCTCTGCAATCTTGCGGCAGTGATAGCGTTTTTTCGTGGATGATTCATCGCCACGGTAATTTCACCCCTGAAAATTAATTATTTTGTACATTGAACGAAAATGTCCCTCGACATTTCGTGCTTCTATCGTAAAAAAAATAAATTTTTTCTTTCTGAGGCACGCTTAATTGTTCATTTTGACAAATACAGTGACTTGTGGATTATCAATTAATTAACACATTCATATACCAATTGACATTTAATATTTAATAAATCCACGGCAGAAAATTCAACAACCCTCACACTACAATCATCCATTGTCTTTACAATCTTTCACTCTCTCAACAGATGTCTTCCCTCATTCATTCCTTTTAATAAAAACAATCACCTTCGCATATACTACCCTTATATCGTCATAATGAAAAAATCGGGTGTCTTTAAACCCACAACAATTCCAATTAATTGCCAAACTTCAAAAGTGACCCTAATCGCACAAAATTAAGTATCCTTCTCCGATCGTGAGAAACCAGCATCGTATTTTATAAAAAATGAAATCAATGTAACAGAAAGAAAAAAAAATAACATCTACCCCTAACCAGAATATTATCGATCCCCCGGCCGCTCGCCAATTTCCGCGTTAATTAATCGCGAGATAATGAATCTCCCGGGACGGAAATATTTTTATTAACGAGAGCCTTTCACCCGCCGGTAAACAAAGGGGTTAACGAACAGCATTACGTCGGGAAAAATTCGCGTTTCGATGAACGCGCAGCCGGCGTTACACGCGGTTACAGGAGAGGACGACGACAGGGGTTGAAGAGGGGGTGAGAGAAACAACGGAAAGGAGAAAGAGAGAGGAAGGGTTTGAAGGCGAAGGGAAAAACCAACAAACGAGGTACACTCGTCAAAGGTTGAAGCGGAGAGGAGAGAAAGGGGTGAGTCGGGGGTCTTGCGCAAAGCGACGCTCTCCCAGCCACTAATTCAAATTGGCAATTTTGAGATTTCGCACGAGCGACGAAATTCCGTTCCGGGGACGACTCTCTGCGGTGGCCAGCGGCTGAAATTAATTTCAGACGCGGCTACTGACTTTATTCGCCCGTCGCGTGTCTATGCCCTGTAATTAAAAGGGGCGAGATGCAATCGCCTCTTCGCCTGGACAACGCGATTCTCGATTGGCTTTTGCGGCTAATGGTGTTCGTGATACGGCTTGGTTTTTTAGTGCCCTTTTTTTTGTTTTTTTCAAGTGAAATGCATAGATTTTCGGACAGTGGAACGAATTGATTGTAATGGGGAGGAGAATGTAGATTTTTGTTATTGAATATGGAACGTTGTTTTTTGAATTGATAAATATTGTAGAGAGTAGTAGAATGTGATTTTGATGTGAAGATGTTTTACGTGAAGTTGTATGGAATTGTATATCTGGTGAAATTAACAATAGAAATACTGGGGTTGTATCTGTTATATTTAAATATAGAAAATAAGTACTTTGGAAAAGGAAAATTCTAAAGGTGATAGGGATGAGCAATCAGGTAATTTAGGTTTTATAAGACGGAAGTGGAATTTTTGCTGCATGGCTCTTGTAGCAGTTTCGGAAAATTTTTGAAAAATTGGTAACCGGTCATTTTGACCGCCTTGGTAAATTTAGCGTTTTTTTGCCTCTCCAGTCGCTGAAGTTTACTTTCAAATCATCGATTCTCAACCCAACTTTGAATTACTGCCAACCCCTGACAGTACACAAAGAAATACATCAAATTTACATCAAGTTACTTCAACCCCATTAACCTGTTAACTCCCCCTTCAAGTCCTTCTCACAACATCTCAAAGAACATCCCTCCAAACCACTTATATCTCACCCCCAGAGCATGTAGCTGGTGCAAACATACTTTTCTAATCTTCCAGCAAGAAAACATCGCAAATCATTCTAATTTTCATCCACCCTTTCGAATCAGAGGGTTGAAACCCGACCCAGACCAAGTATCATCCCCGCAAACCACGTTCAATCTCACCCCCAGAGTATGTAGCTGGTGCAAACACTTTTTTCAATCACCAAGCAATAAAACGCCGCAAATCATTCTAATTTTCATCCACCCCTTCGACTCAGAGGGTTGAAAACAGACCCAGACCAAGTATCATCCCTGCAAACCCCTTTCAATCTCACCCCCAGAGCGTGTAGATGGTACAGACACACTTTTCCAATCACCCAGCAAGGAAACACCGCAAATCATTCCAATTTTCATCCACCCTTTCGACTCAGAGGGTTGAAAACTCACCCAGACCAAGTATCATCCCTGCAAACCCCTTTCAATCTCACCCCCAGAGCGTGTAGATGGTACAGACACACTTTTCCAATCACCCAGCAATAAAACACCGCAAATCATTCTAATTTTCATCCACCCCTTCGACTCAGAGGGTTGAAAACTCACCCAGACCAAGTATCATCCCTGCAAACCACTTTCAATTTCACCCCCAGAGCGTGTAGATGGTACAGACACACTTTTTCAATCACCCAGCAATAAAACACCGCAAATCATTCTAATTTTCATCCACCCTTTCGACTCAGAGGGTTGAAAACTCACCCAGACAAAGTATCATCCCCGCAAACCACGTTCAATCTCACCCCCAGAGTATGTAGCTGGTGCAAACACTTTTTCCAATCACCAAGCAATAAAACACCGCAAATCATTCTAATTTTCATCCACCCCTTCGACTCAGAGGGTTGAAAACAGACCCAGACCCAGTATCATCCCCGCAAACCACTTTCAATCTCACCCCTAGAATATTTATCTCATGCAAACACATTTTTCCAATCACCCAGCAAGGAAACACCACAAATCATTCTAATTTTCATCCACCCTTTCGACTGAGAGGGTTGAAAACTTTGACCCAGACCCAGTATCACCTTCCCAAACCACTCAACCACCTTCGTCCGATCCTTCAGCGAAGGGACATCCACGGAAAAAGCAGTCTTTCGCAGGCACCTCCGAAAAACTGGCCCGCTCGAGGAGGAAAGGGTCCTCCAGTCCCTTCGGGGAGTCGAAGTTGGACTCCTCGGAGATGGTCCGTGCCTCCTCGTGAATAATGCAGAACGTGGAGCAGCGCGAAACGTCGAACGTGACCGAAATGAAAGGCGAACGGAGGACGGAAGGGGGAGGGAAAAAGGGAGCCGTGAAAAAGGGAGCATCGATGGTAACGAGGACGACGTGTCCCTGACGCCCTTCGTTCGGTCAAAGAACGATTTAAAGCGGAGATCATCTCGGGGATTTCCTGCGGCACCGGCGAGCCGGAAGTGCCGAAACCGTCGGGGACGGCTTTTTTCCTACTCGGCTGGATTTGCATCTCCGATGTCGGAGGGAAGATTGAATTGTACGGTGTAAAAGGGCGGGATATTCTCTCAGAAAATATTATTTCAATTGTTGTTTAACGTAGTAGACCGTCGGGTGTTCGGAAGCTGCGTAAAATTGGTTTCAAATTGTACATCCTAGGCGTTGATCATAGCAATTGAATGTAAAATACGCTAACAGTAGAAAGAAAGGGTTATAGTTACTATGGAATCGAAATTGAAGATTCGCAGGTAATAGGTTCGATTAACACTAGAACTACCGCCGTTAAATCTATCACATTTCAAAATATTAAATAAGTACTTTGAAAAAGGAGGAATCAAGAGGCGGAAAAGATAATCGATTCGGTGATTTATGTTTTTTAAGATGGTCGTAGGATATTTATTCTAAGACTGTTCTATAAACTTGGAGAATTTTTGGAAAAAATTGTGTACCAGTCATTTTGACTGGCTTGGTAGTTCTAGTGTTAAAAATCCCTTTCACCTCTGGAAAATTGCTCCTAAACTCTCCCTTAACTCTAAAACCACGAATACTATCAAATTGACCGGTTACCATTTTTTTCCAAAAAATTTCCCAAACCGATGGGACAGCGGT
The DNA here is from genome assembly GCA_963989415.1 of Cerceris ruficornis. Taxonomy (NCBI): domain Eukaryota; kingdom Metazoa; phylum Arthropoda; class Insecta; order Hymenoptera; family Crabronidae; genus Cerceris; species Cerceris ruficornis. The sequence goes on from OZ022525.1 coordinate 15,684,260, forward strand.
GCAGCAAATATTCGACTTCTACCTTGTAAAATCGAAATTCGCCGTCAAAGGCGCACAATCGATTACGCGTAAGAGAGAAAGAAGAAAAAGGGTGGAGGGGACGGCAGGATTCCTTTTGATATCGAGACAATATTGTCGATAAAAATGGCCGGATGCCGACGTGTCAACAGGTCGATAAAGGGTTGAAACGTGGGGAGCGCGTGCCGGTGCAAATATTTGAGGACCCGCACCTTCCTCGTCGTGGCACGTCCCCCTTTTTCGACTCTTGCCGTTCGTAAATATGGATGTTGCTTTGAGAACGAGACCAAAAGGGATTAAACAGAACCAGCGATCCATCCAGTCAGCCAGCCAGCCAGCCATCTCCTCGTCGAGAGGGAGTTGTCTCGGAATATACCGTCGATTGTACTTCCAACCCCCGTCCCACGGCTTACACATTTTCCAACCCTCTCTTCCTACCTTGAGTTACGAATTACTTCCGGCCTTGCGTTCAGAATTGCACCTTGTATTTCTACTCTTCAGCCTAGAGCCTCCTTTTTTCTCGTTTATCTGTTAACGTTTATTTGTAATACATTATGATTCATATACTCTAAAATATAAATATAATTTAGTTCAATTTTTCGTAAATTATCCTGGTGTTGTTTCGCGAAGAAAAAATATGTATGGAATATACTAAATAAAGAATTGAAAAGCACCGGTCATCGGTGACCCCCGTGACATTCAACGTGTTAACGCTAAATCTACCAAGCAGGTGAAAAAGACCGGTTGCCAATTATCAATTACTAAAAATTATTTAAATTGATGGCAGAACCACGAAGTAAATATTCCATTTCTATCTTATAAAACGTAAATTAGGTAATTAACACGTTGAATGCCCCTCGTATTTCGATAGTTTCCTGAAAACCTGAGATCAACGAATGACAACCGAAAATAAAACACTTCTTTCGTCATTCACATGACGACGCAACGAATGTGCGGGTCTTCTTGCCAATAGCGCGTCAAAATGGAAAATGCGTGACGAATCGGAGCAAATTACGCCTCAAGTGCCTTCTTTCTGGTCCCTCACTATATCGATCCTCTTCCAAGGGACTTAGAACTATATCTAAATTTTAGTAGACACAACGTCGACAGTTTAATTGTCCATCCTTTGCGGACGGAGACTTTTTGAATATTGAGAAAGAACCATTTATTTGACGATGAAAAATCACCTTTTTATCAGAAAGTCAGAGTGTAATGTATAAAAGTGATAAATCAATATTTGCGCAATCATATTTCAGCTGTTATATTTCAATTTTTCAACTCTAACCATGTATACATGCACCGTGAAACTATAATCAGATTTTTTCTCAGACCGCATATATGTGTCCGTCGTCCTCAAAGGGTTAAATTCCAACCAGGACGATACAGCAGGATAAACTTGTCGACGATAAAACCATAAAAATCATATTCCCAGGAATCACGTCCGCAAATTCCAATTCCTCGGCGTGGAAAATTCCACGTTTCACCGGCACTCCCCTTTCGGCAGATCTCTCAACCCTGTTAATCTGCCTTCTCCCGATTCATCCCTTATCTAAAGAGACTTTTTCCCTCCCACGGAGGACGTCCGGGAAGTTCCGTGAAGAGAGTAAGCACGATTCGTTCTACTTTTCTTCTCCGCGAGACGGGATTTGTCCCGATCGTCCGCCGAGATCGAAGAATCCTCGAAGAACGATTGGTGTTCGTGGATTGTTTAACGTGCAATTAATTCGCCGTGCAAGCAGCGCCGAAGATTAAACAAGTTGGAGGTGGAAAAAGTCGACGAGCTCTACGAGCCGATTGGATAAGAAATTCCCGCGGTATTTACGAGGAAGAGATTGCTCGGAGTGGAGCGCTCGTAGGATTATTCCGGTGATATCGAATTCGAAAATGTGCAGCTGTTTCGAGACTGGGAGAAACTTCGTCCGCGATGTAATCTATCTTGAGTGCTTCGAGCCAATTAAGGAGCTGGAGATGATTAATAAGCGAGGGGATGAAGTTTCATCGTTGAGAATGTTGTACGGTTTTTAGAAGCGGCGTATCGCAATTATCTCGGCGATTTTAAATCTGCCGCGGGTCGATGAGACTCGGAGGAGTCAAATTTCAAAAGTGTTCCGTTCTGAATGCTTTAAATAGCAAATATTGCAGGTGTCTGTGTGATTTTGGATCCTGAAACTTGGACGTTCCTCGAACCGATGAGACTCGGAGAAACTTAGTTTCAAAAGTGTTCCGTTGTGAGCGTTTTGAAAGCCAAATATCGCAAGTATCTTTGTGATTTTGGATCCTGAAACTTGTACGTTCCTCGTACCAATGAGTTTCGGAGGAACTTCGTTTCAAAAGTGTTCCTTTCTGAGCATTTTAAAAACCAAATATCGCAGGTATAAATGTGATTTTGGATCCTAAAACTTGTACGTTCCTCGAACCGATGAGACTTGGAGGAATCTAGTTTCAAAAGTGTTCCGTTCTGAGCGTTTTGAAAGCCAAATATCGCAGGTATAAATGTGATTTTGGATCCTAAAACTTGTACGTTCCTCGTACCAATAAGTTTCGGAGGAACTTCGTTTCAAAAGTGTTCCTTTCTGAGCATTTTGAAAACCAAATATCGCAGGTATAAATGTGATTTTGGATTCTTAAACTTGTGTGTTCCTGCAACCGATGAAACTCGGAGGAACCTAATTTCAAAAGTGTTCCTTCTGAGCGATTTTAAAACCAAATATCGCAGGTATCTTTGTGATTTTGGATCCTAAAACTTGTATGTCCCTCGAATCAATGAGATTCGGAGGAACCTAGTTTCAAAAATGTTCCGTTCTGAGCGCTTCAAATCGGTTGAAACGCCGGAGCTTATTAATAAGTGAAGGGATGAGCTTCTATCCTGGAAAGGAAGCCGTGCTGCTTTTAGAAACAGTGAATTCTAAAGTCTGCATCTTTTTTGAGATAATCAGATTCGAAAGAATCTCATTTCGCAAATGTTCCTTTCCGTTTCGGGAAGAAAATATCGCAATTAGCTGAACAATTTTGCATACTAAATTTTGCAGCAAAACGGTGCAACTTTCGGAAACGGAATATTCTAATAACCTTCTTGATTTTCAATCTCATTAGCTCGAAATCCTCGAGCTAAAGTTCCAAGGTATCTTCAAAATCGAATCCTATCGTCTTGGAAGATCACCACGGAATTTTCACGATCATCGAAAAAAATGAAAAGCCCCGAAGAAAACGAGCCCATAGACTTCAAACTCTTCCCCTTCTTTGCGAATAAAAAGTAACAATGTTATCGAGTTTCCTCCAACTCGCACGAGGCTATCGCCGATAAGAATGACCACCGATACTTCATCGATATCGGAATTACGCGAATTCCGGAAGGCAAATTACACGAAGACGATCCCACCTCGCGACATTATCTCATAATCCACCGAGTGGCAGAGGAAAAAAAGAGAAGGAAAGAGGAAGAAAGAAGGCAAACGAAGAGGACGAGCGAGACGGAGGGGAGAGGTGAGCCGTGTCCTGGCAAAAGCCTCGCGCACCACCCTTTTGTAGGTCTTTTCACCTTTTTCTTTTCTCTCTTTCACTTTTTCCATTCGACTTCCGGAATTAACCGAGCCGCCGCTTTACCGTGCTGCTTAATTAACACCTTATTGTTATCGGCGAAAGTCTCTCTCTTTCTCTCGCTCCTCGTCGTTCCACGGTGTTTTCACCCCTCCTTTTCCGATACCACTCGCCGAAAGAATTCGTTTCTTTTATCCGCAGCGTGTCGTCCGCAGGGGCTCTCTCTTTGAGATAAAAGAGACTCGCGTTTTCCTCCATCCCTCTTTTCTTTTCTTTTTCTCTTTCACCTTTCCTCTTTGTCTTTCCATTTTTTCCTCTATCTCCCGTGATCCTGTTCGTTCTCCATTTCTGCATCGTTGTTTCCATCGCGGCTCTCTCTCTTTCTCTCTCTTTTCCCAGTGTTTCCATCGTGCTCGATGTTTCTCTCGCTTTTTCGCATGTTTCCATCCACTCGGTGGCCCCTTTTCTCCGTGGCTATTATCTTGGATCGATCGGCGACTTCGATTCGACGACAATGGATGTACAAAAGATGCCCGGCCGCGACTGGAGATTCGTTTCTGCGATAAAGGGACCGCCGAACGGGGATGAAAATGGCGAATCAATTATCCGGAGGACGGAATGGAATTCCTCGTCGTGAATTCTACTTTTTTTTTCTCCTCTCGTCGTTCGTTTTCTCATAGAGGAATAAGCGCCCTCGAGGGAAAGAAAGAGAGAGAGAGGAAAAAGAGATGCAAAGAGGACGGTTTATTGGACGATGCGATTTGTCGCGAAGATTTTAGTTTTTCTTCGTCTGTAACCATCGATTCTTGGGGAAAACACTCGGTTTTTCTTTATTGCATCTTGTTTCCTCCGAATGGATTTACATTCGGAGAGATTGGAAGTTTAGAGAGTGGAGAATTCGATGTACTTTGGCGAATTCGATGTACTTTGGCAAATTCGATGTACTTTGGTTTTGAAGATAATTGGACGTTATGCAGGAAGGGGAGAAATCAAGTTGCAGACGGAGAGGACGAAGGAGATTAATATTTTCTGTAGTCTCGCCTGAAATGTGTGAAGCGCTCTTCAGCTGCACTTAGCCAGTCTCATTCGACGCAGGGAATATACGCAAGGATCTCCCATATTGAAATCGCACCCTGCTTTTAACCCAGACAGAGGTAAACGAACGCGCGCAGACAACTTTCCCAAAATTGTCTACACTTTCCTTGGAAATATATGAGATGCACTTCAACGCCACTTAGACAGCCGCGTGCGATGCATGGAATGCACATTCCGTGAAAATATTCCGCGGAAAAATTACGCCTTGCTTTAACATCGATCGAGGTAAACGATGGGATTGCAAACAACTTTCACGGAAGCAGAGCTTGTCTTTCGATTAATATCTCTAGCATGGTTATTCGAACGGTTGAAATTTATTTAACGCTAGATTTACCATACCAGTCATCATGACTGGTACACAATTTTTTCCAAAAATTCTCCAAATTTATATGAGAGTCATAGAATAGATATTCTACGTCCATCTTATAAAACATAAATTGCCGAATCAATCAAGTTTTCCACCACTTAATTCCCCTTTTTTCAAAATACTTATTTAATATTTTTAAATATGATAGATTTAACGCCGGTAGTTCTAGTGTTAATAATTACAATTTCTCAAAGATCTTGGAAATTTTTATGTCTCGGATTCCAGAGCGGCAAGTGCTTAGAATCTTGCCGACACCTTTGGATGATTCTTTATTTATTTATTTATTCTTTTTAACGGGCAAATTACCCTTCAGTATACATCGAAAAGCACCAATAATTATGGTAGGCATGACACTAGAATTTAAAGAAAAAAAAATGAAAATGAAAATACACCCAATTCTGTTTTTACACGGTTCTGATTTAACACGGTCTAGAAAACAAAATTGATTCCGTTTTTACACGATTTCATTCGATTTAGCGCGATTAACAAATCTAAAATATTCTTAAAATAAATTTTTTATTAAATTTATTTTAACTATTTTTTACACGGTTTTGTCTGGAACGTATCTTCCATGTAAAAACAGACTTAGGTGTACTACAAATATATTTATATTCTTTCCTAAATTATCGTTTGATATATTTTAACCTCCCTCGTGCGGTGCACATCTAAAAGTGTATCTCCTAGGCGGAATAATTGCATCCATTAAAACTAAAACAGGAAGCAAGAAGAATAGGACAACTAATCCAATCAGTCTTCACGGACTCTCATGAACAGACGGTCAAATTTTTCTCGTCGATTCTACAAAATTCTTTCTAAATCATCGCCAAAAGCAGCACCTCCTAAGCGAAGCAACCACACCAGTTAAAATTAAAACTCAAAGGAACAACAATAGGACAACTGGAACAACTAATGCAATCGGTAAACTGATAAAGCAGTTCCTCCCAGGCGAAGAAACTAGGTTAGCTAGAACTAAAACTCAAAATAACAAAAATAGGACAACTAATCCTATCAGTCATCAGAAACTCCAAGCAGCAGAGTGAAATCCTCCCCAGCTCTTCCGCAAACTTTTTCCTAAATCATCGCTTAAAACCTCCTAAGCGAAAGAACAACATCAGTTAAAGCCAACCTACGAAACAACGGCAAAACTAATTTCCAATCGGTCATCGATCACAAACTCTCAACCGACAAGTATTCAACCCCCATCGATCTTCATCGACGCTCGATCAAAACGAGTTAATCGACCATTTTTTAAGAGACCTATAATCATCGGTACATCGGAAAGCCAAAGACCGTCTATTCCTTTGCTCCCGTTTCGCAAATTCCATCGGCCTCGCCTCAAAAACGTACGAACGAATCGTTACTCGTCCGGAATGCCGTAAGCCCCGATGGACGATCGGAAGAAGCCTCGTTTCGCCGATGAAGAGGACGGGGCTCAATTTGGCGATTGGATGGACCGCGCAATCGGTAATCCGGTTGTTCCAGTTGGCGCGGAATTAATAGCACGGAATAAAATGTCCCGATGGCACGTAGAAAAGACGCGGATGAACCGAGCCGGAAAATTCGATGGATGCGATTCGATCGAGAATACTCGGATCGGATGGGTCGTTTAATCTCGATTTATCAACGGTACGATTCCTTTCGAGCCTTTTTCTTTTATCGCGTTTGACGTTTGGCGGGGTTTCGGAGATTTTTAAAATAGTTGAGGTACCATTTTCATACTGAGGCATGCATTTACAAAGACGGAGTATTTATCGATTTAAATATTGTAATCTTCTTTGGAAACTTTAGAATTTAATTAAAATTCTACTTTGTGGCTCACAATCTCGATGGATGCGATTCGATCGAGCCTTTTTCTTTTATTGCGTTTGAAAATAATCTAAAATTCTACTTTGTAGATCACAAACTTAAAAAACTCCTTTGTAATTAAAATCGTCCGGTTAGAAAAACGGTATGGTGCGAAAGCTTTCCTACTTTCTCCAAAAACTGTTAAATTGAAAATAGCAATCAGCCATGAGACGATCAAATTATTTCTAGAATATCAATATTGCATTGAATTGTAAGAAACATCAGAAATCAGAGCGAAATTTTGATTTTAGGAATTAATTTTTGAATTATTGCTCACGCAATCAAAATAGAACTCGTAAGGCAAGGAGTTAAAGCTACATCTGCAATATTTATTTGCATTTACATTCCAAAATGAATTTCAAAAAGTAACGTACAGTATTTCAGCGTATTTCTGCTCTCTCTGTTTCACGGAGTTAATCGATTTGGCAAGTGAGCGGCTCATTTTTAACAATAGCCAGAAAAAACTAATCAGAAAACGCGTCCTCGCAAATTCTCGTAATATCTCCAGCGAATTGCAACCCCGCTGTTCTCCAAACCGACAAAAAAATCCCTCGAAGAATCCGGCGATAAAGTTCGCGCAACCCCATGGAATTCATCCCCGAAAACAGTCGAGACAGTCGGCCTCCCCAGAATCGCGAAAAAATTGCAAATCCTCCGCTCTGTCGGTGGAAAAAACACGTAGAAAATTCCTAAGGTCACGCAAGTCTCTTCGCGTTCCTCGAAGGGCTGAGCGATGGAAAAGCTGGAAACGATGAAAGAGGGAAAAACGAGAAAGGGGTGGAAAACGGTGGAAGAGAGAAAATTTGGAGGAAAAAGGCGAATTACCGTGAGATAAAGAAAAGCAGCCGGTTCTCTCTCCGCCGCGGCGATTAACGCAGACCCGGAAGAAGCGCGGAAATCCTCGTCGAGGATAAACTTTTTTAATTTCGAACATCCGTGGAAATTATCCACTAACTTCGCCTCCGCCGCTACGGGGGTGGGAAGGGGGTAAGTTTACCGCTCCCCCGAGTCGTGATTTATCCTGAACACACGACGAGCCGCGTGCTATTCAAATTAACTGGAAAGTTCGTCTCTCCTCTCGGCTTAATGGATACACGGGAACACGTATGTCAACTTCGTCTTCTTTGACGAGCAGAAAGACGATCGAGGGAGACATTGCTGTCCTAGGATTTTTAACCCTTTAGCTACTGGAATGTATTCATAAATCTGGCTGTCTGAACGCAAAAAAAAGTTGTGCAAATACACAATATATAGATAAAATATTCATAATAATATATTCTTTTCCAAAATATCCCTATAAATAAAGAAATTCAAACTCATACACACTTATAATACTCATACAAACTTATAATAGCAAAATAGCAAATTGAAACGTAACAAACTACGTACCCTTTAGCTACTGGTATCTATTCATAAATGTCTTTGTCTAAACGCAAAAAAAAGTTGTACAAATACACAATATATAGATAAAATATTCATAATAAAATATTCTTTTACAAAACACCCCTATAAGTAAAGAAACTAAAACTCATGCATACTTATAATACTCATACAAATTTATAATAACAAAATAGCAAATTGAAACGTAACATTTTCATTTCATCAACAATTTTTTCTGGTGTGATAAATTTTGTAACATTCACCTATACAAAGTCATCCACTTTGCATTCAGCGCACCAAGTTGTAACATATTTCCGTTTTTTTCACCTCGTTATCGAAATTTTGTCGATGAAACAAATGAAAGTCGATAAGCGACGCCCGTACCCAGCATAATTCATCAAGTCATTGACGACAGCCGTATCTCATGAAAATTTCGCTCCGTCGTCTATTGACGACAGCCGTAGTTAAAGGGTTAAAGGGATGAGAAAGAAAGAGTAGAAAATCTACAGCTAGAAACACCTCTCGGAATAATCATCAGTTGCGGGAGAAAACAATCGATGTAACGTTAACGCAAATATTCCACGGAGCACGGTGATTCTCCTATTGTCCTCCGGTTAATGTATTTATCGTGGGAAACTTTTTAAAGGGTGACAACGTAAATGAGAAGAAATGCACGACGGTGGCAAAGGCAGGAAACTTTTCACCCAACTCGGAGTGTTGGCGCGCTGGCAATGGGAATAACTCCGAAACCGTGGTCTCTAAGTTCGTATTTTCAAGATGTCGTCTCTTCCGGTGGTTTTGTCTCTTGTTTTATATTTCTTCGGCTTCAATTGTTGTCTCACCTGGAACCTCCTGTCTTAGATAGGTTTCGAACCACCGAGGCAACGTGTTAAATAATAATTTAACACTGGAACTACCGGCGTTAAATCTATCATATTTCAAAATATTAAATAAGTACCTTGAAAAGGAGGAATCAAGAGGCGGAAATGATTCTCGATTCGGTGATTTATGTTTTTTAAGATGGACAGAGAATATTTATTCTAAGACTGTTCTATACACTTGGAGAATTTTTGGAAAGAATTGTGTACCGGTCATTTTGACTGGTTTGGTTGTTCTAGGGTTAAAAGAAATTTTCTAGAGACGACGAGGCGCTTGAACTCTGGTTCGCTGATCGGAGGTCGCAACCTTTATCTTCCTACGGAAATTGGCTCTTCCTCAGAAATATGAGGGATGAGAATTTTAATTCGGTGATTTGATGAGTGTACGATATCGAAGAATTGCTGCGGTAACTCGAGAGAAATAGGATTGGCGAATGGAAAAAGAAGCTGCGGTATTTGGAATGGTCCCGCCTGAGTGCAAACCCTAAGGGGTGAACTTTAGCCCGCGAATCGTCGGTAGAAATAAATGAAATTTCTTAAACGACGTTCGAAATGGCGGGGCTGTTCGAGTGCAGGGAAAAACCGCTTCGACGTACTTCGATCGAGGGATGGATAAAAAGGATCTGCTCTCTGGTCGGGGATTTATCGTGCAAAATTGAAAATTTCATAGAGCCTCGTGGAAACGAGAGACTCCATTTATCGCGACTCTCATCGCGATCCTTTTAAACTCTCCCTCCTTCTCTCGTCTACGTTCTCGCCGTTTCTTTCTTTGCCCTCTCTCAGAATATTTCCCTTTTTAATCCGCGTCTCTTCGTCCTCCCTTGTTTTATGCCATTTCTGTGTTGCTCAGTGTCCCCTGCCTCTCCCTTCTAATTTTGCCTTCAGTTTGACCATTTCTTGTTTACTCTCTCTCTCCCTTTCGCCCTTATTTCCGTATCTTCTTCTTTCCCCCATCTTTCTCTCCATCGACTTGTTTCTTTACCCTTTCTTTTTTATTTCTCTTACGTTTCTTTCTGTGGTCTCACTCTCTAGTTTTTTTTCTATTTCGCCTCCACCCTTTCTCCTCCAGCCGTTTATTTCTCGTTCTTCCTCTTCGCCTCTCTATCGTGCCTCCTCGACACAGTCTCCGTTCTTCTCCCGTAAACCCGTAACCTCCATATCAATTGAATTTGATTCGTGCGAGCAATTGCTATGCCTCTCATTGTGGCATATCGAATCGTTCGCGACCAGTTCGACCTCCTTTCGAGTTCTACGACTCCGCTCTCGGAGTCACGCAAAATTGGATCGTTTATCTTCATCGAAACTTCGGGGTCGTCGACTCCGGTTAACGCGGTTGTTGTTGTACAATACTTTACGTGAAACAAATTTTCCGATTTTACGTTTTTTAGAGGGGGAAAAAAGGAAGAAGAAACCCTGCATCGTCGCGACAATGCGCTTCTACCTTTATTCTCGAATTATTGTAATATTTTCTAACATAAGAGATCGTAGTCGTAGGAGAAAATGGATGAAGAGAAGAGGAGAAAGAGGAGCAGAAGGTGGAGGAGAGAAAAAAAGGGAGGAGGGATGCAACAAGCAGAAAGACAGAGGCGGAGTGAATGGAAGAGAAGGAGGAAGAAGGGGATGAAGAAACGAGGAGATGGATACGCAGAGTAGAACAAATAGCAGCAGGGGTTGAAAGAAAGGAAGGATCCAACGGGGTGAAAAACAAAACCAGGAGACGGAATGAAAGGAAAAGGAAGAGAAACAAGGGGATGAAGAAACGAGAAGATGGATAGGCAGAGTACAACAAACAGCAGCAGGGGTTGAAAGAAAGGAAAAAGAAAGGAAGGATGCAACGGGGTGAGAAACAAAACCAAGAGACGGAATGAACGGAAGAGAGCGAAGATGAAGGAACGAGAAAATGGATAAAAGAGGACAAACAGCAGCAGGGGTTGAAGGAAAAAGAAAAGCCAGGATGGATGCAACGCGCTGGCAGAGAGGAGGAGAAAATCAGAGGTACAAGATAAAATGAACAAAGGGAGAGGAACAGAAAACGAAAGGACACAGACCTAGGAAGAAGGAGAAAGACGGATGAAGAGGAATGAGAGTAGAAGGGAGAAAGGGACGGCAAAGCACGCGGAAGCAAAGCGTAAATCTTCCCCTCGAACCTACAGGATGTTTCAAATATATTTAACCCTCCTACCAGCTATTATTCTACATTTTCGTGCCCGATCGACGCGTATTTTACGGCCAATAATTTCAATACCACGGAAAAAACCTCGACGCGGAAGCTCCACCCAGCTGCAGATCCAACGGTGTACAATAACCTCCAGAAACCTTGTGAAACATTTTTGAAACACCCTGTACAACGTGTATCGATTCCTGCATAACGTTGTACGTGGCGTCTGACTTATTGACAAAGTGATAAAGCCGAGAGCTTCGCCAGAGACTTAAGGGACTCCCGTAGGGGTGAACGTCGCCGATAGCATGCACCCGCGTTAATTCACCGAAGAGGTTTGCTAAGTTATTTCGCACGATTCCCTTTTGCCATCGACGATGGTCAAATTTTCACCCCTTCCTTATAACCGAGAAATCATGAAATTTCACCGATCACCAGAGAAAAATTCCAGACAAAAATGACAAATTTCACGATTCCAAATTTCTAGCGAGCCTTCCAACAAATATCACACGTCCGACACCAAACGGATTCAATTCTCGGTGCTCTTCTCGCCATAAAATCACCGACTCCTCTCGCTACGACGATGATACGTCTTCTCCGCGATTCCTGGCGGTTCATCCGCCAAAATTGGCAGCATTTCGCATCGCCGGAGAGACGAGCACCACCCGGGTGCAGTTAGGGGACCGAACTCTAACTTGCTTCCGGAGACGGGACGATAGGACGAAGAGAACGACAGACAGGAAGAGGAGGACAGAAAGGAACCCATAGACAGTGAGAGGGACAAGGAGAAAGACGAGGGAGAGGAGGAAGGGAAGATATAGTAGGCAACATCGAGGCCGTGATATCATTACCTGGGAATCTAAATTCCGGCGGAGCGCATAAGATAGAGGCAAGTGGATGCCCCACAGGAGGAATACGATACTCGACCCGACACGGAACTTGTCTTATGAAATGTCGCAGCTTCCTCTTGCCTCGCGTGCATCCCTTCCGATGCACTTACCCTGCCCGTCGCGGAACAGCCGCAGCTAGATGCAATATCTTCTCGGGCGATAAGACGAGCCGTGGTTAGCTTCGTTTGCTCCCTGGAATTTTGTTACATCTCGGTATCATAGCCGGGCAAACGATGGCTTCGAAGGAATCGATGGGATAATTGTTTCGCCGCGATAAGACGAGAATTTTTCTGGTTATCTTTCGGTCTCCTTGAGACGACCTTCGATGGGAGACTTGGAGCGCCGAGCTGCGACGATCGCTTTAGAAGAATTCCTTTCTAACTGGATAATTCGAAACTTCGGTGTTTCAACTCTTTGCAGTCATTTAAATTTAGATTCATTTTATTTTCTAGCGATTTAATATCGACTTTTTAATTGCACAATGATTTTGTAATATCACCTAAATATCCGTCAGTGCCTATAGTTAATTCTGTCGTTAAAGGAATGAATAACCAACGATAGAAAATGTGAAATTAATTTCATTTAGCTCGCTGGAAAATTGACTAAATAATTCGGACTGCAGAGGGTTAACCCTTTCGAGACTAACGGGACAATATATCCTAAACTACTGTTCATTTAACACTAGATTTACGGGGGTGAAATCTGTTATATTGCAATATATTAAATAAGGACTTTGGGAAAAGAGGGATCAAACGGCAAAGATGGCAATTTGTTAAGTCATTATTGTATTATAAAATACAGGTTAAATATCTACTGTACAGTTTCTCTGTAAATTTGAGAAATGTTTATAAAGCAAGTAGGAAATCTAGTGTTAAACTGCTGGGATAGATTTTGCCGAATTTAAGATGTACCAAAAATCCTGTGGAGAAGAGGATTACCACTGTTTGAAATATGAAAAAGGGTGTTGTTTAAACCGTGGATTCTCTGTAGGACGAGTAACAGTGTTCTCCCAGGCCCTTCGTCTCTCTTATTGCACCCTGTCAACGGACACGCGAGCAGGATACCGACATAATTTACAGTCAGATGCAAGATAGCAGGGATGATCGTTTCGAGAGCAGGGTGCAGTTCTGTCGGTGACAGATTTACGCCATTGATTCTATTTAATGTTTTCCGTGTGCAGGTAGCGGCTAAAAGGTTGCATTTCATTCTCCATTGTACTCTTACTATGGTACTTTTATAGAAACTACTATCAGAAAGCTGATATTCAATATTAACCCTTTGCCGACGGAGACATTTTTGAATATTGAGAGAATAGCCATTTATTTTGCGATCCAAAACCACCTATTTATCAGCAAATTAGGCTGTTAATGTATATACATTATAAATTACTACTTGTTTAATCATATTTCAACGGTTGCATTTCAATTTTTCAACTCTAACTGTGTATACAAGCAGCGATAAACTATAATTAAATTTTTTCTCAGACCACATATGAGCTGTTCAGTGCACAAATCGATTAACTCCATAAAACCTAAAGTGGAGAAACGTGATGAAATAGTATACACTCCTTTTTAAAATTCCCTTCAAAATATAAATACAAATAAGTATTGTAGAATATATAATCGCATTTAGCTTTCCTCTAACGAAGTACAAAATGAATAAGGTGTAATAGCCTTGGAATTAATTATATTGACTTCTGAATTCAATTATTTATTATTCGATGGCCAAAAAAACTTCGTCATTTAATGGTGTTAATCGTTATTATTACGAAAATTTATTCTAAATATAAAAAGTTAGGATTCAATCGAGTGCTTTGAGACTTAAATTTTAAAAAAATCAAAAAGTGGAGTTAATCGATTTGTGCACTGGACGGCTCATATATGCGTCGCTAGTCCTCAAAGGGTTAATAATAATTCCATCGATTGTCCGTATAACTTGCCACTGAATCCAAGTCAGCCTTGGATAATTAATAATGGAAAAAATGGAAAGAAATACAAATTAGAAAACCCCCCTGCTCAGTCTCGTGTTCAATGAAAGATACGAAAGTGAAGGAATATGTTAATGAAATTAAGCAAAGAAGCGGTCGACAAATCGGTGAATTAGGATGCAATTAATTAGAGGAAAAGGTCGTGTCGCGAAGAGAGGGACAATTGGAGTTCAACGCGGCGAAATAATGTTGCTGCATTTTTCGGCCCTCCTTTTCGGTACAGCAGGGTGTGTTTGTTCGTGACGGGACATTTCTCAGGGTGGTTTGTCCCGAGAAGCTGACTTTTTCATCCCTCCGTTCTCTCGTGCAGCTCGCGTTAAGTTTCTTCGACTTTTCGTTCGCTGCTTTTTCTGCGCCTCGTTCAGGCAAGACTATCGCACGTTCCGCGATTAACGGGATACGGTAATTACACCGTTACTAATTGTTGGCTTTCTTAGCAGATGATAATTAGAATGAGAAAGATATTGCAAAGAAATTATAAGGCTCTTTCAACGGCGATATTCCGTGGGGGAAATATCGCGATTATTTTCCAACCGGTCTCCGTTTAATGCTTCACCGTGCTTCGCGAGTACATTCAACGCAGACCGATTAATAAACGTCCGGATTAATTAATAATTGCGCGATGGCGCAGCGTAAACCTCGCAGGAACTTAATCGTACATTAAACAGGATGAATTATCGTATGAATATTGAATAAGTATTACGAGTAATCCGCCTAAACAGCCCGGTTATAATCTTTCCCGCTAATTCGCGCATTTTCCCAGAAACGTGAAACCTTCGAATCGTACGATTAATCGGCACTTTAGAATCGATAAATCGCCCCGTTGTCGACTCTCTTATATCGACTCGATACTTCCTGAAGTTTTACATCGACCGTAATTCGATAACATAAGATACATCACTTTCCATTCATTGAACTCACATTTTTAACTTAACGAATTATTGCATTTGAATTTTTTAAAGGTCACAAACTTTCTTTCAATTCCGGATAAATCTATCAATTAAAATTCCGCTTTTAATTTCCGTAAATATGTAATTAATACGTTGAACGCCACTGATATTTCGCTAGTTTCAGAAATTTTACAGAAAATTTTTCTATTAAAATCACATCTTTACAAAGCAGAATCATTAAAGGCTCGAAGAGATATGTAGACAGCAGGACTTTATCTTTTTGAGATCAACGCGTGAATATCGACTGAATTATCAAATTCGTAAATATTACAATTTGAAAGTCACGCGAAACTTCATTGAATCTAATAACGCCGGTCACCGGTGACCCCCGTGGCATTCAAAGTGTTAATGTTCCGGAAAAAAATATTTCTCAATTAACCCCTTGCCCTACAGTTTCTTTTGTAACTGCCTCCGCAATAATTCAGAATTTAATTGCTAAAATAAAAACTGATTAGTGATTCTTCATATACCGTATAATTTAACCTAATATTAATATTACAGGAATAATATTATCACGTAGCGACTCATTAATATTTTCAATTTGCTAGATATTGCAAAACTTGAAAATTTCCAATACTATTTTCCTCATCACGAGTGTCACACGTTATTGCAGGGCAAGGGGTTAATTGTTTTAATTTACCTTTTCAATAGATAAAGTTTACAAAATTTCCAATGTTCGCGAAAATTCGATGAAATTCCCATTATTTATCCAAAGCTAAAATAACCTCGATCGCGTTTCCAAGCATCGAGGATGCAGCCATTCGACAACTGCAAATATTAGCAGTTTACAAGCAGATAAGTAACGAGCTGAAAGGATAATTAGAATCTCGCAAAGGTGCGTTCTTCACTTTCACCGTGATGGTTGCGTAATAGGACGGAAAGGTCGTAGAGGAATCGCGGAGGAAAGCAAAATAGGACGAGGAAAGCTACCTCGAAATACGACCGACAGAAGGTGGGATTTTCCTCCTCGAAACTACGTTTACGTTCGTCCTTTTTGTTTTCGCGCCGTTTCAACCTTCTCACGCGGCTGAAATTTCTTCTCGTTAAGCCGGGCAAATTTCCGGCGGAACTTGTTACACGAAATTAACATCATTTCACCGGCAATTCCTTCGACTCTCTTCAAACCGATTTATCAAGAATTTCCCGCCGTATTCTTGCAAATCGTCCTGAAATCACGTCGAGATAAATACGACGTTAAACCCTTTCCCTAAAATAACACTCGTCACGTGGTAAATGAACTAGCAAATTTTTCACATTTCTAAAAACTTCTAAATTGAAAATATCGATGAGTCAGAAGCCAATTGAATTATTTTAGTTATTAACCGTTTTGCTGTAAAACCGCATTTCAAAAAAATTTTTACCTGGTAACCAATGGTGATTCCATGGAACTACCACTTTTTTTTCTATTATACAAAAAGTATGAAGCAATAAATGATACCTTTTCCTCGCTAAAAATTTTAATTTGGGTCTTACAAGGTTAATACAGCGTTAACACTAGAACTACCGGCGTTAAATCTATCATATTTCAAAATATTATATAAGTACATTAAAAAAGGAGGAATCAAGAGTTGGAAAAAGCTACTCGATTCGGTGATTTATGTTTTTTAAGATGGGCATAGAATATTTATTCCAAGACTCTTCTATGAACCTGGAGAATTTTTGGAAAAAATTGCGTACCAGTCATTTTGACTGGTTTGGTAGTTCTAGTGTTAAAAAAGACTCAAAATTCAACCAAGCAAAGTATAATTCCTATCGAACAGTCAATTCTCAAGCTGACTTTGACCTTGAATTCAATTTTCCAATTTATCGAATCACTTGGAATTCGTCTTTGACCCTAGTGTTAAATTCGTTTTAAATTAGTTTTTAAGTCTTTGACTCTAGTGTTAAATTCGAGGATATATCAGAAATCAGCGATAGAGTTTTATTTCAGCAATTAAATCTCAATCATTTCGCGCGCAGCTGCGCAAGAAATCGCAGAGCAAAGCGTTAGATATTTATTAAACGCAAGAAATAATTGCAAATTCATCCGATCCTACCGTCACAAATCCCCGCGATAAATCAACAAGTATCACCATCGATAAATACCCCCGCGACCAACGTACGTAACCGTGCAAAGTAGACGATAAATCCCACAAACTCCGATGATAAATATCCGCAAAAAAAAGGAACGTTCAGCCTTAAAGGCATAAATCTCGTCCATGCTGCTCCGCGGAATCGTCCTATCCCGAACGACGTGAATCGAGCTGCAGCAAAGGTCGTGCTTCGCTTCACAGCAAGTGGAAAATCCGATGCATCTACGAATTCCCGTGAATGTTCCATCCGTTGGATTCTCGTCTGAGAAACGGGCAATCCGGCTGACGCGTTCGAAGGTCGATTTATTATTTAGAGGGCGAGTTTAGGCGTACTTCCGGCGGAAGGACGGCAACACACGTACGAACGTGTGCCGTCCAAGATTTTCCTCGGGTCTTCGAACCTCGTTGCAGCTTATTTTCCCGGAGATAAATTATTATCGATATGCTCGCGACGTCCATATATTCTTCTTTATCGCGACGCAGGACGAGAACGTATGCGCGAAATGCACCGAGGAAAAATGCAAGGCCCTCTCATGCTGATGCGCTTTCACGGCTCCCTTCCTGTTTCAACGGGGAAGGTCTCCGTGTTGCCGGGGACCGGAAGTAAATCATGTTTATCCGTGAGTTATGGCCGACGATCCACCAGCCTGTCTTATTGTCGGGGTCTTCCGGGGATGGGGGATTTTAATTGTACGCTCCGGGCAACGGCAACTTGCTTCGGGTTGTTTCGAGAGAGATTTTTAATTTTAATCGAATTTGAACGTTGCACTTTTCTGCCGACTTTGCGTATATTTATATGTTTTAGAATTAACGGCGTTGCATCTGTTCTGGTCAACCCATTCACTGCCAGGAAAACTAAGGAAATATTGCCTTTGCTCGTTAAAATTTGAGAAGATGACAGAAAGTTTTTAGAACGTTGGTTTCATTAATCAAAAATATCATGTAAAAGATATAAAAAAAAAGATAATTAAAAAAAAAATTCTGTACACGCTCGGCTATTATTGTTAACTTATTAATTCAAACTTATAGTGCAGCTACAAGATATCTCGTCGGATGATCGATCAAGTAATTAAGGTTTTATGAGATAACAGTGAAATATTTACTGCATGGACCCCATATCAATTTAGAAAATTTTAGAAAAAAGTGGAAAATGGTAATTTTTACAGCCTTGGTAGTTTCAGCGTTAAATTGCCGAGTAGAAATTACGAAAAAGTATTTGACTTTTGTCCTATTGATAGTAGAATTTGGATTAATTCTCTGCTGTATCCGATGAATTGCGGGGTGGAAGTTTAGAAATTGAATGGATAATGGATTATGTAACTCTGTCGATCATTTTTCTGCAGAAATCTGAGGAATTTTGAGAGGCGATTTTCGAAACCATCGAGAGGTTTACATCGTTTAAATAAATATACGTTTCAATTATTTTCCCTGCGCGGGACGAATTAACGGTGGAAAATGAAAATTAGCGAACAGCCGAGAGAGATTTCCCGGCGACGTTAATTTTTTAAATACACTTTCGTCGGGATTTTAATGATATCAGCGGAGGAAGGGCATTTAAAAGCAGTTATGCTTTCCTTTCGCCGAATGAAATTCATATTTCAGTTTGGCTTTCGCCGCATGAAATTAATATTTCGGCAGCGAAACGTGCGGATTTTTCACCGGCATGGATTGTTTCGTGCGAATTAAACAACCGGATTATTTCCGTGCCGAGGAAGCATGGCCATTATTTCTGTTTCTCTCTGCAAATGAAAGAATATTTTTCATTTCGGATAAGTTTGATTAATGAAATTAATCTAATTTTCAACCCGGACGACGTCGACGACATTTGCAACCTCTTTCGCCACGATTTTTTCATACGATTTGTATATTTCATCCCCGGGAAAAAATGTATTTTTACTCGTACATCAAACAATTACGGCACTGCGAGTTTGAATAACATGGATATTTTTCCGCTGCTTTCCGGATCCTCTGTCGATGTAAAAAGAGAGAGGACAGAGAGAGAGAACGTTGCCGGATGGAATTGTAGAAGAATACAAAATGAAGAATATTCGAAGCGAATGTAGAAGCAAAGGAAAAAGGAAATTGAATCTCTGTAATGAGAAATTCTGTCGCATATGTAGCTCGATACGGGGTGAAATGAGAGAAAGAAAAAAGGGAAGAGGGAGACCGTAACTGAAAACGCAATCACTGGCAACGGGGTAAATTAATTGGTAGGGTTTAATTAGACAAAGCAAGCTTCCGAGTAATTCTTGCGAACTATCGAGTGGAAAAAAACACTCTTGAAAATCAATTATCCAACGTCCAATCGTAATTAAATCTCTGTCTGTTCTCTTAATCGTGTAATCAATCAAAATCGATCACCAAAATCCAATGCGATCGCTCGAACGAAAGCCCTCTTTTTCTATATTTTATTGCAATTATCTATTCTCAAAAAGTAATCAAAGCCCGTCTCATAATTCCCAACTATTCTCCGACACCCAAAAATCCCGTAACCCATTCACTGCCAACTACGAGATATCTCGTGATTGCCCTATAAGTTTTAATTAATAAATTATCAATAATATCGAGATTACATTTTTCATTAATTGTATTAATGTTCTAAAAACTTTCTGTCGTCTTCCCAAATTTTAACACGCAAGGTAACATTTGCTTTGTTTTTCTGACAGTGAATCGGATAAACGGCCCAATACTTGCACAATTACTTAACAGCTCGCCAATTTCCATATGAAATTTTAAATCCCTAAGAATCTAATAACTGTTGCAGGTTTTTAATTTGTAAAAACTCTTGGTACTGGTAAAGAATATATTTTGATATTGGTTTTACAAACTAAGTCAGATTAATAATGTGTACTGAACAAAAAACAAAAGAAACTATGCTTAAATCTATTGCTTAACACGTTGAGTGCCACGCCGATTCT
This sequence comes from Cerceris ruficornis, assembly GCA_963989415.1. Taxonomy (NCBI): domain Eukaryota; kingdom Metazoa; phylum Arthropoda; class Insecta; order Hymenoptera; family Crabronidae; genus Cerceris; species Cerceris ruficornis. The sequence goes on from OZ022525.1 coordinate 15,704,355, forward strand.
GAAGGAAGTCCCCGCCAGGCCACGTGCGCCGCTTAGATGCGCTATGTTGCACGCTGTCAGCCACCGGTGACTGACGCGGCCTAAACGGAAAGTCCAGTGTCAGCCACCGATGGCTGTCGCGGCACTCAACGTGTTAAGAAATACTACGCTCCCTGCCAATCTCTCACACCTCTCTTTTTGGCTTTCTCGAGGCTTCTGCCTTCTTTTCTCACTCTCCCTTCCACTCGCTCATACATTCACTCTGGTAGATAATACAGGGAGTGATTATACTCCCAACAATAACTCTCCACCCCCTTCACCCCCGTAATTAAACATTTTAATCTTAAAATCATCCGTCCACTACCCTCGTCCTTCTAGCAATCTTCCTCCCGAAAAAAAATGGAAAAACACCGAACAACGAGCTCGAAAACGACTCGATAAGCAGAACGGAAACCACCCCATCGTGCGAAACTATCTCGGACCGTAACGTCACCATCATCGAACTCAAAGTAATCCCCGGCTCGTATAAACGATTAAGGCAGTCCGTTGCCACGAAAAGTTCCGTTGTCCCCTTCTTCCGATCGTAATCGCGTCTACGGGGGTTGTTTCCGTCGAAGTAGCACGAAAGAGAAGCCAGCCGACCACGAGGGTCTTAATGCGCGAGATAATCGCGTTGACAAAGGGAGGAACGTGGCCGGAGAGGACGAAGACGAAGAGGAAGAAGTGGAAGAAGTAATTGCGAACACGGCGGCCGGTGGATTCTCCCTTGGTGAAGCAGCAACCACCCCTCTTAGATAGCATCGTTCTTGTCCCCCGAAAGTGGATCGATTCGGACGGGGGTGGTCGAAGAAGAGGAGGAAGAAGAAGGATCCAAGGAGCCAGAACCTCGAGCCAAGAAGATACTTTATGCCTGGCCGAGGCCAGACAACGATCCCTGTCGTTCCTCGGACTGTAAAATGTTCGCGAGGGTGTACGGGGTGTTCTGGAATCGTGGATTTCGATGGTTAATAGGATTTAACCCTTTGCGGACGGAGACTTTTTTGAAAATTGAGAAATAATCATTTGTTTGGCGTTAAAAAACTAACTTTTTATCAGAAAGTCAGAGTGTTGATGTATAGAAGTTATAAATTACTATTTGTGTAATCATATTTTAACAGTTATATTTCAATTTTTCAATTCTAACCGTGTATACATACACCGATAAACTATTATCAGATTTTTCCTCAGGCCGCATATATGCGTCCGTCGTCCTCAAAGGGTTAAGGAGGATCGGCTAAAGAATGTGGCGGTGATCGATGATTTTAGAGGTATCGGACATTGCTGGAATCGTCTGACTGAGCTAACCGCTCACCCTTAGATTTCTATTTGGGAAATGTGCGCAATAATTCAGATTTAATTCCTGAAATTGAAATTTATCTTGGATTTAAGATACTTTGTATGACCGAACGCAATATTAACCCTTAACGGTCGTGTGGCACGTGTGAGGTGACAAGATGAATCAAATCTAAGCTCGCTGTCTGTGTAATTTTTGGAAAATTGTCTTATCAATTGAACATTACCAACGGAGTGATTAACATGTGCAATGATGTAACAGTGCCTTTTTTAATCAAATTCTGATATTTCGGTCCCAAAATATGAACAGAGAATATGTTGATATGAGGATGATGAATTATTTGAAACGCATACATTTGTAATACTCCTTGAAAAAATAAATAATCTCTGACCAGAACGTTGTTCTTACAATACTGAGAATTTCTCAAATTATTACTGAAAACAACTACAACCTAGTAAGAATTATGTGTACATAGCTAGCGTCCGATAAGGGTTAATAGTACCGAAACGAGTGGATCACTTCGAGACCGACTGACATTGCCACTTAACCCCTTCAGACCCGAATTTTTAAATTATAATTTAATATAATTGTAATTATAAATTTTATTTATAATTTGTAAATGTGCATTTTAATGGACATATGGTCCTCACGCAAAATTTGTAACATTAAGGAGATCCTCAGAAACATTTGTACAAAAAAAACTAAATTTAAACCTATGCGTAATAAAATACAGCACGAAAAGAATTATGTACATTACAACGTGCACAGGGTCCGAAGGGGTTAAATAGTTTTTGGACAACTTCGAAATTTCCTATTCCATTTACCCTGTGATGAGCGTAACACGTTATTGCGGACTAAGGGGTTAATTGTAGGGTGTTGAGCTATTAGACTTTCTCAGATTTATTGTATATGTTTATTTTAATATGTTAATTGCTAAACGAACCAACCATTTCTGGCCAGGATAGAAGTTCTTCCAAGATCGTGCAACTTTGACCAATGTTGAAACGTAGAAATGTTCGTTTCTAGACGAAACATTGCAGATAACCCTGCATAGAAGCCTTAAATCATCCCCTAGGATACAAACAACGATTCGATTGTCCCATATCTACGAAAACAGGAATTGCCAATCCTATTAACCCATGATACTCCACCCCATGAACCCCAGGACACCCGGTACAACCCCGGCGAACCACGACAGAGGCCAGAATCCGCTCCGTGGTTGAAATGGAATGACTTATTTCGAAATATCTCGGCTCAGTGCCGAGAGAGTAACTTGGAAACTGCTTCAGCGAGGAGCTTTCTTCTCCCGCGTTGGATTTACTATCGGCATTAAAAAACCGTTGGAATGCTCCATTCGGTTGATTTTTCCCCCGAGCACCGGCAGTTTAAGGGTTAACGATTATGGCAAGCTCGCGGATATCTTTATCTTCGAACTGCCGCCGCCGTTATCGCGACCCTTCGAAGCTTTCTTCCGGCGAAAGCATCGCTCGCGCGAACTTACGGCCGTTCTTTCGATTAACCTCCTTGCTTCCGGCGAGATCGACGCGCGGTTAACTCGTTCGATGGGTGTGATTTATTCGCCGTTATCGAGACCCGATATCGGGGGAAGTTTTTGAACAGTTTCATCGATCGTCAACCCCGTCACGACTCGACACGACGATCGACTTTTGTTCGATCGCTTTATCGGCTTCCGGTTCCGTTCGAGGTGGAATGGACGTTTGAGTCGGCTTGGACAAGGGTGCCGCGAGGGTTGATTTAGGGGTTGGATGGATCGTGAAGATTTTTCGAGGTGTCCGGGGGTTTTGAATGTTTCTGTTTTTGATTAGGGAAATTTGGTGGGGAGATGGGGGAAGGGGTGTGTTTTTTTTTCATTGTTTTAAACCTTTGACTGCCAACTACGAGGTTTGGATTAATAAGTTAATAATAATAGCCGAGCGTGTATAGAAATTTGGGAACAAAAATGTTCTCCGTATCGTTACAAATGTCGAGATGATATTTTTGTTTAATGAAACCAATGTTCTAAAAGCTTTCTGTCATCTTCTCAAATTTTAACAAGCAAAGGTAATGTTTGCTTAGTTTTCCTGGGCAGTCAATGGGTTAACCCTTTGCAGCCCTATGTCGAGCTATACTCGACATAGTTTTTCGCTTCATTTTATTTTCTATCGATTTAACACTAGATTTACGGAAGCCGTCAAATTGACGGGTTCCTACTTGCCTTATAAATATTTCTCAAATTTACAGAGAAGCTGCACAGTAGATATTTCAAGTGTATTTTATAATGCAATAATAACTTAATGTATTACCATATTTGCCGCTCGATCCCTCTCTTTCCAAAGTCCTTATTTAATATCTTGCGATGTAATAGATTTCACGCTCGTAAATCTAGTGTTAATATCGACTTTCCAAATTCATAATTATTTTGTAACATTACCCAAATATCCATCAGTACCTATAGTTATTGCTATCGTTTACAAAAAATGAATAACCAACGATAGAAAATGTGAAATTAATTTCATTCAGCTCACTGTAAAACTGACAAAATAATTCGGACCGCAAAGTCTTAATTCCATATCCACCCTACAGCTTTACGAGCATGTCCTGCAACTCTCCAACGTTATTCCCAACTTTGTCACTCCATCTTAAATTCCCCATACATCCAACTTCACGATAACAACGATAGATACAAATATAACGATAAGAAAGTTAAGACGCAACAAACGAGCTACCAACTTCCTCCCTCACCTTCGCAATTTCTCGCGATATCTCGACTACTGCAAAATCGTCCCCGTAACGAGGTACCTCGTTACAGACGAATCTTTACTCTCCGTCGCATCCGCAAGCATCGCAGCTACGTTTACGTTCTCCGTCGATGCCGTCCTTCTTCAAAACCACCCCCGCACTCCTCGCACAATCGAAAACCCCCTTGGAACGCATGACTTTAATTGCCTCCACTCTCCTTCCAATTTATCCTCCTCTATCTCAACCAACCACGCCATACAACCCCCGTGTAATCCATCGTCAAAGGGTTAATTCCCTTCTTCGCGGTCGCGTTCGCCGGTGTCGCGACTATCGCGAAAAATCGCCGTCTTGCAATCTCCCAAGTGGGCTCTCTCTCTCTCTCTCTCTCTCTCTCTCTCTCTCTCTCTCTCTCTCTCTCTCTCTCTCTCTCGTTCCCTCGGGATTCTCCGTCTGCGAGATCAACGGCGATAAATTAATCAGGCATATCCCGAAAGTGCGAGGAACCCGCACGCGGGATCTACGCGAGGATCTTGACTTCCGTCGCGCGAGCGGAGGGGTGGCCCCTTCGAAGGGTGGCGAGGCGCACGGTTGGGGAAAGATCGATCTTTCTCGAGAGGGGCGAAGGAGGGCGGGAAGTGGAGGAAGGGGGAAGGAGGGAGGGTGAGGAGGGTGGGTGGAGAAAGTACGGGATAGCCGGTATCATCTTGCAGAAGGAGAGCGGAAAGGGACAAATGCTGTCGCGAAGAGGTAGGGGTTGCTTCAGGAGGGGTTGCAGGAGAAGCAGGCAGACCGCTCGGGAGGGTGGCCCTTGTATTGATTCACAACTCTGCCTCTCCTGCCCCCTTTCAAACCCTGCAACTCGTGCGATAGAGAGAGAGAGAGGGGGGGGTGAGCGAGAGAAATAGAAGGGGTGGTTGCCAGTCAACCCCCGAAAACATTGGCGTGGGACGTCGGAATACCGTGTAAATTAGTCTACCGTGTCCTGCTGGATCGAGATTACGTTTCGGTGTTTTTTGGGATTGTATGGCGGAGGTAAGGCGGAACGATTTTCCTTTGCAGGGTTGAAAGAGGGGGAGGATTTCACTTGGCGCAATTGCCGCTCGTTGTTCCGCGGTTGCCTGTGTCGATTGTTGTCTGTACTTGTTAATTGCAGCGAGCACTTTGCGCAGGTATACGATAGAAAGAAACGTCGCGTTAATGCGCCGTGTGCTTTGTAAATTCTACGCACTTTCTTTATTAACGTTAGAACCGCCGACAGTTAACCCTTTGCGGACGGAGAATTTTTTGAGCGTTGAGAGATAATCATTTATTTGGTGATCGAAAACTACTTTTTTATCGGAAAGTTCAAGTGTTAATGTATCCGAATTATACATTAGTATTTGCAGAATCATATTTCAACGGTTACCTTTCAATTTTTCAATTCTTATCCTGTATACATGCCTCGACCGCATATATGCGTCAGTAGTCCTCAAAGGGTTAATTAGCTAATTTTGAAAATGGTGGATAAATATGTCGAAGCGAAAACGATACCAGGTAAAAGAAAATTGATCAACTCGTTTGAAAGATAAATAAGGAAATACAAAATTAATCGGTGTGACTTTTTTTGAAATTCCTGGAGAAGTTATTTCGACTGCCTTGATAGTTCTAGCGTTAAAATGCAAGTCTCCTCGCGTCCACGTTTTCCAAACCGTTTCACGCCTACCTGGAAACTCGTTTTACTTTCCACCCAGCGAGCACGACCACACGTAAACCCCACATTTTTTATTGAACCCAATTTATCAAAATCACCCCGCTCTTAATGCGATAACGATATATTTCCATCGAGAAAGAAAAATCCCTCCGCTTCTCTCGTTTCTCCATCGCCTCCAAGGGCGCCGAGCAATCTCCAACCCCCGCGTTCTCCAAACGCGAATTTCCCAGAGCGAGGAAAAACTTTCGATCGCCCAGACACACGTACGACCCCCGATTTATCGGGGGTTGCAATTTTCCACGGACCAGGGCGCGTCGTAGCCGAAATTTTTAATGCGCTTAAAGGGTTAAATTGGAATCCGACGATTTTCGCTTCTCCCAACCTCAGTCTGGCATTCGACGCCTTCAAGGGCACCGAGAAATTTCTAAACGAGAACTTCCAAGGGCGAGGAGGAACTTTCTATCGCCTGCCCACACGTACGAGCCCTCGATTCATCGGGGGTTGCGATTTTCCACGAAGCAGGGCGCGTCGAAACCGAAATTTCTAATGCGCTCAAAGGGTTAAATTGAAAGCCGACGATTTTCGCTTTTCTTAACCCCAGTCTGGCATCTAACTTCTCCAAGGGTATCGAGAAATTTCCAACCCCCGCGTTCTCCAACCGAGAATTTCCAAGGGCGAGGAGAAACTTTCTATCGCCTGCCCACACGTACGACCCTCGATTCATCGGGGGTTGCAATTTTCCACGAAGCAGGGCGCGTCGAAACCGAAATTTCTAATGCGCTCAAAGGGTTAAATTGAAAGCCGACGATTTTCGCTTTTCTTAACCCCAGTCTGGCATCTAACTTCTCCAAGGGTATCGAGAAATTTCCAACCCCCGCGTTCTCCAAACGAGAATTTCCAAGGGCGAGCAGAAACTTTCTATCGCCTAGCCACACGTACAACCCTCGATTCATCGGGGGTTGCAATTTTCCACGAAGCAGGGCGCGTCGAAACCGAAATTTCTAATGCGCTCAAAGGGTTAAATTGAAAGCCGACGATTTTCGCTTTTCTTAACCCCAATCTGACATCTAACTTCTCCAAGGGCACCTAGAAATCTTCAACCCCCGCGTTCTCCAAACGAGAATTTCCAAGGGCGAGAAGAAACTTTCTATCGCCTAGCCACACGTACGACCCTCGATTCATCGGGGGTTGCAATTTTCCACGAAGCAGGGCGCGTCGAAACCGAAATTTCTAATGCGCTCAAAGGGTTAAATTGAAAGCCGACGATTTTCGCTTTTCTTAACCCCAATCTGACATCTAACTTCTCCAAGGGCACCTAGAAATCTTCAACCCCCGCGTTCTCCAAACGAGAATTTCCAAGGGCGAGAAGAAACTTTCTATCGCCTAGCCACACGTACGACCCTCGATTCATCGGGGGTTGCAATTTTCCACGAAGCAGGGCGCGTCGAAACCGAAATTTCTAATGCGCTCAAAGGGTTAAATTGAAAGCCGACGATTTTCGCTTTTCTTAACCCCAATCTGACATCTAACTTCTCCAAGGGCACCTAGAAATCTTCAACCCCCGCGTTCTCCAAACGAGAATTTCCAAGGGCGAGAAGAAACTTTCTATCGCCTGCCCACACGTACGACCCTCGATTCATCAGGGGTTGCAATTTTCCACGAAGCAGGGCGCGTCGAAACCGAAATTTCTAATGCGCTTAAAGGGTTAGCACGGGAAGCCCGACGATTTTCACTTCTCTTAACCCCAGTCTGGCATCCGACCCGGAGCTAGTGCACCGAGGATAAGTAGCATCGAGAATTGGAAAAGGATTTAGTCGGGGTTGAACGCGAAGGGACCGACGAACGAACCTGGAATGGGCGGCGCGGAATTATTGTGCGGATTTCACCAGTCTCCACCCTTCCTTCCATCCTGCAGCCCTCTTTTCAGCTTCTCCATGAGAACGTGGAAGGGGTGAAGGAGGACGCTAACGCAACCCCCGCGACCTAACGAGCGATGCGACTCCCTAACGACGCTAATTACCGATTCGTGCCGGCACTCGTTTCGCCTGAAAAATGATCATCCCGGCAGATGTTCGGTTCGTTTAATGTCACGCCGATTGTTCTTGTCGGCTAATTGAGTCTAATTGAATTCGATACGTTCAGCGCGGAGAATCGACGCTGGAAGACGTCACGATGACGATGGAGAGGAGATTGTTCGAATGTCAACGTGGCGGGGGATGATACGGTGGAATTTCTTAGGGGTGTGGTTTTTTCGTGGGCGGAAGGGTTTCAAAGTTTTGGGGTATTTTCTAGAACGAGGTGGATCTTGAGAAGAGATTTGTAAAGAAATGCACAGTGTATTTGGTAAGTCTCTTTGAATATCTTCGTGGCAGTGAATAATGCGGTAAATAAATTGTTTCACCCCTTGCTCTTCAATTTATTTTGTAACTGCATCTGCAGTAATTCAAAATTAAATTGCTAAAATGAAAATATAATAGATCGGTGATTCTTGATATATCGTATAATTCAACGTAATATTAATATTATGGAAATAATTTTATCGCGTCGCGTTCCAATTTGATAGGTCTTACAAAACTTAAGTTTTGCAAAATAGGTTTTGCCCTTAACCTCTTGCACTACAATTATTTTTGTAACTGCCTCTGCAGTAATTCAGAATTAAATCGCCGAAATGACAATAGATCGGTGATTCTTGATATATCGTATAATTCAACGTAATATTAATATTATGGAAATAATTTTATCGCGTCGCATTCCAATTTGATACGTTTTACAAAACTTAGGTTTTGCAAAATAGGTTTTGCGCTTAACCCCTTGCACTACAATTCTTTTTGTAACTGCCTCTGCAATAATTCACAATTAAATTACTCAAATAAAGTTTGATCAGTGATTCTTTGTATATCATATAATTCAACGTAACATTATTATTACAGAAATAAATTTATCGCGTCACGTCCCACTAATATTTTCAATTTCATAGCTTTTAAAAAACTTGAAAATTTCTTATCCCATTCAGCGCATTACGAGTGTCACTCGTTATTGCAGAGCAAGGGTTTAAATATGTCATTTTTGAGAATCCGAGGGGTTCAAGGTTTTAAAGTGTTTGAGAACGATGCAAACATTTCAGCGTCAACTGGCAATTCAGCTAGAACCTACAATTTCAAACGGGTCCTCTGAACCATCGATGTTACGATACATCAAACAATAATTTTAAAAAAATCCGTCAAAGACACCATTTAAACCAGGTCCCACTAATTGGCAGCGCAATCCTTCGACTCCATCGTATTCCCTGCGCATAAGTGTATTATCCTCCAAAGGAAACTCGTGCCGTTGAAAAGTACAAATCGGCGAATTCCCTCGTACCTCACGAGCCGACAGAGAGGAAGGAAATCGCTGGTAAAATAGAGAGAAGAAACCGCCACAATTATGCTCCCTCGTGCATGGGCTCACCTTTAAAGACGCATCGTTTCGAGAGACAGCGCAACCGCAACTGCCTGATTGAGCGTTAAATGAGCGCACAATTGAGCAGAGCAAACGGACAGTTAGACCTTTTACGCTGGAGATTCGTTGAGTCAGAAAAAAAAAAGTCCCGGCCCTTCGGATACCTTCGGTCTATGTGCGCTTATGCGGGAGAACCGGTTAATCGATTGATCGATGCCGCAAACGTCGAGGATCGATACCCAATCGACGGATCGTGTTCTCGACTTTTTCGTCTGGCGCTCGTCTACCGTCGAGTCTAACGACGTTCTCCACGCATCGGCGTAATCATTTGCCCGTATCCGATGACCCGTTTCCCTATTTATCTATTTATCGATGCATCCATTTGTTGGTTTACCGTTGCACGGATCTACGTTGCTGCATAATCGTCGTGCACGTTTATACGTTCGGCTATCTGTCTAATTGGCCCGACCATCCGAACGTTCAGCCGCGAATTGAAAATCTCTCTCTTCTTCCGCCGTTTGCACGTCCATCGATCCCGTCGATGTATCGATTACGTTCCCCATTTTTACCTATCCGTTCGGCTAATTCTCTTTATCGCTGGATTCAAAGGCCATCCGTAGCGGTTTATCGACTCGTCTACCTGTGCGGCTATTCGGTTATAAAATTTACATTTGTTTCGGTGCATTTAACGCTCAACTGCCGGCGTTGTGTCTATTATATTTCGATATATTGAACGAGTACTTTGGGAGAAAAGGAATTACGTGATTTAAGCTTTGGAAGATAGAAGTGGAATATTTGCTGCGCGGCTACCCTGTCGGTTTGAGGGATTTTTGGAAAAAATTGACAAGCAGTTTTTACTGGCTGGATAGTTCCAGGGTTAATTGTTGAGTGAACCGCAAATTATTAACACTAACCGCACCGGCATTTTACGTTTACCTATTCTGACCGTAGCCTATTATTTGACCGGTTATGAAATAACTCTTTGAGGCACGGGAATTCAGAAAATAAAATGAACCATGTTGCACAGACAATATTTTTTGATTGAATAAAGCTTATATTTATTAACACGTTGAACGCCACCATTATTTCTCTAGTTTCATCATTTCTACTGAGGTGAAATTTTATCTATTAAAATCACAACTTTATAAAGCAGAAACCTCAAAGACACAGGTGGATATATATTCAGCAGACCTTTATCTTATTAACGCGAATATTTGAATTTTGAATATATTAGAAAATTCGTAAATATTGCAATTTAAAAGTATGGGTTAATTTTTAATTTACTTTCTGTTCCTTTTTAAAAAATAAATTCCTTTGTTCACTTTGTTTTGTCATCTCCCGCGCTTTGACCCTTTGCAGACGGACACTTTTTTGAGTGTTAAGAGATAATCATTTATCTGGCGATGAAAAACTATTTTTTTATTAGAAAGTTCGACTGTTAATTTATCTGAATTATACATTACTATTTGCAAAATCATATTTCAATGGTTATTTTTTAATTCTTCAATTCGAATCGTGTATACAAGCCTCGACAAACTATAACCAGATTTTTTCTCAGACCGCATATATGCGTCAATAGTCCTCAAACGGTTAATAATGATATGCACGAAACGAGTTTAGACGTTTCCCGCTTAAGATGTGTTATTATCCACCGTAAGAATCATCCCGGCGAGAAGTGGCCGAGTAAAATGATCGATCGGCGTGTCAGCGAGTCGATTGAAAGCACGGAAACGGAAGATAAAGAAACAGGAAAGGCCCGTCGTGAAATTACGAGGCTCGAAGGAGAACAGAGCACAGCCCTGGCGGAAGAAAAGGAGGAAGTCGTCGGCCGGGATGACACTTGGCCTTAATAAGTCTTCGATCGTCTCTGAATTGAAGTTGCCACTGCAACTTCGTCGTCCTCCAGTTTCACGCCGGAACGAGATGAAAGAAGACAAGGTAGAGGCATGCACGATGAAAGGGGGAAAAAAAAATTGCCGAGTTCGTTCGATGCATTGTTCCGAGTTTGGCCTTGATGACGCGCAGGCAGTTTGCGGAGTTTAGGCTCGTTCGTAAAAGAAGAGTCAACGCGGCGGAAAGAGGAGAGCCTCGAAATTATTGGGCTTGAAATTAAGGTACGGCCTTGTCGGACGTTCGATCGTTGTCACGCTGGTTTCCTCTCGTCGATTGCGATCGGACAGAATCGTGGATGTGCTCGTGTACACGTCCCTGGATATCACGATGAACGCAACGAGATACGTGTCGATGGATAGATCAGCAAAATCGCCCGATCCGACGATAGGGCCGAGGACACGTAAACGATATAGATGAAATATAATGCGAGAGAGGGTATAGACGCATGTACATTGTTGTGACTATAAATTTGGAGAGTCGAGGCTGAAGAATATTAATTAACTGTACTGTACGCGGTCAAATTACTGGTTCAATGGAATGAAAATATGTATACCTCGCAAAAATAGAGAAGTCTCGCGGTGTAAGGTAAGGAGAAAGTGTCGCTCGCACCGCCTATCCCCACCATGTCAGTCCTGGACACCTGAGATCGACCAATGACAACCGAGAACGCAATACTTCTTCCGTCGTTCCCATGACGACGCAACGAATGTGCGGCTCTTTCGGCCAATCACGCGTTAGAACCGAAAATGACGTCAGAACGAGGGAGGTCTCTATTCGTCGGGCGAATCGGAACAAATCAAAGGCCCGAGGACTTCTCTATTTTTGCGAGGTATAATTCTTTGCATTATGGCTCGCTAACTGAATCTTAGAGCTGTGATACGTTCAGTTATAATTTAGGAAAAATTCCATCTGAAACTTCTAAGTTCTAGGCGAAGCGAAATTGTCGAAAGACGACTCAAAACTGCCACGCGGTTTTCGAAATCTCGCGAATTTTTCGCCACTGACGGTTATTACCGTACGCTCAAAGGGGAATGCCTTCTCGGAATTTATTAGCTTCATTGAACGAAGGAAGAAAAAGGGATCGTGTTCTCCTTTATCCCGGAAGAATGACTCCTTTTCATTGCGCTTCTTTTTCGCGACTGCCAATTTGTCCGGCACTTCAGTCGCCGTTTCGTCTGCTCGCCCTTTTTTTTCTGCGGCCCTTTCATATTCATTTATTCGCCTCGTCCTTTGACTGGCGTTTTAGGACGATCAGCGAGCGAGGGATTCGCGATCGTACGTTTTGGCGAATTTCACTCTCCCCGGCTTTTAATTGTAGAGAGATAAAAGGCACTTGAAATTAATAGCTGTGATTTATTGTAAAATAACTGCCGGCACGAAATTCGACCTTTTTAATGCATATTTGTAAATCGGGAATGGCTGTTATTTAACGATGATTATTTTTAATGGAAGCACGATAGATTCGGGAATGACTGGAAAAATGGAGTACAGTGCGCTGGGAAATTGCAAATTTTCCGCGCGCCTAAATAATCGGGGTCGTCGACGAATGGAATAGTTTTAAAGTGGAAACATTAATTCTCGCGCGGCAGTTGCTTTTCGAAGCGAAAATTCCGCATTGTACGTTTGAAAATTAAAAATGCCTATCGTTTAATAATTAGTATTTTAAATGAAAGTGAATCGATTCAGGAATGGCTATAGAAACGGGGAACAATACGTTGGGAAAATTGCAAATTTTCCGAGCGCCGAAATAATCGAGGTCGTCGGCCAATGGAATGGTTTTAAAGAGGAAAACATGAACTCGCGCGATAGTAGTTTTTCGAAACGAAAATTCGATAAACCGAAAGCGTGCAGCGAAGTTGGACGCGCGCCGATCAAATTTTTGCATCCCATTGATTTGCCATTACCGGATTTTAAACGTTGAATGGATGCATTTCGACCGCAGTGCCGAGTGTATTTCGATTCACTTCTGCATTTACGTTGCTGCAATATTTGTCATATTAATGCACGTCATTAGGCATCAAATGCAAACGTCGGAAACGAAACTAATCGCCGATTTCACGTCACGTTTCTCGCTTTACGTTGATATGTATTTTTTTTTTATTTTAAAGCTACCTAACTGCCTTGGTAGTCTTAATGGTAAAGTCAAAAAATGCAAAAGAAGTGAAAGAGATACTTTTAATCTTCGGAAATCGTTTTCCTCAGTTAATTGCATACTTGAATTATGCTCATTTCACCCTCTGCTCCCAAAAATTGACTTTGAAATGAAATATCTCGCTTCTGTTTTTCCACGTGTTTCTAATAAAATATACTACAATATTCTCCTCTTCGATTTTTTTCTATTGTTTAACATTTACGACAAAAAATAGGTGGTGAGATTTATCGCGAACACCTCGTATGAAATATTTCTTATTCATTGTTCGAAGCGAATCCTGTTTTAAATTTTATGGTGAATAGAAATTATAAGAGTGAAGTTACATTTGTTTATAATTGGCGATGTAGTTTTCAAAGCTCATAAATATTTGAATAATCTAACCCAGATCGTTCAAAATGCATACAAACCAGTTGAAATTATATTATTTATTAATAAAATAAAAGTACTACATTAAAAATCAAATATTTATAAGCTTCAGAAAGTAAACCGTCAACTATAAACAGACGTAACTTCGCTTTTATAACTTATATTTACCGTAAAAATTGTTATAAATAAGCAGAAGTACGTTATTAAACAATAACGATCTCATTTGCAGTAAAAAATTATTCACGAAAGTTGTTATAGTTAAAGTTTCTGAGATTATCCATGGAGGTGTACTGCGCATGTGCCGCGTTCAGCGCTAGACTATATAAGGAGGCCGTACGGCGCGCGGCGCCCCTATAAGACGTATCAACGAGCCGTATACGATCAAGTGACAGGATGACATTTACGTTTTCGATTCGACTTGACTATCGATATCTGGTCTTCCTAACTTAAATTAACGAATATTAGTGCCTGTGTCCCATAATATTAGTATGTTTAAACAATGGACGACAACGGTTTTTGAATAATTTTAACAATTAAATGCAATGTTTTGTGGATGTGACCGTGACATCAATGACAGTCACCTGGAAGTGTTTTTAAATTATTTCGACTATTAAATACAATGTTTTGTGGATGTGTCAGTGACCTCAAGTGACCTCAAGTGACAGTTACCTGCCAGTGTTTTTAAATTATTTCGTCAATTAACTACAACTTTTTGTGGATGTGTCAGTGACCTCAAGTGACAGTTTTGTGCAAGTGATTTTAAATAATTTTTACAATTAAATACAACGTTTTGTGGATGTGTCAGTGACCTTAAGTGACAGTTACCTGCACGAGCTTTCAAATCACTTCGACAATTTAATACAATGTTTTGTGGATGTGTCAGTGACCTCAATGACAGTTACCTGCAAGTGTTTTTAAATCATTTCGACAATTAAATACAACGTTTTGTGGATGTGTCAGTGACCTCAAGTGACAGTTTTGTGCAAGTGATTTTAAATAATATTTACAATTAAATACAACGTTCTAAGGAAGTGTCAGTAACCTTAAGTGACAGTTTTGTGCATGTGATTTTAAATAATTTTTACAATTAAATACAACGTTTTGTGAAAGTGTCAATGACTGTCTACCGTTTTCAATTTTCACGTAATACCAGCTTCTTTGTCGAAATCCCCCATTTTTACAAAACCTGATGTTTTTCGAAAGCAAAGGCTGACTGAGAAATTCCATTGGCAGATTCGTGCTCAATACTCCGTTCCCTATAAGAATCACCCAGTGACTATTGGTAAACAAAAATGTTGTAGAACACTGTTACTTCTTTCACCCCCGCAATCTCCCACGTCCCAGAAACAAATAAATCTCCCCCCTTACAATCGTCTCTATTTCCAAGCCATAAAATCCTCCTCCCATTAAAATAACCAACGGGAAAAATTCTCCTCGGACTCTCCCGGCGAACTTACGGCAAACAACAGGCTGCAGATTTTTGCGAAAGATTTACTCCCTCACGGATGGCAGGCTCTCCCGTGAAAATGTCGGTTCGGCCGAAGCCAGGGACGATAAGTAACGCTCGTAGGTGTAATCAAGTGCTACCAAAAAGACGAACGGCGTGATTTACGTAGGGAAAGAGGAGAGCAGAGAGAAAGAGAAGGGTCTTTCGTGCCTCGATCGAAGACGCGGAGAGGGAACGAGATGGAAGGGTGGCGGTTTTCTCGTCTCTTTTTTGAAGGGTCGTCGATCCATGCGTCGAAACCGAGAGAGAAAAAGAGGGCCGGAGAGAAAAAGAGGGCCGCAGAGAAAGGAAGAGAACGGTTTCTTTTTTACGGTGGCCGCAACCGAGACGGTGTCACGGGCCACGGGGGTGAACTGGAAATATTTGCCTAATTCGACGCTTAGCATGCAAAGAAGCCAAGCAACCCTCGCCATCCCTGACTCGGACGGGTCGGTGCTTTTTACGCGGCTCGATTCGCATTTTTAACCCCTTCTTTTCCTCCCTTCCTCTCCACCAACCACCCTCTCTCTCTCTCACTCTATGTATCCATCCATCTATCTATTTATCTCTACACATTCCTACTTGGCGGAACGACGACGAGGTCAACGCTCGGATAAGGTAAACGAAAGATCGAGGATGGATTTAAGAATTGCCTGGGAAAGATCGGGCCTCCGTAAACTCAAGCTTTTTACACCGAGACGAGATTAACCGGGGCACGGGGTTAATTCTCGTGTCAGCGAGGGGATACTCGTTTGGAGAATTTTCTTGGATTTTTTCTTTTCCTTTCCACCCCTTTTTCAGAAAGGATTTTCATCGGTTTCTCGTTAAAGAGTTTAACCCTTTCGACACTGAATTTTATTTCTTCAGAAAATGACTAATTTTTAGTAATGTATATTTTTTGACACAGGAAATGGAATAAAAATGCGACTGAGAATGAAATATATGTTTGTTTTTATATCAGGAGTTTTCAGATTTTCAGCTGGGATAGCATAGATCCCAGTAGTATGTCACTGCTGGGATCTTTTTATCCCAGAAGTAAATATTGTCATATAAACAAAATAATATATGGAAATAAATTGTACAATAATAACATAAAAATTATATGATAAAGTTTGGGATATAAAATATCCCAGTAGTGTTGTAAGGGTTAACCGGAAATCAATTGCGTGGATAATAAATATTTTATAATAATAACGAGAGGACGAGAGGGAATGAAATATCGATGGAGATCAACGAAATTCGCGGTACTTGATATTATAAAGTTTAATTCCCAGTAAACGCGAACTAATTCTTTTAATTCGCTTTCGTTCATTGAACGAATGCACCTATTGGATTTCCGTGAGGGCATGTTTTTTTTTCGGAGGGACGATTTTTGAGAAGCGAAACTCGATATTTCTACCCTGTAAATTCATTGCACCCAAAGTGGATTAACGGTTAACGCAGTTTATAATGCGTTTTGCGAAAATTCGCGCGAGTCAGCCGTGAAATTACTTGCACGCCCTGCTGTGAAATTCTCTTTTTTTTCCGGAATGGTTATTGAATTGTCGTTGCATCGGGAATTTCGCGATTCTATGGGGAAATAATAAGGGGAAAAAGGTTGAGATGGAAGGGGAGGAAGAACGGGAAGAAGAAATAACGAACGTCCAATGTTTTCTTTCGCCGGGGACGAGAGAGGAAAATGGTAAACACCGTGGAACGCGGTGTTTCATAAATTCACGATATTAAATGGGCCACCGCAAATTAAGTGACTGCGCTTAATTAAATGCGAATATATCACGGCATTTTGCGAAGGTAGAAGAAAATTGCCGGATAAATAGGAAACGCGAGAGGTAGAAGGACAGAGATAGACAGACTAAACGACCTTTTTGACGTTTGCTAAAATTCAAAACGTGGTATTTTCACGTTCCACATATATTTGTACAATTCTCTTCAAACGTGGAAAACATTCGTGTCAGCTTTGCCCGCGAATCATCTGCTATTTTTCGTTTAAATTACACACCGTGGAAAATGTCATTAACGCAAGAAAGGAACACTCCGATTGCCATTTTTTCCGCTCCATTGTGCCAAAAACCACCGGTGATTTCTCAGAGACCAGAGTAATCCTCGTTGATACTCCAGGCTCAGGTCAAGTGTTCATTATCGTAATTTTCATTGTAACGTTTACGTCTCTTTGTTTTTCGCGTGGAGTGGAAAAATGTGCCGGAGAGAAAGCGTTGCGACGTGAAATCCTGGAGTTCTAAAATGGCCGCAAACAGAGACACCGGTCTACGTCCGTCGTATTGTTATCGTCGAATAATTATCGTCGCCATAATTATCGAGGTACGAGGTTCATGGGTTTCCGCACGCTCGAGCCAGGATACAGCAGACTCGTTAGCGAAATGGAACGCGAATCCAGGCCTTGCCGGATGCGTTTTGCACGCGGTCTGTTTCTTTCTTTTTTTTTCCCGTCCGCCCTTCCTTTCTCTTTCTTCCTCTCGCTCTCACTTTTTCTTTGTTCAATCCAACGCTCGTATTTTTTCACCCTTCGCTTCATTGTTCAGCTTCCCCGCTCTTTATCTCTGTCGCTCCTTCTTGTAATTCTCTCGCCAGATTTTCAAAATCCTTTCTCAAGCCTGCGCTGTTTGTAAATTCCGTCCCTTTCTATCGTCTCTTCGTTTCTCTATGGGTTTTTACGTTGAAATAAATTACCTGGAGGATGAATATTGTTGGGAATCCTCTCCGAATAAACGTTGAACGGTGCAGCAAAACCTCGATAAATGCAGAGATTTCGGGGGCAAAGCAGTGCTCTTATCGAGTATGGTGTCGAATCTGTGTTTACATTAGGGAGCCGAGCGCGAGCTTGGAAAAGGACAGACGGTAGAAGAGACGGAGAGAGCAAGTAAACAAAGTGAGCTGCTCGAAAGTATCGGCGAGGCATTGTTAATGCAACAATAACGTTGTTTATTTATTAATTCTTCTAAATGTAACTTTTCCGAATGCTTGAGATTTTTCTGATTGAAATGATACCAAAGACGATACAGTTTAAATTATATAAATAGTAAGTAAATTTATTAAATATTAAGTAAATATAATTCCAACTGTATCGTGTTTGGTATCATTTTAATCAGAAGAATCTCAAAAATGCATTCAGAAAAGTTACATTTAGAAAGATTAATAAAGTTTGTATTGCACTTGTTGTGTTGCAAGTGTTTATACACTTGCGTCTGCGAGGGTTTAGTTAGTCGCTTCTCGGATCACCGTACGATCCCACGAAGTTTCATCAAAATCGATGACTCCGGGTTCACGAGGTTTCCCCTCGAGTCTTAAGACTATCGACTCCCGAGAAGCCCTCGAAGTTTCCCGAACATTCGAGAATCTTTGAGGTCTAATAATTACCACGATAATTAGAGGCGCATCGTAAGGTACCATGCTCGTTTCAATATTTATCCCTTCTCCCCTCTTCCTCCTTCACTTTTCAAAACCATCGCCCACCCTCTCATTCCTTCCAAGGGTTGCTCTTTGCTTCCATTTCATCGCTTCTTTTTTCTCCCGGTCCTATCTTACGGTTTCTTTCGTTAATTTCGTGTTCCTTGGCTTCTTTAATTTCCTTGGGGTTCTTTGGATTCTTCACTTTCTGCAATTTCTTTGGTGTTCTTCAGTGTTTCCCGGTGGTCCTCGGTTGCATTTGGTATTTTTTGGTATTCCTTGGGATTCATTGGCGTTCTTTGGGTCCTCTGTGTTCTTTGGTCCCAACAATTTTACATTTCTCCTCAATTTTTCTCTCGACCGACCAACGCAGGGCTCATTTTCCCCTCTCGGGAGCCTGGTGCAGAAGCTAATCGTTGCAGGACGATTTTATTGGCGTGCATCGAAAGCCAAGGCTCCAAGGAACGCGTAGAAACAAGGCCCATCGAGATCCGTCCCAAAACAAGCGAGATATTTAATTCCAAAGTCGAGGTAGTCCTTTTGTTGGGAGCCCTTGGCGAGGGGTCAGGGCTGCCAGGAGAGCGGCGCAGGTTTTATCGCTTTATTCTCCTCTCTCTCTCTCTCGATATAATTCTCGCGGCTGCGAATATTGATATTATCGGCGATACGAATCAATTACTGGGCGATGAAAAATTCACGATAAAACAGAAGAAAATAAAATGACCGTTTGGTCTCGCTTGTTGAAGGAAGATCAAAGGTCGTTATTTATTCAGCTATTGTAATTATTGATCCTGAATGGAGGACGGAGGAGGAACTTAATAAATCACGGAGCGGATATGTCGGTTAATCAACCCGTCCGATTTGTTTTTGTATCCTTTCTATTTCAAGTGCGACGGAGAACGAGCGCTTTTTCTGTTTTACGATTATAATTATTGTAGTTATTCGGGTGTACGTTTTTCATTATACGATGAAATTAATGATTCCGTTTGAAATACACATTTGAGAGGGTTTTATCGATTAGCAGAACTCCCGAAATGGAGGTTGAAATATGATGGAGGGATTATAATGCTTCTGAAGTGAGAGCAATGGATTTTCAAATATTGCGCCATATTTATACCTCTTGCCCTTACTTCCGGCAAGTTTCCTATCAATTCTAACAGCAATGGAACTCAAAACTATACAAAAAACTCGTCAACTCAATTCCCAAACGCGACCAAAAGATTTCTCCAAAAAGAATAAACCACTCTAACTTCGCTATCTCCAACACTTTCGATTATTTTCCATTTTCTTCCGCCATTGTAAAAATGAAAACAACAGAAATTCCAATTTTCCACAATCAATACCCACCTTCTATCAGAAAACTTTGAAGATCGAAATAATATAAATCCTCATTTCCCACAATCACCGCCACCCGATCGATCTACGCACAGTCATCCCTTATTAGCAATTTTTCAAAACTCCCCCGCGTTCTCCAACCAGAGAGAAAATACCTGGAACAGCTATCGGCTCGAAACTCGACGGGACAATTTGAAATAACCAATTACACCCAGGCATAATTCAACGTTCGCCATTCAGGCAGAAAAACGGACCCCGAAATCGTTCTCCCTCGAACGAGGGTTGTGAACCTCGGCCGCCCGTTACTTGTTCGGAACTAACCCGCGCGAATAACGGGTTTCACGGTAAAACGGACTAATTTTCGGCGAAAGGGAAAGGAGGATAACGTGAGTCTTTGTCGTGAATTACAGGCGAAATGCATCCGGCTCGCGGGCTCTGCATTTGACACGTTCGCCTCGCCGAAAATGTCGTTCCAGCCGGCGCAACGATAATAATCCATGCTCTGTTGCATGCGTCTCGTCGGCGAACGATTTGTTGGGCTGGAAAGCGTGTTCAAACGCGGCAAAGCGAATTACGAAGATAGAAAAACACCGGACAGCCTTCGCCATTGGTTTTGGTTAATTGTCAATGGCAATTAACACTGGAACTACCGCCGTTAAATCTATCATATTTCAAAATATTAAATAAGTACTTTGAAAAAGGAGGGATCAAGAGGCGGAGAAGATAATCGATTCGGTGATTTATGTTTCTTTAAGATAGACATAGAATATTTATTCTAAGACTCTTCTCTAAACTTGGAGAATTTTTGGAAAAAATCGTGTACCAGTCAGTTTGACTGGTTTGGTAGTTCTAGTGTTAATTCGGAACGACCGACCAGCCCGAATATGTTTCGAGGGCGCTGCGAAAAGAAGCCGAGGTTCGATCAACCTTTGTTTGGTCATTAACACTATTCCTACCACGACCGGTCAAATGAGCGTTTTTAAAATTTCGATTAGAATTTCCTGTATACAACGTAATTGAATCGCCTTTAAACTTCACGACTTTTCCTCACATATACGTATAATACATTCACATTATAATACATTTTTCAATATCCACTTCTTTTTTTACTGTTCATTTTCTGGGAAAAAATTATCATTTGACAAATTCACCGGTTGCGGTAGGAAAAGGTATACGTGAAGTGTCGGTAGGAATAGTGTTAACCCTTTGAGGACTACTGACGCATATATGCGGTCTGAGAAAAAATCTGATTATGGCTTATCGAGCCATGTATTGATTAGTATTGAAAAATTGAAAGGTAACCGTTGAAATATGATTCTGCAAAAACTAATGTATAATTCGGATACATTAACACTTCAACTTTCTGACAAAAAAATAGTTTTTGACCGCCAAATAAATGATTATCTCTCAACACTCCAAAAATTCTCCGTCCGCAAAGGGTTAATAGGCGCGCGAGTGTCAAACTCCATCGATAATAATTAAGAAAAAATCTGCCAGAGCTGACAGAGGACCTCCTGCCCACTAATTGCACGTGAATTGCTGGCGGTGAATTTCCCTAGGCCCTCCTTACCCATCGTTATCTCCAATATCGTTTTTATTCTCCTCCAAAATCCCCCCATCGATTTTCCATACACGTTATCGACAGTACGGAAAATTGATTTACCTCTCATCCTTGAAATGTCATTTTGCCACAGTGTTCGGCTTTCTTTCCCATGCAAACTAAGCAGAGAAAAATACGAGGCGGAAGTACACACGGAATCCCGTGCAGCGAATAGGTTCGCGTGAACGATCGAAGATTCACGGATTCAGATTCAATATGACGAATCATCTCTATTCGGATACGCGACGCTTTTCCGTGGGAATGCGACACGTGTACCATACACACGTGGATAGACTCTCCTCGGTCTTGTTGGCCAGATAGATTTTTCAATATCCTACACCGTTGGAATATCGAAAGTATCGCCTTATCGTGCGACTTATCGAATAACCGAAACCTTCCGGCGTGACGGCGCCGGTGATTTTGATGGATTTACTCGCGCGAGCTAAATTACGATCGTCTAAAGTTACTCTTTTAAGGAACATATTCCCCGGGGCTTTTGAAATTTCAACCCTGGTGCTACGGTCATTCTATGTAACCGAAATCGAGCGGTAAACTTGGAATATAAAATTTCCAACCCTTGCATCATGTTTCCCCCGAGACTTTGAAAATATAGCTTTTACTTCCGATCGGAGAAACGTCGGATTAGTTTCCATAACAATTTCAAAACGATTCGCAAATTCTCGTATATGTAAGCGGTTTATTTTGAAAGTGGCGTAAGTCTCACTTTCCTCTTTGACCCTTTGAGGAATAGCGACGCATATATGCGGCCTGGGAAAAAATGTAATTATAGTTTACTGCCGCTTGTATATACAGTTGGAGTTGAAAAATTGAAATACAACCGTTGAAATATGATTAAACAAGTGGCAATTTATAATGTATATGGATTAACGGTATAACTTGCTGATAAAAAGGTGCTCTTGTAGCGCTAATTGAATGGCTATCTCTCAATATTGAAAAATATCTCCAAAGGGTTAACCCTTTGCGGACGGAGAAGTTTTTAAATATTGAGAAATAAAGATTTCTTTGGCGATCGACTTTTTATCGGAAAGTCGAAGTGTTAATGTATAAACGTTGTAAATTAATATTTGCGTAATTCCATTTCAACTGTTAAATTTCAATTTTTTAACTGTAACCGTGAACATGTACGCCAATAAACTATAACCAGATTTTCTCACATACCACATACATAAACCTCGATAACATCATGAGTTTCCCTCGATAAATGCAGCATGACTATCCCCTCCACGTAGGGGGATTCCCCTTGGCGAACCTCGACGCCCGTCGAGGGAGCAGTGCAACATGATACCACCCGAATGCATCGGTGAGGCAATACTAACTGGAAGATCGGCCGTTTTCATTTTTGATTTTCTTTTGTTTAAACCTTTGCTATCGTATTTGTGAGATTTTTCTGATTAAAATGATACCAAACACGATATAGTTTGAATTATATTTACTTAACATTTGATAAATTTACTTACTATTTACATAATTCAAAGTATATCGTGTTTGGTATCATTTTAATCAGAAGAATCTCAAAAATGCATTCGGAAATGTTACATTTTTGCATTCATCAAATTAATTGGAACTTTTATTAAAATAAAGTTTTATTAGAAGGAACTTTTATTGAAAAAGTCACTTATGCCGCTTTCAAAATAAACGGCTCGCGTAATAAGTAGATTAATTTTTCCATGTTCATCGACCTCTCGTGCTCTTCTTCGGAATTGCATAATACTTCTTGCACTTTTACCTCCATCTCCTAGACTAAACGAAACGTAGATTCTTCTCGTACATTGTAATCTAACAGGGTCCTGCCACCTAATTGTTCTCCAGTAAAAATTAATCTTCCTTGATCCGCTCTTGCCTCCTTATCTTAGATTTTGACCTTTGCATCTCCGATATTATCGAACGCTCTAAATTCAAGAATCAGAGTTTTCCCCGTAAACGGCAACATAAAATTGTTTCTCGTAAATCCACACGATGACCTGTTACCCTCGATGGCGTACTATTCCGCAACTGCGGCACGCAAACATGGAGAACGAGCGAAAGAAAAATTTGTAAATTCAACGTAACCGCGAATTGCACTCCTGATTGGTTCGTCGAGGTTCATATACCTCGAGGTATATACATAGAGGAGTATATATACATAAAAGCGGTATATAGCGAAGTTCGGGAAGTAGTGCCGTCTACAGGCTCAGCCCTGTACTATTCCAGTGCAGTCGCCACCTGATCGAAAAGCACCGCGTATCTTCTCCCGAAATTTCCCGTATTTCGACGCTGCGAAACGACGAAAAATCACCTTCTCTCGCACTTCCAAGCTCGTAAGTACAATCACGAGACATCAGTGAATCCATACGTTTTGCTTTCTATGAAAGAATTTCACCTGTATCGTCACCACTCGGTGGAGACTCTTCGAGAAGATGTGGAAGGTGATGACACGTTACCGAGAACCTTGACCTTACTCAACGTGAAATATTCCTAGATTGCTTAAAAATACGCTGTGATAGAAGTGGAATTCGTCTTCGTAGACGTTTAGCTGGGGGAAAAAAGGCGCGTAATGCGGTAGAATGCGCGAAAGAGGTCGATAACATCGCGCGCCCGCGCAATTCTTGCGTTTCTTCCGCAGACTGTGTCGGAGAAAAAAGGAATAGGAGGAAGAGCCTGAGACACGTCGTGGAGCTGCAGATCGTCGACGATACACGCGGCTACGGCCGGAAATCAAATCCGGGAAGCTTTATATTTTCACTTTCTGCATTTAATTCCGGTGCATCGATGGGAGAGAGAGAGTTTCTTCGTGGTGAGTGCCTCTGCCCGGGAGAAATTTTGTGTTATCGATCAGCTGCGAGGGACGCACTCGCCGAAAGATATCTCTACGCGCTATCTCGTGAACAACCCGTTGCATTCGCAGTTCGTTCGTCCTGCACTTTCGTGCTTCGGTCTCAATAGAGTGACGAGAATTCCCGTCTGCATTTTGGATGCTGCCCGGATAGAAAGCAATTAATATTCTGAGAGTGCATCGCGAGTGCATCTCGGGTATTGTAAGTTCTTGCGCAATACTTTTGCATCGGTTGCATGAGAATGTCGGGAGTAAATTCTTCGTTCTTCGTAATGTCTTGAAGCACACTTTGAAGTAAGGTTGGCTGGGATTATGGTTGAAATTTCTGCACGAAAATTCGGACAGGGAAGGACGTTCGAGAAAAATCGAGAGTGACGATTGGTCCCCTCCTGCACCTTCCAATCAATAATTTTTAGCGATGTAGGAGCATTCACGAGCCTTCAGGTGGCTCGTTTGTTTTTTCGCAGCTTGGTCGATTATTTAAATAATTTTCCTGCTTGCATGAATATTCTTGAATTCCTCGTTTCATAACGTACTTAAAGCTAAACTACTAAGGCGTTCAAAACGACTGGTTAGTAATTTTTTCGAAAAATGGCCCAAATTGATATAAGAATCACGAAGCAAATAATCCACCTGAGTCTTATAAAACCTGAATTAGTTAATTTGACAACTTTTCAACCTCTTCGTTTCTCTTTTGCCGATGTAATTAATCAGTGTTTTAACGCTAAACTTACTAAGGCGGTCAAAACGACCGCTTAGTAATTTTTTCGAAAAATTGCCCAAATTGATAGAAGAATCACGAAGCAAATAATCCACCTGAGTCTTATAAAACCTGAATTACTTAATTTATCAAGTTTTCAACCACTTAGTTTCTCTTTTACCAATTTAATTAATCAATGTTTTAACGCTAAACCTACTAAGGCGGTCAAACCGACCGGTTCGCAATTTTTTCAAGACGTTCCCCAAATTGATAGGTCAGCGATAAATGAAATAATTCACCTTATAAAAGCCAAATTACTTGATAGGTCACCCTTTTCACCTCTTAATTCCTCTTTCTCATCTTCACTCGTCGATAGATCAATGATTTTCCGTATCTTTACTTTCTCCTCAGCGAGCCCACGTAAATTAATTTTGAATTTTTCCCGCGCCTTTTTTACCTGTCTCTTTTTTTCTACCATTTTTGCTCCCGAAGCAATGGAATTTTTCGTTAAAAGAGTTCATTCGGGGTTCGATGACCGACGTAATTTCCGGTTCTCTCCTCCCGCGGCAGAATGATCACGCGGACGAGTACATATTATCATTCACCCTCGTGCATCCGACAAATGCTCTTTTTACGAGGGTAACGATTGTTCCGCAAATACAAACGTAGCTGGCGGCGGTCTTGTAGCGGTACGATTAGTTTCCTCTCGCAGCCAGAGAATTTTCGGGATTCGCGCGAAACCGTTTGTTCTGGCGGTTCATTTAGATTTCATTGTTGGAACGAGTATACAAATGCAACGTTTTTGTTGCACCGTCTATGTAAATTCCTGGTTCCGTCTCGTCCGAACGTACGTTTCGATTATTTAGATACAAACTCGAAGTACGCACGCGATTGTTTACTTTCTATCGCGAGCACTGCTTCGAGAGGAATATTTTTCTTGTAGAAACCTGCCCAAGATGTGACTGGACTATTTTAAAATATATTAAATTCTTTGCTATTAATTTGATGTAAAAGAGGCACGAAATGGTGGCCAGAAACTATGAGAACGATTAAAAACAATTTCTACGATGTGTATTTATATTGTTTCTAAGAGAATCAATATCAATTTTGAATAGGCAAGAGAGTTATTTTACTTTTAAATTGGAGTAGTTTAAATGTCCAGAGACTTCTGGGGCGCCCTCTGTAAACACTGGATAATGGGCGGCAAAACATGCGACTTTAACCCTGCTGTTCTGTAGCCTATACGACCCGAAATGAGGATTATGTTTTAACAGATGCTACGTTTTTGAGTATTTGTTTCTGATATTCAATGAATTTAAACTTTACATCCGACAGTTTCTATATTTCACATTTGTCAAGCATGAGCCTTTGCTCGTCAAGTTACTGTGACTCGAAGGAACACGAATGTGAGGTGTAAATGAGAAC
This sequence comes from Cerceris ruficornis, assembly GCA_963989415.1. Taxonomy (NCBI): domain Eukaryota; kingdom Metazoa; phylum Arthropoda; class Insecta; order Hymenoptera; family Crabronidae; genus Cerceris; species Cerceris ruficornis. The sequence continues at coordinate 15,730,729 of OZ022525.1, forward strand.
AGCAGGGTTTAATTATGTTAATTACACACTAACCTTTATTATCAGCTTGGATCCTGTTATCATCAGATGCTCGTTTAACTTCTTACAAGCAACTCCTCCAAGAAGGATAAATCCGCGATGCGAAAACAACCCACTCGATCCTAACCTCCAACGATGACACGTCCTTTCACATGGAAAACAGCGCGCGAATTTCACTGTCACCATAAACTTTTCCTCACAACAGGAATAAAACGTGTCGAATTCGCGAAAGAAATGTCGCGAATCGATATTAGCACAATCACGATAGCTCGAACCGTTTATTATTCCCGGCTTTAATCACGCGTCACGTCGACATTCCGGCGCGTCGTGAAACCGGAAGTGGGAGCTATTCCGCGCCTTCCTTTTCGAGACAATTTTCCTTCCCGCCTTTTCTCATTGCATTCAATTTACACTTCTTCCCGCTATCGTTTTCAACCGTGATTTTTCTTATTAATTCATCGATCGATGATCTGTCTGATCTTTCTATTGATCAATCGAGAGTTGTTTTTAATAATTTTGAAAGGGTATTATCAAATAAGTAATGAAATGTTCAATAATATTAAGAAAATGTTATTTGTTGCCTTGCAGAAAGAACAAAGTGACAAAGAAAGGACAGCGGGAAGTTCGACGTACAATTCCTTCCCGGACGATCTTTACCTGGACGATCAGGATCCTCTGGAAGGATCTGGACGAGGTGGCAGCGAAAGCCGTGACGATCTTGAAGCTTCCGGAAGTGGCCTGGGACCGGACGACGAGGACGGTGACGACGATCACGGTAATTGTTTCCCATATTTCGAAACTAAAAGAAATTCAGCCCTCTGCAATCACATTACCCCCTGTTTTAACTTTCTCTCTACGACTTTATTTTGAAAATTATCACCCGCAAAATACTATTTAGTAATATGCGTAGAAATTAATTCCACATCAAAAATATCTTAATACTCGGCAACTTTCTCTTTTTGCAAACAAAATTAATTTCTCTGAAGCTTGAAAAAGTCGTATATTTTGTATCACAGTGTTAAAAAGAAGAATAACTGTGCAATCATTTACGCCGATAAAACGTAATTGCAGGCATTTGTTTTTATATTTGGCATGTCCATAAAAACGGTGGGCAACAATGCTCTTTGGAAATCCGGTTGAATATCACGATCGGAATTTCATTAAATGCCAAGATACCGCCGATAAAATTTTGTAGCCGATATTTAATTTTCACGAGGCTCCTATGCCGAGGTGAATCTATGTCGTTAAAACTTCCAATGAAGCTCATAAAGCGTACGAAATAATTCGAAGTAAAATAGCGAACTGGAATTTGGAATTATTCGTAAAACAAAATGATCACTTGACGTTCTTTCGTTACAGATTTCAACAACAACAATAGGATAGAACCGGTGCCCAACAGGCCAACAGAAACAAAACCACCTGTCGATGAGCCAAGTGTTAAAACTAAGGAGCAGGTAATTATTAACGTTCGCGTATGTAATTTTATTCAAATTTCTCCCCCTTTACAAATATCTCAATGTCCAAAGACATTTCGAGTAATTCATTAACCCTTTGAGGACTAACGACGCATATATGCGGCCTGAGAAAAAATTTAATTATAGTTTACTGCCGCTTGTATATACAGTTGGAGTTGAAAAATTGAAATACAACCGTTGAAATATAATTAAACTAATATAATTAAAATATCTCCGTCCGCAAAGGGTTAACCCCTTGCCGTACAATAAATTATTGCTATGCTATTAACATTGCATTAAGTTATACGTTATATCAAAAATCAGGGATAGATTGTTATTTTAGAAATTAATTCTGAGCTATTGCGAATTCAGTCGCAAAAGAAATGGTACGGCAAGGGGTTGAAGCATGTTCAATTGCAACTAAACAAATACTCCAGTTTTTACAACCGTTTGAAAAGAAAACAACGCTGAGTCGCGTCGACATAGGCGGACGTTAAGGTGGATTATTAGATTTGTTTGAAAACACGTACCTCCTCCCATGCAGCTGAATTAAATGGATTAAAGTGATTAAGCTGTATCCTATTTCCAGACGAACGTCGAGACTGTAAACCGACCCGACAACGAGGTCGATGTAATTGAGCCCTCGGGTATCGAGGACGACCACTCGGAGAACGCCGAAGACGTCCACGAGGTTTACATTATGAATCCGAAACACGAGGACCGTGCAAGCTCGTTCTTCGCACAGCCGGGTGTGCTGGCAGGTAAATCTCGAACAATCTGCGAAAATTATGCAATAATCTTACCAACTGCTTTCCCTTAACACTAGAACTACCGGCGTTAAATCTATCGTATTACAAAATATTAAATAAGTACTTTGAAAAAAGAGGAATCGAGAGGCGGAAAAGATGATCGATTCGGTGATCTATGTTCTTTGACATGGACGTAGAATATTTATTCTATGAGTTTTCTATAAACTTGGAGAATTTTTGGAAAAAAATTGTGTACCGGTCATTTTGACCTGTTGGTAGTTCCAGTGTTAATTATCACTTCCCGTTCTACTGCTATGCAGCTAGCACCAGATCTACCAAGCTGGCTCGAAGCTACTTGCTCCAAACGCATTGCAAATGCTGCTGAACTTTCTAGACGTTGTTTCTCCGTCATTTTTTACATATATCGTCGATTAACACGTTAAGCGCCACGCCGGTTCGTAGGGACCGGCACTACACTTCCCATTTACGCTCTTTATAGGAAAGGTATCTTTCTGTTTGAATAAAGTACATTAACTTTTGATAAAATGGTATATTTCTTACTTAAAAGTAATTATGGATCGTTCAGGAGCGATAGCGTAGCTTAGGTAAAAAACCTAACTTTTTGAACATAAGCGAGAAATCAACGTCCGGTCCCTAGTGACCGGCGTGGCGCTTAACACTAGATGTACGGAAGCCGTCAAATTGACGGGTTCCTATTTGTTTTACAAACATTTCTCAAATTCACAGAGACGCTGTACAGTAGATATTTCGCGTGTATTTTACAATACAATAATGACCTAACTAATTACCATCTTATCCGCATCATCCCCCTTTTTCCAAAGTCCTTATTTAACACTAGAACTATCGGCGTTAAATCTATCATATTTCAATATATTAAATAAGTACTTTGAAAAAGGAGGAATCAGGGATGGAAAAGATTCTCGATTCGGTGATTTATGTTTTTTAAGATGGACATAGAATATTTATTCTGAGACTCTTCTAGAAACTTGGAGAATTTTTGCAAAGAATTGTGTACCAGTCATTTTGACTGGTTTGGTTGTTCTAGTGTTAACATATTACAATATAATAAATTTTACGTCCGTAAATCTAGTGTTAACGTGTTAATCGCCAGTAGATCTAGTGATAGACCAGATACTGTAAACTCGTATAAATATGTCTGCTGTAAATTTCGCAATCGTTGAACAATCATCCCATTAAATTGCAGCGGTGATCGGCGGCGCAGTGGTAGGATTGCTCTGTGCAATCCTCGTAGTGATGTTCATCGTGTACAGAATGCGCAAGAAGGACGAAGGTTCGTACGCCCTGGACGAGCCAAGAAGGTCACCGGCGGCACAGGCTTTTCCTAAGCCTGGCGCGCCCCATCGTAATCGAGAATTCTATGCTTGAGGCGACAGAGCCGAGCAGGCTTTGACACCGCGGAGTTCTCTCGTCCCACGATGCCAAGCCGAGAAAGATGATGTCCTTCGACCGAATTAACGCGCCGCCGACGACAAATGACAGCTGGAATCTCCCACGAGGTTGACACTATCCACCGTCGACCGTCAAAACCGCGATGAGATTCCTTGGCAACAGAAGCAACGGCCATCGATCGCCTCTTTTGATCCTCGATCGCACACTTTATTTCTGCTTCCTTTCATTCCTACAGGCAGCTTTGAAAGCAGTCCGATATATTCGTGTCGATAGACCTCAAGTGACTTTTTCATCGTATCTGGAGAATCTCTCTCGTTCTTTTCCCTTCAAGTATCTCCGAATTCAATTATTTCCTGGCAGCTCTGTCTCGTCTCTATTCCTCGTGTTATCCGCACGACGGTCACGAATGGAATTCGAGATCAAGATTAGTCGACACGCGACCGTTCGAATTCTTTCGAGTTCGATGGATCTACCGAAACCCTCCCTCGACCCCTTGTACAGTACATTCCTCTTAATTTTATTTTTCTACGCTTCGACAACCACCTCTGAACAGTGTTAATCGTAGGTAAAAAAGGTAGTCGGGTGATGACGTTACTCGTGTGTCATTGAATTCCTCGTCGGTGAGGTCGCAACAATTCCAGATGCATTTACAGCATGTTTCAAAGCGTATACGTATTTAGGCGTATGTATACGCCTTTCCCTGATAACCCTCTGTACAGGACTGCGAGAGCGAAAATTCGTGGGCGATAAACGCTGCTGGTATATATCGTTAATCATTCTGCCTCTATGGTGGAAGGAGGGAAAGAAGAAGGATCGTTACACGTCGTAATTTCTTCTCAGTGTCAATCGCGTGAACTGCGACCTCGTTTATCAGCATTTTCCCTTGCGTCATTTTTATTTCATTTTTTATTATTATCATCAAACGATAACCGATGATTTTAATTCTCTGGCGAGCCACTTTGATAGATCGATACGTTCTGTTTTATATTCAAACTTCCCGCGGAATTGTTAGAGTCTCGGATTTTATAGATTCCTTCTTTTAAATGCAGAAATGCCAATTTTAATAGAACTGTTAGTTCAAATGTCGATTTATGCGAGGAATGTGTGACGAAGAATGATTGTCATTTGGCAGGGTTTGGCATTCTTGGAAAGCTGTAGAGGAATGTTACGCGAACTTTTAGTTTCATGTGTCTTTACGTTTCCCAAGGACTTAATACGATGGAGAAGAAAGTTAGATAATACTCGTGTGAATGAATCGTATCGAAACGATAATTCCAGAATTTGCATTTCGTCAAACAGGTGGATTTTCATCGTAGAACTGTATTTTTGGATTTCAATTGATGCTGAAATCGCGCGTTCGTACGATGAATTCGCGAAAATCATGATCGATTACACATCAATTGGAATCGTTCGTTTTCAGCATAGATGTCACAATTGTAACGGTGTAAAGTTAGTTTGAATTTTACGTATAAATTAGTATCTCCAATGATGGTAAAGAATTTTTCTCCGATTTTTCTTTGTTAGTAATTCTTTTTTCGACGAACGTCAAAGAGCACAAACATAATCATGATGTTCCTATTTGTAAGGTACTTGTGTCTGTCTTTGAAAATTATTTATTCTTAGCGTTAACGAAAGTCAGATCTTATCTATTCGTCATTAATAATTAGGCTTAAAGTTTACGACGTATTTTTCACTTCGCTCGAGCATTTAGATAAGTATAAAAATCCGCCTTCGTTCGATCGAAAGGAAAGCAAACTTTCGCTCGGCCATACGAAAGAACAATACAAATGAATCCATTTACGTAGAAGAGATAATTACCGGTAATTTCGAAGCAACGCTCTACGACGTCGATACGAGAATAGATCGAATCGAAGCTCCCTTAAAAACCAAACCGTGGAAAATCGTACGAAGGTTGCACAGATTGCCATGTTTTTAATATTTAAAAAAAAAGGATAGAAGTCCCCAGCGTGCCATTTTAAGCGCAGTAAACGACATTTCCGGCGGCCGTTACGTTCGATTTTCCGGCGGGATATGAAATAAACGCAAGAGGACCGGAAGCGCGCGTCTTTGTATGTTCGAATATTCGAGAAATCATTTCCTCCTTCCACCCGGACGATAAGAGAACGAGTATGCATTACTTAAGAAGAAAGGCTTTTCTTCTGTTGGTCGAGAGATTTCTAATTGCCATGCAAACAAAAAAAGGACTTTCACATTTTGCGGGTGTTTCAGCGAGAAGAATCCTCCTCCTAGCCCGACAAAGGAAAAACAAGAAAAAAAAAACAATACATATATATAGTGTACACGCATACACAGAAAAGAGAAATACGATTCTCCGTCTCTCCGACTGAAAGATACGCGTATGCCATATTAAAAAGACGAGAAAGAGAAGAAAGGAAAAATGATAAAAAAAAAAGAAAAAAGAGGACACGTGTATGTCTGTTCGTTCCAAGATTTTTCTCCGCGATATTCATCCTACGATCGATCGGTATCGCGGAGTGCGTCGTAATAATTTATTGACTTTTTCACGTAGGACCAAATCGATTTACCTTTCCCTTCTCCCCCTCACGTTTTTCCTAGACTATTGTCTTGCTTTCCTCTCGGTTCTTTTTTATCGACCGAGGTTGATATCCGGATGATCCTCGAACTTCTTCGGGATATTGTTTCGATCGCGCGTCTCGATTTCTTTTCCCAGGTAGAACGAAACGCCGATCGTTAATTATCTCAGTCGTCTGTCTCTCTTTACTTTTTGTCGTTTGTTTGTTTTTTTCCCCCCTTTCCTATGCATTTTTGCATTATTCATCATCGTCATTCGATATTAGGAAGGATTCTAAATCTGTATGGAAGTTATCGATAGAATTAGAATTGTATTGAAAAGGGATTACGTCGAGTGAACTTCGAGAACGTTTAAAAATTGTACATTTCTGTTTCGTCTTTCGTAATATCAACGTAATGTCACGTGTAACGAAATGTTTCGTATGTTTTACTTTGATAATAAAACTCTTCATTTTATCACTCGGTTTCCATTTAAGTCACCCTGTCGATTAATATTAACGTTGAAGGTTTTTCTTGGCAGAAGAAATTAAATAAATGAATTATGTATCGTCGATACCAATAAGTTAATTCGATGTGGTGAATCAGAACTTCTCAAATAATTTTATATATACGATGTTACAAACTTGATAATATCTTATATATAATATTATGTCATTATACTCTGTGCAATAATAATAATATGAATTTTATCTATACAGAACGTCGCATTTATTGTCGCCCAATGCCAGCGCAATTGTCCTTTATTATCGGCTCGATAATTGTTTCAAAGTTCGCGTTAGCTTGATGAATAATATCCATTTTGAAATGAAATCTCAGTGGTAATCAATGGTAATTTATTTCATTTTTATTGCAATTCTTCATCTTTACGATCGACGTTGTTCTACCTGGGGATCATGGTGAAACGAGAAGCCTTCTTTCGTAACGTTCGAGGCGTCGAGTCGAGAAATGAAACTAAAATATATCACGCCGATACTGCCATGTACTACGTAAGGAACACCGATTTCGTACGAAACTATCGCGAATCCGCCTTATAATTCATCGCCACGTCCTTGTCGACCCTCGTCATTTCTGCCTCGATTCTTTCCTCCGTGTTTTAGACCCTTTTGTACAAAATCTGCATTTCGTTCATCAGATGACAATGAAAAAAAAAATACGAGAACAAAATGCGTTACGGGCAAAGCGTTTGATTTTATGGTTGCATCGTGAACTTGAAAACAGCGGAAACGAGTAGGTATCGCACGTTGCTGGAAAGAAAGACGAGTGGAAGTAATTCAAGTCTAATTAGACTGCAAATGAGACATTTTTTATCACAGCTGTTTTTCATGCTCACATTGAAAGATTTACGTGCACTAATCACATCAGATAGGGGTCAGATTGCTAATTAGGGGGCACGAGCTGAAATCTCCTAGCATTTATGGAAAGTTTGAAATTTTTCCACCATGGAAGCCACCTAAAACAGTGGGCTCTAGGTGAAATAATTCGGACTTACGGTGCCATGGTGCGTACGGAGATAATAAGAGCTACGACCCCTAATCACGGGACACGAATTAAAATTTCCCGCCTTCTATGGGAAATTTGAAACTTTTCCTATGCAATATGCCCACCATAGCTTCGATGGTTCGCAAGCCACCTAAAACAGCAGGCCTTAGGCTAAATGACCATACCTATTGCATCCGAAAAAATACAAAACAATTCAATTGTCTCTCCATTGCCCCGGCAGACTTCTTTCCAGCACCGTGGAATTTCCTAAATCGCTGATCACGTAATAAACGTCAGATCAATATCGATATTTCCTCGTCACACCTTTCGAGTCGATCTTATCAATCGGTGAAATAGCTCCAGGCTATTTTAGAAGCTTATTTATAAAGAATTTAGAGATTTCTAGAGTAGAAATAACGATCTACGTGGTAACGAAGAAAATTAATTAACGAACATTGATAAGATCGGCTCGAAGGAACGACTCGAGCGCGCAGACGTTTTCAAGCGTACCGGAAACGGTGAAGTAGTCATACGATAAACAGTAAAACAGTGATACGATAAAAATACGCGTGGACGGTTGTACAATTGAATTAAACGGACGTGTAAAGTAACGAAGGAATTTTTCTTCTGTACATATTGACCAAGTATCGTCCTTTCGTGCACTATTAAAAATTATGAACCCACGCACGTAATTACACGCTTTGCCCTTGACAATTCTAAACTGATTAACATCCGCCGTCAGTTGACGCAGTTTAATGAGAAATGAATTAATTGCCGGCACTTGTGCACGTGCACTAATGAGATATTGATTTTACAATGACCTTCATGCTTTCGTTTCAAGTCGAACAAAAGATATTTAACTCTATGCGGTCCGACGTTACTTTTCGATTATTCGTCTCTTTCGAGTACAAAGTGGATATCGATGAATTTCATTGCGATTTTGTAGATAAAACGTGACGAATCGGTTTACAGGATTTCTTACGGGCCGCGTAGAGTTAAGGACGAGGGGACTAAAAAGAAAAAATAAAGAATTGTAATAAGGATAGTTACGGGAAGGATACTAGTAATGATAAATTAGGTTTAATGATAATTATGACCGATCGAACGTCTTTATCATTCTCGTGATTTTTGTTAAGCGGAGAAAAAGAAAAAAGAAAACGTTTCGATTTGATTATTAAATTTAGAGAAGGAAATCGAGTTAAATTATATATAAATATATATATAGAAAATATACACTCACGTAAACACGTACACAAACACGGAATTACGAGTACTGCGTTTGCTTCCCCCGTGTCTTTTCTTTACGATCTTTCGTTGTATCTTTCCCCCTCTCTTTCTTTCCGATCTTCGTTCTTTCTTATTTCGATCTTCGTTCATTCTTATTTCGCCCTTTCCTCCGAAATGCCGAAACTTTTACCTCGAAAAACCTGCGCCCCGTCTATCTTTCTCCCCTGCCTTTGAGAATTCCTCTTTGCGTTCCGCAAAGCAGAAAGAACCTGGAAATTGAATCGTAATCCTTATTGTAATATTAATGGTACACGACATAGAAAAAATTGTTTGTTAGATAGTAATTAATTGTCCGCGTGACGATGCGGAGAATGGCGTAAATGCTGTCAAAGGGTCGCTCGAATTTATTGCAGGAATGCATAGACCAACGTTCTTAGAAAAAAGTATATTGTTGCCACGTTAAAACGATATTAGACTAAATTGTATTCATTTATTAAAGAGACCGGAAGGTAATGTCGTTTTTTCACATTAAATTCAAACAAAATAAAGCAACAAGTTTTTACTTTTAATGAATGGAGGCCGCTGAAAAATTCAAATTTCTTTCCTCTATTTTTTCCCTCCCGTTATTACTCGCCCGTGAATTTAATTGCCCTGTAAAAATATCGGAGACGTTGAACATTCCTTACGTAAACGATTATCTGCTGTGTAATGCTTGCCGCGTTAAAAAAAAACAAAGAGCGAGAGGCGTTTGACACAGAGACGCAAGAAAGTGGGAAGGAAAAGGTTTAATTGTTCCACATCTTCACGCGGCTCATTTAATACTCGAGAGACGCTGTCTACGTTCTATGCGAAAAGGAAAAAAAAATAATACTAATTGTAATGAAATCATATTTTATAAGAGGATGTATTCCGTAAGACCGCTATAGCAATGAGAGATCTGTCTAACGTTAGACAAGAGAACCCATAGGCCAGGTGAACGAATGAATAATAATAATAATAATAATTTTAAAAGTGAATACAATTAATATTTAATGATAACTATAATTAACAACGTTATTTTTTAAGTGTAAGTATTGTCAACCCCTATCCTCCCGTTGTCCCGAGCTCTCCGTTAATGGAATATATTACATATATGTGTATATATTTATGTCCGTGCACGCATATACATGTATATGTACTTATATATATATAAAAATAATCGCCCGCGAATGCAGTAAACCGTGGAATTTAATTTTTCGAGCTCCCCTTTGCATTTTTACTTTTTTCACTTTGCCGATGTCGAATAGATTATCGAACGGATCTATAACGATGTCGAATAGATTGTCGATCCATGTTCCTTAACGAGAAGAGGCGAAGAAAAGGAATGGTAATTGAAGAAATAGTAAAAGATGAATAATTAAAGAGACGATATTAACTGTTCTTCCCCTTAACGAAGCCTGAGAGATGAAACGTGTCGTATTACCGCTGTCGCGGGCGCTTGTGTTAATGACACGTTATTATTATTAACAGAAATTAATAATAATTGCACTATGTTAGTATGGTAACAAAAACAATACTGTATGTCGTCGCTCCTATTCTGTAAATAAACACTGTACCGTGTAAGGGAAAATGAAAGAAATACAACCTGAGAATGCTTTCTTTGAAACTTTGGAAACAAACTGGTTTCGCCGAGTGGAACGCAAACGAGGGGAAACTACACGCCTGTATCTGTTACATGTCCTATGTAGCTTTATTAACACCAAAAATACATAAAAAATATTTTCTCTCTTCTGACTATATGGAATGTTCGAGTAAATATGCTCACCGGGCTTGTAGAAACGACGATCAACCTTTACCGGAACTCGAATTTGCGCATCTTTTGGTATTTACATCGGTGATTTCGTGAAATTTATAAAAATCAGTAAATCTATACAACGATCATTGTCCGGAAAGATCGTCGGTGTGCGCTTAACTTAGTTGAAGAAACAACACTAACGAAGATTGCACGTAAAAGTGCTTTTCATAAAAGCACATACATTCGATTGTCCTCGATGGAAATTGAAATAAAACTTTCACATACATTCGATAACCCGTTTTACTCGACGAAGTAAAACGCTTCTGTTCCAGCAGATTCCTCCGACGTATTTATTCTCATTGCACGATAATGTAACTTTAACAATGGCTCAACATTTGAGACATTATATGCCGGAAACGGAAGTAACGATGTACTCGCGTTTCACGACACGGAAGACATCAATTAAGATGGCAAGAACGTTGCTCCACGTACGAAAAGGAAATATATTCACCGGACACTACTAAAGTAGCCTTTCAGGTTACACTATTTGAAACGACGATATACCGTGATGCATTTCTCAACGTTAACAATTCATGTATCATTTGTACACGTTCTAAGGTTTGTAAAAAAATAGATACTTCTTCTTCGACATACCGTCGACGGTATTAAAGGCACATATAACACCATTTTTTTCCAATTGACAATCGATCGGACACCCGTGTTTCGACGTTCATATCTTACATCGCGTTTCCAATATCTTTAACCCTTTGCAGCCCTATGCCGAGCTGTACTCGACACAGCTTTTCACTTCATTTTATTTTCTAACGATCTAATATCGACTTTCCAATTTCATGGTTTTGTAATATCACCTAAATATCTATCAGTACGTGCTAATAGATACTACTGTCGTTAAAAAAAATAACCAACGATAGAAAATGTGATATTAATTTCATTTAGCTCGCTAGAAATTTGGCAAAATAATTTGGACCGTAAAGGGTTAATCAATGAAATCTTCGCATGGAACGGTACAGGATGCCCGTATGAAATAGAGTCAGACTACCACGATCGGGATGCAGAAATTGCACTATAAGTTGCTCTTAAGGAGCGGCTTAAGATACTTCTCGAAGGATTGATTAACGCTTTCGTGATTAAGTGGGCTCTTCATTGCCTCGTCGTAGAGTCGTTGATAAACATTGCCGTCGAAAGCGCCGAGAGCGGAGGAAAGGATTTCATCGCGGATATCGAAACCGTCGACAAGACCAACGGCATTCGGACGGATAGCTGCGAGTAACTCTTCGAGACGTGCTTGCAGTCTCGGCACGTCATCCTTCGTTAACGAGGAATACTGTAAAAAAGTTGATTAGCTTAATTGAAGCTTCAATTCATGTATAATAGCAAAGATGTTAATTCCATCGATATTAGGAATGACATTTGTTAGACTCACCCGAAGGAAGTCACCGAGTTTCTTCAAAATCCAATACAGAACATACATTTCACAAAGTTGCGACAACACCTTGTGCAGTTCCTTCGATAACGATTTCTTTTGTGCAACGCCCTCGATGAACTTCTGTACCATAAATAAACGACTATGAGCTTCCGCGCAGTATTGAAGCTCGATACTTGTTTCGTTGGAAGCGTCTTCCGGTGACATTCCCCTGCGCATTCTGCGATCCATATTTTCCGTCGCTTGGCGAATTTTTCTGTAAGACGACAACGAAATATCACCGATTCCGTCGACCGTACACTAAGGAATCTTCAATTCGTGCTAAATAGGTCGGTCGTTCAGCGTTTACTTTTTATTTTAAGCATCCTTGAATTAAAAATTTATCGTTTACTAAAAAAAAAACATACCCGGCAGAGACAGCTTGATAAGCGTCGATGATAAAATTCAAATCGTGCTTCCAAGGCCCTCGATTGGGATTTTTAGCATGGACAGTTAAATATTCCACGGTCGGTGGCAATTTCTGGCCTGAAACGGCTTGTTTCCACGATTTCACTAAGTATCTGGCAGTTTGCAACAGTAAAACTGTATTCTCCCCTTCGTATGTACAGGCAGCGGTGACTAAGCCGTATGTCGCCGGTAAATTGCTCGAATCCATGTAACCGTGTCCTCCGCAGGCCAGTCGCAGTTCCTCCACTGCATGTGCAACATCGGAAGATGTGACCGCTTTCAGACAGCATACCAGTGCGTGCAGCTGCAAAAGCAACGTTCTTTAGACTCTTTTGTACCGTGGTCACTTACGCGTTACCTTATTCATTAGGATTTTCGAAAAAAGAGGCGCGCGATCGACGAACAATAAATACCTCGGGCAACCTCACTAATTCACCCTGATCTAATTCAGCGGTAACGTTGTTGTACATTTCCCAGATCCAGTCTGCACACATTCGAATGCCGATACATCCAGCGATGTGCGGAAAAAGTTTATATTGTTGCGTTACATAAGAAATAATCTGCACCTCGGGTTCTCTGTAATGAGACGTCATATCAGTCATATGTGGTAACCTTTGCAACGTCGAGGGGACAGCGACAGTACGGAAGCACTAAACGATCATTCTTAGACTGCGGATTTTTATGCATTTATGAAAAACTTCAACACTGCTGCGGTACACAAAAAGCATAGAATGTAACAAAGTATCTGAAACATTCAAGGTACATCGTTCATTGGAATATTTCGTGAATGAAAGAAATCTCTACTTGGACTCTTCTTTCTCTGCGTTTATGAAACTTGAAAATTGCATAATTGCGGTGTGATTATTGCGTTTACTTACTCGGGATTTACTTGACACTGTCTCCTCACTGCACTGTACCTAACTGCAATGGTTGCAGCTTTCGACAAGTATGCGGACAGGTCCGCTAACAAAACCGTACGAACGAACATCATGGTTCCGTAGGTCAGCTTGTCCGTCGATGCTTTTACATACGTTCCATCTTCCAGCACCTGTAAAGTAAAGTAACAACTGTCGTGGAAGAAAAAATAGTAAAACAAAAGTTTCTTAGATATAACTCTTTCTCTTACCTTCGAATTCTTCATCAACATATTCTTACGAGGTATTCTAACATTATCGAATCCGAGGAAACCATTGTTAGTCGCATTCATTCCCAGCTTCGTGCCGATTTCTCCGAGTTTAATGCCTACGAGGCAGAACGCCGTTTTTCAGAAAACTTTCACTCGTTGGTAATAATCGAATCGTTAATTAAAACGTAAAATTTGACTCACTCACCCGGCATTGGCCTGTGAGTCTCTTCGTCCCGTAGTTGAACAATGAAAGGATGAATACCCTTGCATTCTCCATTCGTGTACAGCTGTGCAACAACCACGGCATAATTTGCAGTATGGCCCACTGCAAGGAAAAATCACAGGTATAAATATCTCTCGAATTAATCGAAGTAAAATACCTCGAAGATGAATTACTTCCATTCACAGCATATAATTAGCATCCACGACACATTTTACCGTACTTTAAAATTGTTATGTATTTACTCACATCCGCCAGGCCACCATTTGTACGACGTGAGAGTAGGACTATTTAAAATAAATTCTTTCGTGCTAGGATCGTACGTCGCTGTGGTTTCTAGGCCTCTGATGAAAGTCCCATGGCCGAGTTCAGTCTGAAAATTCAACAAGTGAAATTTTCCAATCTCTGCTGTGACTCAAAGTTCAAACCTATGTTCCAGAATAATTAAAATCAGTAGAAAAATATAATCGAACTGTATTAACACGTTGAATGCCACGGCGGTTACCGGTGACCGGCGTTACTGAATTCAATGAAATTTCAGACGACTTTTAAATTGTAATATTTACGAATTTTCTAATACAGTAAGTATTTAAATATTGACGTTTAAAAGTTAAAGTCCTGCTGACTGTATATCTATCTGTGCCTTTGCAATTTTCGCTTTGTAGAGATGTGATTTTAATAGAAGAACTTTCACTTCGGTAGAAACGATGAAACTAGCAAAATACCGGGACGGTCAACGTGTTAACCCTTTGCACTCCGAGTCATTTTGACTACCAGCGACTCCGCCAGTTGCCTTATCATGTCGCAGCACCGGCGACAACGGAGTGCAAAGGGTTAATTTGCAGATACGGTCACAAACCTGTGCATACGTCCCAATAATACTGCAGGACCATGCTTTAGATATCCAGTATGCCTGTTGCTCCGTATCTCCTTGTCCCAGAATCGACGGTATAAACATGACGTAATGTAGGGTCAATGGATTTCCATCCTTCAAAATCGCGGATCCCAACATCCCTCCCAAAATTTGCCTGCAAGACAGAAAATGCGAGATATTATAATGGAAAGATACATGACAGATTTAACGTTAACCCCTTGCCGTACAATAACGACACTCGTGACGCAATAAATGGAAAAGGAAATTTGGAGGTTTTTCGAAAACTATGAAATTAAATTTATCATTGAGTCACGATACGATGAAATGATTTCTATGCTTAACCCCTTGGCCTATAATAACGAGTGGCACTCGTGATGCGGCAGATGGAACAGGAAATTTTGAAGCTTCCCAAAAATGATGGAATTGAAGATATCAGTGGAACGCAACACAGTAAAATTATTCCTATGTTGTTAATAGTGCGTTAAGTTGTAAGATGTATCTGGAATCACTGATAAATTTTCATTTAGCAATTTAATTCTGAATTATTGCACGCACAGTCGCAAAAGTAATGGCAGCGCAAGGGGTTAATATTGCGTTAAGTTGCACGCTGTATCAGAAATCAGAGATGGATTGTTATTTCAGCGATTAATTCGGAGTTATTGCACGCACAGTCGCAAAAGTAATGGCAGTGCAAGGGGTTAATATTGCGTTAAGTTACACGCTGTATCAGAAATCAGCGATGGATTGTTATTTCAGCGATTAATTCTGAATTATTGCACGCACAGTCGCAAAAGTAATGGCAGTGCAAGGGGTTAATATTGCGTTAAGTTACACGCTGTATCAGAAATCAGCGATAGATTGTTGTTTCAGCGATTAATTCGGAGTTATTGCGCGTTCAGCCGGAAAAGAAATAGTACGGCAAGGTTTTAATAAATGAAAACAATCTTACGAAAGCGTCTCCACTCCGCCTTCGCCGGAATCCTGGAGTTCGCGAACTTTTTGCATGACCTTGCATCCTTTTCGCACTGCATCCTCGTATACCTCCTTGTGGCTCTTATATCTTGTCGGTATTTTATCCTGCAGCTCCGGATCGCTGAGGAAAAAGATCTCTGAAAAAAGAAAAAAACGGAATGCCAATGTTTTTCTTGAGGGTCGTCTGAGTTTCAAGTTATTTGCATTGTTTTTTATTTGTCACACGTTGCGAAATAATATATCGGGAATGAATTGTGCATGATAACAGCGAGATTAATATGTTGTCGGACGTCAATGAAGAAAAAATACATATAGACTGGTGCAATTTGAATGTATAAATATTAATAATTAAAAATTATGTTGCGCAGGAATACGTGCGAGGTCGTCAAACTAGTTCCGTTTGTTGCGTTAATTTATAAAGATGCTAATCCGTGCCGTTAAAAGGCACTAGGTAACTTTAAAATAATCGTGAAAATGTTTGCAATTATTTAACGTGCATTTATGGGCGGTAAAATCAAGGCTGCGTATAACAAGCTTTTCCCGTGATCTGCATCGATTATGCATAACAAGCAAAGAACAAAGGTACTTCATATTTTCTCATGGAGGCTTCTCTTTCTATCCATGTACATTCAAATTACGCGGGCAAATTGCAATACCGTTTAACATTAAAGCTACCGAGACACTCGAAATAACCAATTACCAATTTCTTTTAAAAGTTCCGCTAATTGATAGAGGAACCGTATGATAAATATTCCACTTTTATCTTATATAATAAAAGTTACTTAACTGATCACTGGATTCCTGTTCTTCCAAAGTACTAATTTAACACTAGAACTACCGGCGTTAAATCTGTTATATTTAAATATATTAATTAAGTAATTTGAAAAAAGGGGAATTCAGACGTGGAAAAGATGATTGATTCGGTAATTTATGTTTTATGAGATGGACGTAGAATATCTATTCTATGACTCTCCCATAAACTTGGAGAATTTTTGGAAAATATTTGGTAGTTCTTGTTTAGTTCTAATTTGGTAGTTTGGTAGTTCTAGTGTTAATACATTTAAATATAGTATATTTAAAAGCGGTTGCAGAAATTCATATTTTAGCAGAAATGAAAGCAACTGATATGAACGAATTAAGAATTTATTGGAACGCTGACATAGACAACGGAAAACACGCGGATTAAAGCGATATTTGCACGTGATTAAGTACGAATGAAAGTGCATACAGCAATTTCATTATCATTGAACAGCAATTGCATATGTAATATGTAATTAATATCTACACTATCTTGAATATTAATTGTTTACAATGATTCATAGTATAAATAACTATGCTCGGTACCGTGGCAACGATTCACGTAATGCAAAGATTTTATTATTTACGCGTTAATAAAAACACTAAAAATTCCAAGGACAAAGAAGAAGGATTGAAATGAATTAAGAAGAATAAAGATTAACCTTCATTAGTCCTTGCGGTCTCTTTCGCCCAAATCGAGATTTAATTTGACCCAAATCCAGGTAAAGTTATTATAAAGAAAGAGTAAAAAGAAACTTGTTCTTTTAAATAGAAACTCGACTACGAATCAGAAAAGAATTTAGCGACTTCAGGGTGATTTTTTTTCAAGAAGAACGAAGAAAGCTAAGAATTCATAGGAGCACAATCGAGTAGTACAGAATTTCTGAGAATAATACAAACTTGTTGGATCACTTCGATTGCTAAAGAGAAAGAAGAGGAACAGGAACTCAGTTGCATGACTTGCGGCGTGAAAAGCGAGCATTTATCCGATAAGCTAATACGATAATTATTCCCCCGTTGTTTCATAACTACTTTTTAGTGGTGACTTAACTATTATAACGATTTCACTGCGATCCTACAACACAGCGTTAATTCTAGCCTCGTTGCGAGGCTTTGAGATTATGTTAACCCCTTGCCACACGATAACGAGTGACACTCGCTTTGCTGTAAATTGGATAGAAAATGTTCAAGTTTTGCAATAACCTATTAAATTGGCAATATCAGTGAGGCGCAACGCGACACAATTATTTCTAGAATATTAATATTCGTTTTTGATATTACTTTTTTTTTTAATTTTGCGAAATATTATATTTTAATTCTTGTGAAACGGAAAGTTGCGTTTCTTTTGTAATCAAATTTGTATAAATCAAATAAAATGGTTTGTTTGAAAATGTTAAAAATAATTTTAAAAGCACTTTGAAAAAGAGAATCAACGCGTGAAAAAGATGATTAATCAGCTACTTTCGGTTTTATAAGATAGAACTAGAATATTTACTTCATGGCTCCCCTATGAATTTAGGGAGCTTTTAGAAAAAAATGGCTTGGTAGCTTTAGTGTTAAACATACTAATTAAGTAATTTTAAAAAAAGAGGCATCAAGCTGATGGATTTACTGCAAATGAGGCACCGTGTTAATCATGTATAAACGATCATATATCTAATCGCTCCGGGGAATTTGTTTTCGCTCTTCCGCTTGTAATTGCACGGTTAAAATTGCACTCGATAGTCTCGGAATACTTAAATGTTTACTTTGAAACGTGACAAGCTCGTTTACTTGGTAATAATCCTTCAACTAAAGTACAAAAGTATTTACAGAAAAATAAGTCGTTGACATTGTGTAAACTAAGGAGAATAATTTGTTAATTTTAAAAATAGAGGTAAAACTTTATTGTGCAACTTATTTTATCTAGTATGACACACTTTTTCTCATTATCGTAATTTCACGGCTGTCGCTATAATTGCATAGCTAGTTCGAAGCCAATAATACGTACAAAATGATTACAATGGAGAAGCAGCCTTCATGTGACAATACGCTATCGTAGAAAAATTCGTTAAACGTTATTTTAACACCGTCGAATGTCCAAGGTATTTCGTGCAATCAGTAACTTCTCGGAAAACAATAGTTATCGAATCGGACGCACGTGACGTTTCAATCAGCTTTATGTATCGTTATCGTGGGCTCAATATAAATAGATAATTAATAGTGAAAAGGAAGGAAAATCCAAATGTACGAAACTTCCGATCTTATCGGATCTTCCGATCTTCCGAGATCTTACGATGCTTGAAAATATAATTGAAACGAGCACAATTGCAAACGATATATTTATTTAAGCTGAATTTCAACGATTGAAGTATCAGCGAATTAAGTGATATTAATTTTCGTGCAAAATTAATCCAATTTTAGCTGGCTTTATTTGTCATTAAAATTGACCTATGGATCGTTACTTGCCTCAACGAACGATATCAATTTCTTATCAAAAAATATAAAAAGCAAAGTCCAATTTGGTAAAAGACCGTGACGTTATGTGTTTATTTATTACAATTTGAAACTACGTGCGGATGAATACATCAACTGACAGTGCAGAAAGTTTTTGCAGCGCAAAGGTCTCATTGATATGTATCATCTTGGCTACAAGAAACTCATGAATCACCTGTTTCAAAAGTTTCCATTGTTTTGGAATACTTCGAAAAAGAAAGTATCCTCTGCGTATGCTGTGGACAACGTTGACACATATCTATGCGCACGTTGCAAAGTTATATTTAATACTATCGCATAAGACGATGGAGATCCATAAATAACGCGAGAGGACATTACGAATTTCAAAAGTGATAAGCAGCCTATCCATCAATCGAGAAAATAACCTAACCGTTTACGGCGCGCGAAGGAATATTACGAATTCACGAACAGAAACGCATAATAAAACGAACATTTATAATCCACGTTCCAAATACCTTACTCATTATCGTACGATGAATTTTCAACGTTGCATTTTCCCGAGTTTTCATTTTAATTGTATCATTGCCGTTCATAATGATACAAGAACAAAGATGAAGCTCGGTACATTTTAATCTTGCGTACTTTCTAATTGAATTTCCATCGGGCAGTCGTCGAAAGACGGTCTTATAAGGAAAAATCAGGTATCGAGGGAAACGCATTTAAAAGGAACAAAACATAAGTGAACCATCGAGATATAGGAAAGTGCACGCACCTCGTTTACGACGAGCCTCCGTTTTTTCCGCGCCTCCGTCCAGCATATGCGTTAATTCTGAAGGATTGAATGTGCATTTTTCTCGTTCACGTTGCAAATCTTTGTTTATTGTCACCATTTTCCTCAACGATTCTCACCACAAACGTTAACCGTTCTTCGCACTGTACACTCGTATTGTAAAAAACGACACGCCACTTACTCGCGCATCTACCGGACTGACGTCGCTTTTCCTCGATACGCTTATATATGTTAACGATGCGATGCGGCAATGGAGAACGATTTACATCATTGGACGATTTATTCCGTCTCGAGAGTTAGTCTAGAATTTTTCTTTTCGCAAGGTTGGTAGGAGCTGGTGGATTTATGTTGCACGCCTGCGCGGTTGATTCGCGCGCGTTTATTTGACTGCGCAACGTTTGAATTTCATTCTTGATATTGTTTTCTTCCACGTTTATTAATGGGGACTGGAAGAATTTAGTGAATTAACGATAAATATATTTCGAGTGGGTTCAGGCGAAGAAGATGCACCCGTCTCGTTAAATGGACATTCGACGATTAGGATTTTGCTGTTTTCTGAACAAATAATTGTTCGGGACAAAATGTTTCGATAACAGTAGCCTATATGCGCAGGTGGATTAAGATTGGTTGAGGCAGCGGGCGCAGAAGAGATAATAAATTCTAAAAATGTTTGAGAACCACTATTTCAGATGTTCAGCCTTATCGACTATGTTACAAAACACCACATCGCGCTCGTTGCGGTAGCTGGAAGAATTATAACTTGCGCTGCGGATATTTTTCTATATTTTCAACAACCTTTTTCCCCGATCGAAAAATATTCGTCAAAGGAAACGAGTAGAACTCGAGATGTAGGAAACGTTTAAACTGCAGAAGAATTATATGTAATAAATAACTCATTACAATCGACGGTATTTTACGTAATATTTTTCAAACATTTAAAATGAGGTCGCTCTGTCCGAAGTAACTTCCGGCAAACGAAACCGAGGAAACATAGCGACCTCCATTTTGATTTTCTTTACCAAGGAGGACTTATAGACTCCGTCATGAGGTACGGACATTCGGAAGATTTTGTGATCTGTTCTAATACTATTTGCTTCAAATTAATTCGTATTATCTAACGAACGAACACGGATATCTGTACATTCACGTGCAGAAATAGTGTTTTGTTAAATATTACATATATTTTGACTTTTGTGCTGGACAGTTTATTGTCGACTGACCACATGGCTTTATCCGTAGCGAATATAATTTCTCATATGTTAATGAATGTTTATGAAACGCACAATCTAAAGCGTTGAAATGTATCAAGTGAATTTAACATGAAACAACGTTAAATCTGGAGAAGTACGGGTGTAATAATTAAAGGCACTTCATAATATAACCTCGTTTTGTTACAGTTCTCTAAAGCTACAGAAGAGGCTGGCAGCCTCTGTTATGCGATGCGGCAAGAAGAAAGTTTGGTTGGATCCTAACGAAATTAATGAAATTTCGAACACCAATTCACGTAAATTTCCTTGATTCTACAGTTAACATTTACCAGTGGCGCTTAACTCTTAAGAAATAATGGAAACGTTACTTTCATGAAGGTCAGAGCATCAGGAAATTGATCACCGATGGTCTCATCATTAAGAAACCTGTAGCTGTCCATTCTAGGGCCCGCGTTCGTAAAAATACAGAAGCCAGACGTAAGGGACGTCATTGTGGTTTCGGTAAAAGGAAAGGTACGGCGAATGCCAGAACCCCGCAGAAGGTAAATATCTTATTTTTATCGTATAAAACTTTCGTCGTATTTGTCCTTCACGAAAGTCTCTTTTATCCTTTTTCTTTACAGGATCTGTGGATTCAAAGAATGAGAGTTCTGCGTCGTCTTTTGAAGAAATACCGCGAGACTAAGAAAATCGACAGACATTTGTACCACTCGCTGTACATGAAAGCCAAGGGAAACGTGTTCAAGAACAAGCGTGTCTTGATGGAATTCATTCACAAAAAGAAGGCTGAGAAAGCCAGAGCAGAAATGCTTTCAGACCAGGCCGAAGCACGCCGTACTAAAGTTAGGGAAGCTCGTAAACGTCGGGCAGAGCGTATCGCTACTAAGAAACAAGAACTCTTGCAATCCTATCAGCGCGAAGACGAAGCTGCTGCGGCGCAGAAGAAGTAATTAATAAAAATTCCACGATTTATTGTATAAATAAAACCTTAAAAACCTACAAACATCGTCTAACTCTTAATCCCCAAGTTTTTTCATTAATACGTCTAAAAATTATATGAGAATTCAAATTCAAATTAATGTTTAGATACCACGTGATTTTTGCTTTGCGCAAGCGTAATATTCAAATTATGAATCGCAGTAAATTATAATTATTAGAATGAGATAAAAGACTGAGTAATTACTAAAAGTATTAATGAGCACGTTTTTACGGAAACTTTGTATCGAATGCAGGATATTTATCAATAATAGTAAATAGTTTCTGCTATAGATGGAAGCAGCATCGCTTTAAAGGGTAGAGAGATCAAGTTAAACATATGTGCGAAATTCGTACAAGTTAACCAAGGACTGTTACTTTTCAGTACTTAGTGACAACAAGTACATATTTACTATACGATAAAAGGTACTTGGTCTATTTATGAAATATCCCGATAAGAAGTAATTCAAGTTGAAATTATCATTGAACAATGTGAGAATGTCACGATAGGTTAGAAAAGCTGCAGTAACGACCATCGACCCGATGCAAATGAATTTACTAGAAATCTTATCGAATGAAATTCTTCCAGTATTTCCTTGAAGATTGAATTAAAATTGAACGTTTGTCAATTTCACGAGTAACTCATGTGTATGACGCAATCCATACGAATCAACGATGACTTTATCCGATTATAAATATTCATTGCAACGTTTACAATACAAATGACATTTTTCTACAACGAACGATATTCAGTCACAGCTGTTATTAGTTATAAAATTGATTGTATTTAAAGATTCTATACCGTGGGATACACATGGTGTTTTGTTCATTGTACCGTAAATTGAAATACACTGTATGAATCATGAGAATAATCATTTCTTTGCACAGAGGACATTCTTATTGCATCATAATCGCTTAGGGTTCTGTATAAGCACAGAAAGGAAGACAGATTAGAATACTTGATTCAATATAATTAACTCTTTATCAGTTTCTAATATATACTATGTTATCATAGAAAAACTTTTGTACTTTATATATTTACTTCTTATGTAATGCTTATATTTTATCCATTCAAGTTTTAAATAAACTGGTAAGGAGTTAGTCAAACCTAACACCTGTCTAAGTAGAAAAGGTATATCTGTTTAAACTTACATTGGTGTTCCCAGTTGGATGCTACGTATGTCTGTGATCTGAGAATTGATACAGTGAGGATGGACAAGGAGGAACATGTCAGTAAATATTTGTACACCTAGAATTAACAGAAATCTGTAATTCTTTAATTGCTTTCTCCCTTTAATAATTGTTGTATGTAGGGCTGAACATCTTTCTGTACTAATGCCATTGAATCCTTACTTACTCTTAATCTATGTAAAACTCTTCGTGTGAATCTGACTTTCTCCACTTTTCCAAGGCTGTGACAGTTGTATCTCTTGCATGCTATGATACAGAAATCTTGAAATATTCAGGATAAAGAATTTCCAAATAATTCTGTTTGTCGTAAAATTTGATTACAGACGTACAATTAATGTTTCAAACGGTAGTTAATTATTGTGCATGTTTATATATTTATTGTACACTTTGATTTCATGTTTTGACAATATACTCTATGTTACTTTAAGGTATCTTTTTATGTTCTATTAAAAGGAATGATAATTTTCTGATTCAGAACAGATACGATAAGTTAATATTCTGTGGCTGTTAAGTGTATTACATTATAAATTTCATAGTTATAATTAATGTTCGTTGCATTGTCATTGGAAACAGTATATAGTGTACTTTCTAAGTTTTGTATGTAATTTGAATGGCAATATTTTTATTTTATAGTATTTTATTTTATAGTACCCCCATTCATTGTAGCTAAAAATACTATAAAATTACTGCAAGTATATAGTACGTAGCTTCTAATTGATACTTTAATTACATTTCTATGTACAGCTTTCCTCGCATTACTGTATCGAGTAATTAGATTTACAACTTACTTAGGGCTTACTAACGTGCCTGACCTTTTTTAGTTTGCAGAAAAGAACCAACAAAAGTTTTTTACAAGATCTACAGCAAGGCATTTGCGTAGAAAACGACTGAATGACGCTCGCAGAGCTGAGAGAGAACAGACTTGTGTAATTAATGGTGTAAACGGCGATAGCAGTCAGCAAATCACGTCCGAAAAAGATACAATTCACGCTGAAATACTAACGAAATCAAAGGCTCGTAGATTAAGAAAAAAGAATAAGGCCAAACTAGTACAAAAGCCCTGCTATTTTTGTTCCAATGGATATGATTCTGAATACGATTTCAATTCTTATAGCAAATTAGAGCCCGATATTATTAACAATGATAAGCAAGTTGGGTATAAACTGGACAAAGCAGTTTGTCATGTGAAGTATGACAAGAAGATAGAATATTTAGAGTTGAAGTTTCAGAATATCGAATCGGAAGAAGATTTATCGGAATTATCGTGTTCCTCGGGATCGTCCGATCTGTTAAAGCTTGGAAATGAAGTACAAACTCATCTTACCAAACATCAAAGAAGCACGGAGCACATAGTATCCGTTTTACGGCTGAAGCAAAAGATAGAAGAAACTATTAAAGCTAGAATTAATTGTATAAAGGAAAATTCACAGTTGGAGAAGTTAGAAACAAAGTCGTTTAGTAACTTGGAAAAGAGTTTGTCCGACCTGCAGAAATTAACGGAGTCCACGGATTTCGGAGATCTTAATCGAAGTATTCAGATCTGCGACGCGGAGTGTGATAAGAAATTGGAGAATTTAATACCAGAATTTTCCACCATCAAATCAAAGGAAGACCTAGTATTTAATTTTGACAAAAAACTTAAAAAAGACTCTGAATTAGAACCATTGTCTGGATTCAAGTTAAAACCTGACAAAATAACATTGCCCCCATCGAGCCAGGAATTGTTCGAAATTGTAAAGAACCTCAAATCAAATAGTTCTCAGGAATTTAATATTAAAACTTTTTTCCCCAATAACATAGATTTATCCCGTAATTTAACTGAGCCAGAAAGTATTACAATTCCATCTACTGTTAAGATAGAAGATATAACTTCCGATTTAATTGAGGAACAGCCAAGCACCACTTCCAATTTAAATTTGAGCTTAACGGCCGCGCAAGATTTTACAGCTAATTTAAATTCCTCGGCAAAATCCAACAGAGAAACGTCCGAAGTTACGAATATTGAATCATCTTCCAGTCAAAACAGTCCTACAGAATCAAATGCTCCTATTCCATTGAGTATGTATTCTTTTGAATATATATTCACTTAACAAGAAAATCGTAATAGAAATGCAATTGAATTTTATGAATGAATTTTGAAGTATTACAAACGTTATATTTACACACAAAAAATTTCTTACGTTATTTTAATTTCTTTATCTCCTTTCAGCGAACGTTGATCCCAATAAATCGACAATTACATCTCCATTGCCAGCGATAACGCCGAATAAGATGACCAACAACAAATTAAGTATTTCCGAAAAGAGTCGGGAAGAAATAAAAGCAGAACGCGAGGCAAAGAAGGCAGCTAAAGCAGCTGCTAAGGCGAAAGCTAAAACTCCAAAGTCACAAGACAAACAGGATTCATCAAATACGTCGGAGGTTTCGAATAACGTTAAGGATGTAACGAGTAACGAGGAAGTAAGAAATGCGAATAAAGAAATTTCGGAAGCTGCAAATACCACGCAGATAAATGCTACGACTTCAACTACTGTTGCAAAAGATGCAACATCGGACGCTAAAATCGAAGGGAAAAGCAAAGCTGAAATGCGCGCCGAGAGAAGAGCAAAGCAAGAGGCTCAAAGAGCAGCTAAACAGCAATTATTATCGGAGAAGAGTAAAACAATTGATAATAATATTAATAAAGAAACTAATAATACACCGGCGATTCCAGTCGATGCGGATCTCGGAAAGAAGATCGTAACGCCGAAGAAAGTTGTTTTAAAGGAGAACGTCCACGAAGTGAACCTCTTTAAACATTTATATCACGAAAGAGAGCTCGCATTTGTTGACGTTCCTCCCGTCAATTCACATATTCACATTGCAATAGTTAAATTAGGCATGCAATATGCGAATAAAATAATTGTCGGTAGTAACGCAAGATGCGTTGCGCTTTTATCCGCCATAAAGCAACTCGTTAAAGACTTTGAACGACCGTCGCAGGCTGATTTTATCAGGGGTTTCGAGGCAAAGTTACAAGAATCGGTAGCTTATTTGCATTATTGTAGACCATTAGCTGTTTCTATGCAAAACGCCCTGAAACACTTAAAGTGGCAAATGACACAATTGCCCGCCACGTTATCGGACGTCGATGTAAGGAACATTGTGAACTTGTTATTCATCGTTACAAAAGTCCTTGTGATTTATTACGCATTATCTCTTTCAGGCAAAAATCAAATTAGGCAATGCAATAGATACGTACATCTTGGAACAAATTCAACTTGCCGACAAGGCGATATCTATAACTATTCAAACTAAAATATCAAATGGAAATGTTATTCTAACATACGGCTAGTAAGCATTTACATAAATCTCGAAAAACGATATTTGTATTATCGGTCCATAAATACGTGCATATTTTATCGTATTTTGATGATGCGGATATAAGATACGCGCGAACTTATGAACCGACTCGATATCAAAGAGAGTATATACATCCGTGCATTGCATTTAGCTGCAATAAGAATCGCTATTTCTTCTAGCTCGTCTCTCATTCACAAAATACTGCTAGATGCACATAACGCAGGAAAAAAATTTCGCGTTATCGTTGTCGACGGAAGACCATGGTTAGAGGGAAAGGAGCAACTCAGGAGATTAGCAAAAGATGGAATCGAATGCTCGTACATCTTGATCAATGCGTTGAGCTTCGTAATGCCAGAAGTACGTGTCGATATTTCATTGATTCATGATCGGAATAAAATGTACGAACTTCCTTTCGGTTAAATAACAATGAATCTTCGTCGAGCAGGTGAGCAAAGTTTTCCTCGGAGCTCATGCAATATTGGCGAACGGGGCAGTGATGTCGAGAGTCGGAACTGCTCAAGTTGCTTTGATGGCAAAGGCCTTCAATGTTCCGGTTTTGGTTGCCTGCGAAACTCACAAGTCTTGCGAAAGAGTACAGACCGACTCTATCGTCTATAATGAGCTAGGTAATGAAGAATTATCCTTAGAAGTATGTTGAATTCACGGAAAAATGTTATTACTGCACGTACGTACGCTTTTTCGTAGGTGATGCCGACAAGCTCGTACAAAGTCATGGACCTATGGGAAAGAAGTGTTCGCTTGTAAACTGGAGAACCAAGAAATCATTGAATCTTTTAAACATTACGTATGACGTGACACCTGCTGACTTAGTAACGGCTGTTGTTACAGAACTGGCTATTTTACCGTGTACTAGCGTTCCTGTGATTTTACGTATTAAACCATCGGAAATTTAAGTTTCGTGTTAATAGGATACGTTTCATGTTTCATCGCATAAAATTTAAACGACGTTTCAAGTAACTTCCTGGAAGTCCATTCTAAAAGATGCATTCGCGTGCGCTTACGTGCATACAGTTACGTTTCTTTTCATACGCCACAATTATAATTCACAAAATGCGTGCAACAATGAATGCGTTCTTTTATTTGTCTTCGAATAAGCTGACGCATGTGTTAATATTGTATATTACGTTACTGTATTTTGGAATAAATTTCGCAAATCTATCGTACCTATTAGCTTGCTTTGTCGCCAATCATTTTCTAACGTTTTAAAAGAAATTTAGATGTAATTAAATGCTAAGGAAGAAATACCGCGTTTTTTAAAATTCAAATAAGTATTTTTAAGGCAGTATAGAGGGCACTTGATTCACAGTAACAGTATAGCCATCTGTGAACTTCATTTCGACCTTTCATTAAATCGTCTAAAATAACTTTCGGCATGGAGCAGCATGGATGTTTAGAGATTTTTAACCTTTATGATTTTGAACATTGCGTTACGATGTACAGCATTTTGGTGTGTACAAATATAATTCATAATCAGAAGTATATATAAATAAACAACCTTTCCGATCAGTTAACATTGAGATTTACTCATAAAAAATACAATTCTTTTACTTTCAACAGATATAACTACAAATACGATTCAACAGGGGTCTATTTGATTTTTCGGAAGTTTTTCCACAAACTTTCATCAATTATCTAATTCTGAATTACTCTCGTATGTGTAATCGAATATGAAGGAAAAGTAATGTTCAGGCTATTATTTGTAAAAGTGTCTAGCAGAATGTTTATAAAGCGATTAGATGGCCATTCTTATTCGACTGGTAGGAGTATATACAACATATTAATGAAATATCTAAACATCGATCAAAGGATGGCTGCAGATATTGTTGCACACACTAAGGCAGGAAGTTTCTCAAAGTTCCCAGAATCAATGGTTGCAAAGAACTGTATAATATGTAAGGTAAATATGCAATTGACTGCTTATGTTGTTCGTTGAAACGCTATGTTTACATGATACTGTTTGCAGGAAAAAGAAATTGTACTGACGAGTCCATTGAATATTTTAAATTGTTTGTACCTTGCCTCGCCGGTTTTGGAACATAGGATCTATTTACTTGAGGAAATAGGTATTAAAACTATAACTGCAGACGATATCTGTAGGTATGTTTAAGGTTTTTTTTTTTTAATTTTCCCTTTTACATCGATTAATAACTCCTTAGCAATGGATAGATGTGATTTAAAATACAATCGAGACATAAATTTCAGGATACATTTTATAATGCAGCTGACGGTAAAGGAGTTCAAACAACAATATTGCATTCCACGACAGCAAAGTATTGTGGATAATCTGTTTCAAAGCATTAACGTGCCGATCGAACCATTGTCCTTACGCAGCGGCTTGAATGATTCGATGAAGATGAAAGTTTATTATCAAACATGCTTTCACCATTATAAGACCTGGAATTTGAAATTAAGGCCAGAAAAAGCGAAATTTAGACACAAACACTTTCTCAGTTTTAGGTTATCATATTCCGTTTATAAATTTCTTACTAATGAACTGAGGTTCAGTTGTAATGTAGTAAGTATAATCCTATATCGCATGTTATTTAGATTTTCAAATCTCTTACCAAGAAATCGTGCTTATTATTATCATTCGTTTTCTTTATGTTGCAGATAGAAAACCAGGCTTATCTATTAGAATTATCTTTGACCAATATCAAAACTATTATAGAATATTTTCGCGAGAGGAAAGTCGCAGGAAGGGACGTGTTCCAAGTAGTACACAGATGGCCTCCTTTCCTTAAATGTGATTTACATAATACTATTAGTTTATTGGAGAATTTCAAGAAGTTTGGTATAGCAGACGAAACCGTTCATAATTGCAGAGAAATATTTAATTTACCATACAAAGATTTTATTCGGAGAATAAAGGCTGTACAAGAAAACGACGATTTAAATATTTGGTTGGAACATCCACGAATATTGTATTTAATTGTCCACTATGACGTAGTTCTTAAACGCGTCCAAGTCCTCAAAGAAGTGGGTCTTTTCAAATATGCGAATTTTCATACCGTTACTTGCGTGAGACACTTTTTCATAAGGTAAATTTATATATAACGTAGCACTATTGTACGATAATAGAAACCAGTTTTCTCTGCTGTGACGAAACATTTTATATTCTCCAGAATGTTAAAGGGCGATGTCCGGCATTCATGGCATTGGAAACATTTGACGTATGTGCTGAACAAAGAATTAACGCCGAGCGAGCACCTTGTGCAATCCCTGTTTGTATATAACAATATCAGATATACTCCGATCAGAGATCTTCAAGACACCATAACATTTTTAAAAACTCGTTATACGAATGAAGATATAATAAAAAGCATTCACATAGTTTTTTATTTGAAGTAAGAAAAACATTGCTTCAAATACATTAAAAAATAGCATTCTACTTCGAAATAGATAATGCTATGTGGCCAATAAGTTCGATCGTTATTGCTTACGAACGTAAATTACAGAATTTATACTTTTCCAGATCTGTAGTCGAAGAGACATTGAAGAAGCTGTATGAGGAATACACACCGGAAAAAGGATATAACTTTACGCCGTCACAGTACCTGAAATTATGCGTATATACAATGGAAAAAGAGACCCATTTTTCCGGCGATGGCATATTGTTGGGACGGGAAACTAACAAATATTTTGTCGCTATATTACGTTCTTTCAATGTTGATAGTGTAACGATACGTAGTCACAGACGGGTACGGTCGAAATATCAATAAAATAAAAGTTAATGTATTTTAAACGATATCACTGTTTTGTATGACTGTAAGATTGAGAAAGTATGTATCATATTCTACATTTAATACGGAATTTTTCAACGAGTAATAAAGCGTGCCTTGTTTAATCAGTTGAAACACATAAATACAACTACGATTGCGGATTTCAAACGTTAGGGGCTTACTGTTAGCCAATAATTCGTTTCTTATTGATTTATTAAAAATTACCTTCACTTACAAATTAGATATCATAGTACAAGAAGATAGTCATATTTATTTCCATAGTTTTAGGGCACAGTAGCTAACGTTACTTATTTAAGGTACAGACACTTTTTTTCGGGAGAATTTTAAATATTCCTACGTTTACATGTAATTTAAAAAAAAATATATATATATATTTTTTAATACAAATGACACGCAGGCATTGCCGAATGGTATGCGAAAATTGAAGATATAAAAAGAAATACTGGAAACGTTGTTTACGTATGAATTTCCATAATATGGAAATCCTGTTCTTCTTGCATCATTCTAAAACGTAATAATATTATCGCGATATATGTAAAGCATAGAACACCGACCTAATCTTTTTACACGTTACATGATTTAAAAAAGAACAAGAAACGAAATAGAAATACAATATCGATTCGTTTGAATCATTAATCCGTCGAGGATTGTCGTAAATTACATCGTTAAGGCACTGGAATGCGCAAATTCCATCGAGAAAGAAAGTCTTAATGGAATAGCTTTAATTATCGTCGCTCTTATTAATTCTACAACAATGCAACATACTTTCGTGATTTATCTCACTTTTACCATCGTTCGTTCTCTCTCTATGTATATATATTTATTATAAAAAAAGTTTCTACAGTTCTTGGAACAAAAAACCACCGATATTAGTTCACTCCTTAATCGCGTTACGACTTTCTTTTTCAATAATAATTCAATCAAACGGAACATTTATCCAGTTTGCTAAGGTAATTCGCACAGATTTCATCGTACGAAAGATCTTTAACGTAAAGTCTTTTTTTTCTATATCAGACGATCGGCATCTCCTTTCTTCTTATTTACGATATCTTGTTGATGTTATACAGCTTTTTACAGGTCGTTTCAAATTCCTATTGTCATGCCTTCGGAGAACTACGTAACTATATCATACGATGCTGAAAAGAAGTCTCGTGGGACACGAAATTTCTCATTGAGAAAAATGTCCATCGGAAGATTCGTGCTCTTTCCCTCCTCCTTTTACCTTGACCAATCAGAAAGGCTCATTCAAACTCTTTCTACCGCCGTGCAGTAGATTGGTTCAGAACCACAGAACCTGAGGAAGAATTTCCTAAAAGTAACGATACTCGAGACCAGAAATCAAGAGATTCTATCCTCTCAGTTACCATAATCATCCTTTCAAAGTTCAGCAACATAATCAACAATAGGAAGAAGTAAAAGCTAGAAAACTGTGTAAAACAATACACTTCCAGCTCCACAGAGTTCATTCGACCCGATCAAAATCGGATTGATCTCATCTACCGATACACTCATCGACGAATTTTCACCGGTACCTCGTTACCTTCTCTTCCAACTGAAAGAAAAAGAAGTTTCATACATCCTCCCCGACGTCACTCGGAGAACGACGAGAAAGCTGGACCCCGATAAACATTTAGAACAGATCTAGAACGGAGGTTTCGAGTCAGTTCAGAAAAGGAGGCAGCTGAACGTAATTCTGTTGGCTGCTGGGCTCGCTCTTGGTCATCACTTGATCCTTGATACCCTGACGTCCCTGAGGCGAGTGCATACCGTACTCTGGTTTCTGATCTTGCTGCTGTTGCTGTTGTTGCTGCTGTTGCGAATAATCCGGTTGCTCGTGCTGATACTTATCGGCTGGACTGAGACCGCTCACGTAATCGAGCTGTTTGCCCTGCTGATGCTCCTCGTCGGCCATTGAGTTACCAAGATGCGCCGGAGGAGAGTGCGTCGTGACCATCGTCTGATAATCTCCGCGCGTAAGAGGAGGTGGCGGACTGTTGCTGGCGTTCATGTAATCCTGGTGAACGCGCATCGCATTGCCAGATGGCGTAGAGAAAAGCGAGGCATCGTGTTGCGGTAACATCGTTGCGTACGAATATGCCGAGCCATTGTTGCTTGGGCCACCGAAAGACGTTGAGTACGGTGAATTCGATGGACTGAGGATATTCAAATGTGGCGCTAAATCGTAGGCCGGCGAGTACGCCCAAGCATCGGGTGGCGCCGTTGCTGTCGTCGGCGAGGCGAACGGATTGAGGGTGTTGTTCAACGACGTGAAGGATCCTAAATGGTAATTGTTTTCATTTGTTGATCATTTCAAAGAGAAATTGAAGATATACAGGAGATATTTAGGTTTCGTTGTTTGAGAGAAAGATCGAAGATCTTTATATCTACGTGCGTTAACGTTAGAGCTACCAATGCAGTCAAAATGACTGGTTCTTAATTTTCGTGAAAAATTCGCCAAATTTGTAGAGAAGCCATGCAATATATATTACACGTCTATCTTTTAACACATAAACTCCTGAATCGATCATCTTTTTCACCTATTAATTCCTCTTTCGCCAAAGTTTTTATTTAATATACTTAAATATGATAGATTTGACGCCGGTAGTTCTAGCGTTCAATCTATCGCACTGAAAAAAGAAGGTACCCGTCAATTTGACGGGTTCCGGGAATCTATCGGTGAAGAGAAATGACAAGGATTTTTTAAGGATAGAATAATTTCTTTTTTATTTTTACTTACCGGACAAACTAGGGCTCGCTGAACCGGCAGCCATGTAGCCAGCGGATTTACGAGGTGGCTCCCTCTTCCGCCATTTTGCACGACGATTTTGAAACCATACTTGAACCCGCGACTCCGAGAGGGCTAATTTCAAAGCTAGCTCCTCCCGTGCGAATACATCGGGATACGGTGCTCTTTCGAACGCTCTTTCAAGTTCTTCGAGTTGATAAGCCGTGAATGTCGTTCTGAAATTCGAATCAAGAACGACGATTTAAGGTATTAAAGTTTCTTTGAATTATATTCCACTTTTTGTTTAACTTTACCGATGAAGGAACGCGGTATGTCAGGAAGAGGTTGGTCTACGTACCTAGTTTTCTTCTTCTTAATTCCATTGTTATCAGTCTTCTTCTTGGAATCTTTCTTGGCTGGCTGTGCCTCGTTGTTCCCTGTAAAATCGAAATTATTCGAGAACCGTTAAACCCTCTCAATTTTCAAAATAATCCTATCACCGTAAAATACTATACGGCAAGCACAATTTCACCGACAACATCGAAATTGAAAAACCGCGGGCTTTTTAAATCTTCAAGAAATAACAAAGTGCCTTAACCCTTTGCGGTCCGAATTATTTTGTCAAGTTTGCAGCGAGCTAAGTGAAATTAATTGCACAACATTTTTTGGTTATTTATTTTCTTTAATGATCGCAATAATTATAGGTACTGACGGATGTTTAGGTGACATCGCAAAGTCATTATGAATTTCAAAATTAGATATTAAATCGCTAGAAAATAAAATTAAATACTATGTCGAGCTCGACATAGGACTGCAAAGGGTTAAATCACTACGTTAAATCGAAAAAAAAAACATATTTTCACCATTATATTTCACATTATTAGAATATATTTACAAAAACTAAAGAAATCTCTATTCATCAGGTCAATTCGAAGCAGGTCGACGACCACCAAAAAATTTCCAATTGCCAACATTTCAATTCCATTACAAGCAACGAACCTGGTGCAAGGGTGTTCATCGGATCTTCGGGTTTCCTCTTGAGAGGATTTCCAAGCTGAAGGCCCTGCTGCAGCGTCGTGGACGTCGGCGTCGCCGTTGTCGACGTCGACGTCGTGACATCCTGTGTCTGCGGGAGAGGCGCGTACATCCCAGCCAGTTCGAGTTCCTTCAGCTCCTTTTGCTGCTGTTGCTGCTGAAGATGATGGTGAGACGCCTGATGATGCGGCGGTGGACTATTCGACGAGTCCAATTTATGAAGGTGTCCACTAGTTGGCATTAAGTCGCCAGTGTGATGACCACCGTGCAGACCTAGCATCACTTGGATGCTGTGAACACCGGTACCACCTCGTCCACCGAAATCGGAGAAAATAGGGTCGTCGAATGGACCGCCGTCCATTTTCTTCTCGCGATTCGACTTTCGAGGCTGTTCTAAAGTGGTTTGCCTGATGTTTCAGATACTTTGAATACGTTTAATCGTTTCTTTCCTTCGATTCTCTTCGGGCTGATCTGCAAACTTGTTGCTCGTCCACAGTGAATCGCGTTTAAGTTGATTCTCTTGTCTCTGTTTGAACTTTCTACGGTATTCTTCCTTCCCTTTCACCAAATCTTAACGAAACTCAACGATCAATCCTGCAGATTCGTAATTGATGTCTACTACTTCCTTCGTGAAGCACGATCCATTGGAACGATTTGCCAGAAGCGACGAGGGACCAGAATCCGTGAAAGCGCAACAGGTTGCATCGACAGGGCGATCTTCCCGTGTCAGCGTTACTCTCTCTTCATTCTCTCGAACGTCGATCCTTGGAACCGATCGATCGAAGATCCGTCAATGTCCCACGGTCAAGCGATTTCGTTAAGTTCCTTCCTGATGGCAGTAGTACACTCCGCTCGCGTGGCAATTATGCAAAAAAGCGCGCGTACACGGTATGATTGCGTTAGCGCGTCCTCCGTAATGGAATCCGGACCAATTGCGATCAATTGTTGCCTGGGTTATGATTAATTTTGATTAGTTTTAAGCGGAGTTAACTAAGTGAACCGACGTCGTCGTCGAGTCGGCGCGAGATGACGAGAAAGGCAAGAACGGGACGATCCGTTGTCCCGTCGGAGGAAAGAACAGGAGAGGACCTTCGGATGGAACGTTCCTCGAACGTCCAACCTCCGACGCGGTCTCTGATCGGCTTCTCTTCGCACCGGGACCTTTTCGATTGTTGCAATACCGTTTTAACCGGCAGCTGACACCGTTCTATCGGGATCACCGGCCTATCTCGGGACACACTCGCACTACCGACGATCCGTCCTGACTCTGGCTAATCAACCGACACTCACACAGGCTTATATTTTCAACGGGTTGCCGGGTAGGCCGCCCCCACACATGGATGTCAGCCAATCCTGTAGCACCTAGCAGTCGGTATGTGCTTCACGAGAGGACGGCCGTTTATGCGGGCGCGGTACCAACGCTGCCTCCTTTTCTTCCTCTTTCTTTCTCTTTTTCTCCCTTTCCGTTCAACTGTCCAGCGTTTTCTATCTCTCTCTCTCTCGCTCTTTCTCTCTCCTCGTTTATCTTTGACGGTGTCCCTCTCTTTCCCTCTCCTCCATTGTGGTTTTACCGTGTCTCTTTTCATCTCTCTTTTTCTCTCTCCATCTCGGTACGTCTATCTCTTTCCAATCGTGCTGGCCTATCTCGTACTGACTTTTCCTTCCTCTCTTTTCAGGGGTCTTCCTCCATCGTCGTCCTCTGGGTATACACGATGCCGTAACCATTGCGACCGCCCCCGACCTCTGGGCTTGGAGAACGCTTCGTGAGGCTGCATCCCAGCCGGTGCTCGAAGAGAAGGAGGAAGGGGTATGTGGGAATCGCGTCGACGAGATGCGTTCACGATCGGACAGGGAGCTATGATGCTGGCTATGGGGATGAAGGATCGGTGGTACGAATACTGAGATTGAATTTTTATTATTGTTTCAGAAGATTCTCTTAGGTTCGATGACTGAAGCTCGGACGGTTTGAAATTTACTTTTATCTGTCGGTGGTTCAACTAGGATTTATAGTTTTAGACGAATTTTTAACTAGCGAGGCATTGTTTATGTGGTATATTGGATGCTTATTTAGGCAAAAATCTTCCAGAGGTTACGCGGAATTAACGGTAGATGTAAATACCAAGGTGGTCAAAGCGAGTTGTAATGAATTTTCGGAAAGTATTCGTGAAATTTCTAACGCTGCTTCTTTTTCAATTTTCTATGGCTATCTTGAAGACTGTACGCGATTGAATCGATAAAGGTTTTTGCTTCTTTCTTTCTGACGTATTTATTTGACAATTTGAAATGTTTTGAATTAATCGTCGGTAGATCTAGCGTCACAGTCATTTTTACTGCGGCTCTAGAGCCATAGATGGTGAGATAGTTGGCCTCATCCGTCAAAAATTGTGTATCGGAGTCTCGATGATCCGAAAGATATTTAAAATTGCCGCTCCTCCATGGTATCATCGTAGGAATGAAAGTAGGAAATGTAAAAAGAGAAGTAGAACAATCGTAAGTCCCCATATACATGCATAATCATTCCTCTGGCTTGAAATAGCAACTTTATATCGTTATTCGGACACTTCCTTTTGAATTTAGGTCGGACTTTCCCTTAAAATTGTCCGCACGACAATGGAAGCATTGTTATCAGGATACAGATGCAAATTGAACAGAAACTGATCTCATTTTTATGATTTCCAAATATAAATTCAGTCACAATTCCCACTGACACTCGATGCAACGAAATACAAAATTTCTCACACATCCGCACTTTCTTGCGAAGCTTTCATTAATCTTGATCTCTTCTTGCACAGCGGAAACCAACATGGAGGTGGTTCAATAGCGAGGAGAACCTCGGTAACACGTGACCTCGAGAACCTGGCATCACCACGCGTCTGCGACAGCTCGTCCGTCAAAAAGGTTCTTCAACTTTCTATCAAATCCATTCTCAAAAACACCATACGTTGAATCAACCCAATATTCATCCGCAGCGCCTAATCATTCGCTGCAACTGATAGAACCAGTTCCTCCAAGAGTCCGCATACACCGAATGCACTAAAAGTAAGGAATTTCAGTATCTCCTGAACGACCAGCATTCACGAAATCCTACAATTTCTGATGAATTCCAGCTCCTTTAACGTTCAATTCTCCAGGATTCACCAATTCCAATGAACCGACCGATCTCGATATCTCTCAACATCCCCACTCACTTCCATCGTCACCGATCAGCTGCACAACCAACGCGAATATTTCGATTCCCAGCTGAACTATCACCGATGGCAATCGTCGTGGCACTTTGAAGAAAGCCGACGGCGCGCCGTCAAAGTCCACCGGCGTGATCTCGATGAATCAACGTCCAAGAATCGCCCGGTTTCTCGGACGATCGACGTAGAATCGCCATTGATGAGTGTTTCGCGAAAGGTAAGAGTACCT
Organism: Cerceris ruficornis; assembly: GCA_963989415.1. Lineage (NCBI taxonomy): Eukaryota > Metazoa > Arthropoda > Insecta > Hymenoptera > Crabronidae > Cerceris > Cerceris ruficornis. Next base: position 15,768,169 of record OZ022525.1, read on the forward strand.
ATACTTTCCAAGAGATCCATGTCCGTTGACCGGCAGCGTGGCACTGAGCTCTTAAGCGCAGGCTCAATGAAACCAGCAATCGCCAGGAATTGCCTCGAATTGGCCCAATCAAACTACCCCCATTCCGTGTGTACACGCGTATATTAACTGCTAATTTCATCGGCGGTAATTAGCGCGCGCCTGTCACGCGCTGATTTAATTGCACTCGCGGATTCCTTCCTTCCACCCCCTCTACGTATGCGTTTTCCGCTCCTCTCCTGGCGAATCGTCGGCGAACTACTCCCGCGATGGCCTTCCTTCTTGTTTCGTTCGAATCATTAATAAGTTTGTTTACCGGCCGCCGTGCCATGGCTGGCCGCCATGACTTTCTATTTATCAGATCTTCCTCCGTCGGCGTTCTCGTTGCAGGGGTTGCGTTGCTCGATGGTTTCGATTAACACGTTGAACGCCACGGAGGTCACCGGTGACCGGCGCTATTGAATTCAATGAAATTTCAGGTGGCTTTTAAATTGCAATGTTTACGAATCTTCCGAGGCATTCGATATTTAAACAGCGGCAACAGAGAAGCGAAGTTCTGCTGGCTGTGTATCTATTTGCAAATTTGGAATTCTGTGGGGTAGAATTTACGGTGGAAGTTCAGATGGAATATTCTACTATTGCATATCAATATTGCATATTGCATATTCAATATTCTGAATTGAATGCATATTCTACTATTTTACATTCACTTTCGATACCAGTACCCCCGATGTCCTTCGACAAACCAAAACTGATCATCGATATCAGCTCGAGTCAATTCGCTCAGTTCTACCGAAACTTCATCGTACTAATTGCCACATTCAAATTTCATCCATCCAAGCCTCAATTGCTCATCGACTCGTCACAAACGTAACGTCTCTCCTACGATACCCTGACCTAAGACACCGAGCGAGTCTATCATCGCGTCGAATTTCCCGCGCTCTCCGAACAGAACCGTCCAGTCTCTCGATTCCATCCGACTCCAATCAACACCCCAATTAATTTCGTATTCCCCGGCAAGGGTGGATGGATGCGGGTCGCCGTATGAGGTCCCCAGGACAACCGCGGACACAGGAGAACGTTTGCGAGTGCAACAGCGAGAGAAGTCGGTAACTTAACTGGCCTAAATGGGTTTAACTCGATGTGATTTTGCTGGCGAACCACTAAATTGAACGAATACGAACTAAACTGAACTCAACTAAGCTAATCATATCACATTACTAGCGTTATTAGCCGAGAGACGATATAAGTGAAGGTCCGGTGGTGCCGGGCTGCAGTAACGGGTCGCCTCCTGCACTGACCCTCCGACGGACTTTCTTTTCGACCCCTTATTACTTTTTTTCATCAGAGAATACTTGCGCTTGGGAGCAGCATTGTTTAGATTTTTCGCGAAAGGATTCGACTTTCTGTCGTTGGTTTTTACGAGAACGTCGAGAATCGAGAGGAACGAGGCCGAATGTCCGAGGTGCTACGTGAAACGGGCTCGCACAGAGGTTCACGTGGCGAAGGTAGCCGATCGTGGCCGAAGTCGGAGTTCTCCGGATGCCTGACCGTGAAACAGGAAACACGTGTTCAGTGAAAGTGTCGGCACCCTGCGCGGTAAATTTGAACGTGCCGCGGGAAAGGGAGAGAGCGCCGTGGATTTTGTCTTTGATGGATGTGGTTTTTGATAAGAGTTTTTGGGATGTTTGATGTAGTTTTGTTGCTTTTTTCTTTGTTTCTTTCGCGGAAACGGTGGAGTCGAGGAGGATTTTCGAAGTTTCATTTAGAGAGAATCTACGAAGTGAAAGTGACCGCTATGGATTTAGTTTGAAAAGGTGATCGAACGATGAGAAGGAGATTCGGTTGTTCAGAAAATATTGGAATTTGAGGAGATTTGTTTGTAGTTCTGTGTGATTCGTGGATTCGAGTGATATTTATAGTACGTCGGTTTTATTTCGTTTGATTTGCTGATCATCGTACTCCATCGTTTCTAGGCATCGCTTCTTTTCTTAGATAGTTTTGGAAAATATTTATTTTACTCCCGGTTCGTGGATTTTTTCAGAGCCGTTAAGTAGTGTGATACGTGGAATACTTTTTGACAAAATAAACGATTTATTATAGTTTCGGAATTTTGAAATTAACGTAGAACTGTAGATCCTGTGCGATATAGATATTTATATTAAACAAATATGGTAAAAACGAAAGTGAGAAAGACAAAGCTATAGAAATATTTAAATTTCTTCCTCTGTCACTGCCGACAACTAAATCTGTGTCTCCCGATCGATAATATTTTAATAAAACCACAAAGTACAACAAAAACGCTGTAAAAGACACCACAACTATATTAATAGAGACCTCTCGCTGGTTTAGTTGAACCCTCGCTGGAAATGTTAACAAATAAATCAAAGCCCACTTAAAACAGTATACTCCTAACACAACACAACTGTTAAATTCTCATAGCAAAGATCAAAAAACAAACTACGGTGAGTATAGACTCAAATCCTCAAACTCCGAATTCCCAACGTCGAACTTCAATCCCATCAGTCTCTGGAAAATTCTTTCCAAACCATCATAAAATGTATCATATATTCTGTGATTCTACGTCCATCTAAAAATGTAAGTCCTGGTAAAAATGGTTATACCAATTAATGTCAAAAAACGCAGGAAAACAGTACGAATAAATGCAAGAGAGTTCAAACGCTACGATATTTAGAAACTTCGCGCGCAACGGGCGTACGGTAGGAGGAGTGGGGGGAAGGTAGGAGCCCGGCAGTAGGAGGAGTGGGGGGAACGGCTGGAGCGCGGCAGTAGGAGGAGTGGGGGGAGTAGAAGGAGTGGGGGTCGGCTGCGCCGGCGGAAGGAGCAGCCGTCAGTCTCCCACCACGCGCCCGACTGCGTGCTACAGGACAGAGAGCCAAAGGACAGACAAGGAGCAACCGAACACACGATACGCTCTCCTCCCACCACCTCTCCAAAGAGGATAATAAGCAGTCTTCTGGGCTCCACCTCTTCCCCTTCCGACTTCGACGTCCTTCGACATCTACCACACACGCTTTATACTTCTTTCTGCGTTTCCTTCAAATCAAGCATTCTTCTGATTTCTACATAAATTGGTAACATTCATTGCATTCATCTTTCGGTTACGCGTTATTGCGTATTTACTCGAGACACCTACCGTACTTCCTGTTAGCTATACCACGTGACAGGTTAGAACTTAACCTAACATACCATAGATCGTTCGATATGTTTATTACGGTCTTACTTTTAAATTTACATCGAGCTATATCTCAGTGTTTACGCGAATTCGCGATACTACGATGTTAACACTTAACGGACGGGTCGAATCTGCTCTGTCTTTCCTAGTTTCCGGGCACCCTAATGCAGCATACTAAATATTCATGCAAAAACGTAGATCTACGTGGCCCGTCCTAGGAAGTCAGAATGGAAAAACGTAAATCTACGGGGCCCGTCCGTTAAGTGTTAATATCGTCGAGCTCGCGAAGCTTCGAAATCGTAGGGATAATTGATACCACGGTGTCAATGAGAGAGTAGTATACGACGAGCAACGCTTAGATTAAATATGGCGGGTGCAAGCGAGTCGACGCTTTCGGGATACTTTTTTTCTCTCGCTCGAGTCGTTTCTTCTGCTTTTTTTCTATTCTTTTGCTGGACGTCGTAGGTATGTCGAGCGGGTAGTATTCCCGTGTGCCCGCAGTGCACACTGGCAGGACCAATTGAGCCTGTTAACGTCAATTGGTCTGAATTAGTTCAATTGGACGTAATTGCGCGAAGGCGACGGGGAACCTCCGCTGTACGCAGGCCATGCTCACGTTCCTTCTCTTCGTGCAGATAGATACGACGATTGCGTTCTCAGGACTTACACTCTCGTACAGTCCGAGCATTGAAAATTTACGGTAAGGGAATATTTCGTTTGTTGAAAATGCATTCCTCGAGGTTTGCCTATGGGAAGATACGATTTATTGCGGAGAATATTGAGATCGTTTGGGAAGTTGAGGTTAGGAAGGAAATTGTTAAAACGTAGTTGTCGATGTTGAAGGAGAATCTTCTACAAATAGATTTAATAATAAACCATCGATGGACGTTAACGTATAATTATGAGTTTTACTAGAATAGTAATTATGAAGAATTTTCTACTTATATTTCGTCACAACTTTGTCAGGATTTGTCAGGATAATCTGATTATTATTAGATATTAGTAATTTTACTATGAAGTAGTCTTTTCTGCAGATATTCTGCTGGCATCAACTTTGTAGTAAAATTATTAATATCTAATAATGATTAGGTATAATTTTAACCAGAACTAGAATAATACTTGTCCTAAAATCTGGTTTCCAATGTTGGAAGACAATTTTCTACTTAGATTTCGTCACAGCGGTTTGCCAGAATAATATAATTATTATTAGATATTAGTAATTTCACTATGAAGTAGTCTTTTCTGCAGATACTCTGCTGGCATCAATTTTGTAGTAAAATTATTAATATCTAATAATAATTAGGTATAATTTTAACCAGAACCAGAATAATATTTGTCCTAAAATCTGTTTTCCAATGTTGGAAGACAATTTTCTACTTAGATTTCGTCACAGCGGTTTGCCAGAATAATATAATTATTATTAGATATTAGTAATTTTACTATGAAGTAGTCTTTTCTGCAGATACTCTGCTGGCATCAATTTTATAGTAAAATTATTAATATCTAATAATAATTAGATGTTCTTTTAACCAGAACCAGCATAATATTTGTCCTAAAATCAGTTTTCCAATGTTGGAAGACAATTTTACACTTATACTTCACCACAACTATTTTCTAGCAAAACTATACCTAATTTTTATCGTATATTAATAGTAACATGACATCTAATTATTGTTAAATATTAATAATTTTGCTGGAAAATAGTTGTGGTAAATTGCCTATCAACATTGCAATGAATATTGGCAAGCAGCGAGTATTTTTTAATATTTTGTCAAGCGCAAAGAAAGATTCACTTCGACGTGAAATTTCTTGCGTGACAAAGCGAATTAGCTGCAGCACGAAGATCAAAATAGCACCGAAGAAAAGGACATACAGTAGACTGCACAAATTTAATATTATTCATTTTATAACATTGCTGAGAGGTGCTTCAGGAACACGTTACAACTTGTTTCGCAATATTATTAACCGCAGCTACGCCCAAAGCCTAAGTCCAAGGATCAAAACAAAGTCAAAGGCGCGTAGGTCTTAGCTCTTCCTCGAAATCTAAGATTCATGCTCAATGTTATTCCTTCCCTGCCTCCGAACGTCCAGTCCGCAAACCAAAACAAAGTCAAAGTCGTGTGGTCCTTAGCTCTCCTGCAAAATCTAACGTTGAAAACACGACTTCCTACACGATTTCGAGCCATTGAAACTCCTGCAGTTAACTTTCATTCGATCCTTAAAACAATCGCACTGTAGTTCGGCTCTTTTTTTATCCGTAGCTTGTTTTTTAGAAAAATAACATCTTTACTTTTACTTTATAAGAACTTTATTGAGAATAATATGTATTCAGTGTGTATGTACAATTTTTCTTGAATTGAGTAAAAACGATTCCAATGACTGATGAAGGTTGAATAGCTACAACGCAGCGATCAAAGTGAATGCTGTAAAAGAACAGCATGGTTGCAGAAAATCGATAATAGATGGAATAAATTTATCATTCACTCAGATTTAGTATTAGATAATTATTTTGCTATATTTGTCAGAGCTACTTCGATAACACGTTTAGATTTATTCTTCATATTATTAATTCTCTACGGCCAGAGCTTCAGTCAAGCAGCAACGTAAACACAGAAGACAGATACGAAATAGAAAAATTCATCAGCTTCTCAGATTTCGTATTAGAACAATAATCAGAGCTTCAATTAGACAGTAATATAAACACAGAAGATTAATAATATATAGAAAAATTCATCGACTTCCCAAATTTCGTATTAGGACAATAATTCTATAACATTTTGCATAGCTGGTTTAGTAACACCTTATGATTTATTCCCAATATTATTAATTCTTGACGACCAGATCTTCAATTAGACAGTAATATAAACACAGAAGATTAATAAGATACATTAAAATTCATTAGCTACCCAGATTTAGTATTAGGCAGTTATTTTATAATAATTCTCAGAGCTACTTCGATAACAGTTAAGATTTATTCTCGATACTATTAGTTCTCTGCTTCCAAACCTCCAATCCCCAAACCAAAACAAAGTCAAGGTCGCGTAGATCTTAGCTCTCCTGCAAAATCTAACGTTCAAACGTTACGACGTACTTGCCCTTCGAAACGATATCACACCTGTGAAACCCATGTAGTTAACTCATCTTTAAAAAGTCCCCCTACAGTCCCTAGGGTCTTTTTTGATCCGTAGCTTATTCTTTATTAAGAAAGAAGATCTTTTTTACTTTTTGTCTCGATTTGGGTGAAATCAAATCTCGATTTGAGTAGAAAACACCTCAGGGACTGATGAAGGTTAAATAGCTATAACTTAGAAATCCAAATGAATTCTCTACCTCCCGTACTTTCAAAATCTACAAAGTTTTCCGTCCAAAACTATTCCTCAAACCGTGAAAACTCCAGTAATTTCGTCGATTAATAACTCCAAACGAATATCAAAATCAATACCGCTTATCACGTTAACATTTATTCGCAATATTATCAGTTCTCTGCCACCGAAACTTCGACCCGCGGAACAAAACAAGGTCAAATCTCTCGCACTTTAAAAATCCACAAAATTTGCCGTCCAAAACGATACCTCAAACCGTGAAAACTCCTACAATTACGTCGATTAATAGCCCCGAACGAATGACGAAAAAGTCTGTAGTACCATATACCCACATGCTCGCCGGGAGATCCAAACCGAGATCACAATAAACGTTTTTTCTTCACCCTAACACGAGTGACACCAAACAACGTCCCGCAGCCGATTCACGTGGACGGCGTGAGACCTGACGGGTATCATCGGTATTAGTCACTTTATCATGGTGGTATATTTCACGCATCAAAGCATAGGAAGGTGGGTGATGGTCTATACCGCCAGTTTCCAACGTGTCTTCATTTCGGCGTCCACGAAAAATGGGCGAATATACTGGTACCTATGACCGTGCCCTGAAAGAAGGACAAAGGGGGTCGAAAGTTTCAAAGAGGGACCACGTGTGATTTCTTTTTCTTCTTCTGTGACTTGGGAGAACTTTCAATTCCATATTTCCAGTCCTCCAAGAGTTCACGAAGGTTTTAGGACTTAAATTACGTGATAAGTTCCTTTTTATCTTTTAATTTTCAATAGATTGTTTCATGTAGAATGAATATTGCAGATTGGAGAAGTATTTTCCATTTTAGTTATAAAGTTAATCTCCACTCTGGGAAATTGTTGCTAACTTATTAATCCAAAGTCAGTGGAAATTGCAAACTACGAAATATCTTACCGCAAACTACGAAATATATACTGTATTACCTTCTATACAAATTGATTAATATTTTATCGATTAACTTTCAAAGGTAGAATTTGTTGAATTGAATTCAAGTTACTAGAGTCAGAATTAAAGTTGAATTTTTTCAATCCGGTACTTAAAGTTACTCCTATTATTATATGAGTCGCTCAGAAGCCAATGCGTTTAAGTCTATTTCTCTGATATTCCCGGATTTTTGTAAATTCTAACGGAATAAATTTGATTCTATTAAAACTTACAAAAATCAGAAAATATCAAAAGAATTGACTCAACCTCTTGTCGTACAATAACGAGTGACACTCGTGACGCGATAAATGGAATAGTCAATTTTGAATTGTTCCAAAAATTATTAAATTAAAAATATCAGTGGGTCAGGATAAAATAAAATTATTTCTACGCTATTAACATTGCGTTAATATCAGAAATCAAGGATGGATTGTTACTTTAACAGTTAATTCTGAGTTATTGTGGATTCAGTCACAAAATAAATAGTACGGCAAGGGATTAACCGCATTGGCTTCCGAGCGACTCATATAAAAATGTAGTAACAGTAGATAAATTTCCAAAATTATTTTCACTTGTATGGCGAAATATCGAAGTAATAATTCGGACTGCAAACGGTTAGAATGATATTTGTGCTCTGCGTCGAATGTACATTCGGATTCATGGTGTTCTTCGATCGTGCAAAGTATTAACAGTGTCATTGCGAGAAACACCCTATATGTGAATACGAACAGCACGACAACGGATGTGACTACGCCGGGTTAATAAGGATGCGACGTCATCGGGCTGCGACGTTACCATTTTCTCCTTTGAATCACGATCTTCGAATCCAAGACCGTAATTAAACGCCAACTCAATTATCAAAACGATTAAATGCAATATTTGCAAGCGTTCTTTCCTCAAACTGTAGAAAAATTGTACCGCGGATTTAAACGCTGCGATGGGCGGGAAAAAAATGGGTTTAAAGAGCAAGCTTGTTCTTCCTGTTGATTCAATCATATTTTTAGTTCTAGCAGAGAGAATTAAAGCTCCATAAATTGTTTTTTAAGGTGTAGGGACTTAGGAATAGTTTGATTAAATTTGGAAAATAATAAGTTCCTCGGTGCTGTTACGTTGGCAACTTTACGATGAATTGCTTGATCGTGCCTTTATTTAGTTTTGTTGGCTGTGCATAATCGTGGTTTTTATTGTGCTTTAACAATATTCGAACGATTGAATTACTGCAATTAGTTGCGTAACATTTTACAATTAAAATATATACAATTAACATTGATGTTAAGCTGATAGATTCCTGTGTTTTTTTTAAATTCATCAAATTGATGGAGAATTCTTTCTGAAAATCTTTAAGATTCGTCTAATTTGAAAGTATTATTAAATAATACATCAATTTGATGTATTAAATTTTAATTAATACGTATTAAATTTTAATACATGAGCCGTTTACTTGAAAGTGGCAAAAGTCCTTTTCTTTTTAAATCGAGGTATTTTCGAGAACATTTACCTCTACTCGTTAACCCATCTTCCAACCCGTCCGTAAGAGGAATATTCCGCGGGTAACGATTGTCTTATTGCACCAACCGCGGAATATTCCGCCCTGCACAATGTTAAACTGCTGCGCGAGGTAATGCACGGTACTGCGGATCTTCCGCCGCACTTAGAGCTACGATCCAAATGGGTTAACTTGAATACTAATATTTCCCTGGTATAGTCATTGAAAAATCACCATTTTTCATTACGAACTTGCGACTTATTCCACTTTCAAAGTAAACGCCTCGCATTTACCTGCAGCAGATTTAACAACCATAATTCCAATATTAAAACATAATTACATTAAAAAAACACAAAGATCGCGAACTGCGCTGCCAACGTAACGATTACACCAGTAAACCATCACGTTAGAAAAGTATGTAATTCTTTTATACATAACCACTCGGGCTTTCATGTAAGAATACCTACTCTGCGTCCAATGCCCTAGTCGAATCGTCTCAATCGACGATACGTTTCGCATTGACGAGCAATTAGTCGAGAATGTATGCCCACATATTTCGTGAGAACGAGAAATTCAGTTTCTCATGAGGCTCGGTGATGCAGGGGTCGAAAAGCGCGGTCTATCATCCCGCATAAGATCACCTACGTATATAATATAACATGACTGCGGGTGGGAATTTACGAGGACGCCTTTAGATCTGATTACATGGACTTCTGTATATTCGGGGAAAAAAACGTGAAAATACACCCATATCGAGGAAAATGTACGAAAGAGAGATCCGTCGCTAATCTTCTCTAAGATCGCTCTTAACGCGGAGCGAGTGCCCCTACATTCGACACTCGAATAAAGTCTTTCATTCTTTTGTACTTGTTTGGATTTAACTGCTATGGTTATTTCGCCTGTGACGTAAGGATTTCAGGTGTTTTTTAAGGTATTTCTAGGTATCTTGGGTAGACTTAATTATTAAGTTACAATTTAGGAAATAGTTTCTAGAGTTTTCAACTCACAATCAGTCTCACCGATTGGAAATCCATGCCTTTACCTTCGTACCCACCATAAATCTCCTTCTTTTTCTTTCCTGCAATATTTTTGAGGGTAGAGTGTCATTCCGCCGAAGATCCACTATTTTAGATGGTTTCCAAATGACCGAGGTTATAATACGTTAACTAGTTATTTAAGAAAATTTTCTCCGAGGTAATTTGAATACTAAAGTCTTAGATTTGTCTTGTGTTACTTCTAAGTCACACGGGTTCATAGAGGGTTAAGTCCGATTTGAATCGAGGCTTTGAGGCTTTCCTGGCCATCGTTGACCGAACAGTGGCTTGGAATTTCCGGGTTTAAGCAGCGTTGAGAGCTGCAAACCTTCCGACATCCGCCAGAATTGCAGCTAGCTTCATCAGGGTTAACTGATACCGTATCAGTTCATTTTATCAATTTCTTTCCAACAGATTTTCTCAGTTCACCTTGATGAGTGCAAAACGCCGGAAGTTGCAACTCTCCATGCGGCTTAAACCCGGAAATGCAATTTGAATATTAGATTAACCCTTTCGTTGCGGGAGTCCGCTCCGCCGGGGAGCTGCCGCTGAACGCGATGGGTTAAGGGTTTAAAAAAGGGGTTAAAGAGAATTGTAAAATGTTTTCTTTACGCGCAATATACGTCCTCGAATGACTCTCGTGATGTAAGTGCACACTTATGTAGCATTCGCACGACAGAGTATCTTGAAGCGCCTTTGAAAACCCTCCTGAACTCCCGTATAGAAACCATATGTTTTTACGTGAGGTCATGCTGGCCAAGATGACTCTTCCTGACACGCGACCCGCAGCCACCCTAAATACTTAATTGTCAATGCGATCGAGAGAGGGGAACCATATCCATGGAATTTTCACAGACTTACTGTAGCTCCGCTATGGGAAGATTTTAACTGCAGTTGTCTTTGTAATAGATATGATAGTGTCATTGGAGAAAAGCGAATTAAAGCTCCACGATTTCTTTTGTGACTGTGTCCGCAATAATTGAAAATTAAATTGGGCAAATAAAAATATATCAGTTATTCTTGATATATCTTCGAATTTAAAGCAATATTAGTAACATAGGAATGTTATTGTCGTGTCGTCCTCCACTGATATTTTCAATTTGATCTTCAAAATTTCCTCTTCCATCGACCGCATCACGAGAGTTATTCGTTGAAGGGCAAAGGGTTAACACTAACGGTAACATTGGCGATCAAATGACCATATTTGACATTTTTTTTCGATCAAGTGCCGTTAGTGGTAATTAATTTTCCTCCCATAGCATTATTGTATCTATTGCAAGGAAACTGCATTTGAAATTTACCCATAGCGGAGCTATAGAACATCTGCGAAGATTTTATGTTTATGGTTCCCCTCTCCCGATCGAATGGACAATTAAGTATTGTAAAAATTGTAATAATGATACCGTTAGTGTTAACCCCTTGCCCTACGACTGCCACCGCAGCGATTCAAAATTAAATTGCTAAAATAAAAATTGGTCAGTGATTCATGATGTACCGTATAATTTAACGTAATATTAATATTATAGAAACAATTTTATCGTGCCGCGTCTCGTTGATATTTTCAATTTTATAAGTTTTGCGAAACTTCAAAATTTCCCGCGCTACGAGTGCCACACGTTATTGTAGGCTTAGGGGTTAATAGTATTGGTTAATAATATTACAAAGCACCTGGTGTGATTGGTGTTAAGGGACAATTTTCCTCTGGGAAATTTTGAACGTAAAATTGGTGATTTCCTCTTGTAAAATAGTATTTAATTCAAGTGACAATTGAATTCGTGAATACATTGACGCGTGACGATTTGTTTATATATAATTGTCTATTCTTGGTGGAAGTTTTAATCTATTTTAGTTGAAAAGGGAAAAAATGAACTTCGCTCGCATTTTTAAATTTATGCGTCGAAAAGATGTCTTCTCTCTTATCGACTTATCTTTGCGCGATACGATATGTGGAGACACCTATCGACGGAAGAAACAGCTACTCTGCAAACTGCGCAGAGCTCTGCAGAAGTCATACTCTTTCGATCCCTTATCATACGACCCGAAATTAAATTAGATAATCAAATCTGACTTAATATAATAAAAAAAACGCGTGCAGCAACTTAAATTTGAGATATAAACTGCTAGAGAAATATTATTACTCCAAATAAAATTTTAAAGAATCTCAAGCTGCTCAGTCGCTCAGTCGCTCAGAAGGCAATGCGATGAAGTCAATTTTTTTGATATTTTCTGATTTTTGTAAATCTTCGTAGAATGAAGATTATTCTATTAAAATTTACGAAAATCAGAAAATATAAAAAAATTAACTTCTGAGCAACTTATGTTATTTAGGTATTCGCTATATAGGCATTTTTCAAAGTTCAATTTTCTCAAAACATTCGTCATATATTACATCTAAAATTTAATCGTTTCTGACGTGAAAGAAATTAATTTGTTATTCAAGAAGTGTATAATATCTTTGGTGGTCCCTGTGGCATCTAAAACACGAAGATTCCAGGCGAAATGAGCGTAGCAGTTGATGCCCGAAAAGAGTAGAATATAAAGAAAGAAGTTGAGTATAGTAACGTTAAAAAGTTTCACGTGTCGAGATAGTTCAATAGTTCGTACATACGTTATAAAGGATCGTGGCAGAAGACGAGTACGTCTCAAAATATCGCAAGCAGCCGCCGGAAAACATTTGTGAGGTCAGTCCACCGGGCACCGATGGAATTAGCTGAAGTGAGAGAAATAGAATACGTCTAGTGGAATATGGCATAACAGAATAAGAGGAATAGGGTGTAGACTATCCAGAGTACAGGTCCGGCTCGTTATACAGACTACGCTAAAATCTTTCTGCCTCGTAAAATTAGTCGGCAGCGCTGAGACTAAACTTTACGTAAAACGAGAGTATGAAGTGTCTCGATGATATTTTGGAAATTTGTATTCTCAGAAATACAGAAAATATCAGGTCCATGCGAAATAACCACAGCAAATACTAAAACTACTGCAGCGGTAGAATAATCGGTTTTCAATTTTTTCGAAATATTTCTCAAATTGCAATCGAAGCCGTGCAGTAAATATTCTACTTCTATCTTGTAAAACCTAAATTAATTAATCGACAATTTTTTTCGCCTCTTGATTTCTCTTTTTCCAAGGTACTTATTTAATATATTTAAATATAATAGATAGAACGCTAGCAGCATTAACGCTAAACCTACCAAGGCGGTAAAATGGCTGGGTTCCAATCTTTTCGAAATATTCCTCAAATTGATAGGAAAGTCGTGCAGTAAATATTCTTCTTCTATCTTGTAAAACCTAAATTACTTAATTGATAATTATTTCGCCGCTGATTTCCCTCTTCCCAAAGCATTTATTTAGTATATTTAAATATGATTGATAGAACGTCGATAGAATTAACGGTAAACCTACCAAGGCGGTGAAATGTCTGGTTTCCAATTTTTTCAAAATACTCCTCAAATTGATAGGAAAGTCGTGCAGTAAATATTCCTCTTCTATCTTGTAAAACCTAAATTACTTAATGGACCAACCTTTACGTCTCTTGATTCGCCACTTTCCAAACTATTTATTTACTATATTTGAATATAATAAATAAAACGCCGGTAGTTCTAGCGTTAAAGCTACAAAAATTCACAAAAAGAGAAAAAGCTAGACAGTTCGTATAAGTAGAGTAATAATGGTAGGATAGAGAGTTCGCGTTTTTTTTTATGGAAATGCGGAACAAAAAAAAAGTTTCTCTGGAAAGTTGGAAAGATTTGCACAGGTAGTATAACGCGGAATAAAGTGCGTTCAAGGCGTGCGACATAAATATAGAAAAAGCGGGGCTAAGAATACAGCGGCGGCTTTCGTGGGAAAAGAAAACAAGTTGGCATTCTAGCAAAAGGCGGTCCTTTCATTAAATTCGAGAAGGAAGATTTTAGAATCCGCCCGACAACAGCGAACCCACGAGCTCGAAAATAGAACGGGGAGCTTTCCCGGCTCCTCGTTGTGTGGGATATTTCATCGTGGTGAACTCGGCAACGCTTACCGCGAAAAACTTGGCCGCGGATAATTAACATTCGTAAACAACGAACCAAATGCAGGGTCGAGGTTTCGCAAATTCTCCTCCCAGCCAAAACATGAATTATGCAACGTCTTTCCATCGACTCTCATTCGATCCTCGGTATCAAAGATATCACAGAAATCATTGAGAATTATGATTGAATATCTAACTCATTTGCATCGTAGCTCTAAATACGGCAGAAGACCCGTAGTACCATATACTTTCGTGCACAGCAGTTTAACATTGCACAGGGCGGAATATTCCGCGGCTGGTGGATAAAAGACGATCGTCGTCCGCGGAATATTCCGCATATATCAATGATTATACCAGGGAAATATAAGTATTCCAGTTAACCTATTTGCATCATAGGTCTAAATACGGCAGACGACCCGCAGTACCGTGCACTTCCGCGCGCAGCAGTTTAACATTGTGCAGGGCGGAATATTCCGCTTGCGGATGTAATGGGTTAATTATGCTGCAACAAATAACGTCAGTATCTCTTCTGCCAGGTGATAGGAGGTGTAACGAAATCGTAAGCTAACAAATCATTATCGTTTAGCAGTTCTTACGCACACCAGTGACGTAATGTTCGAACGTCGCACGTGTGTGATTTAACGGCTTTCTGAAGACGTAAATACGAGCCTCCTCTGAGCTCTTACAATGCGCACGGAAATATCCTGTCAGAGTTTACTTAATGACTGCAACGAATAGTAGCCCTAACTTATATCTTAGATACGTTTCTCTAATGAGATAATATATGATTATCGAGCTTGCTGTTTGACTTGCAGCATTCTCAAAGTATTGGCTTCGCGTTTCATAGAAAACGGGACGTGATTATAGCAAGTTAGTCGGATAACGTATACAGCGTTTGAATAATAATTCATAGGAGTTGCAATTAATTACTGAATTTCTGAAGGAAATGTGGCCGTTGCGTTTTTAAATTAATATTAATTTCTGAACTTCTTGAATAGAAAGTACCTTAGATTGTCTAAATTACTATTATTTTCTGAATTTCTCAAATAGAAATTACCTTCGATTATTTAAATTACTATTAGTAATAATTACTAAAGTATTAGTTTCGACTGGATTGGTAGTTCTAATGTTAAGCAACAGGCTGACAATTAGTAGAGCACAATTACGAGTTAAAGATTAGTTTACCATTAAATAATAGCCATGTTTTTCTTTCCTCTGATTCATAAAAGCACCTCGAACCGATAAAAAAAAGCGTGCTTTTTTTTATCGCGAATCTCGTAATATTTGTCGTACTTTCGTGCGTTATCGCACGATAAATCTCTACCGCGCGGCGAACGCACTGGAAGCAGAATTCCCAAGTGTTCCTTACACACTTGTACAAATTATTTCATATTAATTACGCAATAGCGTAGGGATACACACATCTACAATAGAAATTGCACACTTGTGCATTTCGAATTAACGTGACTCATCCTGGATTATTACGTGTGACTCATTTAACGAGACGATGAAAGTGTCGGCTATCATCGACGCTAAAATCAATGAACCGCGTCCAAGTTACGTAAAACCGTCTAATTGTACTTAAATTCGAAAAAGTAATTAACTATACCAATAATAATAATATTCCATTACTCATTTTAATTAAAATTTATATTAAAATTTTAATTAAATTATAATATTAAATTGTAATATTAAAATTTACAAAAATAAGAAAATATTCAAAAAATGGACTTAACCGCATTTGTTTCTAAGCGACTCGATTAATCTCTTGACTTGCGATTTGTTTTGCGGCTGCCTCCGCTATAATTGAGAATTTAGTTGCTAAAATAAAAATTGATCAGTGAAGCTTGATATATCGTACAATTTAACGTAATATGAATATTATAAAAATAATATTATCGCGTCGCGCCACACTGATATTGCCCATAACAGGTTTTTGCGAAACTTGAAAATTTCATACCCAATTTAGGTATAACGACTGCCTCCGCAATAATTCCTAATTAATTTGGTAAAATAAGCATTGATCAGTGATTCTTCACATATATCGCGTAATTTAACGTAATATTAATATTCTAGAAGTAACTGGATCGCGCCGCGCCACACTGATATTTTCAATTTAACAGGTTTTTGCGAAACTTGAAAATTTTTTATCCAATTTACCGCATAACGACTGCCTCCGCAATAATTCCGAATTTAATTGCTAAAATAAAAATTGAGCAGTGATTCTTGATATATCGTACAATGTAACGTAATATGAATATTACAGAAATAATATTATCGCGTCGCGTCTCATTAATATTTTCAATTATATCATTTTTGGGAAGCTTGAAAATTTCCTATCCAATTTCCCGCATAACAAGTGTCACTCATCATTACAAGGCAAGGGTTTAATATTTAAAACGAAAGAAAATAATATCGTGCAAAATAATCATCGCGATAACCAAAACGTCCCGCGACGCCCGCCCAGAATTTTTTTTTAGAACACGCATCTTGAAGTTTATCATAAGATTCTCGCTTGTATTACATAATTCGCCTAGTCACGCTCCACGAAATCGCGTAACAATGGTCATAAACGTTTCGAAAACAAATTTCACCGTTTGGCAGCGCGAGTTTTTGCGGGTGGGTTTACCTGCGACGAAACGAGACGGAGAGCCAACGAGAAGAAGCGAGACGTCGGATCTCCTTCGCCAGGTCTCTTCTTGTATCGCAGACTTTTATTGACGCAAGAAAAATATTCTCGCGGGAGTTGCAGACACGACGGAGCTCCAATTAATTTTGGCATGAAATTCTGGCACGAATCTCGAATGGCAGACGTAGCCGTTTTCACGGCCACCGCGGGCCGGATCGAACTCCTGTGGCAATGCCACCGTGCAGATCGTTGCGACAGCACGAAAGAACTGCAATCGCCTTTTTATAAAGCCACGTAGGCTCGTCTTAAATTCAAGCGAGCCTTCTTGATCAGGGATATCCTGCCGGGCGAATTATTCGGTTGACTGTACCAGCGCTAGAAAGACTTATATTTGCAGAGGCGGATAGAAAGAGGCAGAAGGAGAAAGGGTAAAGAGAGATACAGAGGAGGGAAAAAAAAGCAAGAGGAGAAACAATTCGAGTGCATCAGACGCGTATTTCGGTCCCAGCAGCCCCTGGGCCCTCCAGGCTTTGCAGTCTCCTCGACTTACCCAGACTTACTGAAATTCCTCGCTAAATCTAGCTTCGCCGAGCTGCTACATAATTACGCTTTGCGTAAGAAATAGCACCTCCCTCGGAATAATAAGCAGGTTTAACCGCGTAGAATTACCTTCTCGTCCTTAAATTATCTTTTAATTGCTGGAATTTTACTTATAAAACGGTCTCAGGCCGAAGGTCAGAGGCGTATGGATTCGATTACGAATGTGGTGAAAATGGAGAGCAATTTTGAACGTTCGATAAGTTTATACGAAATTAACGCGCTCGCGGACTGTAAAACTTTCAGTGAGCTGCAAAAATAGGCAGTCAAGTGTTACACTTCTAACTTACACTTCTAACTGCACAGAGAAAAATTAAATTAGTATGAAAATACTCAATGAATTACTTGGCCATCGCTTTAACTATTTGAGGCACGGGAATTCAGAAAATAAAATGACCCATGTTGCACAGACAATTCTTTTTTTTTCATTGAATAAAGTTGGTTTCTATTTATTAACAAAGTTACATAATAATATAAATTTTAGAGGTGGGACAAAAATGTCCCACCATGCATCAAAGAGTTAAACTGCATAATAATTCCAAAAAATTAGGGTTACATAAAATTAAATGAATTATAATTGGCTTTATCATTTGGCATGGCATGAATGCTGCAGCATTCTACATTACGATGAAAATGGATGTTATATTCACGTCCTCGAGCGTGTTAATAGAAAGGTGGATCATTAGTCGATAATGAGGAACAATGGCAATCGAGATTTCTTTTTAAACGAGTCTGTTCGTGCACCGAATGACGATAGTCTTCTCACGAGACTACAGAGGACCTCGTTCAAGGTTCGCCGAATGCTACATCTAATTGCTCCTCTGTTTAACTTCATTGGCCGCGTATCAAGTCGATCTTGCAAATCGATTTCAAGGAGTGCATCGTCTTATCGGGGACAGAATCGAGATCATCGTTGAACCGTAACGATTGCAAAGAATTCATTTACCCTCGATTGCAATCGCTCGCGCGATTTACCATTATTTCTGTAATCCTCGAAGCCCGTATTTCCGTATGTTATTCCGGATGCTCGATCGTTTTCGCATCAGCAATTTTAAAGAGGTCTCGAAGATCTTTGAGTGCGATAAAGCGATGATAATATTAGCAGTACCGTAGGTGAGATCGATAACATCTTCGGGAGACACTTACGTGTCGACCGTCACGATATTCGTAACGTTTCGCTTTATACCCTTTGCGGACGGAGACATTTTTCAATATTGAGAGATAGCCATTCAGTTTGAGATACAAAAGCACCTTCTTATCGGCAAGTTATGCTGTTAAGTCATCTACATTATAAATTACTACTTGTTGAATCATATTTCAACGGTTGCATTTCAATTTTTCAACTCTAACTTTGTATATAAGCGGCTATAAACTATAATTATATTCTTTCTCAGGCCGCATATATGCGTCGCTGGTCCGCAAAGGGTTAATGTTTATTATTTAACCGTTTGCGGAGAATTATTTTGTCAATTTTCTGGCGAGCTAAATGAAATTAATTTCACAGTTTCCATCGCTGGTTATTCATTCTTTTAATGATAACAATACATTCGTAACAAAGTTTCATTAATTAAGACTAATAAAATTCTAAATTAAAATGTTTCATAATATAAAAATACTTTTTAACTTATTCAAATGTAATCCATTAAATATCTCGAAACAAGAAATATAGGACTTAGACCGCTTTCATAATTATGGGCACATTTAGATGATATTGCAAAGTCACGATGAATTTGCAAAGTCGATATTAAATTGTTAGAAAATAAAGTGAAGTGCAGAGCTATGTCGTGTATAGCTGTATAGGAACACTTTTCTAACAGCGATATTTTAATATTGAATTATATTAGCATATGCATGAATATCGCAATTTAAAAATCAAGAAAATTCATCGAATTCAACAGTGCCGGTCACCGGTGACCCCCATGGCATTCGACGTGTTAATAGAAACTGTTTCTATTAAAATCACATTTCTATAGATTAGAAATTTTAAAAGTAAAAATAGTTATGTACTCGGTAATACTTCCCTTTCTTAACAGCAATAATTTAATATTGAATTATATTAGCATATCCATGAATACCGCAATTTAAAAATCAAGAAAATTCATCGAATTCAACAGTGCCGGTCACCAGTGAACCCCATGGCATTCGACGTGTTAATAGAAACTGTTTCTATTAAAATCACATTTCTATAGACTAGAAATTTTAAAAGTAAAAATAGCTATGTACTCGGTAATACATCACTTTCCTAACAGCAATATTTTAATATTGAATTACATCGAATTCAACAGTGCCGGTCACCGGTGACCCCCATGGCATTCGACGTGCTAATAGAAACTGTTTCACCTCGCTAAAAGTGAAGATACCAGCGGAATACCGGTGGCAATCAACCTGTTAAATATTATGCATGCTTTTTTTGTAAACGAAAACGATATTGCTCTTGGCTTTATTCAATAATATAAGAATATAGTAAAACGAGATACGGAAGTTCAGATAGTTCTCGCGGTGCCAGATAATCTGGGCTTAAGGGTTTTCACGGAAAACAAGTATATCTGGCAGAAGAGAGATGCTCTGCCAATATTATGTAATAAGCGAGCAAGGTGGCAATCAGCGTGGAGCGTCAATTTCGCCGGTAAACTCGTCGAAAATACAACGCGAAGAATAATCTGTGAGTGCCAGTGGTGCTCCATCGACGGGGACGATTCCATTGAAACTTAAAGTCCCCGTAAGGCGAGAGCAAAGACTTCTTTTCTGAAATTGCACGAACTTCGCGAGTGATTTATCGCGTTGTTTTCGGCAGACGAAAATAACCACGTCGATACGCGTTACATCTTAGCAGCTGGACGACAAATATTTGCCTCGGCATCTCGCTGTCCGTCAAGTAAAAGAGTCGACGTTTCACAGGCTTGAGTCGAAACGCTCATTATTTTTCTTATTTGCATTATAAACGGTTCGCTACGACTTTATTTTGAAAATTATCGTCCACTGAGTACTATTGAGCGATATTCGACTCAACAAAATTTTTAACCCTTTGCGGTCTTACTTCGAGACATAGCTTTCTACTTCATTTTATTTTCTAACAATTTAATATCGACCATCCAATTTCATAATGATATTGTAATATTACCTAAATATCCGTCAGAATCTATAGTTCTTGTTATAATTAAGAAAAAAAATGAATAAGCAATGATAGAAAATGTGATATTAATTTCTTTTAGGCCACTTTAAAATTGAGAAAATAATTCGGACTGCTAAGGGTTAAAATAGGGTAATGTTACAAGTTAATTCTACTTCAAAAATTTATTCTCATTCAATTACTCTTCCTCTTAGCGTGAGAAAATAATATCTCTAATAACTTGAAGAGTCGTATTTTTTGTACCATTTTTGTTTGGACTTTATACTCCATTAGGAGTGGAAGGGTTAAAGCGACTTTTCGAATGGAGCATCACTGGATACCTCTTTCGTTGCAACTTCGTCAATTCAGATATAAGTTACGTGCTGCTGCTGATTTTTTAACTCGTGTATTTCGTGGCAAGTTTATCGTAGAAGTCGTAACTTATATCTCTGTCGTCGAAAAATAACGATATCGTGTTCCATTAAATGCGCGATATATAGAACGTACATTTCAACTGTTCTATCTAATATTGATTCTGCTCTTAATCATCGATTCTCTCAGGTGATGGTCAAACGATAGTTATCGATTACCTTCCTCGTATCTCTCGATTGCAATCGATCCATCGAGGCAAATCGATTCGCTAGCTTCTCGACTCTTCGTTCTCTCTATTTTATAATCGCAAAAATAAAGCCTCTATAGGAATATCTAAAATGATCATGATTCTTCGAAAGCTTTCGTTTTCACTCGTGTACAAAGAGTGAATTCTAGAGTGAATTCTCAAGAGAGAACTCTATAAATATATCTTCTTCGCCTCTTGGATTCCTCTTTTTCAAAGTTCTCATTCAATACATCGAAATATCATAGATTTAACCCATTGACTGCCAACTACGAGATATCTCGTAGCTGCACTATAACTTTGAATTAATAAGTTAACAATTATGGCCGAGCGTGTATAGAAATTTTGGAACAAAAATGTTCTTCGTATCATTACAAATGTCGAGATTATATTTTTGATTAATGAAACCAATGTTCTAAAAACTTTCTGTCATCTTTTCAAATTTTAAGAAGCAAAGGTAATATTTGCTTAGTTTTCCTGACAGTGAATGGGTTAACACCGGTAGTTCTAGTGTTAATTGCCCGCCGTTCGTGCACAAATGACTCGCGAAAGGGAGCTGTCGAAGAATCATAAAAATGGACTTGATCATTTTAGATATTCCTATTGGCCCAATAGGGAAGATAGGTATGTAGGTTTCGTATTGATCTGCACCACGTTGGAGCGACCTTTAATATCCCCTCTCCATCGTTACCTCGTCCATTGGATGAAACGAGAGGGCAAGAGTAGAAGGGAGGACGAGGGGAATCCTAACACGACCTACAACAACCAGCGACAGGCGCACAGCTGATTTCGTAACGGGTAGGCGACACTCCCGGCGTTCCGCCGTTCTCCGGAAACCCGACATGACCCATATATTTCGAGAAATCCGGGGAACGGCGTGGAATAGAACCGACCGGTCTCCCTAATTTCAAATTGTACGGAGAATGGCCGATACCCATAACCTCTCTCGGAGTACGTTGTCCTTGTATATTGATCAGAAAAATTGGAGGACGTGTCCACGTCAGTGGCTCTCAAAGTTTCGTTAGGATTTCTTGCATTATGGTCTGTTTAGAATGTTTTCACGTTGCTCTGAGGCTCTTTAAAATTGAGTGCGATTAACGTGTAGGCTGCTGTTGCCATTGTTGGTTTTTAGGGATTTAAATAAAAAGACTTTGTTTATAAATTAATGGAGTAGACGGAGACTTTGTTATCTGAATGTGTGAGGAGGGTACGTCTTCTTTGGGAGAGTGAAAGTCACAGAGGGAGGGTCTAAAAGAATTTTGCGAGAGTCTAAGGGCCCTTTTCGGTTTTAACGACAAACAGACTGCATGGCTACACAGCTGCAACCTCTTGAGCATTCCAAGAAGAAAATATGGCAGTTGATTTTTGTGTGTTCAAGATATACTAGTAGAAACATAGGAAACTAACAATCATAACGTTCTTTGAGGAAGAATTACTTAGAAAATGGGGAAATCTTAGTAATTAAATGTACATTGACGGGGATGGGTGTGTCTTTCTTGTCGAAATTAGCCGCAAATTTCAAATTTCAACCGTTCGCGGGGCCCTGGAGAACCGCGAACCCCAGCTTGGGAAGCAGCGATCTAAATGAATTTAAAGTGATGCAAAAAGGGAGCAGTTGAATTGTTTTTTTATTAAAAAGGAACATCAGAAGTGAAGGAAAGTTGTTCGGTTTTGCAAATGAGCCGAAATACCCTGACAGCGATGGGGATACTGCAGAATGTGCACTTTGAGTGTCAGGAAACGTGCAGATACTCCATTACTTTGTGAAATATTCCTGAATTTTTGTGAGCAAGGGTTCGTGTCGTTCACTGTCGAGGTTATTCAGACATTCTCGCTTAATCATTAGGAATGTAACAGTCATTTATCTATATTGCTATGTCTAAATCCTCGCGGAACAGAACATTCAATGAGATGTCAGGATTAAACATATAGGTTAGGTATGTCGTAAGAAGATTACATTCTGCACATGCAGATGCCGAGACATGGTCGATAAATAAGACGTCATAATCCATTGAAGCTCCTTAAGTACGAACACGGCATCTGTTTTAGACCGTCATATTTATACCTGATACATAATCGTGGCTTTTGTGTAACAAGAAATATACGTAAAAATTAATAACTCGTCGCGTCAGGCTAGCAACAATTACGGAATTTGCAATTGTCTGTGATAGAAATGACCCGTTATTTTTGAAAGTGGTATATTTTGGTATTTTATGTATATTATTGTACATATATGTATTTTATATATGGTCCATTTTCGAGAAAGTGTGTTGAACCGTTTAAGGCACAAATTAAATTCATCCAATAAGGAAAAGGTACCATTTCTTGCTGCATATTTTCTGTAAAATAGAAAAAATGTGGTGATGTCATTAGATAACCACTGCGGCATTAGATAAACGTATTTATTTGTCGTGGTTTTTCAAATGGCAAAGTAAATAGAATGAAATATCCTCGTGATTTCCTGAAAAAAGATTGAACTGTTAGCACGTTGTATGTCATGGGGGTCCCCGGTGACCGGCGCTATTAAATTCAATGAAATTTCGCATGACTCTTCAGTTGTAATATTTATAAATTTTCTAATGCATTCAATATCGAAATATTGGCTCTACTGACTACATAACTACTTGTGTATTTGAGGTATCTGCTTTGTAAAGATGTGTCTTTAATAGAAAAAGTTTCACTTACGTAAAAATGATGAAACTAAATATCTCTCTCAAATAAAAATGAAGGGACTCATACCACTTTCAAATGTAACGGCTCAAATGCAAAGATATTTGGGATTTCGCTTTGAAATTGAAACGATGCACACGTATTTCTTGCGAGCATTATGATTCACGAGGTCGAGAGCAGACCTTGCCCTCTATGCTTTAAGAAAGTCCAGTCATTTAGTTCCAATGTAAAGAGCGTTTTTCAAAGGATCAAACTCTTTCCTCGTACACGATAGAAACCGTGAATTGCAGCGAAATAATGCAAATCATTGCACGTAAAGCAGACTATAAATACACTCGACAAAACGATATCTAATTATAGTATCAACCCTTTACATTTTTCCTTCGCGATATCGCAGCTAAATAACTCGCAGGACAAAGAAATCGTGTTCCTTCTCCTCTTCCGCGGCTTCTGTCTCGATGCCATTGACTCCGATCGTGTAGCTATATGAAATTGATTGTATATTAACCGCCGAGTTCATTCCGCCATCATAGCCGAGACAGAAACTCCAACGTCTAACTTAACTTCCTTCAAACCAAGCCATTTGTTCAAACGCAATTCTTCGACGCCCAAAACAATTAAATTCTCAATCATACCAAAAAACGTTACAATACCATAATTCCTGTATTCTGCAATTTCGAAAGAATTCGACAAAACGAACTTCCGTCAGACCAAGCTATTCATTCTAACGCAATTCTTCGACGCCCTAAACAATTAAATTCTCAATCCTACCAAGAAACATTACAATTCCATAATTTCTGTATTCTGCAATTTCGAAAGAATTCGACAAAATGAACTTCCGTCAGACCAAGCCATTCATTCAAGCGCAATTCTTCGACGCCCAAAGAAATGAAATTCCCAGTCATACCAACAGAAACATTACTAATTTCGGCAAACTAATTTCGAAAGAATTCGTGGAAATTTCGGAAGAAATCGCCGTGAATTCAACCGTTCACGTTCGTTGTCCTCGTCCTTTCAGAATCGATGCAAAAAATGAAGGGCAAATCGGGAGAAAAAAAAGTCGAGGTAGCAACCGAGGAGTCTCGTAGAAACAACGGAACAGAGGAACGCGGCTGGACCATGGACTGGTAGGTGGAATAGAGAGGGGAACTGAGGGACGGAGGGAACGACTGGCTGCAAAGGAGGGAGCCGATTGGCCGAGGCAGAGGGAGGAGAGGTTCTCGGCTGTCGGGAGGCGAGTTGATTCCGCGCCACTTCGTTTCCGACTCGTGTCCACGTACGACGTACCCGAGGACGATTTTACCCAGCACCAGATCCTTTGACTTTCTTCTCTACGCTAACGGTGAGTGAAACGTCCTTTTTCTTATCTCAGCTTTTCTCCCGGAGCATCGACGATTCGATTTTCTCCTCGTAATGCATTCGTCGATCGAAACGATCGGGCGAGAGCGAGGAATCTCACCGGTACTCGCTTTACGTCCTTCGTGATACGTTACGTAGCTATGATTCAGAAACGATTGTATGGGAACAATGATGCGTAGGATATTGTTTCGAAAGTCGATAATATTTCGTAATGGAGGATAATTAGAGCTTTTGAACGTTCAGTTTCTAAGAAATCGTGCACGGTTACATCGATTATCGATTATTACGTTGGCCATCGCTTCTTGTGCTCTTCTCGCTGTACCGGTTTTTAGGTTAGAGAACAGAGGCACGTTGAACTCGTCCTGTGCAGATTGTGCGGACGATCGGAATTAAAAGAAATGATTCATGATAGTTTGCAGTTGGAATTACGTTACAGAGTTTCACCGTGTGTCGTTCTTGATCGTTGAGGGCAAGGTTAAAGTATTAAGTACGTGAAATTTTAATTGGGAAGTAGATTCCTTTCGAACAATTAAATTCATGCAGATGGTCGATCGAGGTATCTTTTCGATAGGTAATTTCGTGGTAGCTTTACGAGAAAATGTACGAAAATTAACGCGTAATTTCGCCAATGAACGAGCGACGAGATAATCACGGAAATTGCAGTTAAGAGTCATCTGACTGCACATTTTAATAGAATCGTTAACCTCCATTTTTCCCTGGAATATCTTCTGTAATTGTCCGCGTCGAAACGAGGCTCGACGCAGAAACACGAGGAGACTTTGTAGTCCTTTGAAGGTTATTTCCCGTCGTTCCTTGTTATTCTTACGTCCCGAGTGTAGCAAAAATGGAATTTTCCATTCGCGAAATGACGAAACTCGAAATCCGTCGTAGGATTTCGCGAACGGGAGGAGCTCGGAAAAGTTTTTGGAAATTTCATTAAAGATTCGCCCGTCTCTATCGATTTCACTTCGAAGGTTTCCGTAACATCGTGTTACATCTTTGTGGTTCTTCTTTCTGCACGAAACGACCCTCGTTTTACGATACGTACGTTTATTGATTGCAAGATTGCACGAAAGAGAAACATTACGTGGTACTTTCAGAAGTATTATCAATTATAGGATTTGTCCTCAGCTGCCGAACAAAGTCACGCTATACGTTAACTGTAATTTAATTTGGAAATAATCACGCAGCACTCTGTATTCATTGCTATTGTCACAGAACTCGTATGAAACGTTAAAACATTATTTATAATTAGTATCATAACTGTATTACCACTCTTAACACTATTTTTCGAAGAAATATGATACTTATCTTGTCACGAGGCCTTTATTTGTATTTAGTGACGCCTTACACGCGATTCTTAATAGAATTAATTACTGTAGCAATGGAGACAGTTGAATTAAACGGTTCGATCCAATTTCCGGTAAATATTCGAGGAAAGAATTGAAATAGCTCGCGATTCCGTTCCCGTTGAATGCCGGTCGTTACACAATTTTCAACCCTGACGAGTCAACCTTGATCGGTGAGATTGAATTCTATTCGAAGGCGTATCAAATATGCAAATTGTAAGGAGCGTTGCATCGGATTTCCGTTCTGGGTGTTCCTGTCAAAAGTGCATTGACAGATTACAGGCAGAGAGTACATACGAGCGAAACTAGTGGGTGCAGCCTGATTACGTAAGGCCAGGGATGCCCAGTGGTTCTCAACGCTGCTTCTTTCCTTAGCCGAATTTTCACATTTTTCCACATTGCAAATTATATTAGCCTTTTCACAGAGATGCGACATTTTTCTAGATAAAATAACATAACAATTTTAAGAATATTTCCGATAATAAATACAGTATATAACGGATTCATACATTAAGCTTCTTCAAAGGTCTTCTCGTTTATCTGAATTTGCAAAGTTTCGCAGATTAGAAATCATATCAGCTTTTTGACCGAAATACATTTTTCTAGATAAAATAACATAACAATTTCAAGAACATTTCCGATAATAAATATAGTATATCACGGATTCCTACATAAAGCTGCTTCAAAGTTCTCGTTTAGCCGGTTTTGCAAAGTTTCGCAGATTAGAAATTATATTAGCTTCCTGAACGAAATACGACAGTTTTCTAGATAAAATAACGTAACAATTTCAAAAATATTTCCGGTGATAAATATAGTATATAACGGATTCATGCATAAAGCTGCTTCAAAGTTCTCGTTTAGCCGGTTTTGCAAAGTTTCGCAGATTAGAAATTATATTAGCTTTTTGACCAAAATACATTTTTTCTAGATAAAATAACATAGCAATTTTAATCATATTTCCGACAATAAATATAGTATATAAATTATTCCTACATAAAACTTCTCAAAATCTGATATTTCTGGTATCAGTTGTGTCAATCTCCTTAAAATTTCTAAATTCAAACTCTCTCGAAAGCTTAACACGTTGAATGCCATGGGGGTCACCGGTGACCTTTGCTGTTGAATTCAGTCAAAATTTTACATGACTTCTAAATTGTAACATCTACGAATGTTCTAATACAGCCAAAAGTTAAATATTGGCATTACAAAGGTGAAGTCCGGTTGACTATTTATCTCCTTATATCTTTAAGCTTTCTGCTTCGTAAAGATGTGATTTTAATTGAAAAAATTTCGCTTCAGTGAAAATGATTAAACCACCGAAATACCGGTGGCGTTCAACCCTTCTTTTTCTTTATTTATTTAAAGTCGCATCATCCACATTAGAAAATTATTAGCGACTAAACTTTAGGTTTCACAATTTATCATATAAGTCGGTAAGTTTTAAGAAAACCTGATAAATTTTGCGTCGAAGCGGTGTCCATCAGATTGTCTTTTAGATTATTTTCAATATGCGTTCAACTTGTTAATAGAAATAAAATTGAAATCAATACCAATAATTATCACGACAAGAAAAATTCCTATAATACGGTACGTTAGAAAATTTGTTTCCATCGTATGATAAAATACAAGAAGAGATAGCACCGAGGATTGATATTCCATTTTAACTCTCAACGATCGACATTAATCGAGATGCACGCTAAAACCGTGGTGCATCTCATTATCGAAGTGAGGTGCAACGATGCATTTCTTAGGAGGAACCTCGTTAGACGACCAGACGACCGGAGATTCGTTTGAGCGGCGCATACATGCGTTATGGCGTTTGGTAATTCAAAACGGAAATTGATAGTTGGCGGTCGCCCGATCGGGGGCTCTGCATGCAAGGAACGCATCTGCACACGTGTTGTGTGTGTACGCAGCTACATCAGGAGAATTCTACCGGCAATATCGATCCTTCGTATTCGATCAAGCTAGAGTCGAATATCTCGAACGAGCAGTTTGATTCGAAAGTGGCATAAGTCAGTTTCACTCTAATTCGAGATATTCAACACTAAAACTACCAAGTTGGTCGAAATCACCGGCACCCAATTCTTTTCGAATTATTTCCCAAATTAATAGAGGAGCCATGAAGTAAATATTCCGCTTCTATCTCATCAAAACTTAAATTACTTGATCCACCTTTTTCACCTCTTGATTCCTCCTTTTCCAAAATACTTATTCGGTATATTTAACACTAGATCTACGGCCGCCGTCAAATTGAGGAGTTCCGATTTTTTTGAAAAATTTTCTCAAATAGATAGAGAAGCAGTACGGTAAATATTTCACGTGTATCTTGTAATACACAAATTACTTAACTGATCGTATTTTTTACCGCTTGATCCATCCCTTTTCAAAGTACTTACTTAATATATTTAAATATACCAGATTTACCGTGATAGTTCTAGGGTTAAACATAATAGATAATAGCGCCGATAGTTCTGGTGTTAAGGGTTTAAGTTAACGTGCTCGACACTAGAAATACCGGCGTTAAGTCCATTATATTTAAATATATTAAATTAATAGTTTAGACGAAGGTAGAAGAGATAATTAATTCAGTAATTTATGTTTTATAAGATGGACGCACTTGCAGGAGAGCCATACAGTAAATATTTCAGGTTTATCGTATAAAACACAAATTACTTAACTGATCATCTTCTTTGCCGCTTGATTTCTCTTCTTTCAAAGTTCTTACTTAATATATTTAATTATATCGAGTTTAACGCTGATAGTTCTAGGGTTAAATATACTTGTAGGTGCTCAAACGACCCAAAGCTCTCCTCATGCGCGCAAAGTTTCAATGTATTTTGTGGTTTTATCCCCTGGATGTGCACTGAATGTACGAGTTAAATTTAACTCGAGCCGTAATATCGAGTGACGTGGTTTTCCGATTCTTTAAGGCCAGATGCGGTTTATAACGGCGCCTTATGCCACGTTAAACGCGTATAGTTAGCTGTGATTAGACCTCACCGTTCTACGGATCGCTGATATCGATTCGCGATATCACCTGGCCTTTCCGTTGCACCTGTGATATTTAACTTGCCCCTCGAAATAACACTGTCCGGTTTCTATTGTTCGATAATCGAATACAGAAATTAGCGGGAAGATTCGATTTCTCTTCAATTTCAATATCTAATAACGAACTTCTCGACGAACTTGCAAATTAAAATCCAACTGACTGTAGATTTTGTAACAAATAGAAGTATTCTTTAACCGAACCACTAACTATTGATTTGGTAAATTAGTAAATGGCTGGTAATTACGTCGAAGCTGAAAAAGTAGGAGGTTGAGGAGACTCGATCGATTTGACCGTCTATATTTGAAAAGATAGCCGTAGACCGACGGAGAAATTCAACCGATAGAAATTTAAAGAAGTTTCTTTGTTAGAAATTCTGGCATCAGGTGTTTCCGATTGCCTTGGCAGCTTTAACATCGAGACCGTTACGTTGCTACAATTAGCAAGAACGTGGAATTTGTATTAACGAAGTAGAAACGTTGAAGTGAATTCGAGCGAGACTGATTCGGTCTCTTAATACAGAGTTGCAATGTAAATTGCCATATTCGATGGATATACTCGAGATAGCTGACAAAATATACATCAGAGTTGACTATTAATCACGGGAAACGTTTTAGAATTTACGCTCCTACGCGCACTCTCGTGGGTGAATATGGTAATTTCTCTCTAGATCTTTGAACTCTCGAAGCGCACACTTCCGACGCTTCTTGGACTGGTTTCAACTTATCTAATGATTCGTTACATTTCTACAAATCACTGTCTTCCTCGGCTTAACTTTTCTGCTTTACCTGCTATGGCCCTTTTGTCTAGAACTTATAGTTTTAGCCGGGTTTCCGAGCCACCGCGGCTACGATATGTTAAATAATTATTTAGGAAAAATCTTCCAAGGCGGCAAGACGTTTGAACTACTTGCAAGTCCGACTATTTACCTCCTCGATGACCATAGTTGCCGGGTAGCTTTCTTTTTCTTTCTGTTAGGACTTTTGAGGGCGAAGTCCTGAGGTCATTTCGCCTATGACCTATTGTGTTAGATAGATACTAAATTACCGCAGTTATATTACATTATATAATAATTTTGCACAAAAATACCAATGGTGAGGAGGAATTTGAATTCAGACCTACCGATTGCAAGTCCGAGTCTTTACCTCCTCGATGACCATAGTTGCCGGGTAACCTTCTTTTTCTTTCTGTGAGGACTTTTGAGGACGAAGTCCTGAGGTCATTTCGCTTATGACCTGCTGTTTTAGATAGATTCTGAACCAGCACGGCTATATTATATAATAATTTAGCAAAAAAGTACCAATGGCGGGGAGGAATTCGAACTCATTGTCAGATCTACCGATTGCAAGTCCGAGACTTTACCTCCTCGGTCACCATAATCTCCTTCGAGCTCTTCTGCATTCATTCTCCTCCATTATACAGGAATCGTAGTCTCGTCTGGACACGTTCACCTTCAAACATTCGAATATTTTCAATATTTTGTACATTCTCATCCTTTCCAACGAAAAGTTCCATGCAATGGAGACGCGCCACGAGAAACTACGAAGGCACGTTAAATATCCCGGCTATAATGCTCTCAAATAATTTACATCGACCCGACTTACCCCACTTTCTTCTTCCCTTGACATTATCATCACTACTATACACGGTAGAATTACAGAGAATATTCTGGAATATACGTTATAATAAAAGAAGCTACCTTCCTTGAAACTCTTTTCTCGAGAAATCACGCAACCGAAAGATTCCGAGAAAGCTGTCGTATCGTTCGGCAATCCGATACTCTATACGGTAAAATACGACCCCTCATTATCGATATCAACAAGAGAAAAAGATATTAGGTTAGTAGTAGCGGGATTTATAATAGAGTTTAATGCACAATCAATTTTACCAACTCTTCAATTTTCTTCGCGGAAATATCGGAAATTCAACGATCGACCGAAGTAACGTGCACGTTTAGAATAGGATTATTTGTTAAAGATAGCAGGTTAATACTGTCCAATTTATAATAGAGTTTAGTGCATGCTCAATTTTGTCGACTGTCAATTTTTTCTCAGGAATATTTAAGCTTTGAATAATTTAAGGAACAACATGCACATCGAGAATAGGAACGTTGTAATGGGAATAGGAGAGCAAAGCGATAGAATCTCGAGTCTCGAATACCAGTCGAAGCCAACGATGAAGATACGATGGCTTAAAAATAAATTGGCTTGCCATGTTGCTAACATGAATAACGTGTATGTTTACCATTCGTTTAGATATTCATTTCGCGAGCACTCGACAGATTTAGTATACCGTCTTTTCCGAGCTCAGATTTCCAATGAGATTTTTAAGCTGTTTGAATACTTTCAATATTTCCACTTTGTTTGAATTTTTATCGATATGTTCCCTGTTGCGCTGCTACTTTTTGTAAAACAAATTTTAACGCGATAAGCGTAAGTTTAGTAAAATTAAAAAAATGTTGTAATGGAAAAATACCCGCAAGAGACTTTCAAATATGAGCCTGTTTACTTAGAACTACCAGAGTTAAAAATGATTTGACTTTCGCGCCTTTAATTTTCTTCTTGCATAATAAGCTTGTAGCAGGAAAGTTTGCCAAAAGTTACGAAAATCCACTAATGGTCCTCCCTTCTCTTACCGTGCTTTTCATAGAAGCTTCTTAGAAAGTTTCTACGTACGAAGTTACATCATGTAAAACTTCCGTCATATACCAGTGAAATTAGAATTTCAAAGCAAATAGGAGATTATGTAATCAGAACTTCCCAAGCTTTTCTACGATACCAGGAAGTTTGTTCGCGTAGAAACTATGCAGCTGGCAATGTTTTAAAAATCTGTAATCGTCACAGTGATAAAAAGATAGATTGAGAACGATTCGAATTATCGCGCCAATTTTTGCTGCGGCAAAGTAGCTTTCAAGCTCCGCCGACAGGTTGCGCCACTCGTAACGCGTCTGCGATTAAAGCTGCGATCAATATAAGCTAAATTCCGGCTAGGAAATTCTCTTCTACAAAATTATTATGAAGTAAAGTTTGTAAATTAATAATAACTTCACAAAATGTCATTATTTATATATATTCTAGTTGTAATATACGGTATTTCGTTTGCTGGTTAAAACTTCGTCCTCTCAGGAAGCTTGTCGTTGCAATTTTCTAAATTACGCGGTTGTTTTCGACTTTTTGTCCCGTCTTAAACCTTTTTACGATGCACGCAATTTATCTTCGGTGCTCGTAAACCTTGAAACTCGTATCGTTGCGTAATCTTGCGAACAAACGCGCAGAATTTCGCGAGGATGAGGCCCCGGTAATATTTTTAGTCAGTTCGAAATTGACGTGACTCTTGAAGTATTTAAAAATAGCGAAAAATCAATTAGTTCGAAAAAAGAAAGGACACGACACTGCCAAATGTATTTTCAGCGGAACTTCATTCTACAACTTATAAAATATTACATGAGGAACTTAAAAAAAGAAAGCTTTTTTTAACACTGAATAAATAATTATAGAAATGAAGGAACTTTAAAAAAATATATTTCTCCGCCTTTTTCCTTTTTTTAATAAGTCTTTTTTTAATTAGTTCGCCCAGACTGCATGTAATTATCGCTATTTTAGCAGAAGGCAATTAGATTATCGTGTTATATTATTCGAAATGATAATTCGCAAATATTCATTCGTAATCCCATAATTCATTTCCAAAGCCAAATATTTGAAGGCTAAATGTGCACGTGAACGTGAGCTTTCGCGGAAACAGTTAATTATGATTGATAGATGCATTTCGAGTATTATTTTAGTATTTGTAGAAACAACGCTGACGACATTTCCCTGTCACTTTCCTCTCGAAGGCTCATTCGTTCGGTGACACGGACGTTTGAAGTTGCCCGTCGAAATTAAATATAGAAACCGGCATCCATGACCTCAGCTCGCTCGAGTTCATTTTTCGCGATATATACCCCATGGAATTTCTCTGCTCGTCTAATTTTAAGTCTAGGATGCACCATCGCAGGATATAGTTACAATCTATTTCAGGTATCGGAATAAAAAAGGATCGGTTCTCGGATTAATTTAATATTCTTTTATTTGTCTTCAAAGACATTAAATAAGACTTTATTATTTTTAGAGTTTTCTCTCTCCTTACAATTGAAATTGAAATTAGTTTCGTATTTTTATATTAGTAATTGCAGAATTATTATGATATTTAAGATATTTTAATAACTTTAACTCTTTGCGGTCCGAATTATTCTGTTAATTTTGTTGTGAGCTGAATGAAATTAATTTGACATTTTCCATCATTAGTTCTTCATTTTTTTTAATGATTGCAATAGCTATAAGTACCGAAGGGTATTTAAGTGATATTGCAAAATCATTATTAATTTAGAAAGTCGATATTAACTTGTTAGAAAATAAAATGAAGTGTAAAGCTATGTCGAGGATAGTTCCCTTCGATTCTGAAATTAATATTACACTACACAAATTGTTTCTTAAATATAATTTGATGAACCGAAACAGCGGAAAGATCTTGAAAGATTAGCCAAATGTAAGCAAAAGTAGCGCGATTTCTCCAGTCTACTAATCAATCGAGATCCTTTAAATTGGATCGACGAGCCGATCGAATAACGATCTTTCGCCCGCTAATTATTATCCTATCACCGTGACGCATAATTTCACGGGGTTTCGGCATCTGGGATACCTCCTCACGTAGCCAATTATCGCGGAAGTCGCTCGTCTGAAATTCGCATGATTTGGCTCGATTTCTTCCGCGCGAATTAGCAGAGCCAAGCCTGAAACGACTGCATCCGGTGAGAAATCGCGCGAGTTGTTCGCTGCTCGTGAATATCTCCTATCGCATTACAAACGAGCCATCACCACAAACCATATCGTCCCTCTTTCCATCAACTTTGAAGTAATAATCTCTCGTAAAACTTCAATTTCGCATTTGTAAAACATCGAGGTCTCAATGAAGTCGCGTTATTATCCTAAGAATTAACTCAATGCATCCGTAAGCGGAATATTTCGCCCTGCACAATGTTAAACTGCTGCGCGTCGAGGTGCCCGGTACTGCGGGTCTTCTGTCGTATTTAGAGCTATGATGGAAATGGGTTAATTGAGACATTCGCAATCGCAGGAACGTTTTATCGTGTATGTAAGATTTCGATGGAAATTCGAGAGTGATTACTCATAATTAATTGGCAATCGGGATAATGAGTAGTTCGTAATGAATGGTTGATCGCGGTAACGGAGGAATTTTCATGTCGAGGGTATTCGTTAGATGGGAACCTGTTCATCCGACTCGCGATTCTCGATGTAATTGCCATCTTTGAACGCAATTAGTCATTGTCAGACTCACCACCGTGACGGAGACTAGTCCTTGAAGCTGTGGCAGAGACATCTTTCGTTGCGGCTTCCATGAACGGGGAACTTGAAGTTACCGTTACGTTCTGGCGCGAACAGTTTGAAATTCAAACGCTCAACCGTACCTTAATATGTATTAGGCGCTTGAATTTGAAACTGTTCGCGCTTAAACGTAACGGTTACTGTAGTTTCAAAGTCTAATGCCTAAACGCATCTTAGTAGGCATTTGAATTTAAAACTAAATCAACTTTATATCAGGCCTTTGAATTTGTAACTCAAGTTACCGTTACGTTTTGGCGCGAGCAGTTTGAATTTGAAACTGTTCGCGCCGGAACGCAGCGGTTACTGTAGTTTCACAGTCTAATGCCTAAACGCATCTTAGTAGGCATTTGAATTTAAAACTAAATCAACTTTATATCAGGCCTTTGAATTTGTAACTCAAGTTACCGTTACGTTTTGGCGCGAGCAGTTTGAATTTGAAACTGTTCGCGCCGGAACGCAGCGGTTGCTTTAATTTCAAATTCAAACGCGTAATCGCATCTTAACCTTTTGCGCTTCGAATTAGTTTACTAACTTTTCGGCAGATAAGCAATCATAGTCTCGGAAAATTGTCTACCGTTGATTATTTAGTTTCACTTAATACTAGGAACAATTGTAGGTACTAATAATCTGTATTATTAGGAGCAAAGATGTTGATGTCATTTCTTATCGGACATCCGAGTATGCATTTACGATGGAAAAGAATTTACCACCTGATAATGAGCTGGCAGGCTACATACAGCTAGCATTACGACCAGTCACCTTGGTTATAACGCTTTTAATGCTCTGTATGTTCAAACGTCGCGCGACTATTTATACGCGTCTTGCATGTTGAATGACTCGAATGACGGTGTCTCGTGAACGTCATGCATCGTTCGTTAACGTTGAATTATTCACCCCTGCTGAATCTACCGATATAAACTGTATCAATCGTGGAAAATCCGTCGATGGAATTCCATTCAATTGTCATTCAAACTCCATTGGAAAGCTACAAATTTACAATTTACAGCTGACATATTTTCTTGAAACGGAATTTGAAATTTATCTTCCATCGTGCATGAAATTTTCACCTTTATCTTCGAAGTTTATTCTACTGTAAAAAAAAGATCCGTTGAGTTACGATTGAATTTATATTCTCAATGAATTCGCCGGTATAAATAATGTCCAGATGACGTAACAGGATGTCGGAACGCCGTTCTCGAGTACCGTCGTGTCTGCCGTGCATGATTTTGTATTACAAGTTGTGCAATCTTTTTTTTTAACCCACCGGAGAGGATCGTAAATCAGCGGATTGTCGAGCAGCCCGTTCGACTCTCCGTGGTAACTTCATTGAACTGGAAAATCATTTCGATAATATATAATCTATCCCTTGGACTTAAAGTCCACTTTCTTCCTCTTCACCTACCGTTGTCAGTGTGCCAATCTTGGAGTCCGATAAAAGCGAAGACTTATGAAATATTGCAGAGAGAAATTGACTTTCTTTTACGACACATTAATTCATAAGATAAAGGAAAATTGATTTAATTCAATCGAGTGAAATTGAATGAACTTAACCCTTTTAGTGTCAGGCGACGATTTTTGGTCGTTAGCAATAATTCTAACGACTATTATTTAGCTTTTTCATACTATATTAGTAATTTTATGATAGATAAGTAAAAATACACAATTGACGCTTTATATGGCGGGTTCTATATGAAATTATGGCCAATGACAATTCTTTTTATTCGCAGCTACATTTGTCGTTAATTCAATCAATTTTTCGGTCCGCACTAAACGGGTTAATGTCGCTGAATTTCTATTAGAAGATATTTAACTTAATTATTTACTGTGTATCTTACACAGAGCAGTAATTAATTAACAGAGAGTATTGCATGAAAGTTTCAAACAGCCTGTGAAAGTTGTAAAGAAATCAAAGTTCTCCATGTACGATTCCAACGAGCACAAAGGCGCGAAGTTTCAAAGATATTTGCACCATCGCACGTAAACGGTTGCTCTGTGATATTCGATACTTTCTCACGCGGAATCTGGCAACAAAATCACGGGGGAAAAACACCGAAGGTCAGATTACCGTGAAGGTCATTAGTTACCGTAGATCGTGATTAAAAAAAAATGGTGAAAACATCACGGGACTGTTGCCGCCTCTGTTATCAAGTCCAGATAACGCGAAATACGGTGTCGCGATACCTTTTATCGGCGAGACATGCTCGTAACTTGAAGCCGAGAGATCGTAATCTCTTTCCGTCTTTATTTCTCCTCTTTGCTCCTTCGACTTTTAACTCTCTCCGTTTCTCTTCACTCTCTCAACTTCTATCTCACTGCTTCTACTTCGCTCTTTCAACTTCTATCTCTCTGTTTCTCTTGGCCGTCGCGTTTTGTCTTGCAGAAGGATCTTCTCGAATTGCGTCGGCTTACGGAAGATAAAATATAACCGAACCCTGCGGTAGACCGATCGCTATCGCGTCTTCGAATGTTTTAGCGTAAATGCGATTCCGATTGGTGCTATCGTGATCTAAATATCGATTGTCTCGATATAGCAAAAAGCTCGGAGATTCAGCTAGAACCACACCCGTGGTAAATATCTGTATCGCTAAATTATTTAATTGATAATGTTTTTCACCTCTGGATTCCAAAGTACTTATTCAGTATATTTAACCCTTTGCACTCCAAGTCATTTTTACTATGAGCTAGTAACTACTCTAGGACTATTTACACGGTGCGAGTGCACATCTCTGGAGAATTGAAAATCGTGCTTTGTTATTAATAAAGAAGCGTATACATTTTAACATTATGTATTACAATATAAGAAAATATAAAAATACACCGGATTTACCTGACAACGGAGTTATCAGCTTCCATTGCAATAGAATAGGAGCGCAAAGGGTTAAGAACTAAATTGCAATATTTGGAGAAGTTGCAAAATTGACTTTGAAGAATAAAAGCTTAGATTTGTCTTGTGTTACTTTAAAGTTACACGGCCCATAGAGGATTAATTAAGGAGTTGTTAATAGGCAACAAAAAATTAAAGAGTGCAAAGGGTTGAAACAGAACCTTGTAAGTGAAACTACCATAGCAATTGAAGCCGAAAAATATGAAACTATCGGTGACTCTGTGCAGAATTAATTTTTACTGATTTTATATTCCATATAAAATTTTCTTTCGTTCGTTACAAAGAAGTTATCGTACGACAGAGTAATTGCTGATTAGGGTCGTTTATCCAAGAGATGACGGCAAGAATGGCGATGCAGGTTCGTGAAAAAAAGAATGTGTGCACCCTGAATGAAAGTAAAAGTGGCCACAAGTTGACCAACCCAGCGAAACAATAGGAACAAAGTGTCCGCGTTTACTTTGTCGCGTTGTGTCTGCGTTGGCACCCTCCGTGATTCTTTCATCTTCGGCGTGTCTTTTGAAAGTCGCGCGAAGAACTTGGAACAAGGGGCTGGGAAGAGGCGAATCTCTTTTGCTTTCACTTCAACTCGAGATATGCTTTTCCAACGAGTACACAACCTCGAAAGCTGGATCGTTATCTTTGAAAAAATAGCCATCGGGGAATACTGCTCTCCAGGCGGGGAAAGATAAAAGAGATTGGAACGTTTAATTACAAAGTTCAATTGTAAAACCGATACAATTGTACAGGATACTCGTAGTTTGTGATTTTTTCGAGATAATCGATAAGGTCAACGGATGATTCCGATCGATTTTCTGCTTGGAAAAATGTACCGTCCTCTTTAACCCGTTTGCATCATGGCTCTAAATACGGCAGAAGACCCGCAGTACCCTGCATTTCCGCGCGCAGCAGTTTAACATTGTACAGGGCGGAATATTCCGCGGCTGGTGGATAAAAGACTATCGTCATTCGCGGAATATTCCGCTTACGGATAAAAATGTACGGAAAAGTCGCATTCTCATTGCCCTGTCGCTGTAAAATTGAATATGCAATTTCAGTGGCGAAGGGGGGTCGTAGATTGGTGGATGGTAAATGCTCGATTATCGTTCGACTCTGGCCCGGACGATAATGGAGGTGTGAATGATCGTAAGATGTCATTTTCTCCAATCAGTTGTGTATGCACCGGTGCACATTCAGTCACATGCACGTTCGTCGGACACTGTGACGAGATATGAATAGAAACAGGGCGCAAATCAACGCGAACTTACCACGGTAGACATTAGGTCTAATTTAATGCTTAACTTTTTGATACGTGCAACGAAATTGCACCGAAATTCATCCTAACAGCTGGCTATTCAGGTTGCAATATGATATTGTGAATGTTATCAAAAGACGAAAGTGTAGTAATTAAATAAAGTATTTACTTAAATGTAATAGACCGGGGAGGGTAGCTTGAGTCTTACCCCCTAAAAGAAAGGTCTATAAATTGTAGATTTTATTAGATAAAGAACAAAATTTTGCTTTATTTGCAACTGTTACGAATGTTGCAACTATTTATTTTAAAAAAAAGCTATAAGGCCGGTAGATGCAGTGTTAAATGCACTGAATTAATCGCCAGTAGATCGGGTATTAACAGTAACCGTACCATGCACGGTCAAATGACCGGTTTAGTGGAATGAAAATATGTAATTTTGTTATTCTTAATTAAGGCTATTTTCTGCGCCGTTTCCTTATTAACTTAACAATCCCCTGCATTTCTAACGGAACGGTATTAACGGCTAATATTCAATACGGTGGAATTACTTCGCAAAAATGATTTAAACGAATGAAGGATTAACTTGAAACGAAGAATGAGCGACTCAGGCTACTATCATGATTACCTGCACGTTTTATGAGCCTGAGCCGATCGTGCAGTCACGAATGCTTACAGTTTCATTCGATAAAATATTTTGCAAGTGAATACGAAAGAAATATTTTTGCAAGTTAGTATTGATTTATACTATTTTACTTGCACAGGCCAACTGTCGAAAGTTCAGGCACTTTCACTGATTGGTGCGTAACACGCGTGCGTGAGTTTCGCGCATACGTGATAAAGCTGCGTAGACGGGAGCTATTTATTAAATCCTGATACTTATTGGCTTCCGTTGACGTTCCTCCTAGGAATTCTCTTTTATCTGCCTCATGAATTACCGGTGTAAATATATTTCTAACAAATATAAGCAACGTAAAGTCTCAAGTATTAGAAAACAATGAGGAAAGTACTTTATTGATCTAGTTGCAATTTGTTAAATTGCATCAGAACTTGGACCGTTCTTTTAATGTCAAGCAACACGAAAGTTTGACGTTTCACGTGTAAAACTGTAGAAATAAAGTAAATCAATAGTACTCTACGGTATTTCATACTGCGATTGCAATTCTCCGGTATTTTTATTTAGCCCTTGCCTTAGAATTTTGAGATTTTCGACTTAATTCTCTATGGGTCCTTGCGATTTAAGGTAACATGACATACCTCTGTTTCAATTTCTTTTGAATTTGTAATTCGCTTCTTAAAAGTTGTAAAAATTCTTTACGGTTGAGTGCAACAAAATTCGAATTTTTACATATTACAATTTTTTAACTAATCCTCGGGCGCGATAAATAATACGATCCATAGAGGGTTAACCCTTTGGGGATGACGGACGCATGTGTGTGGTCTGAGAAAAAATCTGATTATAGTTTGTCTCCTGGATACACGGTTAGAGTGGAAAAAATGAAATGTAACTGTTGAATTATGATTACGTGAATAATAATTTATAGCTTCTGTATATCAACACTCTGACTTTCTGACAGAAAGGTGCTTTTTCATCGCCGAATAAATGATTATTTCTCAATAGTCGAAAAAGTCGCCGTCAGTAAAGGGTTAAACGTGTCACCTCATTTCGCATTGCAAAGGATCGATTTAAAACAGTCTACTATTTAAATATAAATCTATCATATTTAAATATACCGAAGAAGTACTTTTGAAAAAGAAAATATTATGAGTTAAGAATAATAATCAATTAACTAATTAATCTTTTATAACATAGGCGTCAAATATTTACATTCCGACTCCCCCGTGAATTTGGGCAATTTTTCCAAAAATTCTCAACCTCGCTAGCTTTCCCGTTAACTATCGCAACACCATAAACATTACCAAACGCCCTTCGATCTCCCGCAATTAAAATTATTCAAAATAACCCGTAAAATAAAATCCACCGAATACGAATACAGCGAAAAAGGGGTGAAAGATTTGCAGAAAATTGTAAGCGTGCCATTAAACGTCATTCGTTTCGGGGTGGGCCAACAACTGGCGACGATTTAACCACTTTGCCGGGGCCGCGGGCGTGTGTGCGTGATTTTCCGCGCGTAGGGAACACGAGGCACCAAGATGGTGTGGGAGTAGGTGCGTGCTATCGACCGGGTATCCTTCTGTGCTGGACGCTGCCCCACCCTGAAGAGAGTAGGGAACTGCCGAGCACGGTGCACGTATATAGCAGAGGGAAAAAGAAAGACGATCGCTACTACGAATACCGTGCGAGAGCGAGGGAAACGAGCAAGCGACCTGCGAAAGACGGAGACACCATGCGCTGCGAGAGGCGATGGTACCCCGTACGATGGAAAAAGATGAACCGTGTGGTGGAGAGAAGTAGGGAGGGAGAGGGTGAGCGAAAGGATGACGCAACTCGCGAAACGAAGACGGAAAAGGAGACATGTTCGGTTTGGAAGGTGAAGAAAGTGAAACGGAGAATACGGAAAAAGGATAAAAGTGCGGAGTAAAAGGAGAAAAGAGGTTGGAAAGAGGCATAGAGGAGCAAAGCGACGGGGAGGAACGGAGAAAGAGCGAGGAGTGAAGATCGAAAGAGAAAGACCGAGGCGGAAGCCCGGAGGGGGACAGTGGGGGAGAGAATGAGCGAGGGAGAGAGAGACAGAGAGATCACGGCACGCAGAATGCCTCCTGCTTAGTGATAGCGTAGAGACTGTAGTGTTCACATCACACACCACACATTTTTCATGTAACGCTCGAGGAAAAGCTCGATTCCGCGGTACGATAAATCGACGTTGGAACCCGCGTGGAAATATACGATATTCTAACGGACCGGCACGCGAACGCACAACCTTACGACCACGCATCAACGTTTACCAAAGGACACGGGGAGGACACGCTTTCGCGACAAGGATAGGAAAGTACCAAAGGATTCCTTGTCCTTTCGACGGAAGTCCATCGACGAGCAACGATTACGCACATTCCGGAGACTGAGATTATTTTGAAAGTGTGTTTTTACGAGATTTTCATCGAGCCCTCGAAGGGACGGTTAAGGTTGTGGAAGATTGACACTCATCCTGATCGTTGAGTATTTAAACGGTGAGTAATGAGATAACGTTCGCTTGCACTGGCTGATATTCGAATTTTATCCACGTCTCCCTTTTCCGTGCAATGACACTCCTCTCGCTCGATGAATTTTCCACCGGCAATCGTGGACCTTCCGTCTCGAAATTTCGTTATTCGATATTGATTGACGCGTCCGCTCTGTCGTCCCCGGAAACGCGGCTCATTTCATTTGCACGAGACAGAGAGAAAACGCGAGGCTAATGTGACTGTACAATTTACCGATTATCGCTTCTTAGCTACGACATTAGTCACAGACTCGATTTCACTCAGTTTTATCTCGCCAATTGAGAAACCTACGACATGGATCAACGATCGGCCGAAGGATCGCCGATCCTGTCGTAACCGTTCAAACCTCTACTCCACCCTATCGACTCAAAATTCTAATCCTCCCCGCGCCCTCCGACACTCCGTAACTCCACGTTCGAAAAGATCAGCCAGTGTAATCGAAAATAATCTTCCAAGAGGAACCAACGATCGGACGAGTCTGTACGTCCGTCAAGAATTAATTCCTTCGATCGCCAACGTCAAGCAAAACGTCATTCTCTCGGCAGAAGCTGCAAGAACGGAAGTCCGGGTTGAACCGCCGTGACAAAAAAGAAAACGGATTCCCAGGAGGAACAAGTGTCCCCGTCGACCTTCGACCTTCACCGGGGTTGATCAACCCTGCCATCCTGTCTCGAAGGAAGTCCGTTGCAAGGACTTTGCCCCAGGACCTGCGTCAACGAAGAAGAAACGCGAGTTCCGTGTGTTTCCGTGTTTTCCGTCCATCTTGCGCCGTTTAACGCGCCTTCGCAGTCGAGGGTGTTCCGTCGGTGTGTCAGTTATTTTTTTTCCACCCTTCGGGAGCCACCCCGTGAGATTTCCCGGTGTCAAGGACCCTCGGGCTCGTTTTGGAAGGAGAAGGGAGGTCGAGAAGAGGTCTCGTTTGTAGTTTGGAGGTGAACGCACGGTCCCGCCGTCTATCCTTCCCTGATCTCCCTCTCTTTTCCACTCTCTCTCTCTCTCTCCCTCTCGCTGTTGCTCGCTCGAGCTCTATCCTTCTCTCTCTTGCTCTTTGGGGCGTCGTCGTCATCCTCGTCATCATGGGCGGATGTACTTCGAAGGATACCACCTCGACGGACGAGTACGTATCCGCCGGGAAAATCAGCGTAAAGGTTTGTCGAGTGGCGTGGGAATTTGATTTCTTCGAGATACTTCGTTTATTTTAATGCATTATTTATGGGCGGGATCAGTGGGTGGATAGGCGTTCGCGTCGAGGACGATCGGGGTTGATTGTTAACGATTTGTGGGAGTGACGTTGATGATCTTGGAAGTTTGTGAATTTTTACTGCTGCAGCGTGCCATCTGCCGCGCCCTTTTTATTGCAATAGGTGGTCCATTAAACGCAGTGAATGATAAGAAAAAAAATTTCAGATTTACTTGTTGATCTTTCGAATTGTATAAATGCTAGTACGCCTAAGTCTGTTTTTACACGGTAGATACGTTTCAGACAAAACCGTGTAAAAAAAGACATGATGTACATACACAGAAAAAAGGGGATTAGTCCCATATCCTTCAACCCTGTAAAAAATAGTTAAAATGAATTTATTAAAAGATTTATTTTAACCCTTTGCGGTCCGAGTTATTTTCTCAGTTTTGTAGTGAGCTAAATGAAATCAATTTCACAACATTTTCTATCGTTGGTTATTTATTTTTTTTAATGATGGCAATAACTATGGGTACTGACGGATATTTAGGTGATATTACAAAATCATTAAGAAATTGGAAAGTCGATATTAAATCGTTGGAATATAGAATGCAGTGAAAAGCTATGTCGAGTACAGCTCGACATAGGACTTGCAAAGGGTTAATATTTTAGATTTTTTAATCCTGCTAAATCGAATGAAATCGTGTAAAAACGGAATCAATTCTTTTTTCTAGACCGTGTTAAATCAAAACCGTGTAAAAAAGACCGTTTAAAAACAGAATTGGGTGTACCGTTAATTCCATGTTCTTCTTTTTCTCATGTAAATACGGATATGCATTTGATTCGATACGTAGAAATTTGGAATCGTCACGTATTCTTTTGAGAAATATCTTTCCTTAACTTTGCAAATTTATAATTTGCAGCTATTCGGACTGTTTGTTAATTTAGAAAACGAATAATGTGATAGGAGATCACTGTCGGGTAGTAATAAATAAAATCATGGCTGCAGATCACACCCTGGTCGATGGAGCATATATTGAAACTGCACGGATTGTTACTTGTGCCGGGGAAAAATTGAATTATTTATAACATCGTGCAGCTCCTGTTAGTTACACGTACTTATTATTACGTCATCCGAAATGAGTATTTCATTGGATGGAGGAGGGGCTCTCGAAGATATACGTGTATCCCCGTATGGCAGTTAGGGCTTACCCTCATCGCGGTGCACGGAAGGGTTAACCCTTTGCCCCTATAATCGAATCACAATGGGAAACCAGGTCACCTGAAAAATCGCAATCGGAAATAATACGGTTTATTAAACGTAATCTTCCACATTTCAAATCCTAGGAATCGATGAATCACGTTGGATCTCACGATACGTA
The DNA here is from genome assembly GCA_963989415.1 of Cerceris ruficornis. Taxonomy (NCBI): domain Eukaryota; kingdom Metazoa; phylum Arthropoda; class Insecta; order Hymenoptera; family Crabronidae; genus Cerceris; species Cerceris ruficornis. The sequence goes on from OZ022525.1 coordinate 15,812,800, forward strand.
AAACACTTGCTGCCGCTCAGCAATCATAGAGATTCGATCTACAAATTAATCGGCACTGAAACACAACGTCTTACGTGTTTTCTCACGCGTCATTTTCAGAATAATATCTCACAGATGGTAGAACATTATTTGCAAGTTAAATGCGCTTCGCGGAGATCTGGTAAACCGAACAAAAGTTACGTGGATGTAAAAATGCAACGGGGCGATGCAACGGGCAAGGAGGTAAAGGCTCGGACTCGCAATCGGTGGGCCCGGGTTCAAATCCTCCGCCGCTATTAGACATTTTTTCCTAAATAATTGAGGAAAAATTCTCTCCTATATTATTAAGAAAATTTGAATTTGGGAAAAATTATTGCCTAAAGTATTTATATCAGGAGTCACCTAACGCAGTTGGGTCCAAGGCGAGAAATGACCATAGCAGAGTTAAAGTCGAAAAGTATAGAACAGGAAAAGCAGAAGTTCTGCTTAGAATTAATCCTACTTAAGTAATTCTGTTTATTAATCGTGAAAATACGACAGAGTCTGACGCGGTGACGAAAAATTCAGCAGGTCATTCTTCCGTACGCAATGAGATATCGCGTCGTCCCGGACGATCGTCGAGAGACGTTGTTGCATTTAGTGGCAAGCTGTCTTTCACAGTAGCGAGACACGTAGGAAGCGAAAAAAAGGGGGAAAAAGCGAAAAAGAAGAACGACTATAACAGGTTCGTGTCGCTTATAAATAGACGCAAAACCCGGGAGACGATAATCGAGGCATAATCGGCGCATAATCGTCGACAATGGGCGTATGTACGTCGATGGGCATATGCGATTCGACGGATGAAACTGACATTAACGACGAGTACGTATGGCACATCGCTTTCTGTCTTTTTCCTTTTTTTTCTCTTTTCTAAACGGCTGACGGTTAAAGATGGCTCACGGATTACGATTTTGCACGAGCTTGGTACTTTTTACGGACGTCTGTGTATCTTTTTTATTTGCATATTGTTCTCGGGTTCATAGAAACTTTTTGGGAATTGTAAGGTGTAAAAGATAAACTACAGACTATTGTGGAATTTGATCTGTGAAATTCCGTCCAAGTATTAAGCTCGTACAAAGTCAATAATCACTTGTTCCTGTTCTTCGCAACTATCAAGTGCACCGACTACAAGAGACACGCCTTGCATCACTTAATCGCACAATGTATTTTACACCCGACGAGAAGAGAACATGACTCCGTTGAGAAAACAGTCTGTTACATCTGTACTCTATGTTACGTCACACCATACGGTTAAATTCTACCAAATTATAATCACTAATTAGTTTAATCATCTGACTGAGCTGTACTTCGACGAGTAACCATCGGAAAAATACGCGCGTTACTAATAAAATACTGTTAGATGTACCAGTGCGCCTTTCGTATGCATTGATGGATCTATGGGATCGTATATATACGACTTTCGTATATATCATATTTAACAGTTTCGTAATAACTGTAATATTATAATTAACAGTAATAACAGTTTCGTTTGGGTGGTAATAATAAAACCAGTGAAATGCGGGTGGCATTCAATGTGTTAAAATCGCATCTTCGCAAAGCGGGAAATTTAAAGACACAACGAGATGTAGACACAGCAGGACTTTACCTTTTTGAGACCAACGCGTAGATATTGATTGAATTAACGAATTCGTAAATATTACAGTTGCAAAGTCATATGAAAATTCATTGTATTCACTTTTAATTCACCGGTGAACCCCATGGCATTCAACGTGTTAAAGGTTTGAACAGAATGTCAAACTTCGCGTGAAAAAAATTCGCGCCCTTGATGGCGCCACACTCGCGCGGAAATCACCCCGAAGCCGGGAGAACGTTGAGTTTGAGGTTAACCCTATGAGCTCGATTACGTGATCAAATATATTCTCGACATGAGGACCAGGAGATACGCGCGTTAAAGTCCTGCTTTTTCCTCAAGGATCGTTTCGTGGACGAGTTCTCAATGTTCGGAACGTTTAAACTGTTAAAAGCACTCTGCGGTACCACGAAGGACGTCCTAACGCTACCTCTGGCCCGATATCTCGATTATTCTATCGGTCTGCCTCCTCTCAGACTGTTCAAAACGTGAGTAACGTTAGGAAGAATGGAATAATTACGTTGGCAGTTTATTCAACAAAGTTCGTTTGAGAATTATCGTAGGATCTCTTGTAATCGTAGAGGTATCGTGCCGAAGGTTTTGCTGGGATGCCTTGGTTCTTTCTCTTTTATGATAAATACGATTTATACTATTCCCTTTTTCTGTTTGTATTTTTTTGCTTGAGTTTAATTGCTATGGTCATTTTGCCTGGGACTTTGAGCTGTAGGTGAATTTCGATACGCCATGGCTGTGATATTATATACGATAATTTTGGAATAATTTTGTTTCCAAAGCTGATTGGAAATCGTAGCTTTTAACTCTGCATTTATCGTAGCCTTTAGTAGCATTTGATATCGTGAAGAAACTCAAGTGCTCAAGTTTAATATATTCTTTTATTTCCGAAGGAAATCACAACAGAAAATGATAGTGACTAGAAATTTATTAAGTACGAACGTACGGATCGACAGTGTCAATTGTTAAATAAAGCAATTAGAATGTATCGATATGTATAGCGAATTGTAGACAGACAAGATTGAGAAGAACACTTTTTTAATATGAAATATTTTTTGTACATCACGCGCCGTTCCCAAAAGTTATACATTGAAAGGCACTGCAGCAAGCGGTATAAATCTTCCCGAGTACACTTGACGCTGATTACGGCGATGATTTCGTCACAATTGCCGATAATCCATTAACAGTACATAATAGATAACGAGCGCGTAATAATCCTGATAAGGTCTCACGATAAAGAACTCTGCGAACGTTATCGCGAAATGTAAGCTTCATCGCGGGCACAGTAATTCACCCTCCAAGATGGAAAATATCATTGCACTTTACTGTATCTACGAGGAATATTTTCTCTCTGTTCAATCAACTCCGTGATAAAATGTCAATTGATCTTCGAAGTCGCAAAGAAAAAAAGAAATTTTACTCGTTCACACTCGATGTTCGATATTTGAAAATATTGTCCGGACGATCGGCAAACGAATTAAAGTCCACGTTAATTTGTTTACAGTAAAAAGAGCAGCAACATGGTAGACCAGGCAGTTTTGGATAAACTCGAGTCCGGCTATGCCAAGCTTGCAGCTTCCGACAGCAAGTCGCTGCTGAAGAAATATCTGACGAAGGAAGTCTTCGATCAGTTGAAGACAAAGAAAACTTCCTTTGGATCCACCCTCCTGGACGTGATCCAATCCGGATTGGAGAACCATGACTCCGGTGTCGGTATTTATGCACCTGACGCCGAGTCCTACACAGTTTTTGCCGACCTCTTCGACCCGATCATCGAGGATTACCATGGTGGCTTCAAGAAGACTGACAAGCATCCGCCAAAGGACTTTGGCGACGTTGATTCCCTTGGAAACCTCGACCCTGCTGTTAGTAAAAGCTAACGATGCTTCTGACCTTTAATCCCTTGCCTTACGAGTCAAACTCGTGATAAATTGGATCAGAAATTTGCAAATTTTCCGAAACCTGTACAACTGAAAATATCGGTGAAACGCGACACGATAGAATTATTTCTGGAATATTAATACGCCGTTAACAGGTTGAGCGCGACATCAGTCCCTAGGGACGGACAGTGGACTTTTCGTTTGGCCGGCGTTGATCCCTGGGACTGGCAGGAAACTCTTTGTTTTCACGACATTGGTGCATGGGACTGATATACATCATTGTCAAGGTTATAAAATAAATTTAATTGAATGAAGTTTATTAAAACATTCTAGGCAAAGATGTCGTTTAGATTTATACAGATTACAAACGAAAAATCCACTGTCAGTCCCAAGGGACTGGCGTCACACTCGACGTGTTAAGTAATTCAATATATCAAGAATCACTTATCAATGTTATGTTGCCAATTTAATTCGGAATTGTTGCGGAGACAGTCACGACAGATATCGTACGGCAAGGTGTTAAATATTTCACGTCGATGGATCTAATTAATATCGATCTCGTCCCATGTCCTCTCCAATCAGGGCGAATTCATCGTCTCTACCCGCGTGAGATGCGGACGTTCCCTGGATGGCTATCCATTCAACCCCTGCTTGACCGAGGCTCAGTACAAGGAGATGGAAGAGAAAGTCTCCAGCACCCTGTCCGGACTGGAGAACGAACTCAAGGGAACCTTCTATCCCTTGACCGGCATGAGCAAGGACGTCCAGCAAAAGCTCATCGACGATCACTTCCTGTTCAAGGAGGGCGATCGCTTCCTCCAGGCCGCCAATGCTTGCCGCTTCTGGCCAACTGGCCGTGGTATTTTCCATAACGACGCCAAGACGTTCTTGGTCTGGTGCAACGAAGAAGATCATCTCCGCATCATCTCCATGCAGATGGGCGGTGATCTTGGACAGGTTAGGGACCATTTTTTTTATCCAGATTCTGCTAAGACGCTCAAATTCTAACACAGTGGTTCTCAGACTTTGTTAGGATTTCAAATCACCCGCGGATCGTTTAACACGTTGAACGCCAGCGGTATTTCGCTAGTTTGATTGTTAAAATCACATCTTTACTGAGCAGAAACCTCAAAGACACAAATAGATGTATAGTCAGCTGAACTTCATGTTTTAATGGAGATATTTAAATGTTGAATGTAATGTTGATTCATGGAATTTCCTTGAATTCAATAGCGCCGGTCACCGGTGACCTCCGTGACGTTCAACGTGTTAAAACGAACGACAGTTAACGTATAAGCTGCTGTTGTCACAGGTTTTTGTGATAAGCAATTATTTCTTCGTAAATTACGAATCTTAGTCATCAAGTGTGCATTTAGTGAAACAGGTGCAGCTGCTTTGCCTCAGCCGACTCGAAATTTCTACTAATTGACCCTTTTGCGGTTTGAGGAACACTGCTCCAACAAGTACAATTTGAAAAGTAGCCAACAATTTTTCCACACTTTCCACAAAAATGAACAAGATACATTTTACATCACTAAAAACTATAATTCATGGATTTCAATACTTTGAAACTCTAAACTTTCGAAATATATCGTGTACATTGCACACTTTGGGAACCACTGACATAAAGGATGAATCATTGACGCTCGACGAAGATATACGACTCTGAATTGCAAGAGGAGATGTCAAGAAGCATTTACGTTCTTTCGTAGGTCTATCGCCGATTGGTGTCCGCCGTGAATGAGATCGAGAAGCGACTTCCATTCTCCCACAATGATCGCCTTGGTTTCTTGACCTTCTGCCCGACAAATCTGGGCACGACGGTCCGTGCCTCCGTGCACATCAAGGTCCCGAAATTGGCCGCGAACAAGGCCAAGCTCGAGGAAATCGCCGGCAAGTTCAATCTCCAGGTCCGTGGTACTCGTGGCGAGCACACCGAGGCCGAGGGTGGCATTTATGACATTTCCAACAAGCGACGTCTCGGCCTTACCGAGTATCAGGCTGTGAAGGAGATGCACGACGGTATCGCCGAGCTCATCAAGATCGAGAAGGAACTTTAAAGAGCCAAAGCGCGAACAACTAATTCAACGCGCAACCGTTCGATCATTTCCCTCTTTTATTCGCCCTTTAGATGTGTTCTTAACTCATCGAGGACCCCTTTCTCCAGCAACCTTTCCCACAAAACGAACCGAACAGTTTTCCGCTCCGAAAGTGAACGATGATTCGCTGTAACATAAGAATATCAGCCGACGGATGATTTCGATCTTGGAAAGAAAGAAAAGAATGTGAATTACAGAAAATTCTCCACCACCCCTATACAATTAAATACGTTTAAACGTAACAAAAAAGGATCTCGCGTGATGAAAGTGTTTTATGATACCTGGCGTAAAGTTTGCACTGTTCACGCTTCGATGTGCGACTGTCGAAGAACATGGATGTATTCAAATAAAACAGGATTTATTTAACAGCTTGAATATTCTTGGTACGTTCAGCCATTGATCGATGAATGAAATCGTGATGTTTCAATGGCCGTGTTTTGCCCCGTTTTTCGGTCCTCGATGCGATGAGATCCCTTGTATGCCGCTGTAAAGCGCATCCTTAGAGCTCCAGGTAGGCGACGGAAGGTCCGTTTTGTGTTTTTAAAGAATTCTAGAAAATCCCATTTGATCGTCGCAAATGCGAAAGTAGGGATCGATGATAGATCTTTTGCGTTTTCTTGGAACGGAAACTTCGGAATTCTTGTCACAGGCGCGATAAACTTCTGACCGTTTCTTAAGTCTCCACTTGTCCCTCTTTTTACACGCGCTATCATTATTATTAATATTATTGTTATTATAATTACTATTAATCATCGTCGTTTTATTTTACGTTAATTCAAGTTCCTTTCTATCAATCAATGCCAAAAATTCGAGAGAAAGTCACGAGCAGCTTGTACTATACGATATGTTTGCGTATCACGCTGAATAGTCTTTTTTTTTTTTATCTTATTCCTCCCTTTCACTCTCCCATTCTTCTTCTTTTTTTAATTACATGTAATTAAGACATGTATGAAATATATAATTCTTTGTTTCTTTTTCCCAGCCTCTTGTCTTTTCCGCCCGAATGGAGATCATTTTTGCATCTCTATCGTGATAGTTTCGTTTTATACAGTTTTATCCCAATACGTTACCTTCGGACGTTACAACGCTAAAGAAAAAGAAAGTAAGCCAATCTATTCGTACGTGTATCGTTTATCGATTATACAAATCAATTTCTTTCTTTTCGCTGTTTTAACACGTTGAGGACAAACGAAGAATTCTTTTCCGTGCAGCTTCAAATTGAAATGGAATGTTTATATTCGCACGATATATGAAAAATGTTTAACACGTTCAATGCCATGTCGATTTCAATGAAATTTCATGACTTTAAAATTTGTAATACTTCGGCGAAAAATGATGAAACTAGCGACATAGCAATGGCTCAAACTTGAATGTCAAATCGGAGATTTTACCATCAAATATGTTGTTCGTTACATTCGATAAATCCAGCACAACGGATTTGGTCCTCGATGTGTTAACATTATCGCGATAAACGCACTGAACAATACCGATGATGGCTCTCTGGGAAGAACCAACAAAAAGGACGTGTACTTTTGTTCCTTTCATTGTCGTTCTTTTTTTTTTACCGAAGTTGCGAACATCTGCAACGAATGCGCAGTATGCAAGAGAGAAATAGCGCTGCAATAGGACAGTTCGGCTATCAAATATAAGAGGATATAAGTTAAAAGAAACACGAATAAAAAGACATCACTATGTAGTCCCACGTTGAATTATTTCTACTGCTTTCACGTGAATTCTTCAACCCTGGATGAAACTTTTGTGAGATGCGGTTCCTTTGCTTTTTTAAGATCTATTTTGCAAATTATGAGAGACCGAATGGATTGATTTTCTTCCTCCTTTTGTTACTTTGCTTCTGACGCTTTTATCGTTGTATGTTAGCCACTTGGAGTAATCGCTGATTGCTGCGATGTTAATTTGTTTAGAAGGATGTTATTTGCACAGAAACTTAAATGGAGAGGAGGTAAGTCCACTGACGGATTAATTAGTTCGATGTTGACGTAGAACTAATTACATGTATAACGAACGATCATATAAAAGATTGTCTAAGAGTCTAATTTGGAACTAGACTGATTTTAATATTTTGAGAAACACAAAGAACAACAGATAATGATATTTAATATCATAGAAACAATTTATTCATCATTTTATATGGTAGCAAAAATATCGAGAGAAGGGTATTATTCACAATCGTACGTGCAATAGCGTAAATTTAACATCACAAACAATTCGAACACTTAAAGCTGCAATATTAAAGTAACAACGTGCTTCGCATATGTACAAACGATCTTAATTACAAGTGGCAATTATAATTATATCATAGCACGGCAAAATGGCCAAGTTTCGCCGAGGAAGTTACATTACATTACGGTACAAAGCTTAGGATTATAAAAAGACGAATATAAAATTTGTAGCAAAATTTACATTTCCCGCTTATCAGAAATTAGGATTTTCACGGTAAATATTTTTTAATTAGATGCGCATTACGAGCGAGATATATATTCGATATAAATAATAATTAATGCTCAACGTCGTATCAGTCTTACAGCTTAACGAAATAGCAACAAATACATTTGTGCGGAAGATTCGGAACCCGTGGATTAAATATAAACGATTACTTAATATTCAAACTTTAAATAAATTCAATGAAAACGTACATCGGAAATATAGATGACCTTCGTGAGAAGTCTGCAAGTTAGTTGCTGAAAATTACGTTAAATGCAACAGGACGAAATTTTTAATCATCGATCTGTTCGTGTTCGCTGTTTCAACGTTATTCTGCTTGAATGTCTTCACTGCATTTAAATTAAATCGTTAAAATCACTCGTTAAAAATAAGATTAAAGGAATTCACTACGCGTTATACAGCTTTTCTACGCACAAATCTTGTGTTGCATCACGAGAATATATTATGTAACCCGGAAGCAAGAAACTTACGACTACTTAATCGAATACATCGATATCACTTTTCTTCTCGAAGTACATGAAGTCCTGAAACGAATATGCAGATCAGACTTTAATAAATTCGCAAATCGTAAGGATCGTACGAAAGGCATTAAATGAAACTTACAATCAAAAGGCAAGCTCCGAGCAGAACCGCCTTGATCTTCACATCCAAATCAATAGGAAAACTTACGCCGAATTTATCGGCATCCGTGAAAAATTCTCGGCCGAAACCGCTCCATTTCTTTTTGATAATACCGACCCGATGTTCTCCATCCGCGGATTTCACCTAAAAAAAGAAATCAAGGTACAATACATATATCAAAAAGTTTAGCGATTGTCTCTTATTAATAATAATGCTTAGTGTATCATTAAACGAATAGAAATTTCACCTTAAACGTCACTTCCACGCAGAATCGTATCCAGGGTCCCTTTATAGTCAAAACCGTATCGCCAGACGCGTTTCGAACGGAAAACGAAGGTCGCCAGAGACTGCAATTCTGTGTCACAGAGCCCAGGAACATATCGCCGGAATAAACTTCCATTTCCTAAAAATCACACGAATCTTTTAAAATCAGTCGACTGTGATTTAAAATCCGAGCTTTAATTCCGTACACATCGCAGTCTCCTCACAACCTAAATCCTCGGATTCGCAATCATCCATCACTTCTGGCAAATTTTTACTAATTTATTAATTAATATATCAGCCTCGGTGATTTTGAAACCCACTTAAAACAGTAATTCCTAGGCTAAAAATAGGTTTGCAGTTAATGGAGACCTATGATGTGCAAGAAGCTAAAGGTTTCGGACTCTCAATCAATGGGTTCGAGTTTAAGTCTCCCATCACTTTTGGGAAATATTTGCAAATTTATTAATTAATACATTGACTCGGTGCCTGCGTAAATCTGTGATAAGGGACAGGTAATACAGTTCGAGCTGTGATGCAAATGGGCGAAATACAAATGCTTAACACGATGCCGTTAGCACGTACGAAAACAGCGGCAACAGGAACAGCGGTTCTCTTGAAAGAATACCGATCGTGACCGGGCTTATCGATGCCCCGAATAATTTTTCATCAAGGATGGTCGTCGCAGATGTCGTGCACGTGCGGAGAATTTTTCGCAGCCGGTGTCTGCCGCATGTTCGAGGCAATTCGGTAGGTCTCGCTCGAGCCGATCGGCTACCATAAACGAAGGGACGATTATGGTGAAACCGGATGAACTCTTTCGAGAGCCGATCTCGTCGAGACGTGCAGATGTTGTACGAGAATTACGAGGAATGAATTGCAACGTGTGCTTCTGTTGCATAAGAATAAAAATGAGAAAAATACAGCATCGATTCGAAAGATAAACGAAAGCCGTCGATTAGCTAGGAGTTGACACTAAAACTACCAAGATGATGGAGATTCCAATTTCTTTCGAGAAACTCCTAACCTTAATTGGGAAACCGTCCAGTTGAAAGTTGAAGTCTATCGTGTGAAATTAAAATTACTTAACAGATCATCTTTTTCACCTCTTGATTCCTCTTTTTGCAAAGTACTTCTTTGGTATATTTAAATATAAGTGATTTAAAGCCGGCAGTCCTAGAGTTAAAGAAGAAGGATGGAAGAATCGGTCACTTTGGTCGCTTAGGTAGATGTAGCGTAAAGTCGGAGACCTTCGTAATTGCCGTGTCGTTAAATCGAATTACCTGCAAACAGCAAGGACAGCAGCAACTGTCGCATCTCAAGGGTCGAACCATTCGTAGAACTTCCCTTCTATTTCCATCGTATATCCGAAATTTGCAGGAACGGTACGAGCCCATGCATAAACGGGAACATATGCCTGATTTCTCGGACACGTAAAATACCGGCTCACCTCTGACATTCACCACGCTGTACTTGTTCTGGGTTTCCCAACCTATGAGGGCTGTGTTAATCGGTAAAATTAGTGTTAATGTAAATAAAAGGCTGCTTACATGATGTATAATTGATCAAAAAGGTCTGATTTTATTTCATTAATTTCACTCGGCTCTTACAAAGAACAATGTACAAAGCACGAAGAGGCACTTTTAAAGATAAAAATCCGGGGAGGACAGGAGAAGGAAAGATAAAATGCCAACGTTATCGAACAATATATATGTTTTGATCGTTTTAATCGCTTTTCAAGTTTTCTCCCCGTATCGAAAAAGTCGCGATCTTGATTATAAGTGCTGCTCGGTATTTTTAGAAACGCGAAAGAAGCCGCGTGTACTCGGTGAGATTACAGAAATAAGATTGTACGACGATGCAGTGACATAATAGTGTAGATTTCCTATTATATTATACAATTACGATTAATACTATCGGAATATCAATCGCAAAGATTCCTCTTCATGTTTATCGTCAACATACAAATGCACATTCACCTCGAATCTCGAATTACGATTCGTGGAACAAACGCAAAGTAATCCGATATGGTGAAACGAGTGTGAAAGAAAGTAAAAAAAAGAATGGAAAAATCGGAGCAAGATAATAGTCGACCGTTTGTACCAACCTTCGATCATTTCGACCTTCTGTTTGACGAAGAGATGGTCAAGGGCTGTAAGGTATTCCAAGCCTGGCGGACAATTCACACTCTGCGGCGACCAGCCACCTAGAATATTAAAACATCGTGAAAATGCAATGCAACGTATTAAATTTACATATATTGAGCGATTAATTACGAATTTTTATTGACCAGGTCGATTCAACCCTTTTAGTGCCGACCGGAAAATGTATTAAATTAATTACAAAGCCGTTTCAATATTCGTTGAAAATCTGTGATTTATATCTGTGTATTTATATATCGAGATAATATTTATCTAACATTGTTAGGAAAAATTAACAAGTCGGTTGTTGATTGAGACAGTATTTAGACATAAAAAGAATCATCGTTTGATTATAGTTTAACGCGTTCGGCGACAGTAAACATTTCAGTGAGCTGCAAAAATAGAGTCAATTATTACACTTCTAACTGCACAGAGAAAAAATAAAATAGTATGGAAATACTCAATGAATCATTTGGCCATCACTTTAAACTGCATAATCATTACAAAGAATTAAGGTTTTATAAAATTAAATGAATTAAAATTAAATGAAAAACGTTATCTCCATAAATCCCAAATGTGTTCGTAGTTTCTAGCAAAAAATTGAAGAATTTTGGTATTGCGAGTAATACATAAGTTTAGTGAAACGTGTTAAGAAATTAGCAGCAATTACGTGCTGATGTATATATTATTTGCAATAAAATTCACATCATATGAGCAAACTAAATAATAATCCCCTGACGATCGGCATTAGGAGTGTTGCTAAGGACGATATATCGGCATCCGGCACTAAAAGGGTTAACTCGGTATTTATAATGCAAGTCATATCGTTGCGTCGGGCCAAGGTAGAAATGATCGTAGCTGCTGAAGCTAAAGTTACAGGAAAACGATGAGACGAAGACATCGAATTTAAAGTGGCGCCATGAAATTGAACTAATTTAATATTGGACCTCGTTGAAACTAAAGGCAAAGTCACCGAGCAACGACAAGACAAAGATATCGAACTTAAACTAATCGAATGGAATTTCTGTTGCAGATGGTGCCATCGTACCACCTTTGTTCCTCGTCCGTGAGAAATCTAGTGTAGCCTTTCCTCTTCGAACGATATCTTTTGAACGTGTCTCTGAAGAGGACACGAAGGTGTCTTCGGATCAGTTGAATCTTAACTTTCCAAGAGGTCTCAAAATACTCGGACTCCATCACTCGCACTCTGATATTTTATCGCTGACAGATTCACTTTTTAATTCTTCGATTTCGTCGAGCGAGTCATTCTTCCTTATCGGTAAACTGTATACTTTGCTACCTGAAGATATCGATAGAAATCTCTAGCAGAAGCTCCTCCAGTTACGCGCGATACACGTTGTAACAACAATGAAGTACGAAATTCTAAGGGTGAAAAACAGAGCGAAGAAATTCCAGATACACTCGTACGACGATGTGTCCTCGATCAAAGCGAAGTGAGACGTGCTACGCGTAACATCGACGGAACTTCTAATCACAGCTTGTTTTTGTAGATTCGTCCAACAGACGTTACTGAAATCGCAGCCTACCATTCGCGGCGGAACGTGTACTAGCGAACAACTTGTCTCCCCATGTTCCTCCCTGTACGACCGAGAGAATGATAAAACTATGTGTACTTTCCTTGGGACGGATTTACTTTCCCGTCAGCCGCGTTTTTCCGCCTTATCTTCCGTCGTGCGCAAAGAAAAACAATACGGACGGTCGTTTAGATCGGAACTTCGAGGATGCCCGAAGACCAACGGAAAGAAAAAAAATTCAATTTTCTGTAGCGTTCCTATCGAATTTTTGCACTTGCAATTATCTACAGTGAATTAATTAGAGTTAATGCTGCCGGATAATCAGAATCAGCGAAATCGTCGACCAACGCAGCCTTATTTTCCGGGGTGCGCGAAGAAAGAAAATTCAGTGCAATTTTCTCTAGTGTTCCAATCGAATTTTTGCAGTTGCAATTATTTAGAGTAATGGCTCCCACGTAAGCGAGGATCGTCAAAATCGTCGTCATAAAGTCATAGTTTTCGTGACACGGAATTTCACTTAACGCGGTTGGAACCCTCCGTTGGTAGCAATTTACCGAACCGCCGACGTACGTCCGGTCAGGCACGTTGTTTCGCAAATTGGCCAGAATGTCATTTAATCTGGACGTACCGTTGATTAAGTACGGCATGAGTCATTTGCCGTGCAAGTCTTGCAACAATCGACAGGCTATTTCACTTGTATATATCTAACGCAGAATTATCATCAAATTGTATCCTCTATCTTTTCCTTCTCTTCTTTTTTCCCGCCCGTCCTACGTCGTTACTAATGCATTTGTACTTTCCGTTGTTTTTCAGGCCAATCTGAAGTTACGTTTCACCGAGAATAAGTAAGAATGTTATGCTAAATGCACGCAAGACGAAAGATAAATGAAAAATGAGAATAGTTGATAAGGGAAGGCGTGGCTGGAGGAACATTAAATGGAATTTCCCTATCGGCCGTTTAACGAGCTCCACAGAATGGATACAATAATTGTCCGACAGCTTTTGACCCTAACGACTAGAATCTTACGTATAATCGTAGCTCGACAACGGTATCTAATAATTATAAATCGCACATTAACGGTCGGTAAACTTTGCGCTTATTCTCTGCTCTGCTCTGCCGTCTCTTTCGCCAATTTTAACGCTAGATCTACCAAGATCGAAATGACTTGCTCTGAATTTCTTTGGCAACGTTCTTGAAAATTTCTAACACCGTTTCTTCCTAAATTTTCTACGTTTGTCTTTTACACCGCAAGTGATTAAACCAATCAAGTCTTTTTCTTTCCTCCTTCGGCTCTCTTCTTCCGACGTATTCGATTAACAATTTTACATTGTAATAATCATCGATAGATCTAACGTTAATTGGGATTCTATCAGCCTCGAGTCTTCAACTCCACAGTTACAATCAATTTATTTTTCTAACGTTACATCTATCGCCAAAGAAACACCAAATGCCGAAAGAAAAGCAGAGTCCTCCAACTTTAACTTAATTCCTACATAATTTAATCGACCACCACCACATATTTAAATATCTAATTATTCCAGCGCACAGAATCCAACCACACTAACAGTAACCACTATCAACACCAGATCCATCGGCATAAATCGTCATTGATGAATTCAACACTCGCAAAAATTATCTTCTCCCGTCTTTCTACACCGGCGAATCGTTATTTCGCGCAGTCCTACAAAAATCACTTGATTTCACAGAAAACGGAAAACATCTCCACGGTAAGTCGCCACGGAACTGCATGCACGTAATTTGTACATCCTCCGGAGGTACGCGACGAAACGTATTGAAACTGCGATCTCAATCGTATCGATAATCTTGGCAGTCTAAGGAACGAAAGACAAATGTATTTATCGCTGATAAGCGACACGAACGGTTGGGAGGACGGAAGAATGGCTGGGACTTATCCTGCATACGTGACGTGTCCGTCAACGAAGACGACTATTATCTACTTACGGATCGTAACTTGGCAAACAGTGGCACTATCGTGGCTAGTTCACGGGAGCCTCTCCTCTTGCAACGATGAACCGAGATAAAGTTCTGAACGGTCAACGAATTCAGCCCGTAAATCTGAGAAGGCCGGACGAGGCGGAGAGTTTTTCGGCTCTTTCGTGTCGGAATGTATCTCGGTTTTTAAATGGTATCGTTTAACACGTTGGCCTACAGCGCGTGACTCTCGTGACGCCGTAGAGGGAAGAGGGAACACGAAAGTTTTCCGGAAATTATTGAATTGAAAATATCAATCGGTAGAGTTATTTGATATTGCGCTCGATCATATGATATGTCGGAGATAATAGAGAAATTTTGATTCTTGGAATTAATTCGGAGGTTCGCGAACGCGGTCGAAATAAAAATCGTAAGGGAAGGGGTTAATATTTCTTATTTGAAAAGATTGCAGAGAATGCTGGGCAACGTGATTATCGTTGCTGTTGTATTTCAGATGTAACTGCTGTGGTCGTTTAGCTTTGATTCTGCTGTTTTAGGTAGCTCTGTATATGTTGAGCGAGAATTTAGGAAAAGTATTCGAGCCCACTTGAGCAAATTCGGGCCTTTTTTGTATTATTTTGTATTTTTTCGGCTTCCATTGCTACGGTCATTTAGCCTAGGATCTACCTGTTTCAGGTGTATCTCTAATCACTGAGTATACGACTTGTAAAATAATAATTAAGAAAAAGCTTCCCAGGGTTTTCTAGCTGAGAGTCCACCTCTAACTCCATTCTTGATCCAACGGTCCGATATTCTGTTCAGTATTTAACAGCAGAAAAAAGATTGCACAGTTTCCTATATTTTTCATTTGGTTTACGCACGGTTTTGCTTACGTGCATTTTACGATAACGAAAGAAAAATATCTCTGTTTTATCGATGCACCAATCGAACATAGCATACCGTGATGCACGCATTTTTCCAGATAAAACGGTAGACGCGAAATCGTTTCCCACTGTTCAACAGTTAAACCGTGCACCTCTTTTGCTCTTTATATCTCCGTCTGGTATCAAATTAAAAAGGAATGATAAGCACATCGTTGCTCGGTTATCAAGGACGTTAGATTTGGAAAGATGATGATAATATCTGATAAGCGGGGGAAATAAATCAAGCGGAATTACAAGAGATAGGGCTAAGCTCTTTTAATTGTATTCATGACTTTCGTATAGACCTCTCCTTACGTACGTTAAACTTCGATGGCTCTTGTAAGATGGTAATTTGAATATTTGAAATTTAATTTGAATATTTATTTAAGTTAATCTGATCATTCGAATAGACCTAACTCGGATTATCTGGAGCAAAAGCGCGGTTATTATTATCAGCCCGTGCGTCGTGCACGTGGGACATTGCAAACATAAACGAAATTGTTTTCATTCAAAATAATCTTACAGCTCTGTTTAAGTACACATCGAATAGAGCAAGTATGGTCGATAACACTTAAATAAATAAACATCATTTAGTGGAAGATAATATTTCGGTAATGTTCTTACGGTGGAAGAATAAAATTAGCTTAAATCAATTTCAGCTAATCCCGATATCCATTTAAAATTCAATTTTAAATCGAGATAAAAGTATTTTAACGTGATTCATTTTTTTTCGATGTGTCGATGATATCGTAAACGACAAGGTATTTGAGTCGCTCAGAAGCCAATGCGGTTAAGTCCATTTTGTTTATATCTTCTCATTTTTGTAAACTTTAATAGAATGAAGTTTATTCCATTAAAATTGACAAAAATCAGAAAATATCAAAAAATGGACTCAACCGCATTGGCTTCTGAGCGACTCATTCAACACTAGAACTACCAAGCCGGGGAAAATGATCGGATCCCAATTTTTTCGAAAAACTCTCCAAATTAATAAGGGAGCCACGCGGTTATTATTCGTCGCCAAATCTTATTTACCTTGCGGCATCATCGGGATTCCTGGCTGCGGCATCAACGGCATTCCTGGCTGCGGCATAGGAAATGCATCTGGTGCCGGTGCAGTTGCAATAGGTTGCATCGGTGGCAATGGTGCCTGTCCTTTTGCATACGGGGATGACATCTTTCCCTTTTCACTCGGTCTGAAACACATTTCATATTTACGATTATAATGACGCTCGTTACTTCACGTAAACAGAAAAAGTAATCTGCAAAAATGCCCGTATTCCTAGACACTGTCAATGAGTTCTATAAAATTCAAGGGAAAATCTATGCTGAAAAATGAATTATCATCCAGATTTCGATAAACAGACCGAACGTTTGATGCTTTATTTACATTACTATCGTATTGCCCATGTGAGTCAATAATCGAAGTACTTTAGATTAAATCAATAAACATCCTTACGATGAAAATGAATAAGCATTAATGCGTTTGCCAAGAATTCTAGTGAGCCGTTAAGTGGATGACAAAGAAATTAAAGCTACCTTGTTCAATGATAAGCTCTTTAATGTTTTGTTTACTTCTGACAAGAATTTTAGGTTATGTTTAGGTGTCTGATCGATCGGTAAATTCGTCCGTGCGACGAACTTCTTTATCCGCGGAGCCGGCGCGCTTCGAATTAGTTGAGGGAAAGATCGCACGGTGACGGAACTTTGATCGTGTTTCTGTTTATGTTATTGAAATTGTTAGGTCATCGTCCGCTCATAAAGGTCGTTGTAACTTACGTGAGGATACGAAGAATAACCGATAACACGGTGTTTTTTCAATGATAACAATCCTTTGTCTCTCGATATGCCTAACGTGATCGATAATTTATGTTAACAGCGAATATAGGACAGACGTGCTTAATATGTCCAACGAATTAATGCAGTTGCAGTTTAAAATCATCTTAAATTGCCAGTCTATAATGTTCGAAGTACTTTGCTCTCGATTTATCTTTTTCTTAATGAATCATCGGCAGCTTCTATCATTGTTTGTAATCGCGTGTTATGAGAATTCCTTTTCCCACTGTGACATTAACGCAACTACCAGAGCAGTCGAAATGACTGGTTCCTCATTTTTTCCATAAATTCTCCAAGTTTATAGAAGAACCGTGGAGTAAATATTTTACGTCTATTTTATAAAACATAAATTACCGAATTAATCAACTTTTCCACTTTTTGATTCTACTCTTTCTAAAGTTCTTATTTTACAGAATTAAATGTAATAGATTTAACGCCGGTAGTTCTCGTGTTAACAAGATCGAGGAGCATAAAAAATTCATGAAACTTTATCAAAAATCCTAAATCCTCGTGTAAAGTTGAAGAAATCCCATGATCTTTGTATTATTAACGGGAAGAAAAGACGAGAAGAAGTTAGGAGAGAAAGAATGTTTCTAATCCTTGAATGAGAAAGGAAAGAAAAAAAATACACGCGACACCTTAAACTACTTTCCACCTCATCGTACCAATATGATATGGACTACTTTTTAATAGCCTTGAATTAGGTTTCATGAAGCCTAATCGACAGTTTCCTCGTTTATTACGAACAACCTCAATAACTTTTCGTTCGTGCGATTTTTTTTTCTCTAGTATGCCATAATACGCACTGATTGCGCCTCGTTCGGTGAACGCACTATAAATTATGGGACTATAAATTACGTGACTTAAACGCCATATAATTACAGCTACAATAAAGTATCAACAGTGTTAACCGTATTGTAGCTGTCCAATGAGAGGAAACAACGGGGACGTTATGTACTTCATTTATCTTTTATATATATATAAACTGGTCCAATCATCCCGGCTGTATTAACATTTCGAAGTAATTAATTCATTTCATTAACACTAAAACTACAAAGGCGGTTAAAATGACCGGTGGCAAATTTTTTCGAAAAATTCCACAAATTGAGAAGGGAGCCAGGTAGTAAATATTCCACTTCTGTCTTATAAAACGTAAATGACTCAATTAAAGTATATTTAAATAATAGATACAACGTAAATAAAAGGGAGAAGCTAATCAACGTATTGCTATCGTACGTAGAGAATTACTAACACTCGATAAGAAATTCATACGACGCAACTAAACAAGTCCCTCCCCGTTGCTACTCTTCGACGTAACTTCCATCGAGCAAAGTGCAAACTAATTTCAAACCTCCATCGATTGTAACATCTCGAACGGTCGTAAGTTGCAGATAACATCGAGCATTTCCGAAGTACTTCTGAAAATTCTCCCGTTCGCTAACTACCTTGCCTACAATTCGTCACGAAATGCTACGTGAAATGATGCATTGTTCAGTTATGTACACTTTCAACGGATGATGTCATCACGTCTCACATGTGTCTGCGTTCGCATACCACAAGGTCGTCACTGTCGTGACTGCTGAGTATGACGTATCCATGCGACATCGCACACAAAGAAACGAGAAAGGTCGAATATGTATTTGAACGAATATATGCGCGCACGTGTGCACGCGCGCGCGCGCTCGTGAACCGCAAGATACAGCGGCAACGTGCACTTCCGGTTTTTCAGAAAAATACGGTTACGCCCTTTGACGATGGAAAACAAACGTCGAACTTACACGCTTTACTTTCCTTCACCTTTCGTTATTCTTTCTCCGTCAAGTCCTTCCCGTTTGCGTGGGGAAGTAAAGGAATTCTAAGGATCGTCAACGCGATCGAATAACGGACGTACTTACGTGCACTAAGAAATCTAATTTCCTGCTGCGGGCGTCACCTCGTATTTTTCTTCCTTGATATCTATTTTAAGGATGCATATTTATGCAGTGTTTTCATGTAGCACGCAATTCGGAACGGATTTAAATGATTGAACGTTTAACGAACGACGACGATGGTGATAAGAGTATTTTAAAGCGTTCGATAATTAAAAATACCATCCTGCTTCTTACTAAATATATGAGTTAATATTTAAGATTATCGAGGAAGAATATCGTACGGTCGATGAAGCGTGAAAATTTTTCGTGTCATATTTAGAATCTTTTTCTTTTTTTATAGATTACGAATGCAACGAATAAATGCCGTGTGTGATTTTTTTTTCTTTGTTAACATGCAAAACGTTGACGAACGAATAGCTGAAATCAATGGTAACGATTCAAATGTCGACGAGCGAAGGATCATGAGACGTAGATAGAAGAAAAGAAGCTCGATACGTCGCTGCATCGAGATACAATTTTCAAAGGAGGTTTGGCAATATTAATGAAACTCACTGAACGCTCGGGAGCGTCGAGGTCGTGGATAGTGCTGTCTCGAAGATAAGAGAGTGACACTTGCATCCGGTAAAGGGAGTTTCCGTGATTCCTCTCTTACTATTTTCCTTAGGCACATATTTCTGTTATAAAGAAACATCGAAGCACAATCGGCCAGCCCGTTCGACGCTACGATTGGTCCGCGCTTTCCACTCGAAACGGCGTCCACCAATCACACGCCGGCTTCGGTACAGTCGAAAGGAAAGAATCGAAAATCTGAAAACGTAACTTAAATTCGATTTCGAATACGAATTGAGATAAGTATTGGAGTACAATATATATGTATGTATATGTGTGTGTACATATGTCATACACATACTGTACATACATAGATGCATATATATATGTACATATATATTAAGTACACCTAACTAGCGGCAGGCTCGAGCGATAGAGACGATACTCAATGGTTGTGCAGGAGGTTCGAAGAAAATCCAAGTGTGATAAGATGGCGTCACGCACGTCAGAACTGGGGAAGAAGTGAGGGGTAGAGGAAAGACAGGAAGGAGGCAGACCAGGCGAACGACGGGGACTACGGTGTGTGACAGAGAGTGCGAACACGGGTGCTGTCATGTCTTCTTCGAGTATCGAGAACCGCTACATTGCAATATTCCCGTGAAATTTCGTGCGCGCTACATAGTACGTTAACATCATCGATGCCTTTGTTCGACAGTAAGAACTGTTCTCGGTTTAACGTGTTCATCTCGAGGATACGAAGACGGAGTTTGTAGAGGCAGCCACATATCTGCCGTGCTCGAGAAGGAATAAACGAGGAAAGATAATCGACGACGAGTACTCGAGCGAGATAGTTGGAAACCTTCTTCTCGGTCCTGGAAGACACGTCGAGGAAGAGGAGGAGGAGGAGACGGAGGCGATCTGCCAAAGAGATGCGCGAGTTCAAGGTAGTCGTCCTCGGCTCGGGCGGGGTAGGCAAGAGCGCGCTCACCGTACAATTCGTCTCAGGATGTTTCATGGAGAAGTACGATCCGACGATCGAGGACTTCTATCGGAAGGAAATCGAGGTGGACAACTCGCCGTGCGTACTCGAGATCCTCGATACAGCCGGCACCGAGCAGTTCGCGAGTATGCGCGATCTTTATATAAAGAACGGACAGGGCTTCGTGGTGGTTTACAGTCTAACGAACCATCAGACCTTCCAGGATATAAAGGCGATGAAGGAATTGATAACACGTGTGAAAGGTACCGAAAGAGTGCCGGTATTACTCGTCGCGAATAAACTCGACCTGGAGCATCAACGCGAAGTGGACACCGCCGAGGGTAATGCACTGGCGCAACTCTGGGGATGCCCGTTCGTCGAGGCATCCGCGAAGAATCGCACAAACGTCAACGAGGTATTCGCCGAAATCGTGCGCGAGATGAACTTCAGTCCTGAGAAGGAGAAGAAGAGCTACTGCTGTTGCAGCGTCCTGTAATAATTAATCAAAATCCTGGACCGGGCTAACCGAGCCACGCTAGATAAAAGAAACGTGTATAGTGGCGGATACGGCGTGCCGGATGGACTTACACGTCCGTCCGGCGACTACACGCTCTCTCTCTTAGGCTCAGCTTCGGGCTCGTGCTGTGAATTTCGCCAATTCGTAAGACTAATTTTATCATGATCGTACCGTGAACCTTTGTGAATCCGACTATGTCGAGGACTTGCTCCGTCTCTCAGTTTTTTTTTCTATCGGAAGATCATAGTCCGCCGTTTGGCTGGCTGTTAAATATTTTAATATTCATGGATAGTATTATATGTAATATTATTGTAATATATAATGATAGATGTAAAACGGGCAAAGAAAGAGGTAACTTCTTCGGCAAAGGACCAATACTCGAGAGAGGAAAGAGCAAGAGAGGGGGATGAAAGAGGAAATTGGAAATGAGAGAGAGAAAAAAGAATTAGAAAGGAACAAGAATAGCATCGAGGGTGATACAAGAACTGCCCCATATTAGTTGTTACTTGTTAACGGCGAAACCAAACTCGATATCATTAGCTTTCTGCTCAATCTGAAAAGAATCACCCGTTGCACGTTCGTTTATTCCGATCTGCAGAGCAATATTATTTGCGGATCGGACGGCGAACAGCGAACCATCTATGCCATTTGCGGATGTTGAAGGAATCACTGTAGCGGTCGGCTGTTTAATGCTGTGAAAAAACTCAATTGAAGCGTCCAAGCAAACGTCGCTTATAATGTACAGTCCGACATAGAAAATGAAGATTAACTTTGAAATGACTCAAAGCGAAGCAGAGATCTTGGACGCGTACTGTGCAATGATTTCCATTAATGATACGTTACCTATGCTCAAATGTCAAAGGCTATGGTAAGAGACGAGTCGTATAAGGATTTCGTATGACACATCATTAACGGCACTGGTATCGACTGTACAGCCTTAATAGTAGGTACTTGTTTTATAAATGTGAATGTAAAGAGAGTTAAAGACGATCACCGATGGGTAGAATTTTACATTTGAGACCACAAAGTTCGAGTAGCCGAGTTCTCGTGAGTTTTCAATGTGATTCCATTGCGTACTGGATGTTACTTGTATTCTACTTTCGTTGAAATACGGTCGTGTTGAAAACTGCGAGCACGACATCTTGTACTTGAACCTCCGGCCGCACGATCGAAAGAGAAAACGCGGGAGGTAAATGTAGAAAGAAGCGTAGCAACGGAAAGAAGGTCGTGGTAATGTTAAAGAGCAACATTAGTGTATAATGTCAATCGTAAAATTAATTATAAGATTTATATGATAAAAGTCTGTACGATAGGAGAAAAGAAGAATGCAGTCTTTATACAATTTCAAGAAATTTTGTAAGCAATTTTACGTCTTCGAGGATGAGGGTGACCTTGAGACTTATCCTTTGCAAAGGCTCGCCAGTGCACTGATCCCTTCAACTGCAAAATACGTGCATGGTACTTATAACGATATCTGAAATATCCATTGCTTCGTAAGATCGGTGAATCTCCTTTCTAAACCAATTATTATTATTGAGTTTGTGAATGTATATCGATGGATGTAAAAATGAAAGCAATGGGATCCCTTATAAGTAGCAGTAGGTCGTGTGTAATTTTTCTCGTGTGATCAAAATCATATTATCCGATGTTAAATACCGCTTTTATACCGTAACAGTCATTACATAAGCTCGATATAATTATTATTTAACACCATCACGTCGAAGTCATTAATTTTCCATGTGATCGTTGCACGACGTACCTTAAGCAAAATAAGGGTTGTTCGATCGACCGTCTAATCTTTCCTTTTCTTTTTTTTTATGATTTCGAACTACGATATTATCGTAAAGTTTTTTTAAGAGATGTGTTTATAATTTGTATAGTATCGTACACATTCATTATTAGATACCTGTCTTTCGGATCAATCGTGCCGTTAAGTCATACACGACGAGCGATATCCCTTCCCCAACGAAATTCCATCGGAGAATCCGTAAATCGAACTGAGAACTTTTAAAAACCGAACTGATGTACAGTATTTCTATCATTGGTAGTTAGAACGATTTGACGATGTAATTTAGGAAGAGCCGTCGCTCGTAACTACTAGCATTCATTTCTGCAATTGTCGGTGCACTTTCGTAAAAGTCACATCGTAGCGATATATGCGTGGTTACGCGGTTATTGGGAACGTTGTCAAGCTTTCCGATAAATTTAAAGTATCCTATAATAGAATGTTTAAGAATATCACAGTCCGCGGATCGAAAACATTTTCAATGTGTTTTTTTTTAACGTATTAACATATTACGAACGAACATCGAGTATTCCCGAATAATATTCCGATCGTTTAATTCCTTTTTTTTCTTTTAACGTGAATAATACTTTGCGTATTCCCAGAGCTGTTAGGAAAAAAAATTAATTAAACGGAAGGAGAACGTGAGACAACACATTAATACCGAGTAGCCTTGTATATTGAGCTTCGCACAGGGTGCTAAATGTTTCGTCATTTTAAGAATTGACGAAGCTCATACCGACGTAGCGAATCGGCCATCCATTTCGTTACTCTACTCATGTTGAAAAGAATATGAAAAGAGAAGAGAAGAGAGAGAGAGAGGGAGAGAGAGAAAGATTGAGAAAGAGGGAGGGACAGCACAGATATTATTCGTATTCTCTATTTTATCACTTGGAAAATTCATAGTCTCGCTGTGATCCCGTAGATGTAACCGCAGTTTTTTCTATTAAAAAGAAAAGTGGAAAAAAAGGGAAAAGAAGAAGAAAACAAAGACGACGATAATAACCGCGTATAAAAGCCTTTCAACGGCGAATCAAAGGGCCTCTTTGTTAAACGTGTAATCGCTCTCGCTCTATTATCGTTCAGTTTTTTCGCCCTCCCGGTTCTTTTATTTTTATTTCGTGCTACGCGAAAACCATGGGATTGGCAAGAGGCAAGAAAGGGCCACCGAAAACAGCCATCCGACGACCGCATAGCTTTCCAAGTATCCTCTCTGATATGCCAGAGGAGAAGGAGAAACGTAAAGACGAGAGAAAGAGAGAAAGAAAAAAGAAGTTTCTATATTTGTACCGCTACTGTCTCTTTAAAAACCAAAAAGAAAGAAAAGAAAAAAAAAGAAGTACGCACTTTGTCCGGCGCGAAATCACGTTTAGAATATTTTTCTAAAGGGTGCGCCAAAAATTTTTCTACTAGTAGGTGATTCGAGTCGTTCTTTACTTGGGAAGCTATCGTGCTTTTGAACTATCAGAAAATCGAGCCATGCCTGAGTCAGCATATCAATCTTAAGGACCAGACTTTTCTTTCCTTGTTTCCCTTTCGTTTCAGCCGGCAAATCCTTCCTTCTGATGATTTCCCAAAGACATATAGAAAAAGGAGAAGAAGATAAGAACGAAAATAAGCATTTACCATCTACAAACGATTCGCATACGATTTTATAATTAGATAGATAGACGTATATATATATGTATATATATATACATACGTAATTGAATGTATATACATATACATGTACATATAAACTACACACACACACATATATATATGTATACATGCAGATTTGTTACGCAACTGGGTCACATTAATTCGGAAAACACCACGATTTAGATGTATATCGGCCTTTCAGTACTACCTGCGTATGATATTGAGTACGAAATACGTTATATTTTTTACAATGTGAAGAATCTGTAAATATTATAGTGTCGAATTATATATAATAATAATAATATTAATAATAATAAAAAAAAAAGGAAGTAACGATAACGATTATCTGACATTTTGACAAAGACAACAGTGAATGGCTTACACAGTAAAAAAATGTGCATTCCACTGATCGACGAGCGGTTCCGCGAGGACAAAACAATTTCTACTTCGTTTTAGTTTCACTCGATTTGAAAGAGCGACTTCTCTCAAAGAACACGATCATTTGGGTGGACGTTGAAAACGAAGGAAAGACGAAGAACGATAGGATACACGGAGGAAGCCATTGTGAGCGATGTAGAGTCGATGAGAAATTTCGTCATTTTTTTTTTCCTTTCCTGCTGGTAATTTCTCTCGCCCGTTCGTTTGTTTTTTTTTTACTTTCGACTTACATTAGAGGGGGAACCCCGTGGAAGCATAGATTATTTTTTACCCCGTAGGGAACGAAAGAGGGAGAGTTTTTTAAGGAATACAGTTTTCGTATCGTTCCCTCTTTAATGACAGTGGAATTAAACGTATCCTATGATGACGATAAAGGCGCATACATTATAAAGCACTGAGAAACTTTCGCGAAACGTAAACTGCGTTATATATATATATGTAAGGATGAAAAGACAAGGAAAACAGAGAGTATCTTTTAATTCGAAAGTCGTCCTATCGATACTTTCAGCCTGAATTACCAGCATAACAATCTAGTCACTACAGAATTTTTGTAACTCAATGACATGGAAAATGCAGGGTACTATACCGCGCGAAAAGGAATTCCCCGTAAAATGGCAATGATAACGACGATAATACTTTTACGGGATTTTCTGTATCATCGAGGAACCGTGTTACGTTAGATATACCCCATGGATAATTTCCCCTCATCTTAACATAAGAATTTTAATTCGGAATTCTCATCTCTTAATTTTGTTTTACGATACTTTGACAGAATTCATTATAGAATCAATTAGCTATGTTTTATTGTCATGATTATAATACAAGTATTTAATATAAAATTGAATGAACAACAATATTTCGAGAATGATACGATAAAAGGAAGAGTTTCATCTGCAATGTTTCGTTTCAATAGATCATTTTGATCGATCGTAATTACGGTAACGTGATTACGTTTTCTTTTATTTAATTCCATTGCTTTTATTGGCAATTTCGATGTAATTTCATGCGTCAGGATGGTGGGACGATATGAGGATAATAGTGAGAGACAAATAATTAATCGAAGGACCAGCTTTTTCCATGAAAGCATTGAGACTTATCCTAAGAGAGCTACCCATCTGATTAACTTCTGTTTCGGTACTGGTGCACATTTTTTCTTTGTATGCGACTTTTTCACAATTTTTTTTTTTATTACTAACCACTGTAATGGCATTTTGGCAATATCGCACAAATATAATATAGAATAAAAAAAACCAACAACAATTTTGGTGATGTTTGGCTGATCCCGTAAAAGCGTGGAATAGTTTATTTTCGAAGGAACTTCGAAATCTGTGCTACCTGTTTATTCTTCGATCCTTTAGAAATCTGTCTCGAACCTCCTCTTGGATATAAGCGTGTTTTACCTTTATTTTACGAAGAATTATCAAAATTAGAATAAATTTCATTTCTCTGTTTTACGTAAGACCTTAAGTTTTTCGCTAAAACATTATATTCTTGGCGAATGATTTAATTTATTTGAAACTTCAATCCAATGAAAATCAATTAGAGAAATGAAATATTTGCAATGAATTACCATAATTAGGAGATTCCGAATAACGTCACTGTATCGCGTATCAAGGAATGAAATTTTATTCTAATTTACCGTTTAATCGAAATTAAAATATCTTTTCGTACGTCTCTTAGGCAAAGGAAAACTCGTTAAAATTCAAATTACTATGATTTGTTTTATTACTATGGAAAAATATTAATTAGCCTTTTACGTAGGCTACAAAGAATCTTTTTATATTGTGCTCTATACAGCTCACTTTTTAATTATAAAATTCGAATACAACGTGCCTGATTATCGTTAATAACCGGCATTAGAAATCAATGAGATATCGATCAACGAATTTCAATTTTTTCCTATATCTCTTAACAGCTACGCAAAATTGTTTATCCTATTTTGTACGACACGCGGGCGCACAAAAACTATAATACATAATACCAAAAGAAAAAGTGAAATTCATTCAAGATTCAACAAATAAAATAATTATCGTCGTCACTTTTCGCAGGACGACCTTTTAAATGCAAGTGACAACGGTATATTATTTAAACAGCCCTTATCTAATCTGCTCAAAAGTTACAATTACGTTTGTTCTCTGGCCTTTCGTAGACTTATAAAGTATTCTCGACATTTTTACAATTAAATTAAATATTGTACAGCTTTAAGTACTAAGGTTCTATTAACATTTACGAAGGAGCGAAGGTGTATTTTATGTCACACAATTAACACGACGAGAGTGAAACATTATAAAGATCAGTTTATCTGGCGAAAAAGAGGAACAGCAATACAATATTCAGAGAGGAACAAATTTCTATTGATTACGCTCAGTAAAAAAGAACTATTACTTGCTGTTACTTTTTAACCCCTTGCCCTACGATTTCTTTCGTGGCTGCCTCCGCAATAATTCGACTTAAATTACTAAAAGAAAAATTCATCAATGATTCACGATATATCGTATAATTTAACGTAACATCAATATTACAGAAATAATTTTATCCTGCCGCGTCTCATTGATACTTTTAATAGATTTCGCGAAACTTGCAAGTTTCCTATCGCATGTGCATCACGGGCGTCACTCGTTATCGTAAGGGCGAGGGATTAACAAAACGAAGTCACTTTTAATTCGTCGCAAACAGTTCATTCATTCTCGTAATACATTCGTACGCCTCGGCAGCCGGGGATTTCATGCAGGCAGAAATAATTCTATGCGTTGCATAGAAATTCGTGACTTTCGGTGAATGCGGTAAAGTAGATGGTTCTATCGTGCACTCACGGCTGAACTCGTAGCATTCGTCACTGAAACGAATTACCATGGTGAGAACGTCCTGTAAGATATTCGCCGAGTCCTGTTGCACGTCGTTGTTCAAGCACGAAAGGAAATTATGAAATATGTCCGTGTACGGGCTATGCTTTATGCTCTCACTGAGGGAATTAATATTCTTCGTCACTGACTGATAGACTTCCTCCAAACTCTTCATCCCTTCGAGGAGAACGAAAAGCTGGCAGAATCTCGTGAAACATTTGAATAGAAATAGGAACAGATCGTTAGCACCGATAGATGGATATTCCAAAGACAAACAGCAAGCCTCTATTGTTAAACGTAGGAAATTGTTGTACGCTTCGATCTCGTCGTCCCATCCGAATGCGAACCAGTACATCATTACAAGCTCCGATCCGAGTTTATAGTATTCCGCTTCGGTAGAACGGATGATTAAATGACGTAGAAAATCTTCACGGAGTAGACTGAAATCCAACAAGTAATTCCGTAATCTTTCCGATGTCTTTGGATCCTCCTTCAGCCTGTTTAGTACAACGAAACAGCGTCTTTCGTAATCCTCTACAATGTCTATCACGCTGATGCCCTTTTGCGTGAAGTGCCAAAGAGGTGCGAAGTGTAACTTATCTATCGGCTCGATGACTGACTCGATATCATTAATTATTCCTTTCTTAATGTTAGTAGGAATTTTGTTGCTCTTAATGAAGTACTCTAGTATCCTTGTTATGTGAGCGAACATCTCGCTGCTCAAGTATTTCGAAATGCTTCTGCTCTTCCTTAGAAAGGACATCCTCTTTGCAAGGGTTATTATCAGGCCTTTGATATTCGTATTCCCGGTGCATCTAGCCAACAATTTACGGACATTGTTTAGGATTGAATTTATGTTTGATACGTTGAAAGAATTACTTTCCAAGTACGGTATAAAAACATTGTTCATAAGCTCGTCCACTTTGACTACCGAGTTGTCTAACATAACTCTCACGAGATCCATGAATTTCTTTGCATTCCATTCGGAATCTTCTATGCAAATATTCCTTAAGACATCGGTTAAAAGGGTATCATTGTTTTCTACCCTTATGCGCATAAATTCCGACAGCAGAAGTAAATTGTCGGCAGGGATCATATTGTTTCTGTAATTGGGATGGCCAACGGTGATTTTTAAAAGTGCGTTTAGTATCATCTTCGGATTTTTCACGAGAAAGAGTAGAGTGATTCGTAAATTCTTCGGCGTTCGTAGATTTGAATTTCGTGCTATAAAAGCGTCGAACGTTTCTCTCGTGTATTTAGATTCCAAATGGTTCTTACCGTCGTGCTTTATTACGTATTCCATTACAATTTCGTAAAGATCTTGAATACTTTGAAGCCACAGTATTCTAGTGACTATGGTGTAAGTAAACTGCTTTCTCTCCTCTTCATCGGATTGCGCAAGGACGAAGGTGAGATATTCAAGGAGATTCAAACAGTCGTCCTTGTCCAATAGGGCGTTGTTCTTGTAGATAAAATCGAATATCGTGCAATCCCATTCTTTATATCGGCACATCAGTTCTTTCATGTATTCCTTCTTGCCTTCGTTTATACCGTGACAAAGTTCCTGTAAGTTTAAAATGTAACCGGATAGCTTCGCGTCTGGTTTTGATGACAACTGCTGCAAGCAATCTTTTAAATGCGTTTGTTCGGAGAACTGTTCGTCATTTTTCATAAATTCTACGAGATGATAACAATCGTTCCCGATGGAGCGCTGCAGGGAAATCATATTATTTTCTTCGTCTTCTAATTCTGCCCAGCCCAAATAAATATTACAATCGACCTCCTTGATTTTACATAACAATAAACTCAGTAAATCGACGTTCAAGTCTTTTATCGTTTTTTCGATGAAAGCTTCGTCGCATTTTACGCACGGTTCTCTGCCAAATGTAATCTTATAGAATTTTTCCAGATCTTTAGAGAGTTTTGTTTCGTGTAGTTTATAGTCGAAGCAGTTCTTAATTGTGCACAATAATCTCTTCAAGATAATGCCGTATCTTTTGTAGGCCTTTAAACCTGACAATTCTTGTAAACGTATTATTTCAGGAATGGTTAAAAGGCTTAGTAATTCCTGAAAGTTTGCCACAAGGTGTTGCACGCTTCTTGCAACATCTGTCGACTGAAATCCTATATTCTTCAATTGGACAACTCTGATATAAACGTTTACAATTAATTCAAATATGATTTCAATAGAACGTTGAAACGTTAGCGTCTCTATGCATTTTTTTGCTGCACAGAGTATTTCCGAACATAAATCCACAGGCAGGTAAAGGAATGATTCGACTAAGATTTTGTCATACTTGATAGTCCACAATATCTGAATAAGTAAATAAGGAGACAAGGGTGGATACATATCAACCAGATATCCATTAACGGTATCTTCCACCAAACGCTCTTGACTTTCAAACTTTGTATTCAATATCAGATATTTATATGTCTGTATGCATTTCTCGTTGGTGGAAAAGTGTTCTTCTTCTGCAGATATCCCATACGTGTAAAATATCTCCTTTACCGAATTACATATGTCTTCGATGTGACTTCCATTCTCAGCCGTTGCACGTGAAACAAGAAGACGTAGCTTTCCGCATTCCCGATCTTTTATCATGAAAAATGTCTGAAGTTTCCAATAGATCTCATCCATACGATCCATCTTATAAATAAAATCTCCTTAGGTGAAAATGATATACCTGAATTAAGAATATCGTATGAAAGTAACATTTATTTTTGGCATTTACGAGTATAATACAAACAACGATGTCAAGTATAATAAACAATACAAATGTTAAAATTCACAAAAAGTATACATGCAAACTAGTATTTTAACAGTATCGGTCGTTATATTTAAAAGTGGCATAATTTTTTAGAGAAGCACAACTCAGTTAGTTTTACCTTTATTATTAGAGAGAAAAAGATGCTTGTACCACTTTCAAATATAACAGCTCAATTATCAGGTAACAATAATTAAAGCGAATACAACACGCACGGTTTGACACAACAGACAAGTTATGTTACACGATCTAAATTATGCTACATAAATGAATCGGAAAAGCGAACGAATATGTAATTGTTCATCATCACTATCGTGAATTTTCAATGTAAGTACATACAATAACGCATCAATAAATTCTTCGTTACATACGTTCAAACGAGTTAGCCTTAACAGATGCGCGCAATTCAGAATTTAAGTCGACTTAGATGTCACCAGGGGTTGTCAGCTCTTATAGAAAATCTCGGATCCGATTTAATTCCCCTTCGCGTTTTCTTAGCTAGATGGCGAGATGCGCGAAAACTAACACAATGAACGTAGAATCATTGAGAAATTTGTATCGGTGAATCAACACCTGGTTAAAACTGTAGTAAAAATGGTCCGTGCGTGGTACATGGATAATAGCAATGCTGATCAACGATTGGAACACCATAAACAACCACCCGAATTTCTCTCTCTTGCAGATCTGTTTCAAAAAACGGGTGTCGAGTACTTTAAGGTTAGAATGGGTTCTAATCTTCGATCGAGTTTCTCGAATTCATTCGACGTATTTTCTGTTACTTCGTATTTTAATTAACTACCTATATTATTCCTCCTTTGACTAAAGAGAGATTTAGACTCAAATAAATTACTTCAATTACTTCGGGAATAATGTCGTCTTTGATGATAACCTTGAAACGTTATAGCTATGCAAACAGTATAAAAATAAATGTTATGCGAATTTATTTAGCATTTAAAGATAAGAGCTTCGGTTTGTTGATGAATATTTCTTTAGATCGATGATAAAAATTACGAAGATGATAGTACACTGATAGAATTGAAGAAAAAACGAGGTTACACGTACGAAGACGAAATAGTATGCTCCGAAAAATGCCTACAAAATTACGAAGAAAAAGTAAGACTGGTTTATAATGATTGTTCTCCATGGCATTGTTATATTTTATGCACAATGACTATGCTGTAAAATGTCTTCATTACGATTTTAATATTTAGCTGAAGAACTTTTTTACCGAACATCTTCACACGGATGAGGAGATAAGATTAGTTTTGGATGGATCAGGATATTTCGATGTTCGAGATATGGAAGATCAATGGATCCGAATCGAAGTTAAGGCAGGAGATTTGATAATTATTCCTAGTGGAATATATCATAGATTTACTTTGGATGTCACTGTAAGAGTTTATTTCAGATCAATGAAAAATTTGCTTGAAATTTACAAACGAAAAATTTATGATCTTTTTTTTTTTAGAATTACATAAAGGCAAAGAGATACTTTGTTGGAGAACCAGTTTGGTTGCCTTATAATAGACCAGCGGACAATATGGAATGTCGCAAAGAATATCTTAATAAATTAAACAATGGGTTTAAAGTATAGCGTGTGAGAAAACAAAGAAATAGGCAGATCTTGTAATTTTATGTAATATATTGCGAAAAATACTTCCACATAATTCTTCCAAATTTTTATACAGTTGTAAATATTGTTATTAATGGTAAACGAATTTTTAACATGTCAATAATCGAATATTTGTATCAGAGATTGAATTGCACATATTTACATTCCAGCGAAATTAAGCGTATAAATAAAACGAAAAGTTTTTAATTACAAATAGCGACGGAGATATCGGTAAACTTCTTTACAATTTGCACTTTTATATCTTACAAGTGTATATGTCTATATGTACAACAATATGTTAAGTACATATGTTGCAAATATATCTTCTGTAAATAATGCAAGTCTCACATACTCCCGGTGATTCTGTGATTGTGAACACCGACCGTAAGTGTATGCTTCTCGTCAGAAACTGAATATTTCTTCTCCTTTAAATTATGTACATAAATACAGTAGCGTGCACTGAAATTCATCATGCCGGTTATAGACGAACAAAAAGAATCAAGATGCCTCTATAAGTACGGCCATTTTTTTAATACAAATTTCATTTAAATACTGCCACTCAGAAACTTAATTTTCCACCAATAATTCGTCTCTACTTAAACTCTATCATTTCCTTTTAAACTAATCGTATAAATATGAAAAAGAGGACTTGTTGAGTCCGTTATCTTCTTGTATATTATGCTACAGTAAAAATATTCTAACTTTAGAAAAACCTAACGAAATACATTTTGCTGATAGCGCACATCGTAAACATCGTCAAGATGTAAAAATTCGATAAAAAAATGAAATAAATACTAGAGTCAAATCACGGAAATTTTGTAATAATAAAACGTGAAATTTCTTTCTTTCAGTCCTACTGTAAAAGAAAGACCAATGTACTACCGTTAAATGTCATTTGTAAAAACGAGCATTTCAACGCAAATGTACAAATTACTTCTTTAGTTAAAAATTTCTTGTATCTTTTTAAAGAAAAAAATTGTCAGCCTTTATATATTATATATGTATATATACACACTTTGAACTAAAAATCTGCATTGACCGTAAAGTTACTTTCGATTCTGTCCTGCATAACGCCCCACTTTTGATATTCTCCAACTTTTTTCTCAAAAAAGTTTGTTTTACCTTCCAACGAAATGTGTTCCATGAAGTCAAATGGATTTTCCGACATATACACCTAGAAAATTAGAAAGAAAGAAGAGCATTATAACACGCCAGCACGAATTAATTGATCGGTATTGTTCGCCTCTAAATTTATACTTTAATGCATACTTTTTGGCAGCCCAGCTCAACGAGCAATCTGTCAGCAACAAATTCTATGTACTGGCACATAAGCTTGCAATTCATGCCTATCATTTCGACGGGTAAAGCGTCGGTTAGAAATTCTTGTTCTATTTCCACTGCATCCTTAATTATCGATGTGACGCGTTCGTTCGATGGTTTCTGTACGATATGCTTGAACATGAGACACGCAAAGTCACAGTGTAGTCCCTAAAAAAATAATAGCACGAACATTGTATCATCATCGAAGCTGATTAGAGAGATTCATACTAAATTTTATTTTTAATTACACCAACCTCGTCCCTCGAGATAAGTTCATTGCTAAATGTAAGACCTGGCATGAGGCCCCTCTTCTTCAACCAAAAGATAGCCGCGAAACTGCCGCTAAAGAAAATGCCTTCCACTGCTGCAAATGCAATTACCCGCTCGGGGAATGTTGCAGTTTCGTGATTAATCCAGTTCAATGCCCAATTAGCCTTTTTTGCAACGCAGGGTAGAGTTTCAATGGCATTGAACAGAAAATCCCTATTCGCAAATAACAATTTCGGTTCGATGTCATTTCGAAGTATTTCATACAATTCAATGATTTGTGTATTTTTATCTCTTCAATTACCTTTCTTTGGCATCTGAGATATACGTGTCAATCAGTAAAGAATACATTTCGGAATGCACATTTTCCATAGCCACTTGAAAGCCATAAAAGCAGCGAGCCTCTGTTACTTGTACCTCTTGGCTAAATCGTTCGACTAGATTTTCATTAACGATTCCGTCGGAAGCCGCGAAAAATGCTAAAACGTGAGATATAAAGTGTTTCTCGCTAGGAGTTAAGTTATTCCAGTCGGACATGTCCTGAAAAATAAAAATTATATGTTAAAATCATATAAGTATCGAAAACTGCAACGAAATACTGCAAATAAACGTACTTTAGAGAGATCAACTTCCTCAACGGTCCAAAAGGATGCTTCTGCTTTCTTGTACATTTGCCAAATGTCAGGCCATTGTATGGGAAAGATGACAAATCTGCGAGGATTCTCTTTAAGCAATGGTTCGGTTTCAGGATTGAAGTCATTTTCTTTTAGGTGCACTTTCCTCACAGCTTTGGTTTTGGGTGTCTGAAAGTTATTTAATATTCTCATATATTACATTGCAAAGAAGCTGTTTGTAATACAATAGAATAATGTGTTTATCAGAAAAATAATATTATCTACAGCTTACCCCATTTTTCATTCCATTTTCATGAGAAATAGTAGGCGATACACAAAGTTTCTTTGGAGAAGTCTAAAACACGCAAAGAGGCAAAAACAAATTAATATAAACAGAGGTATAAGATCATAGAATAATTCAAATAATTGATACGCTGTTACATCACAACTTGCACAACTCGGTGAAATACCAATTGTGCTAGTCATTGTAAGGATTTAGAAAATGCATAAATTGATAGGTATCATTGATTCATAACCTCGCAAAATACACACCATATTACAAATAGTTTATTATTAACTGTACTTCATTTTCATGATTCACATGCACAGTAGATTAATATTTATGTGTAGAAAAAACGGACTACAAGTACTATATAAATTATTGTTTCTTTTAGTTTCTATCCACACGATTTTAAGCATTTCTCACAACAATAGAAATATCTGCTCGTTTTGTTAAATATATAATTAGAATTGTCAACTTTATACGCGATTAAATTTATATGTACATCGAATTTAAAATATATCGAAGAGTAAACTAAATACCGAAGGTGACGCAAATACGGTGTTACTCCATTCGTAATTAATGGAAATTCACTCGATAAAAGTAATTCTGCGTGCAACGATGCTTAATTAATTTCGCAATAGCAATAATTAATTACAGTTATAAGATATTGCGAACATAACACGCAATTTCCACCGAATGTTACGAAGTCATTAGGGCGTACGACAAAGCCATTAAATAGAGTAAAGTATTCAAATTATCAATAAAAATTTCATTAGAACCGAATTCCTACCACTTCGTACAAATTACGTTCGGTTAAACGGCAAACTTACACATAGTTCACCTAATACATTTTTTTTAAATCGATGAAACTTACATAAATTAGCAGTTGCAGAAAAACGTACATTTTTGTTCCATTTAAACATAAGTATTTGCATAAGCCTTTAAGTACAGCGTAAAGAATCGGTCACCAACAATAGATGGTATTCAATTAAGTGCGATTAATTAGAAAATGATGTAAACAAACTTGCCTTTTCTATGAGAGAAATATTCTCGAGATGATTGCGAATGTTTTCCTTCGTTGAGAGTTGAAGAGGCATCGTGAAATGTAGTGTTTATCACAGGAAAACCAAGCGATGTGTAAAACGAAGTAGAAGCTATCACCCGAATGCGGTGTTCCTTTGGGATCAGTCGCTTGTATGTTAAAAAATTCGATGGCAAAGGTATCTTTCATTGGTGCTCCTTTCCTTAGTTTCGCGCCAATCTTTGATACACCAATCGACGGGCGTTTGTTTGCCGCCAAAACACACGGGTCTTTATAATATCGAGATAGACAAACGATTGGCGCTTCTTTTTGGTCTTGTAAATCTGAAAAATATTAATGACTAATGATTACACTAACTTACAGTGTCGGAATTCGTTTTAATGTTATTGTATGTAAGTAATCGTTCTCCCGCGTATTTTCCATAGTGCGCATGACATTCGGGCAACTGGTTCTGAGAATGTTAAGCATGATTTTCAAGGGAAGAAACAGGAAGAAGGATCGTTGGCATTTAAAACACGTTGTTTGCCCGTCAGCTGATTCGTAGCATACCGCAAATGGCTAGTATCTTATGTCAGATACGTTTATTGTTTATTGATGTCGGTGTTGAAGAAATTGTTTAAGACGTTGAATGCCATCGGTATTCCGCTATCGAAATCAAACTTATTCTGTTAGAATCACATCTTTACAGAGCAGAAACGTTTAAATTACAAATAACTACGTATTCCGCGGAGCTTTAACTTTTTTAGAACAGTATTTAAATATTCAAGGTAACATTTACTTACTTATAGCAAGCAAACGAGTAGAGTTTCAATGCATTTCACTGGTAAGGTCGATAGTTCAGACTCTAAATAAGACGCTGAAACAAGCCGCATCTAAATCAGTCAAGAAATAAGTGAGATATTAGCGTTTAAATATTTGTGTTTCACAGATTGTTATTTCCCGCCAGAGAAAAATGCAGAAAAATTCAAAAAACTAGATGGCGCTGAAAGCAGTGGCGCCAGAACCCATTGGAAACAGTGAGTTTCCACTCTTTTAGCATTCGCATTGTTTATGGCTTACGAGTCAGATGAACATTTATATGTGTGTATCACACTGTTGTAAATTCCTACTTTTCCATTTAAATGAAAGCAGCGCCACATTGTATGAATTTTATGAACCAACAAGGGGACCGTAATTTGTAAACGCGGTAAAAACAAATTATACGCGCGTTAGCATGATTGGAAACAAAAGGTGGTATAAATAAATAGAATTATTATTGACCTCGAGTTGCTAGGAGTGAAAATATACCTAATAGCTGTTACAAGAAATTGTATTTTATTTTCTGATTAAAACGCGTTTAAAAAAGAAGAATCCTTCGTGGAGAGTTCCTACTTTCCACGGGAGGTAACCCACCCTTTTAAGAAAATCCCCAAAGGGCCACGCAACAATATCATTATCTTCAGCCATTTTCCGGAGACTCATATTTTACTAACATTTCATTAATTATGAATACTCATAATTATGATACGCTCTTTAGAAATTCGTCGGGAATTTGGAATTTGATTAATAGTATGAAGACATTGGTTAAAAAATGTAACAGTGTTTTCGATTTAATAAATGCTTTATTTATCACGGATAAAATTCTAAAATTTTTAATACATGTATAATTATTACTTTCGTATCATTATTGATATAGGAGCTTAAGCGATTACAGATTGTAACATAATTATTTGTTAAAATCGTTAAATGCATCCTAGCATTGTATACCGAACTTATTCGAGGGTTTCTTGGAGAACAATAAAAGTGCCAAATTCAAAAGGGCGCCATTTTATGTTATCGCAAGAGATTTGGTTAGTTGCGTACTTTTATGAAATTTGCAAATGAAAATTTGTATTTCGTTTTGAACGATGTTAAGATATACAGCGCATTTACCTCGGTGATATGCTTATTAGGAGATACTGAATCTCCACGATTTCCGTGCAAATTGTGTTTAAAACCTACCGCGTTCCAAGTACTTTAGATTTTAAGGTTAGTATCGAAATTCAATTGGCTAATAATTTGTTTGTGTACTATGTATAACGCTTTAATCGTTGAAATCTCGAAAATTTTGAATAAAATATATTCTATTTCAGATATTTTATTACAATGCTGTACTAAGCTCGAACGTTATCTGTTAATTTTATGCTTTCAGAAATGAAATAATATTTGTTCTGTGGTAATATGTAAACGGCACAGTTCAGGAAATAATTAGAGCTTGGTACTTATTGATAAGGAATCGTATAATACCGATCATATGTTTCTTCCTACTTTAATTATACGAATAAAATGTTACGAGTATCCCTTGTTTTAGCGCGGTGAGTCATAATGGCTCTACACAGTGTTCCTCCGAAGAGGAAAGAAATTTATAAGTATGAAGCTCCATGGCCATTGTACAGCATGAACTGGTCAGTTCGTCCTGACAAACGGTTTCGCCTGGCTCTTGGTAGTTTTGTAGAAGAATATAACAATAAAGTACAAATAGTTTCACTGGATGAAGAAACTTCTGAATTCAGTGCCAAAAGTACATTCGATCATCCCTATCCCACTACAAAGATCATGTGGATTCCAGATAGCAAAGGTATCTCTCTTTTTCTTTACTAACATGTTATTCATTAAAATTATTGTTTATTTTATAAAAAATCAAAGACACAGTTGTAAAGAATACAAGCAGAAGTGAATTATTACATATTAATGACTATAATAGGACTTATAACTTATGATAGGAATGTTTCCCGACCTGTTGGCCACATCTGGAGACTACCTGCGAATATGGCGTGCAGCAGAACCAGAAACACGTTTGGAATGTGTCCTAAACAATAATAAAAATTCAGATTTCTGTGCACCTCTCACGTCGTTCGATTGGAACGAAGTAGATCCAAATTTAATAGGAACTTCGAGCATAGACACAACATGTACTATTTGGGGCTTAGAAACGGGACAAATGTTAGGGAGAGTAAATATGGTCACGGGGCACGTTAAAACACAACTAATCGCCCACGATAAAGAAGTATACGACATAGCGTTCAGTCGTGCCGGCGGCGGCCGCGATATGTTTGCCTCCGTTGGTGCAGACGGTTCCGTAAGAATGTTCGATCTACGGCATTTGGAACATTCGACGATAATCTACGAGGATCCGCAGCATACTCCATTATTGAGACTCGCGTGGAACAAACAAGATCCAAATTATTTGGCAACGGTAGCAATGGACGCCTGCGAAGTTATAATATTGGACGTTCGTGTGCCGTGTACACCAGTCGCAAGATTAAATAACCACAGGTGTTTGAAGTGTTTAATCATTCTCAATTTACGTTTTATCGGATTCGATTGTATCCATCGTTGTATCATTTTTAATACGGAATTGTTCTTCGTTCTCCTTTCAGAGCAAGCGTTAATGGCATAGCTTGGGCACCGCACTCGTCTTGCCATATCTGTACAGCGGGCGATGATCATCAAGCTTTGATCTGGGATATACAACAAATGCCGAGAGCCATTGAAGATCCGATTCTGGCTTACACGGCTGCAGAAGGAGAAGTCAATCAAATTCAGTGGGGTGCCACGCAACCCGACTGGATTGCAATCTGTTACAACAAAGCTGCAGAAATTCTCCGAGTGTAAAGAAAGTATTTTATCAGATATTTCTTTTTATATATATATAGCACAATTTCTTGAGAAATCATTGTGTACCTAATCCGTTTATTTAAAGTAATTACGTTGATTTATAGTATTTATTTGAAGGAATTTTTAACGCTTGACGGAAATCTCTATTACTTTTACTTCTCACTTTTAGTACCTGTAACATAAAGAAGTACAAATACCAGCTATTTTCGATTATACATGAACTCCACGGGAAAACAGTGGTACTTGAATTGTATTCGAGTTACTTGCTATTCTCGTACATCCTAATTGTTTCTTACGTATTCGGAGATCCATCGAGAATACGAGAGACGTTTAAAAATTTACAAGTTTACAGATCGAAGGTAAAGGCAGCAGGTCTTTGTGTCTCAGCCTTATCGGAAAATTCATAAAATTTCGTGAGTCAATGAAAACGAACAAATCAATATCTGTCTGAAAATGCTACGTATGTGTACATGCAAGAAGAAAAATGGTCCAATGTACTTCTATTATCGTGCCACTGATATCCACGTATTTGTTTACGATCGTCAAGATCGTAAAAGTAGAATCAAATTTGTCTGATTTCGTAGTTAAGTGAATTAAAGAGAAAAAGGGGTATATGAAAGAGCTCGACGAGCGAAAATTCGAATGATTGAAAGTTAAAACAACACCGAGAATTTGCATACAATGAAATATCACGTATCTTCGTTCCAACGAACGTGCAATATTACGTTTTGGAGATACGCTATTAATGGAGACTGATACACTATATGTATATTTGTGATTACGTGTATAAACGCAACTGATATACTTCATTTTATTAGTTACACGCATGAAGCTCTTCAAATGGTGTTCAAAGAGACTCAAGTAGCAGTTTTTTATATGATAGAAGGAAATGGAATGTATCTAGTGCGTTACACGATTGTATATATGTTTATAATATCTTACTCGTTCCCGACGTGGTAGGAATAAATTAGCGTATGCATAGATTAGTTAAATGGAATTATTTGTATCGCAATATCCGAAACAAAATGTCGGAAGTGTTCTCACATTACGATAAACGGCGCGTTTTCATTTCGGAAGTATTAATGGTTTCATCGCGACAACTTGAAATGTGCAATCGTTACGTATCGATGAATCCGATAAATAGCAATAGCAATACTTTTCTTTGTATAATGTGAGTACATGGGTTATCAAAGAAATATTTAAAAAGTGTAGAATTTAAACGTGAATTTTTGATATATATACATGTATATCGTTCGGAACATGATGATTAAAATTTGATTTTTATATATCGAATATTTACTTAGATACCGATGAGCAGTTGAAATGTAAGCGGAGAGTCAAGTTTTCACAACGACTGGATAGGTTTTTTATAATTAATGCGAGAAACGTTTTAAAAAAAAAGAAGCAGTGTTTATATTGCCACTGGATGTATATCATAATTTACATTTACGCAATGAGTCGAATGTATTATTTACAGTAATGAAGTGCACGTACATAAGCTACAATATTAGTCGATTAATATAAATTTATTGCATCAATCTATTATTCACCTTCGATCAAATTTTCGACGGCTTCCACGTTTATAAGATCATTTATTATCATACATTACTACTACTTTAATAAATATTATTAACTCTGATACAGAGTAAGCCCTTTACTACCTACAATTGTACCAACGATTTTGCAATCTCATCGTTTTGTGAATTGCCACAGTGAAAATTTCTGTCATCCCGTTGGAATAATCAGTATCTACCGATATCCAGTTTGACATTGGGGAACGTTCGGGAAACGTTCGGCACAAACGATTGCCTGGAGATTTCAAGAAATTCGAACCTCAATATCTTTTTTGAGAAAAAGAAAAGGAGAAAACAAAAACAAAAATACGAACAAACAAAGATGCACTTTCACTCATTCCTCAGCCAAGTGAAACATCGTTTTTACACTTCATTTTTTTCCAACATACGCACAATCCACGCATACGCGCATCGTACTTCTAAAATGAAAAGACTAAGAGTAAACTAATAATAAGGAATCGATGCATAATCGAAAAATCTTACAGATCCAATTCCAAAC
The DNA here is from genome assembly GCA_963989415.1 of Cerceris ruficornis. NCBI lineage: Eukaryota > Metazoa > Arthropoda > Insecta > Hymenoptera > Crabronidae > Cerceris > Cerceris ruficornis. Next base: position 15,854,346 of record OZ022525.1, read on the forward strand.
AAACTTAAGAAATGCCGTGCAAGTCCGACGTCTTTCAAAAGTATCTTTTACGATCCAGTCATGGCCGTTATCATAGAGGCTCCGGTAGAAAAAAAAATATATATATATCAAGAAATTCTTACGACGAGAACTTCGTTAAAATAACGCTGAATTACTCGTTCTACTGTTATCAACCATAGATCAAGATCAGTTTTCTTCCTCGAAGTATTCTCGTCTCTCTCAAGAAATTCGCTTAGCAATCAAGTTTTAGGACACCATTCTAACATACAACACGCTGAGATATCTTTTTATGGCTTACTCTTTGTACATACACGTCAGAGATACTTCCGCGTAGAAAAATTCTAATTTCGACAATGCTAAAACAGCATGTTCGGCGCAGGGAAGATCAGACGTCGCATGAACGCCGATATCTTCCATTCAAAACGCAGTTTTCTACTGAAAAAGAGGAACCATCGGTAGTCAAATAATTCCTTTCGCACGATAGAAGAACAAACAACGTTTCTTCCACGTTTGTATTTTCTACAGAACAGAACTGCGGAAACCGTCCACAGTGTTTTATCATCACTGAGAACAAATACATTCTCTTATAAATCTCATCGAAACGGTTTACGCTAGGTTCTTAAAGAACGCATAATTTGCTAGCTATGTAATGAAGATGAAGAACCGTGCATGCCATGGTCAGCATATTTCCCATCGCGATGGACACATGGACACGTCGGAAGGCATTGTGAATCTTTAAATAATGCGGACAATGCTTGAGAGGGCCGGGATTGTGCCGACCGATTTCGTTACCGACACCGGCGGCACGTTCCAAGATATTTTTCTGCACTATCAGCTGCAGAAGCGGCGGTGTCAAGTACAGCCGGATCAGTAATTCCAGGAAGAAAGCACCGGACATTCCACCGACCTGAAAATAAATTTTATTCTCTTATTTTATGCATCTAGAAGAGAATTTTATAAATATAATCATTCAAGTCTTTCGATGCGGTTGTATCTGATAAATAATCAAAAATCACAAAAAAATTCGCATAGAGGCTTAATATCAGCAATTCGTTAATGAATTTTACGACGTTCAGTCTGTCGGTATAAGCTCGTTAATTACAAACCTGAATGGCAATTTCCGTGTCCCACGTGTGCGCTGGATGATGTTTAACGAAAATAAGAAGAGTAGTAAGACTGAGGCAGGCGTTGATGGTGAAGTATCGAGGAAACAGGACTCGTTGTACCTCTCCGAACGTGTGACGCGGTAGCGCAAAGTATAACGAAAGACCTGCGTTAAAATAATGAGGAAAGATTTGAATTTATTGTTCGAAGAATAATGTGAAACAGCTTAGACGTTGTTTCGCTCGTATGAAATGAAAGTTCATGGAATGCGACGTTACCTGAGACGAAGGTCATCCAAATCTGCGCGCCGAAGTGCATGACGAAGGAAGCGAGGTAGATAAAGGAAGTCGTTCTCGAGTGAGGATGACCGGCAACCTGAGCTCTCTCCGTTATCGGAACGAGGGCCGATGTTACACAGAGAACAGCTGCGATCATTATAACGTGAGCTGGCTGGGTTGTGTGGAAGAGAATTCTGCAATAAGGAGAGAAATTATGAATTAAGTTTCGTCCTTTTCTCCTTTTATTGTATTTTTTGATTTTTATTACAACGGTCATTTCGCCTAGGACCTAGAGTTTTAGTTGAGATTTCGAATTGAAGCTATTCGATATTTTATAATAAATTGGGAAAAATTCCCGGGAGTTTTAACACTTCGGAGTTAAGTTCAAAGTCTTCGAACTCTGCGCCTAACTCCAAGTCTACTTCGTGTCATCACTAAGACTTGAAATTACTTGTAACATGTCTTATATTAGTCAGACTAATTAGAATCAATAATTTATCCCGTCTATTTAGCTTAGGTATTTCTCTTATTAACAGAATTTGTGTAATAATGTTAACGTGCTGCAGAAAAAATTCTCTGCAAGCCAGATCTCTTTGTGTAAAATTCTGCGCTTCAATGAGTTAAGCTTTTAATGTATCGTAGAGTGAAAGTTTGAAGTTCTATACGAGAACTTGAAAAGTTCAAGTTTAATTGTACTATTAAAGGAATGAAGCCCTAATTTATATCATCTAATGAAAAATTAAAATGGCAATTTGTAAGGGGCGTTAAAACGATTTGTACACGTGGTTAACATTCAATCGGTACGTCATTTTCAAGCTGATGACCTATAATTTCACGTGCATGGAATGATCATTAACATAATCACAGTACTTCGCGGAACTGCACCGCGCAATGCAGGGAAATTGGGATATTTTTGTTCGATCACGATCAGTGACGGATGGTGACTTTTTGGGGCCCGATGCTAATTATATTTCAGAGGCCCCTTGTAGCATATTATTGGATGGTGGTGGTTCGGGGGAGGGGCTTGTATAAGATGAGGACGAATCATGAAAAAGTAACATACAATTTTAATGATAATCTACGATTTTTGTCAATAATTTTTCCATTCACTCTCCATACTTAGCGCCGGTGAACAAGATTCAATTTAATAAAGATCAAGGTCTTGGGGCCTGATGCTCCAGCATCTTATGCATCCCTATAAATCGGCCACTGATCACGATCAAAGATTGTCTCAGAGACCCATCGCGTTGAAAGGGTTCCACTTATTAATTCCCTTGCCGAATGTGCAAATGGACATTCAAAGAATTCAAATCAGGCCAATGACAATTTCGTATATATTTTATTACAATGCTACATTTAAGAAAAAAGAAACTAAAATCAGTCGGTAAGTTTGTCACGAAAAAGAAGAACGATAATGTAAAGAGGATATTGGTGATCATTATGGCTTGCAATTGTGTCTTAAGAGAGGCTGAAAAGCTCCGCAAACTGGCAGGCATTTACGTGGTGATTCGCGTGATCTCACTTTATTACGAAAGCCGCTCTCCCGATAAATCGACGTCACGCAACACGCAACATCGTCATTGGCGGTTGTTGGTATAAGATACAAGATAAATAGCAGGTATGCTACCGACATGGTACAGCGAGCTCGATAAATGCCGCATGATTTACATTCCCCCCTCCACGTGGCACGGGCCATGCAGTTATGGTACAACGGGCTCGATAAATGGTCGTTGAATGAATTCCCCCCTCCACGTGGCACGGGCCATGCAGTCATGGTACAACGGGCTCGATAAATGGTCGTTGAATGAGATTCCCCCCTCCAGGTGACACGGGCAATGCACTTTTGGTACAGCGAGCTCGTTAAATGGTTGATTGGATTGCTACTCTGAATTTAAGTATCTGTGAGTCCTGTGTCAATTGTTTTTCTTTCGTATTTCGAAATAAATATGTTTATTGTTGAAAAATGAATAGGGAAGAGCAGATTAGTTGTAAACGGCAAGTTGTCTATTTTATTTTATAATTGCGTGGTTTGAAAATTCTCAAGTAATACCGCTGAAGTTAATTATAGCCTTTATAAATTGCAGCGTAGAAGTTTCAAGCGAATTACTAATTTATTTTCCATCGGATCTAGGAGACATGAGTCACTGGGTAGTTCCAGTTGTTATTGATTAAGTTCACTGTTTATTAAAGAAACACGATAATTTTCTGTATTTTTTGAGCGCTCAATAATCGCGTGCGATAAACAATCGAAGGGCACGAGACGTAAAAGTAACGTGACGCATGCCCACTTGAAAAGTAAGTTGACGTTGGCACAAATATCCCGAAATAGAAAGAAAATGGAATAATATATTTTCGAAATATTTGTAGAAGCTGAAATCTTTGGAATTTTCAAATGGAATCGAGTTAATTGGAATTCATTGGAGAATCGCGAGCAGCAAATATTAATTGATTTTTAATTCTTCCGTTTGTCCTTTCTCAAACAATCTTCCTGTCGACGTAAGTACTCGTTAATTGCTCTTTCCTGAGATAACGTCGTTACGTTGCAAGATTTTTCGCACCGCGTGTAAATACACGCGAAAACGAGGAAGGACGGAGGAGAGATAAGGCGCGTTCAGGTTTACGCGATATTCGAAACGAGCGCGGTTACGATCTGTAACGCGAAAAAAGAAAAAGAAGAAAAGTCTATTTACACGGGGCTTGCGCGTGCAAACGCGAAAGCGAGGATGTTCAATATTTGCCGACGACCTGTATGCGTCGAAGTTATCGTTTTGTACAAATATACGGTAGGCTATTCGCGATTTCGCATTGCAAATTTGGAGGAGCTAATTTCTTGGTAATTTCCTGCTAACTGTTTCAACCAGTTCTTAATTTCACACCAGTCATCCCGCGTACAGAATGTTCAAATGAAACTTAGAATATCGCTTGTTAAGTTTTAATGAAATACCAATTGCAATAATTGAGTATCTCAGCAGCCAATGCGGTTAAGCACATTTCTTAATATTCGCCGATTTTTGCAAATTTTAATGGAATAAACTATTCTATTGAAATTTACAAAAATTAGAAATCATCGAAAAATGGATTTACCCGCATTGGCTTCTGAGCGACTCAATTAATCATCTACTTCTGCTATCTTCCATAATAATCAATATTCTATCTCAATTTATCAATAATTCTGCTTTGATCCATTAAGTTAGTGCATTTAATCATTTGCCATCCACTTTGAAAATGTAATTGCAAAATGTAATTCCAAAGTCTGCGCAGTGAACTCGTAAACGGCATATGTTGACCTAGTCGCGGTTTTACGGTTACACGTTTTTATCCAACGTACGTGGTGCACATCGCAATATAAGGACTGTTTGTATAGTGAGGGACCAGAAAGAAGGCACTTGGGACGGAAAGAGAGATTGCTCTCGCACCGGCTATCCCCGCCATGTCGGTCCTGGAAACCTGAGATCGACGAATCACAACCGAAAATAAAACACTCTTTTCGTCGTTCATATGACGACGCAACGAATGTGCGGGTCTCTCGGCCAATAGCACGTCAAAATCGAAAATGCATGAGAGGGAGTTCCCTATCCGTCGGGCGAATCAGAGGAAATTACCTCTCAAGTTCCTTGTTTCTGGTCCCTCACTATATATGTCTTTGCGTGTATACACGTACTATATTTCATGCTGCATCTTTGAGGCTTTCCTGGCCAGTGTAAATTACATCTTTCGCCTCATAACGCCGGTCTTCGACCGCGTCCAGTGTAAATTATCACCCGACGTGTATTCCACGCTGCATTTAGATAAAGAGAAATCTTTCACAGTGGCAATTCAAACGAGCGTTCCACAAAGACGTCTCTTAACTCTTCCGATTAATTGCAGCATTCCTCTTTTTGCAAAGTAGTTATTTAATATATTGAAATATAACAGATTTAACGCCGGTACTTCTAGTGTTAACCCTTTGCGGTTCGAATTCTTTTGTCAAGTTTGTAACGAGCTAAGTGAAATTAATTGCACAACATTTTCTATCTTTGGTTATTCATTTTATTTAATAATAGCAATAACTCTAGGCATTGACGGATATTTATGTGATATTACAAAATCATTGTGAATTTGCAAAGTCGATATTAATTCGTTAGAAAATAAAATGAAGTGAAAAGCTATGTCGAGTACAGCTCGACATACGACTGCAAAGGGTTAAAGTCATTCAAAACAGGAATATCGCGCGTCGCACGGCGCGAACGAGAAATCAGGCAAATTCGTAGTGGCGCTTAACGTGCTAAGAAATTACAAGCGCAAATAAAGCATCACAAGTAACGCAACAACGAGATACGGTATCATCGGCGCCTAGGAAAGTAATCCGGATGATATCTGTACAATTGTATAATTTAAAAGACGCCTCGAACTATGACTCGCTAGTTTAAATCTAGTTTAAAGTCCGTCTTCGGCACATTGTATCAACGAGGAAGAAACAGCGCCCAATTGTAACTTCGCGATGGAATTACCAGTGGTGTTTCTTGAACTATATTTAAATCGCGCGTGATGTGCTCCTCGCGCACACGTCACATGCTTCTGGCGATGATGCCGGTTAAATTCGGATGGGATTGACACTTTTCAGGCTACTCGTTCGCATCGCAATTAATTATTTGATACGTGGGAAGTGAACGGTTCGTATGAGGCGTGAAATGTAATCTCGAAGGAATAGGAAAGGTTGGTAATTAGGACTTTGTCTGTCTGATAACCATAGAAGATTAAACGAATCAAAAGGGCTAAGTGGCAATCAGTGGACCGGAGTTCAAATCTACCTCGTTATCGCTAATTAATTTTTCTTAAATTATTATTTAACACATCGTAGTCCCGATGGTTCCAAAGCTACCGAAATCAGTAGGTTCTAAGAAAAATTACCATAATTGGAATACAAGTATCTAAATGATTCTCAGCCTTATCGGACGAAATCCTTGGACTTTAAAATTCGATATCGTACGCTGCAACTTGCATCAATCTTGTCGCCTTCGAGGCAACAAATACCATCGATAAGATCGTGAACCGTTATTCACTTATGATTCACGTTTTTCACGGATAATCGAGAAGCCGATCTCTAGCATCCGAAATTTTATTCTTTCCGAGGAAGTTACGATTATCAAGGTCGAGGAAGGAAATGATTTATCGATACTGATTACCGACGAGTATCACGTGGACGACGCACGAACCGGTGTATGTAAGCCTGTTCTGAATTTCTGAGAAGCATCTATAGCGTTGTGGGGGGTTATGAACCTTCTTCGGGACTCCCAAGAAACGCCATGGAAATTTCTGCACGTCCTGGTTGTCAGCGTTCGCTGAGAAACGACACGCTGCTCGCCAATTTGAATTGCAACGCGCTTCGAGTCCTCCCTTTTCCCCTCTTTGAACCTTGCTACAGTTTTTCAGCGAAAGATATCCGGAGATATCGGTGAAGTACTTGTACGCTGAATATCAAGATTCTATGGAAAAATACTAAAGTATGTTTTAAAGGAGACGCGCAATATGTGACGCTAAAGGAACAACTATTACAAAATCTTTTTCAGTATCTATTGTATTCTATATTGTGGAGAGTGTTCCTTGGGAACTGGTCCTCTTGAATTTATTTTTTATTGGTAATAGTACGAGAATCATTGGAGAACTATGTTTTTCGAAAATATTATGTTCATTTAAGTCACTTCAAACATGATTTTCGTACTATCACTTATAGAGAAGATAGAATGTCATAGTACAAGATATAAGGTGTGTCCCAAAAACCAAACTAGCTCTATACAACTGATAGAGATGGTACATAGGTATAGCTACAGGCTGTTTCCCAAAAACCCAAGTCAAAATACATAGATATAGTATACAAGGTGCTTCTGAAAAAACCAAGCTTGCTAGATATCAGGAATAGAGAAGATACGTAGGTGTAGTAAGCAGGAAGTTTCCCAAAAAACCAAGTTACCTATATCTCACCGTTAGAGAAGGTACATAGTTTACTATATTTTGCATTCCTGAAGTACATTACAGTTAAATAATTCAGTTAAAGATAATTGTAGTTCGGTATCTTGCAAACACACAATGATGCATTGAAAAGAATAACACGCGCGGGGCAACGAGACGGGGCTTCTACAGCGACGAGCAACCCTCGTGTTTGCAATACGTGCAGAATGATTGGCGACGTTGAATCTCTCACATCAATTGCTTACAACTCGATTCGAGGTCAATCAGAGGCCTTTTTAATATTCCCACGCGTAGTATACGCGAACGTGCACGTAAGAATGACCCCACTCTTTGCGCTGGGAAAAGAAAAAATGATCTCCACGCTTTGATTGTTCCACGGTGCATCGTTACGCAATACTTTCGACTCGAATTTCTCGAGATAATAAGCACCGACAGGAAAATGCGTCTTTATTGTCCCGGTTTAGATAGCGATCCCATCACCATAGAAGGTACTCGAGTTTAATCGGAAGATTTCGGCCTCTAGAAAGATTTTCGATAGAGGACTTAAATTCAGATGGAAGAGCGATGGTATTTTACGTGACGCACAGTCGAGGGACTTCTTTTAATAGCGCTGGTTTGTCGCATAGTCGGGTAAAAGACACTCGAGTACAATCGGAGTATTCTGGTTTGAAGATGTTTGATATGGAATTCAAAACCAGATAGAAGAGCGGAGTTACTGAGATTTGCATTGAAGCAAATTATCTGTTTTGGTGGTGCAAAGAAGAGTGCAAAGAGCATTCGACTGTAACTGGAAGATTTTCGCCTGTTTGAAGATGTTTGATATGGAATTTAATTCGAGATAGAAGAGCTGTGTTATTGAGATTTGTATCGAAGCAAAGTATCTGCTTCGGCGGTGCAAAGAAGGGTGCAAAGAGCGTTCGAGTGTAACTGGAAGATTTTTCCATGTTTGATGATGTTTGACATGAAATTCAAGTCCAGATAGAAGAGCGGTGTTACTGAGATTCTTCTTGAAGCTAAGTATCTGCTTCGGTGGTGCAAAGAAGAGTGCAAAGAGCATTCGAGTGTAACTGGAAGATTTTCGGCTGTTTGAAGATGTTTGACATGGAATTTAAATCCAGATAGAAGAGCGGTGTTATTGAGATTTGTATCGAAGTAAAGTATTTAATCCGACAGTGGTGCAAGAAGAGCGCTAAGAACATGTGAGAGTGGAATCGAAGATTTTTCCATGTTTGAAGATATTTGTCGAGGACAATGATGACAGTCCTCTCGATGTACGAGGCGAGCCACTTTCTGTGGCGCCATTCTTGCTAATCAGTGTTAAAGGTGTCTCTGTGTACTTTTCAAACCCGATTGCGCGCACCTTGGGACAATTGCAAACTGATAATGCACGGAAAAAATATCCGCGAGAGATTTATCTTCGGACAAATAACGCAACGATGTAAAGTCAACGGCAAACAGTGCCATTGCGTAGCGACGAAGCCTGGTTTTGGAATCTTTCGGTTACGATACGGTCAAATCACTTCCATTCTACTCATATTGCGTTAAAATATACATTATATCAGAAATCAGGAATAGATTGTTAGTTTAGCAATTAATTCCGAGTTATTGTGGATTCAGTCACAAAAGAAATGGTACGGCAAGGGGTTAAACTTCAATTCTTTAATTTCCTTATTCAAAACTTTCCCGCTCTATATCTACTCGTCTCTTCAAAAGCAAACACTTCATAAGAAATAACTGACAGTCCAATTCTCAATGAACTATTCATTCCCTTCCGCCATAACCTACAAATATCCACTTTCCACTTACTTTCAAACACTTCTGTGAAACTTCAATCCTAAATCAATTATCCACCTCTCACCACAACTGCGAGGAATAATCCACGAAAGTAATCTATAGTGACTGTGAAGTTACAAGTTCAAATTCAACTCCCTATCATCTCTAATACATTTCTCCTAATTAATCATTCAACGTATTGCCCTCGACGGTTGATCTACCCAAAGCTGTAACTCCTAGACAAAGTGATCACATCAAAGTCAAACGCCATAGAAAAGAACGAAGAAGCCATGGAAAGGATACCATGAAAGGATAGCCAACGTATAGGTTCCAGGCACACAGTAGTGTTTGAACCATGCGAGAATGATTGCGGAAGGCCCGCTTTAGTTTGTCGCGCGTTATCCGCCAACGTTGAACACATAGGCGAACGTCTGCAGAGTCGTATACGTACGTTCGTGTATATGTAGCATACAGTCTACTTATCAAGAGCCACCGGGCGTGAAACGTGCGAGATGGCACGCAACCCGTCGTTCCGATTGCACACGCACAAACGACTTGCAATTGCCTTCCTGATTTAGAGGCACCGATCCAACCGAACAATGCGATCGTACGCCCGGTTCGCAGTCCCTTTGGGTACCATCGCCCGCCCTTTTCACTTTTCTTGCGCACGCGTGATGGAGAAGGGGCACCGGGTCGTCCCTTTCGTGCTCTTTTCTTTGCAAACAGTTCAGTGCGAGCAGGTAATTTATGTTTGCCATTGTAAAGGCGTCTAGACTGGCGTTCCCTTCGAAGCGCCATTTCCTTTCATCGCGGAGATCATCGAGGACGGTGAAATAAAGGAAGCGTAACGGGGAGATGGCCGATAGGTGAAAGGACACTGGTAGGACGTAGTGTTATCTCGATGATGTCTGGAGTGTATTATAAAAATTGAAGTGCATTTCGAAGTTCTATTTTATATAATTCGACATCGATTCTGTCTACCGAGGCTTTGCAGTAGGTTTTAAAAATTGCTGATAATGTTCCGTCAGCTAAGTATAATTAATACTAGAACTACCGGCGTTAAATCGATCATACTTAAAAATATTAAATAAGCATTTTGAAAAAAGGGGAATTAAGAGGTGGAAAAGATGATCGATTCGGTAATTTATGTTTTACAAGATGGACGCAGAATATCTATTCTATGACTCTCCTAGAAACTCGGAGAATTTTTGGAAAAAATTGTAAACCAGTCATTTTGACTGGTTTGGTAGTTCTAGTGTTAATGTAACAATATTTCTTTATCTTTGTATTTGATTACTGAGAAATGTATAGTCGAGGAGCTGGAATTATCGTGAAATTAGAAAATTACAATTGAGTCGATAGAAAATGGATTGCAATGAAAATCGAAGTTGAATATCAATTGACACAATAAATATATATATATGACATATAGAATATATATAAATTGAAATCTAAGATATCGAGATACGTGACAATCGAGACATCGCGCTCGCAATTACAAATCTCGAGGATAGAAAATGGCGCGAAAACATTTGCAGACGGATCAGAAGCGGGAACGTGCCTGTGAGATGATAATAATGCGATTATAAGTGAATAAAGTAATTTCACAACGGAACGAAACGCGATCGTTGCACCATTTCATTAATTTGCCGAGGAATCGTTATCGGTTATCCGCGTTACAAGATAAAGGCAGATAAAGTTGCTCTCCTTTCCGCACGATGCCGGTGGGCGAAATTAAAAAAAAGGAGGATTAAGATAGCGCACCTCTCGTCTCGCACTCGACGTCATCCGGCTGCTGAGACGACTGACGGATGCATTAGCGAGAAATTGGAGCAATATGCACGATGCACTTGGGCCTCGATTTGAGTTAAGTAAGACAAATGACGGTTGGCGCACGTGGTGCATTTTGTCGCGATCGCTTTTCGCTCCTGCGCTCAAACGCGGGAATTTCGTCTCGGCGAAACGCCAGACACGTTTCTCGGTAGCATAGATTCCTTGTGGCAATTATGCGCTAGAATTCGTTAATGGCTTTTTGTCAGAGTTTATTAGTATCGGTGAAAAGTTCGTGAATTTATGAATGGGCTTGGGAGGGAGAAGTCTTTTCTTAGATTGCCGATTCATGGAGGAAGAGTAGAGGGTTAACTTCAAAGATAACTACTCAATTATAAAAGATTTAAGGCAGTAAGGGCTTGCGATTTTGCACTAAATATAATTAGTCCGAGATACAGCTGAGAATTTTGTAAATTACGTTGAAGAGGGCACTGGAATTTATGGTAAAAGGTATACAAAGGATTTAATTTCTTGCCAATCAACTTTCTAACGTCCATTAAGTTCCTCGTTAATTCGGGTTTTATAAGTGTCTTGATGGAACAGATGTTCATGGGCATCCCCCGAGGGAATTCCGCGGTATTTAACTCCCCGTGGTTTCTTACGTGAGAGAGCTCGACAAGAAAGTATACCGTGAAATTACGTGAATGGATTCGCTCATTGGAATTCCCTCTGTGGTTTCATGACTGTCGCGTTTGCCAATTTGTCGATATCTTTTTTAAGTCCCGAATTAAGTGGAACTTGACATGTTGAAACAAAACTTTTTCTAACAAAATCACGTCTTTGGAAACTGGATACATCGAAGGTAAAAGTAGCTCGAAATTAATAATTAATATATCATAAGTGGCTACGGTAATAAAGGCTCGGGCTCTCAATCAGTGGGTCCGAGTTCAAATCTTTCGTAATCAGTAGAAAATTTGTCAATTTATTAATCAGTATATCATATCCTGGGTTATTTATTTAAAATTGAAAAAGTACGAAAATAAAAGAAAACTTCCACTCTAAAATTGCGGCGAAGATTCTCTCCAATTAATACAGACATTAAGAGTGCACAGGAAATCAGTATCAGACTCTTAAAATCGTTTTTAACCGGGACATCTCAATGTTAACGATGACCGGCAGATTCTGCGGTCCATTAAGACCCTTCGTGCGATAAAGAGTGCCGATCTTCGGCAAGAAACTTCTCGGCATCAGCCGAAAAGAATATTCGACGCGGCACCCTGTCGAATTGCTTTCTCACACCACTAAAAATCAAGGCGCGCAACAATAGCTTTTTTTTCCTCCTTACTTCGCACGGCTGCACTGGTGTTACGCAAAAATGCATATTTTAAACCGCGAAGGACGAACGGAAATACTCGCGCGATACATTTAAGTCCCGAATAACGCGTGTCGTAAAGTTTCCTCGCTTATCTGATAACGAAGATGCTACGGACAATGGGAAATAGTGGATCTTACGGAGAAATAATATGCAAGAGATTATTGGGGAATCGTGAGCCTTATAATAATAGTGGAAAAGACTGTTATCGGGGAAAAAAAGTCAATGGTACTAATATGTAAAGTAATATTTAAGAAGTGTAGTACAATTATAAAATATAATTATATTATAATATTAAAATTTAATATAATATATATTATAATTTAATATATATATAATATATATTAAATTTTATATATATTATAATAATGTTTATTATATTCTAAAATATAATAAATTATATTTATTTTGTTATATTTTATAATATAATAAATATTATATATATATTATAATAATAATATTAATTATATTCTAAAATATAATAAAATATAATTGCGCTTAACACATTGTTGACCGGCAATTTTACGTAGAAGTTAACTCGTCTAACCGGCCACTTTTTCCGCAATCGAGTATGAAATTGAAAGAATCAAAATAAACTTCGGTATACTTTATTTATACATAATGAATTTAAACGAAACTTTTTACAGATCTGCTATTGCCCGGAAACATACGAGAAGTCCCCTGGCCTCTGGTTTGTTCTGATTCGCGGATAGAGAGATCCCTCGTTCTGACGTCATTTTCCATTCTAACGCGCTATTGGCCGAAAGAGCCGGAGATTCGTTGCGTTGTCATGTAAACGACGAAAGGAGCGTTTTGTTTTCGGTTGTCATTAGTCGATCTCAGGTTTCCAGGACCGATATGATGAGGATAGGCAGTGCGAGCGAGACTCTCTCTTTACCCAGCCAAATAATATATATTATAGTTTATAAATATATATTTTAGTAATTTTCTTGATGCGGTGAAATTGAAATAGCTGATGCGAGTGCAAACACGAGTTATCTCGCGATCGGTCAGCAACGTTTGGGCATGAAAACAGGAGTTAACTCGTGAGCGGTCAACAATGTGTTAAATTATATGAGTGTATCAAATTTCTATATGACTTAATGCGCTTATAAAAATTTGCCAAATAGTAAGAAATTCCGGAATTTGTGCTAAGAGCTTCCCAAATAATCTGAAGAGCGAGGAAACCTAAAAATGCGAGGATCTTTATCTCCACCTTTGATGGCGTCGTATCGCCGTACAATTTGTACTTGTTATGTAATACAGTTGTAATCTCCGATTACTTCATTTCGCCGGGCGACCGTGCAGAAGGAATTTTTTCGCGTGATTCCCACGTTTTTTTTTTAGAATTACGCACCGATTGATTGCATTCCATGTGTGTCGTATATCATACACACGTGCCGAGACTCATCGTAGACATATTTATTATTCAATGCACTCTGAGGAGTTAATAATAGCTAGAAGTTAACGTACTCTCGGGAGGAAGTGGTCGTAGTAAATCAATGGTGCACGTTTTCATTCATTTAAGTGCCGGCGAATTACTATCTAGGTAGTATAGGATTAATTCTAGGATTGAGAATGGGTCATTATGCTTTGTGGGGTCATCTGAGGTACCTTATTGAACCCTTTCTCGTATTTTATCGTTTATATTGGGAAAAAGTCGTAGATAATAATTGTGACTTGTTTTTTGCATTGCGTTTAAAGTGCACAAACTCCAAACGATATGCATTTATGCAACTTACATATTAAATTAAAACGCATATCTTGGGACGTTGTAAATGATACTTCTTTGAAAGTATGGAAATTCGATGTTTAATTGGTATCGTTTGAATCGTGAAACTTTGAAAACGGAATTTTATCAGAGTATCAAAAGTAATTACTGTAATGCAATTAAAGCTTGTAACGTGAATAGAATATCATTCGTGAGTTTTGAATTATCGGGAGGCTGATTTGAAAAATTAGCAATTTACAAAAATGGGACTGAGAGCTTGTTGAATTTTATTTTCTATGGAATAGTATGGTTATTGTATTTAATGGTAAATTATTTTAAGATTACTTTGTATAGTCAGCATTCATTTTATCGCGATCCGGAAATAGATCAAAGAGGAAATTTAGATCAATAAACATAATCTAAGATTATCGCCGGCATAGATACTGGAAGCATTTATCGGCGGAAATTAATGACCTAATAGCTTCTATTTAATTATGCGAAGAATATTCTATACTTCGTTTCAACACGCATTAATTGAACTTTTGACAATTTAAAAAAGAAATGCAATTGTGAAATGCCCGTTAACATCTCGTTCGTTAAATCTTTATCTCATTTTCTATATCTAATTCAATTATTATTCATCTATACCGAAATAATAATTAATAATGAACTTCGGGTTGAAATAATTAAGCGCAAACTTTCAAATTAGAAGTCAATTTACATCTCTTCGATAAAAAAACGTTTGGTGGAATTTCCGTCGGTGTTTGTTATGATCAACGTAGTAGATTTATATAAAAGAAAGCGATTTCCTAATTTATGCCGTTGCCGTTACAGATGTTACATTTCACGATGTGAAATTCCAACAGAATTAAACGTAATAATATTACCGATAGGAGAAATAAAGCATTTGTCACATTTTAGCGGTATTTATCATATATTACGTTCATCCATCAAAAAGTGATCGAACTATCGATCGATATTTCTAACCATTAAATCGAACGAATATGCGAAGAGAACGCACGTCAGCGTAACTCATTAATTTCAAGCATATCGCTAATTACAAAATAACAACAGAATTCTCATTATAAAAAGCAAAAATCTGACTTACTTGAAGAACTGCGTTTGCCGTAATGCCTCGTAGTATTTCGATAGCCTTTTCAGAAACAAGCTATAGTTGACGGTGCTAGCTGTCAAGATGTCATCGGTAATCTCCGGTATATAGACACTCTCCGATTTCTGCTTCTCGATAATCTCCAGCTCTCTGTTAACCAGTTCATCGTGCAATTTCATGTACTTTTCTTTAGCTTTCTGCAGCTTATTGTTGTGCTGCTGTTGATGATGTCCATCGTTATGTATCAGCGGCTCGTTCGTTTCAGTACCGATCACCGTGCGCACACACATGATTCTTCGTTATCGCGAACCGTCTTTCAGAATTGTACGAATCGTGACGAGAGGAGGAGTGAGATTTCCTCTTGCAAAATCTTCGAATCGGGTGCTAATTTTGCGTAATAAAATTACTAGATTGTAGAGGCGCCTCGGTAAGAATTTGGAGGATGCGACACGAGTCAACGGACGTACCAACTTCTACTGTCGCACAGTGTGCTGTTCCGTGGATGTAACCCCCTTTTATACATCCCCACCACGGCATCGTAATTCACCAATCAGAAGCACGGATATTTCAAAGGGTTGTGCACTTACTCGGGAAATTTGAAATTTATAAGGGGGATGAGTTCCGTGAAGTCCTCGAATGGGTCTTTTTTCTTGTGTCATCTGTGCGGCAGGTTAATATCATCCGAATCGTAATGTATCGTGCTTTAATAAATGAATTAACTGTTTGTAAATGAGAAACCGTTTACGTTACAAATATGCGATCGATTTCGCGATCGTAATCCGCATCGAATTCTCTGCCGCGCAATAAAACGATGCACGAGAATAAAACAATTTCGTAACGATTCGTGTAAACAATGGAGAAGATCGATTAAGAATCGCGAAACACGGTAAATCGGAAGTGTTTCGCTACTCGAACGATTTCGACATCGGGAGACACGTACTTTAAATGAATCAAATCAGCGACGTAATATGATTCACTCTTCTTCCTCATAAATTTTATACCTAATGAAAATCCCTCCCCTGGTCGAATGAACGTGTCGAAGACGTAGAAATCGAAAAGAAAATCAGATTGCATTTAATCGTGCGAGCGAAACCGATAAAATCTTTCTGAAGTTATCATACGCGATTGCATGATAACGGACGAAGAGTAAGGTTACTGACCTTAGAGTTATGTTTTTAAAAAAGTATTGTAACGAATAATACGTTAGTGAAAGTTTCCTAATACTCTCAATTATCGTCGCAGATTTCAATTAATTGTTTATAGATTCGCGCATCGATTATAGCATACATATAAAACGTAAACACAGAGTTATAAGAAGCCTGAGAAAATTGCCACGATCGAAGGGTGTCTACGTGATTCTTCGCAGCGCTAGAAAAAGCACCTTTCGGTTCGTGGAATTTTCAAAATTCCCGATGCCATTTCTAAGTATTTAGTCATCTCTTCCGTTTCATTCGTTCCCCGTTGCGTAACGTTGCTCCATGTTATAATTATTTGTTTGATAGTTTGAAATTTTGAAAGAACGATAGTTATCGATATGGATATAATATATTCGTGAATAATGATTTAATTGCGTTGCATATCATTGCATAGAGTTGTCAAACGTCAAATATATGATATTTACGTGTCAAGATTTTGTTCGTTTGCAATGATGCTTTATCATATTCTTAGAGCTACTGCCATAAATCAAATGGCAGTGAACGTGATACTCAGCAGGTTTCAGAATTGGGTAAAAAGACGAGAGCTAGTCACGTACGAATATTAGGTCTAAATTTCTTACAGCTGGATAATTCTTTGCTTAAACTCGTTAAAGAAAATCTTGAAATATCGAAAAACCTTTGCGTTTTATAACCCTGTAGGTTTGTCAGTTAAACAGACATTTCTCATAAGGTCAGGCAAAGTGAGAATTATTTAATATTTACGAAGTAATAGGAACATAAGTAGGGAGCATTAAGTGAAGAGACAAGATCAGAAATATTTCGTACGTCCTATAAAAGGTACAGGAACCAGTTCTTCACTGATTTTCGATACTGATATACGATTGTACAGTCCCAATAAAAATAACGAGTCTATCGAAACGTTGGGAATCGTTGATCTGATTATTTTTATGTGGAAAACAGATTTACCCTGAGCTATAATACCACAGTTCTTGTAATAATGGAGAATGTTCGAATTAATAGCGTTTTAGCAATACAACGATGTAGTAACAGACGATTAAAGGCTGTCGACCGCGGAATTTTTGGCAATGTACCACCCCCGTCTCTGTATGCCTTAAGCCGCAACTATTTTTAGCTCTGTATTAACTGACACCAAACTATCATTCCGATGAAACATAGATGAACCGTTTGAAAAGTAATATCGCGTTATTTTGTAAAAATATTATCGATGACGTGATGACGGTTTAAGGAAAGTTCAAAGCAGTGGTTCTCAAACTTTATAAGGATTTCTCGCCTGACGGTCCTTTCAATTTTTCACATCGCTGGCGGACCCTTTAAAGTGAACTGCAATTAACATGTAGGCTATTACCGAAACATTCCGTGTAACAATTATTTAGCCGAAAAATAGCAAATAGAAAGTAGAAAATTGCAAATCTTCTACTTTGCCTGAACCAGCCCAAAATTTGAAAGTTGTCCCTTCGCGGTCCCCGAGAGGTCAGCGGACCCCAGTTTGTGGAACACTGATTTCAGGGAAATGATAAAGTTTTTTTTTTCTACGATAAGAGGTAATTAGGACTTATCTTATGAAACTAATGAAAGGGAGCTACTTTCTTTAATCAGAAGTGTAATATTTATTTTTCTTTTGTATGCAGAGACCATCGTTTAAAATATGAAATTAATTTGAAATGTACTTTCGTGCAGAAGCAATATGAGCTAAGGTTCCTTAACGTTCAAGGGGAAAGTAGCAGTCAACCTTGTTAATAAATTTATTTAAGGAGTCAAATAAGTGGGTCACACAAAGAGATATGGACATATGCAGGAATAGCGTAGTGATCATAAATTTTCGCATCAACCGGTGCAATTGCGAAATTCGTTGTCACGTTCTTCGATATCGAGATCGATAGACTCTTCCTTAATGCCAAAACTACCAAAGCAGCCGAAATGACTGGTTCTCAATTTACCAAATCGATAGGAGAACCGTGAAGTAAATATTTCACTTCTATCCTATAAAATCTAAATTGCTTAATTGAACATCTTCACCTCTTGATCTCTCTCTCTCTCTCTCTCTCTACAAAGCACTTATTCGGTATATTTATATATAACAGATATAACTATTCTAGTGTTAAAAAAAGATCGATCTTTTTTCTGGTATTTCTGAAAAGAGAGAAAAAGAGAGACAAAGGTGAAACATCAAAGGTCAATTACGATTTGCGGTTTTGTCTTTATTCATTGCCGTTAAACGAAAAGCTAGTACGTTATCGTAAAATGCTTACTGTCGGCAAATTTATTTTATAATTTATACATGGCGTAATACATGAAATCACATTTATTTCAAACTACGTTCAGATCGAGAATAATAATGAAAAAATAACGTATAGAAATAAACTATGAATAATATGACCGCAAATGCATAGCTAATAGCGATCCGACATATAAAAATTAAGTCGTCCAATAGACTTTTTAACTCTGATCCATCGCATTGGTTTCATTCACGCTGCTGCCGGTGCAATCCTTTTGAATTATTTCGAACAGTGGTTGTAATTCGGGCGTTGCTTTGATCTGTGTCACGAATTCGCTTAATGATGGATTTTTATCTGATAAGAAAAAATGATTACACACTTTAATGTATACCGTATACGAACAATGATGATACTTATTAAAATATTCACACTCTTCAGCATGCAATCGGAGAGGAGTATAACACTTGGAAGCTGGCCAACCGGAAAAGATTCGAACGATAATGTAACAGCAACGAAAACTATCGATACTTACCTGCATCAGGAATAGTTAGCAATGCGGCTACCGCTCTCAATGCCGAGCGTTTAAGTTCATCTTGCTTCTCGTATTCCTGCTTCACCGAATTTGCCTTTACTTTCATTGTACAAGTACTCTTTAACGGTTCGACTAATCGTTCCAACCCTATGCACGAAAACGTGGTATTATTACATATACATACAATGTTAAGTTACTTTTATTTACTTACTTTGTAAAACTGCAGTTGGGCATAATTGTGCAAGTCTCGCAGTCATTAGATAAGTTAGCATTTTAATATCGTAATGATCTCGAAGACCGTTCTCTACGTGGTTCAAGAATTCAAAAACGTCCAATCGATCGAGACAGGAATCTAGCAATGTGTACATACATTCAAATGCAGCCTTTCTGAGATCTAACCCATCGTCTACCGAATGCTTGAAGGGACCCATTTCAACCTCTCTGATTAGTTCTTTCTGTAATCAGTATTAACGAATAATGAGTATACATATATTCACAAGTTATATTTACGATTTCTCAGAGCAATATGATAAATGGGAAATGAACTGTTGTTACGAAATACCTTTATCTTGGTTTCGGTGTAAAGATGAGGTAAGACGGAATCCAACAGATCTCTGATAAGCATTGGTTTGTTATGGGCTGCCGAATTAAATGCAACTAAAGCTACCCTCCTCACATTTAAGTCAGGGTCTTCCAAAGCAACCAAAAAGTTACCCATACACTGTTTCAGCATGGCGTCGATCGGTTGAGGCTGTAAAAGAAATATGATTACGGTAGATCAGTATATTTGAGAGTCAAGGGAAAAGGTAATCGATCTTTTCTTATCGGTAATTCAATTCATCATTACCTGATCAGAAATCGTGAACTTTACAGCGGTAACCGTTGTGGTTCTCATGAGCGCAGAGGACGATTTTAATGATTCCTGTAATCTTGGTAACAACATAGCAGGATCGATCAAAGTAAGCTTTCCAAGACACTCTGCAACAACATTTCGCGTGCCTTCCTCCGTGCATTCGCAATGCCTGTATAAAAGCATCCAAATCGAAGGCACGAAATTTTGTAAGTGTGACACACCGGATGGACTAGCAGACTGACACGTGATAATCTGCAATTTTATTAACAATTCCGAAATGTTTATCGTCTCGATAGACAAGCAGCGTAAATAATTTAATATTTCGACCGATCGCGATACCTCTTTCAGTGAATGCAAGAGAAGATATTGACGTTTTGGCTGTGCTTCTATTTCCTTTAGGATGAAGGGCAAATATTCAGGTAGATTACCAACAGCTATATTCCCTAACGTGTAACTGGCTGCTGATTTTATTTCCTCGGAGTGCGATGAGAATGAATTTAATATGATGTGCTTTAAAGAAGCGATTCCACTTAAGTCTCTGTAAGAAAGCAGATTTAATGGGATAAACGTAAGAGCTTTTGAAGAATTACCAATAAGAATCATCGCAACGATGAACATTTCTTACACGTGTCTGCCTATTTCACCGATTACGAGTAGCGCAAAAATATGCTGTGCATCGTTTTGCGGATTTCGGACATCTTTTAAGAATTGCTCCACGACAGCTTGGGCTTCCTGGTGCCACGTAATCGTCAAAGCAGCGGCACATTTAGCAAGCGAATGATAAGCTTGCTTATGGAGTACGCACTGACTGACAAGCACGGTTAACATTGAGAGCAACGATCTATAACCGAGGCCTGGTATATTCGCTTGAACTAATGCTTGGAAAAATTCCAGCATGGAGTTTAATGCAACGCCTGATGCATAGAAAGAATGCGAATTAATTTCTGCATAAAACATTTCATTCGATTCTTCGGTTACAACACTTTACCTTGAAGTAGAGGAGACTTCACCAGAATCAATATTTCCGGAAGAATATTATCCGAGACCCTTGTGAGAGCAACTGGATGTAATTTTGCAATAGTGGTGAGAAGATTAAGAGTTAATTGCGCAATGTGTAAATCAGTTTCATTTAATAGTGCAGGTAACTCTGTAATAACCTGTTGGAATATCGTTTTATAATTATTTCCAATGTATAAATGATTTTTCCGTGTATAATTAAAGTCACAATACCTGTCGTCGTATTTCTATTACCTTATCTAGTAAATCAACGTGAAGAGCAGAACTGTAATTCCGTACGAGAGTATCCAAAAGGGGCAAGGAACATAATTTTAAAGCTCTTTGATTTTTTCTCAAGAAAGATCCAAGAATTGGAATTGCTTCTTCCTATATGACGTGTAAGTTGTGATATAAAATGTAGAATACGTAATGAGACACCTGTTAAATATCTCAATTAATGATATTCCATATTAATTACGTCGTACATACCATAATTGGATTAAGGTCTACTCTCAACGGAGATGCCGCTATACAAGTTAAGGCCTTAACAGTTGTAAGGCGTGTGATTTCGTTGCGAAGTCTATCCAGGAATATGGGAAGGCATACGTGCAACTCATCCGACAACGTATCACCGAAATGAGCAAGAATTTGACCCATGCAAGCTATTGCTCTTTCCTTCACTTCCTGATCGATATCAGCCGTTCTCAGTCTCATTAATGTACAACGATATATTTCTCCAGACAAGGGGGTAAAATCGAAATAGCATGGCTTATCTGAATTAAGATTCATTATTAAACTCTGTCCTGTACGATTCTAAGATGACTTCGTAATGGAAGAAATAATTTACCATGCGGCCTGATTACTTGAACGAGTTGCTGTAATACCAACAGTGCTTCGGCTGTTATTTTGTAAAACGGATCTCCCACAGCTGCTATGATCGGCGGCGCCAGGACAGCCATGTGCGCGTGAAACACTTCGGGTTGATGAGTTACGAGTAATGTATGCACAAAAGCCAAAGTATCGATTTTCATGTTTGACGAAGAATTTTTGTCCCCCAAGGAGTACTGTATACCAGGTATCAATGCAGGAATATGGCTGCTCAGTGCACCGGGTAGTACAAGCACTAATTCTTTCAGCAATGAAAAACAATCTTGCCTCGTTTTAATACTCTTTTCTTTCATCTGACGATGGACAGCCTTTACTATCATCGGCACTTGCTGTTGCAGTAATGCAATTGGACCATCGTCGTCTTCCATTGCATCTGGATCAAGGGGCACGCCTGTAGCCGGTCTGGTTTGACGTAACAAAGCGATATAGGCATGGAATATATCTGATTTTACGTTTTCTTCCCTTTCTGCAAAAATACAAGTACATCTTCGTCTTTGCGGTATGTTATTCGTGAATTGTGTTATTAAAATGAACCGATAATATTTGGATACCCTTAAATCTCGAAATTAACGCTGGTGAAACAACTTTGTAAAGGTCGGAGAGTAGCTCTCTTCTGCTCGATACAACAGCTTCGAGGCACTTTGCTGCTGCTCTACGAACTTTCCAGCTCATATCATCGTCGTCTGAATATTCGTCCTCTGCATCTTCCTCCCCATCTTCCTCTACTTCCATTACAACTCCTTCCCCGTCGGACAAATCGTTCATGTCATCATCGTAATTATAGTTTGGATCGTATGTGATATACAGCAAGCAAATTTCTATGATCTAAAATAAGTATTTTATTAATATCAGCCGACGAAGGCGTGAATAAAATAACGAAATTTATACGAATTAGTTGCAGTGAATCGCTCACTTTATTTATATGTGGAGTAATTTCTTTGGGACATCTATACACAAAGGATTCAAATGCTTGTAAACAATATTCTCTGAGCTCGTCATCATCCTCGTTACTGTATTGTACAGTTAATGGCATAACTCTCTCTATTTGTTCTCCAAATCTGTGACCTGCTTGACGGCTGTAAATAAATAATGAGATATTTATTCGATTCTATATGAAAGTTTGCAGTTCTTAAGGATATTAAATTGATGTAAAATTTGTTAGTACCAAATAGAAGCAATGCATTGTATATAGGTACGTATCACACTTTTAGCAGTTTGCGTCGCAAGACCTTCGAGTAAATGATCCAGAAGCTTATTATATAAGAAGTTGTTGCTCGATGTCAAGAGATGGCTCAATGCCACTATGGTACGCTTTCTAACTGCTTGACGTGGAGAAGAAAGCTGTGGCAGCAGAGCAGCCAGAATAATAGAATGAAATGTGACTAGTAAAACACCAAATCGTGAAAGCAAATCAGCCACAATGTCAAGGGCTTCGAGTTGTACAGACACGTCTTCCTGCTGTGTAAATAAAGAATTAGTCCCTTTGGAGTGAACGTAAAATGAACATTTACATCTTTTTGTAAAGGTGAGTGTCATAAAGTTTACAATAATAATTACTTTTTCGATAGCACTACTAAGTCGTCCTGTAATTCGTTTACAAACATTTGCGACTAGTGCACTGGATCCCAAAGGAAGCTCGGATATAACAGTCTTCAAACCGATACTGGAGATGTCCCTTAACTGTTCCTTATCTGATACCATGTTACTACAGAGAGCATCAACGATAGTCTCCACTTGGTACTCCTTTACCTTATTGACTAATGGGCCCAAACTGAAATCGGACACGTTTCTGTAATCGTGTCCAAATACAGAGAAAATCTTGCAAACATAATAAGTGCTTCGGACTTGGTACTCTAACATAGAATTTTGTGTGCCAAACAAAATTAATATCTCGATACATTGTGCAAGTACTAAATATTTTCAGCTTTTAAGATTATTATAAGCTGAACTGTACCATTTTACAGCAAGATTTTGTACTTCTCCATTTTTATCCTCCAGCAATTTAAGAAGCATTTTGACAACTTTACGCTCAGAGTCATCATCCAGTTTGATGCTATCTTTTTGCAATTCGCTCATCAAATCATTGGTTGCCATAAATCTGAAGTCCTTGTCACTGGATGTCATCTAAAATGAAAAGATTTATTAGCAAATACCTATATACCTGTAAAATTTAAATTCAAATCCAAAACATAGAAAATTACCATTGAAATATTATACATTAAATTCATATGGAATAATTAATACAGAGAATTACACCGAACTTAAACAATACATTAAAATATAAAGATTAGAAATCTGATATAGAAACAATAATCTCTTATTTTTTTTTTTATTGATACAATAATAAATTCATTGGTACATAGATTTCTATATACAATAATCATTCGGCTACATTATCGAAAAATTGAAGTCGATGGAAAAGGGACATCGTGACATATTAAAGTATAATTAATAATCAGTGTTTACAATTTCTTGCTGAGCTCATAAGAGGTTCCTTGTACGAATAAAGTGAGGTTAGGTAAAACTTAAATGCTACTGCCAATTCTATCGCCAATATCCCCTTAAAGTATTTGCTTGAAACTAAATGTCGAGGAGAATCAGCGCAATGTAAATAATGGGATGAAAGTTATTCGAGTTAAAACGTTAAATACCTTCTCCAGCAGGTTTGCAATTTGATAAGAGACACTAGACATGATTGAAAAATTTTTCACAGCCGGTTAGAATTGTCGCTCCAGTATTTCCTATTATAATGAAACGAAAAGAAAAGAAAATTACGAAGTTACGTGGGAGCAGACAGTATTAAATTCGTTTCCGTTTACGGAGGCAGAAGTCTCGTTAAAAACTATATTTCATTAAAATTTCACTCTCGGCAGCATCCCAATACTGCGAATCTTTACTGGAACTCAACTGAACTGCCAAAATTCTAATGGTAACCGTGCGTTCCTAAAACCATCCGTGAAACGACTAACAGTGAAATTCTCGTACTTCTCTTCCAATCGGCGGATTCTCGGCTTTGAATTCCGCGCAAATTAAACATTAGTTTCGAACAAAATTAATCTTTTGTATTAATAATATTATTGGGAAGAGTGTTTGTCAATTATGAATAGAATAAAGCTAATATTTCGAGGGCAAAGTAAATTTCTTTCAAGCATAATCAGCTTAAGAAAATTTTACTTTACTATAAATTATAGCTGCTTCATATTTTATCGAGACATATTTCAGCCTTACAATTTGAAAATCTTAAAGTTTTATGGCGGTAAGAGCACTTGGAATGTCATTAAAAAAGTATTCTCAGTTAACAATGTACAGTAGATATGAATACATCACTTATAAACTAACTTCTCACTTATCTTTAGAATCTTAACTTGTACTTAAATATCTTAATCACATATTAATATTAAAAGTAAGGTAATCATCATAGTATTACCTGTTTCTTATAAAAAATAAATAATTAAAATAATGAATGGCAACACAAATAGTATGCTTTATAACAATGAATAACGAGTAATAGTAAATAAAATGACCATGAATTTCAAGGATGTTTCCGAGGTACAGTTTCAGTCAGTTTTGTTTTCCTCCTCCTCTTCGTCGGATACACTCTCATTCTGGTTTTCCTATTGTTAATAACATTTCATTAGGTATTCTTTAATAGACATACTCGCAGTACCTAAAGAATAATATACCTGTGTTACTGATGCAGATGCTGAACTAGTTTCTCCCGGAGAGGGTTGATTAAGAAAACAGGTAATAGGCTTCTGCCATTCCGGTGTTTCTCTCGGATGATACGGATTCCCACCGGAATAACTTTTCCCTGAAATTACATTTCGAAAATTCAAAGACAGATCACATTCCGAAGTTTAATATCGATTAAACTTCACCTTTTCCACCTGCGGTTGATTTCTTCACCGGTGTAGTTTTCACACTCACTGCTTTGCTAGGTGCTTTGCTGCCAACGGCTGCAAATAGTACAAAAGAAAGGTAGCATTAAATATCAGTAAACACATGGTCATTAAAGCATTTAAAAATTTATACTGTTTGCAAAATCGAAGGATGGGTTGAAGTGAGAAACACAATTGATATATACAACGATTATAACTGTAGTATTCTTCAAATAATTTGCTCACCCTTTCCAGGCACGCGATCCGCCTTTGTCCTCACCATATTTTTGACGATTAGGAATTTGTAAGTTTTACACTTAGATAATGAAGAGTGTGCGTGACAACGAAATACGAATTCGTTATTTCAACGTGCGTCTTTAGTTAGATTCGCTGCGATTCAAATAAATTGTGAATCCTTTCGATTCCTATTGCCAATAGTCGTTTGAGTTGAATGAAACAGGAGGGCCAACGTTGTAACGATCGCAGCGGAGAGTTTAAAAGTGTGAATAACTCGAAGAAATTTCGTGATGTAGCGATTTAAAAAAGGTCATATATTTCTAAAATAATAAATTTGTAATAAATAGAAAAATGTCAGTTCGATGTTACATCGCTTTTACATTCGGTCTTCGAAATATACCAGAATTTGAATTTGAATTATAGCGTACCGTTGTACATGTAAATTTATGAAATAAACATTACGGTAATTAATCATCTATAATATAGGTGAATAAGAGATGAACACCACAGGTGTAATAATTTTTTTATTACAATGAAATTCATCAATACTGATCGTCGTAACTCGATCGAAACAAAAGTACTTCCGAATCGCCTCTCATTCCGAGGGACATTCGAAGTTTCACTTCGAGTTAAACATGTATCATTATTAAAACAGTATTACACTTTACATTCGTCAATGATCTTTATTTTAACAAGTTGTTATCAGTAACTACGCCGTCGATGTTCAATTTTTATGATAAGACATCGAGGAAAATGAACAATGTTAACGTTAAGGTTGATTTCATATCCGACAACGATATCACGATAACGTCGTATAATGGTAAAAGAAAAAGCGCGAGTATTCTTTCCGTTATAATGAAATAAAGACGAAAGGAAAATTATGTAAAATAATTTATGTATGTATACATATAACTACATGCACGTATGTTACATTAAACAGGCCTTCTTGAAGATGGCATATATATCAAGTATAACAATTTCTCTCGTGGATGGGTATACAAAACATATCATATTGGACAATAGGTGTGTACTTCATTGGTAGATAGAAGCATTTGAAGAACGACAGAGTACACTCCTCTGCAAAATATGGCTATGGATAAGTATATATGTATCGTATAACTTAATTTTAATACTGAATCACAGAGACCCGTTAAACGGGCAAGCAATAAATAATGCCATTGAAGAACTTTGCATACTTCTTGGTGAGAGAATTTGTGCTCGCATTATAAAGGAAGCAACACCAATATTCGAACGAATAACTCAGCAGTTTTTGTTGAAATTAGGAATTTACAAGCAGTGCTCTTTTTGGCATAAACATATATCCTTTTAGAAA
This sequence comes from Cerceris ruficornis, assembly GCA_963989415.1. NCBI lineage: Eukaryota > Metazoa > Arthropoda > Insecta > Hymenoptera > Crabronidae > Cerceris > Cerceris ruficornis. The sequence goes on from OZ022525.1 coordinate 15,881,525, forward strand.
ATATATGTATGTATATGTGTATATATATATATATATATATTTATCCGAAAGTTTAGATACTCCTTTCTTCCATTCCACTGTCATAGAAACTTTCGAAAGACTGAAATGTAACCGTTTAAAACACATGAAACGCGATTTGAAATCATTACTGTAGTTATTACTTTCAAATGTTGTTCCAAAGATTGAAAAATGTGTGAGTACATTCTCGTAGTATTTCTGATAATATGTAAATTATATTTTACGCTAAACTTATGAAATTGCAGGTATTTCGAAGTTGACACTGAGATTTTCGGATTGCGCTAATTTGACAATCGTCGACAGCTTAACGGCGACCCGGGCAGCTTCGTCAAGATCGTCAATTGGGACAATTTTTAAACCTGCGTTTGCAATGAGGGCTTTCGCCTCGTCTACGTTTGTGCCCTGAAATCATATTATTCGATTAATTTTATGAACGAATATCATCGTTTATTTGCATATTTACCTGCAATCGGACAACAACTGGAATTTTTAGGCTTAGTTCTTTAGTAGCAGCTATAATTCCTTCAGCGATAACGTCGCATCTCATGATACCACCGAAAATGTTAACTAAGAGAGCATGAACCTACGAATAATATAATGTAAAATGTATATCAGCGTCTGTATAATACTATTTTTGTAAAATAATTCTGTAAGTAGCGATAATTGTACATCATCGACTCACTCGTGGATCGGATGTAATTATTTTAAATGCTTCTTTAACAGCAGAAGTCGATGCGCCACCACCCACATCTAAGAAATTAGCTGGCTCTCCTCCATGTAATTTAATGATGTCCATAGTGGCCATAGCTAAACCAGCACCGTTAACCATACAGCCGATATTGCCGTCGAGTGCGATGTAATTTAAATCGAATTTCGCAGCTTCCACCTCTTTCGGGTCTTCTTGAGTCCAATCTCTTAAAGCAAATAGCTCCTTTTGCCTGAATTCGGCGTTATCGTCGAATCGGCACTTGCAATCCAGCGCAAAGTCTAAAAACGCAAGGTAATAATGTTATTTTGCAAATGTATTATCAACACGAATGGATGAATTTTTATAAAAGATAATTTACAATTTCCATTAACGTCCTCTGCAAGGGGATTCACTTCTAACAGAAGAGCATCCTTTTTAAGGAACATCTGATACAGATTGACGATGATGTTTGAGATGTAGTCTTTAACATTTTCGAGACCGAGCTTAACGGCAATACGCTCCGCTTGATCTTTGGTAATTCCACTTTTAATATTGATAGGTTCGTACATAATGGCTCCGGGATTTGTAGCGGCCACCTCCTCGATGTTCACACCACCTTGACTAGAAGCTATTATAACTGGACCCTGATGATTTGAAGGTAGAAGTCTTTAAAGTATACTTTTATTAACTAGAAAATTAATTTTTTAGTTGCTTACACCGAAGGCTCTTTCCATCATGACGGCAAGGTAGTACTCTTTGCGAGGGAACATCCGCTGAGTGACCATTACTGCATTACATATCCTACCACCTTCACCAGTTTGCTTGGTGATCAACAGCTTGCCCAACATTTGGCTCGCTAATGCCTTTGCTTCTTCTGGCCTATAAACGGTAAATGAAATTAGTATAAAGCATTAAAATATCGATATTTATTATTATTAACATTAAGTGGAAAACGTACGTTTCGCACATCTTCACCCCGCTAACAGCAGAGCCCTTGAAATGTCCTTTTCCTCTGCCACCGGCTAATACCTGTGCCTTCAGCACAATATCTTTGGTGTTCAAGCCAGCTGCAAGTTTGGCGGCTTCATCTGGAGTTTTTGCCACTCCGAATTTCGGAGTCGGCACTCCAGCCTCATTAAGTAAACTGTAGCTGATGTGCTCGTGTACATTTAGATTTCTAACTGGCTGCTTTCCTAAGCCAGTCTTGCACCCCAGTATCTAAAAAAAAGGTATTAATTAATTAATTATCATGACAGTGACCACTGCAATTATCATTACAGTGTCCAGTGGTACAAAGTATAAAGTATAAATAATAGAAATATATTATTCTCTTTTAAATAATACTTTGTATTGTTCGTGAAATCATTTTATGCTACAGTATATAATGTCGGAAAATATTTGTTGATCGATAATACATTGATAATACGAATACATAAGATTGTAATAAATTTTTATTATATCGTATAATTAATTATTTACATAATCATTATAAATATATTTGAGTTACATAATATAAAATTATTATTTCGCTAAAGATATTTATGTAACTTGGTTTGTTATGTTATAGCAAAGAAAAAATGCGAAAAGCTATTTAACAGACGAGAGCACGCATCGGCGTGTAAGTCATTTGACCTATGACTATTGATACTTTGCAAGATTTAAATATAAATCTGGATCCGAAGGTCGAACAGTGGTAATGACCCAAATACTTTAAACTTAGTTCCTGACTCTCACAATTCGTTTAGTTCGAGATCAATCAATAACTCTCGCACAGCGAGATAAATCGATAATATTCGAACAAGCCAACCACCCTTCGAACCGCAGATTTTTACATTAAATCCAAAAAGAACGAAAATTTCCAACGAAGGAAACAACGAAACCAAAAAAAAAGTCAGAAAAAACGTCGCAAGAAAAAAGAATGCCAAACGATCTATAAGCGAGCGATGTTGGTGATTTCGAAATTCAAATTTTCAACAAGTCTGACACGTTCCATCGTTTGACAACTGGCATTCGTTCTTAAGTAATCCAATAACGGTTAATTAAATGTTCACCGATACTTCAAGGCCATTAATTACAGATGCAAAGGATAAACCCGGAAATGTTCACGGCAGAATTGTGCAACTGTCAATGTTAAGTTTCCCGTAAAACGTTGCTTTAATACGAGGCCGCGATCCTGGCTTCGAATCGGCTGACCCTGGCGCCCAATTTAGCAGACTACAGTCATCTAATATGGTGATCACCCCTCTCACATATCATTGGCGTAAATACCGAAAAATCTCAGGGCGTGTCGATAAAGTGCATGTCTCGGTGCATGGATATTCGTGTAAAATAATATCGTATGTAAACTGAACGGTGTAACGTACCTTGGACCCGTTGAATCGGGTGAGACTCTCAGCAAGTGAGATCGTCCGCGACAACATGGTAGCCATCTTTCTAAAGCGGTGGCAGTGGACTGCCAAGTGCAAGCTGCGCCTTCATGTCCCCACCTTTCTCGTTATTTCCTTTAAAAACATGACGCAAACTCGGTGAACAATAAACGATGGCAGCACCACGTTCCTGCCATTGAACTGTTTTACTACGGCGCTCCTCGTTTGAGTTTGAAAATTGTAACGAGAAATCATTACGGATTTTTAGTATTGAATTAATGTACTGCTTTTATAGGATCTGTCGGATTCATCAAAATATTCGTTACGGGCAAATATTTATTACTAAAACAAAGATTTAGGTTTAGATTTAATTGTTAATACAGAGTACATGGAGAGTTGAGTTAAAGGTTTAGGAAAATATTAAAAAGAATCCATTCGACTGAGGTGATTATTAACAAATTTTCATCTGTCGTTCGTAGCAATTAAGTTGCTTAATCGGATTAAAACACGTAGGAAGATAGAGATTACAATGGGATAGGTGTTGCGTCGTTCGCGAATTCTTTACATTCAATTATTCGTTTTGAAATTACCGGGAAATTTATAAACGAGAAGAAAATAACACGGGATTAATGAACAAGGATTTATATATTTCAAAATAACATTATCATACAGTACTTCTAAATTCATTTTTGTATATACTTTTACCATATCTTTTCCCCCCTTATTTTGACACCTTCTTCCCATCTTTCCCTTCTTTGGCAGTATAGGAAATATCTAAATTCAATGATTGCGCCAAATGAACCATCAATGCCATTTTCACAGCCGTCTCGGCGGCTGTTTCAAAATCATCGACAGAAATGACTTTCAATTTTGCTTCCAATATCAATGCTTTCGCTTCCTTCACGTTGGTACCCTAAGCATAAATAAAATCGAACACAATTATCGCGATATCGCATACACCGTTAATTAATGAAGTAATTACCTGAAGTCTTACTATCACCGGGAGGTTTAACTTCAAGTTTTTAGAAGCGGTGATAATACCTTGCGCAATTATATCGCATCTCATAATACCACCGAATATATTTACAAAAATAGCTTGCACCTAAAAACATGATTATATCCGCGCATTGTCTGTGCTCAATTTACAAATAAGCTCTTCATTTCTCAAGATAACACGTGTTATCGAACTAATACGTTACTGTGCGCAGACTTTTGCATAAACATACCTTTGGATCTGAAGATATTATCTTAAAGGCTTCGGTAACAGTTTCGGTGGTGGCAGTGCCACCGACGTCCAAAAAGTTAGCCGGCATACCGCCGAAATACTTTATGATATCCATAGTAGCCATTGCCAAACCAGCCCCATTCACCATGCAACCGATATTTCCATCTAAAGTGATGTAACTCAAATTGTGTTTAGCTGCTATAACTTCGTTCGGGTCTTGTTGAGAAAGATCTTGTAGGGCGAATAGTTCCTTTTGCCTGAATTCAGAACTGTCGTCGAAGTTGCACTTACAATCGAGGGCATAATCTAAAATAATATGAACATGAGATATACAAACATAAAAGGATTTGCATAAATATTAAATAAAGCGAAAAGAAATGTTTTCTTGTGTGTCTAGTTAATTACGAATTAACTCCAAGCTTACAGCGGAGCCATAGAGTAGATATACTACAAATTACTGAATTAAAAATCTTTTCCACCCTTTGGTTCTTCTATTTCTAACGTACTTATTTGATATATTTAAGTACAATTGACTAAACGCTGGTAGTTCTAGCGTTGAAACCTTGTCAGTCTATCACAGCCGAGATCTACATTGTAAATAAATTTGTTCTCGTTGTAAAAAGACATTTCTTTTCGCTTATATACATACAGACATACATTCTCCACAAATGTCCTCGGCGAATGGATTAATTTCAAGCATCAAAGCCTCCGTTTCCATGAACAATTCGTAAAGATTACAAACAATGACCGAGGTGAGCTCTTTGGCCTCTCCCTTCATCCCTAATTTACATGCGATATAATCTGCCTGCTCGGTTGTTAAACCTTTAGAAACATCAATCGGCACGTATATCACGGCATCAGGATTTGCCGCGGCGACGTCTTCGATATCTACTCCACCCTCTTTAGATACAATTATAACGGGACCCTGTAAATAGATATAAAAAGATTGTAGATAAAAGATATTCCCTTTTTAATTCGGTGCATTGTTTCTTCATAGACTTACGTTAAAACTACGTTCCATTACAACTGCTATGTAATATTCTTTACGGGGGAACATGCGTGTCGTTACCATCACAGAGTTGCAAATTTTTCCTGCCTCTCCAGTTTGTTTCGTGACTAACAATTTGCCAATCATTTTACTTGCTAAATCCTTCGCCTCTTCAGGTCTGCAAAATGAAGAAATATTTCGCACAGTTAACGGATTATTAGCGAAAAAATGTAAATTAATGAGCTAATTTAAAAAAAAAGTAATCTTACGTTTCACACATAACAACACCGCTAACATCTGTGCCTTTGAAGTGACCTTTCCCGCGACCTCCTGCGAGAACTTGAGCTTTCAGGACAATATCTTTGGTTTTAAGATCCCCTGCAATTTTTGCAGCTTCTTCCGGTGTTTTTGCGACTCCCGAAGGAGGAGTTGGAATTCCAGCGTCTTTCAATAAAGTATGTGCTATGTGCTCGTGAACTTCCATCCGCCTAGTTTGCTGTACCATGACGGGTCTACTCTTTCTTAAGAACTAAAGGAAAGATCTTTTGTAATAATTGACAATGGAGTTTATCTCTCTGGCCAGCGGGCATTGTTCAATCGCGTTTTATGTAAATCGATGATAGTAAATATTTCTTATGGGTAGATAACGATTAAGATTTAAATGACGTTTAATTGAAGCACCATAAAACACCGTCAATTATATACCTGTCTGTTCACTCTTCGAGCGCAGAATGATATAAGAGATGATAGTCCAGTTGACATGTTGTCAATTGCAAATTTGAAATTCGATACAACGAATCAACCCAGAAACGAATGTATTTAATTCACGCCCGTTTACAAAATAAAAATCGTTCTGTCGTGCAAACTTTTCACATGATTTTACATTCGGTTTGTACGTTGCATTAAACTAGCCTCCTGAAAGCTCATCGTAATGAAACTTTCAACTTGTAACCGAAGAGACTTTGTTTGTGCAATGAACTCGCTTAAGCCGAGTAGGCAATGATTATATAGAGTAGTCTCTTTGTCTTATTGCGACAATGATAAGTACACTAATTTATGCAATGTAAGTCGATACCGCGAATGCGTACACATGGCGATACTTGTATTTGAAAGGTATATCGATGATATGATTTATCAGACACATTTCATAAAAATCCTGCCAGCCGAACAAAGATCGTTGTATTTTGAATCGTAACAGTTGCCGTCGAATTTTTTTCTACACTGACTTCGCAAAATGAGAAGTAAATTCTCGCGTAATGATAAATCATATTTATTCCGTCACATATAAACATAGTAAAGAAAAAAATATTTATCAAAGAAACTTTCATTGCGTGAAACGTTGCCAATTCGTACCATCTATTGCTCTTTTATACGTTCCTTTTTTGTTATAGAGAATACACGTATATTAAAGTTGCATTATCGATACAATAAGATACAAAAGTTAGATGTACATCGTACTGCTATATACGCTTCGGCTATAATAATCTTACTTTGTAAGTAATCGCTTAAATAGGGCAAAAGAAAGCTTCAATTTACACCAAATCATACATTAACGTGATAACGGTGTAGCGTCGAAATAGAATTCAATCTTCGAACGTAAATTCTTTTGGTACGAATATACGAGAACGAAATGAGATTTGTGTTCTATCGAGTCAAACTTACGTCTACCTTAGGAACTACGTATTTTACGTATAGTTTATCATCCTTAAAATTTTGATAATTCATATCTTAATTACACTCTTTAACTTTTTTTTTCGTCGTTGAATTTTTCTATGCAGAACTTGAATTTGTCGAGGCCAAGCTGCCGTATTGTTAAAAGTTTTGGAATAATGACCGCTGTTTGTTGATTAAAGAAATTGACGAGATGTTAATATACAGAGACCTAGGGTAAGAATGAACTGGAAAAATTTTAATTGAATTTTTTACACGTGTTACAGTTAAATGAAGAACAAATTGTAACTAAATTATGCACTGCATAATGTACGGTTAAACTAAATGGAAAAATAACACTGGTTTTATTTGAAAAGAATGTCGAAAACCGATGCAGCTTTGTTTAACATACTATTACAGAGAAATCCGTCATAAACATATCGTTCTATGTTACAGAGACTTCTTACAATTAAAGAATTTCTTAAAGATCACTAAAAATATATTCGGATGAAAGAGCGAAACAATCGAAGTTAATATTTTCGTGAAACAAAAGAGTACTGAACGTATCGCATGAATCATTCTCATCAGCAAACTCATTAACGTATCATGTCAGAGGGCGAAGAGACAAATTTGTAGAATTCTAAAAGTTTGTAATACTTTCAAGCGTATTTGAAATGTAAATTGTCTTACGATGCAAAAAGAAAAGAAAATTTTACGTTGAACGAAATCAAAGAACTTAAGAAGCATTTGCAGCAATACAAGACAGCTGAAATAATCGTTCTTCATGTGTTTACGAATTAAATATTGAACTTAATTTGTAAAAGCAAAAAAAAAACATTGCTTTTCTTTTTTATTCGTTTTAAGCATAAAATCTTTCAACCTTCGAGCTTCTGACCTCAGCAGTCTTATATTCTAAATATAAAACAAATTTCTTCTCAAGCTTAAAAACTAAATCGATCGTTCAGGGTTCTTCCTGTGACCCCGAGATTTCCAGATAAGCTGTACATGACTTCACTGAAGGTACGATCATCGACGTTCGCTCCTGCGTCCGATGACGAAGTGTTGCGTGTACGTGAACGGGATCGCGATCTTGATCTTGAACGTTGCCTGCCAAATAGCGGTGACCTACCAACCTGAAATCCATAAGTCTTAGGCTAATTCGTAAAAGAATAGTCCTCGAAGAATATATATTCCCTTCGATTTTGCGAGTATATTAAATGCCATACCATATTTAAACTCTGAAGACTTTGCCTAAATGGTGAACGTCCCCTCGGCAACTGGCGCAGGCTGTTTACGGTACTTCCATTTCGAGTAGGTGCAAGAGTAAGAGAACGTTGATGCGTACTGGGATTATATTCATTTCCCAATGTGCACATGAAGTTCATATTTGAATTAGTGTTTAGCCGTGGAGAACTATAACATCATTTTTGTTATTTTAGACGAATACGAGAATTATTGCTATACCAAAGAAATATATCTATGCTCGTGATACGTTTTTTTTCGTTGGAGAACATATGAATTGATATGAAATATATGCCGATGAAAGTCTTTTTAAGGAGAATCTTAATTTTAAAAGTATTGTCATTTTATAAATCAGTAGTGATACAAAAGTTCTAAGTCATACTTAATTCGCATTAATTTTTGTTCATATTGTGCACGTCGTTGCGCGCGCGCTATTTGATCGGAGCGTAGTCCGCCGGTTGTGAAACGACGTTGTGACGTTAAGATTTGCTGTCTTCGTTCCAGCGACCTTTGTGGAAGCGGTAGTAAGGATTTTCCAAGCTGTGGTACCTGTAACAAAAATATTTCTTTTAGATTTGTCCGAAAGAATATCTCTATACGATACTGTTCTCATATGTTATCAACTTACTCTGAATTGATTTTGTAAGGGCAATCTTTGATTCTGCCTCTGGAGTAGTAATTGCTTCGCTCTTTTAACGCGATTCCGATATGCAATTTGAGCTGGACTTTGGTATCCTAATCGATTGTGAACCGAAGTCGGATCTCGGAGATTTGGTAAACTGTTCGTTCTTTTATTCTTCAATGGAGTTTTATTGCTGGTGAAGAATCCACCTTGAGTAAAAGTCAAGTTTGTACGACTTCTACTACGTGTTAAACCAAATCTATTGCCGCGACCACGGCGGACATTGAAAGCTCGTCGAGCATTAGATTTCTGGTTCAATGTTAGATTGCTTTGGGATCTGACGAGACCACTGTTCTTCTTATATCCTTTTCTCACAAAACCACCGCGCACATTGTTATTATTATTTTGGCGAACTTGCCATGTTTGTTCTTTCTTGACTGTTCCAATATTACGTTTAACTCTTGCACCTCTGCCTCTTAGTCCATTTCGTCCTCGCACACTGCCTTGAGTGCGCTTAGTACCAGTTTTTCCATTGGCAGTCCCAGCCTTTTTCTTTTTCTCCTTTTTCTCCATCTTTATGATCTCATCTTAAAAGGAAGAAAATTCGCAAGGTTTAGTGAGCGTACGGCCCTATCGCTGGAATTTAATGTGTATTAAGTTTTAATCTGGAATATGCGAGAAATCTCTTCCTGCATGGATGTTTCCAAAGGATAATTTGAGACGGCAAGTTTAGTTTTCTATCTGGCCCCTTTAATGAAATTTTGCCTTCTTCTATATCAATTTGAACTTTGGGTTAAAGGAAGCAACGAATTTCATTAACCCTTTCCCTGATCACCTTTCAAAACTTGAGGCAACCTTTTTGGGTGTACGTTTTTTTTTAAAAGTATAATACGTGACTATCGATTATCCACAATGTTGAAAACAACTCAGGGTTCTCACTTTTATCGGTTGCTTTTTAACGGATTTACATATACATCGAGAATTATTCACAATCCACTATTAACTTGTTTAATTATCTGATCATAAGGTAAACGATACTAATGGAAAATCTGGCAAGCTATTCTAAAAACAAAATTTGTGGAATTCACAAACAAAATGCTAATATCATCTATGAAATAAAGTACAGTTTAATTTAATATAAAACGGCAATAATAATGATTTTATTATTAATGGCATTGTATTATTGGCAAAAGTATTTCCTTGTATTTCGTTTATGTTGTGGATTCTATAGAAAAAAATTCTTTTTTAAAGCTTAGAAAAAAAAGGAGTATTCTCTATTATGAGAAAAGTATGTTTCACTAATTTTAGTGAATAATTCTATATGAGTTTCTGCTGCTCCAAATCGTATGTAGTTTCTTCGGCTTTGTAATTGTTTTCATCTGATGGCATTTGTACGATTTCCAGAAGACTTAAGAAGCACTGTTGCATACTTCCTTTATTCTTCTTCCATTTCATAAATCCTCATTCCATTGTTATGTACTTTTTTGTCTAATCGCAAATTCTTTTTCACAATCAGGCAGTGAAATACTGTCCCTATAATGATAGCTAGCTTTATCTTTAAAATGTCTTTGGGGAAACAAACTGAATCCAATTGAAATAATTCACATGTTATTTTTAATCCGATATATCACTTTCTTATCTTCAGGAAGTTATTCTGTTCATTCCTTGCATGTTATTATTTCATCTTCAGCTGTGCAATTTCTGATCGATCCATAATTCTGAATTGGACAAGAATCTATGTGACACGTGGAACAATACAACATAATGCTTCATAGGAATAGAGTTGTTCTATGTCCACCTTCTTCAGCTCTTTCTTTTTTTCATTGCAAAGTTTCTCCTCGATGCTCTCTGATAATCTTACCAGCTTTGTTAACAATTATAATACAATTAATTGGCCGTTACCATGAACAGGCATCCGATGTAACAAAGTTTTTATCGTAACGAAGTCAAAGACTTGGTCATTTGTAAAATGTGATGTCATATATACTGATATATATTATTAAATAAAGCATGGCTGGACGTAAGTGATGAATCTTCTTCAAGAAACATTAGTTACAAAGTCTTCTTTCCATTGCAATATTCCTGATGTACTCTGAGCATCATCCATTCCGATTAAAAGGTATAGCTTCAATGAGACATCTCATGTACAGTTCACACCGAAAAAATGATTCTCTCCATAAGGATCGATATTGAGAATATACTTGAACATGCAACATATTTAATAATTTTCGTTGAATACTTTTTACTTCAAATTTTTTTTAGTCCCTTAGACGTAAGGTTTCAGAAACATCCATAAATAATTTCTCGTAAAGAGGAGATTCCCATGGGAAATGTTATCTTCGCAACGCATAAATACATCATGCCAAAAGAGATTGTACAAAAGAGCGAAGTTCTTTCGAAAAAATTGATCGAATCGAGATTTCTCGTACGGTGCCGACATTCGGGCCCAATGGCCGAACGAGGAGAAACTCTGGGGAGACGGTAGCATGGGTAAAAATATAACTAAAGTTACGCAAACACAATCCCACGCGACGAGAAAGTCGGATGTTTTTTTTTTATTTCGTGAGGTATGACTCACGACTTCGCATTCGGCATCATCCAAAGTGTCCACGCTACTTTTACGTCAAATATCCCACTTAATGAAACGCTTCGTTATCGGTGTGAAAATTCATTCGATTGATTTTATGTAAATTAGAGTTCTCTTTCGAGCATGTCGTTAAAATTTCTTATCCATCGTGATCGTCACCGCTCTTTCTTTTTCGGTATTTCTCCCTCTCTCTCTCTCTCTCTCTCTCTTGATTCGTTCAAGAATCTAATTTCTATTTCCACTCTAACTTAAACACGATCGAAATTATTTCATTACGTTTGGGCAAAAATTGAACATGCTCTGACATAATATGTGTCGTACAAATAAATTTCAAAGCTATTTCTTCCTTCGATCAGAAATGGCCCATGTCATCACGCAAGCATCGTATCATCATAGATTATAATTACGTCACCATTCTCTACAACGAAACATTACGAGAACGATGATGAATCTTGTTAAAATCATCTCTCGTCGTCGCTACATTGCCGATGTACAATTCCGTCGAGGTGTACCAGGATCAGGGCGTAATTGAATGAAAATAAACGTATTTATCTCGTACGATTCCGGTAGCCATATTGAATTGTGCAAAGGAAGAAACCATAGCCGTATAGCTCACCCAGGATTATCGGCAAAATTGCTAGTTCGAGACTCTGGCCACTTACCGAGCGACATGTTCACTTTCGCGTCAATCTCGGACATTCTCTCTTTCTTTCTTTATCTCTCTTTAATAACACGAAATACGCCGGGCGAAAATGCTGACAGGTAAACCGAGAATTATCTCTTCTCCTTCTTTCCTCTTCTTTCTTTTCTTTATTCGTTTTGTTTCACGCGTCACCACTGATCGCACAGATCGCACATACCACCAGACCGCACGACGCACTGAGCGCGAGTGAAACCGAGGTTTATACTGGCTGCAGGAAGTTATCGATATGTACACCGGAAGTCGAGATCGATAATACCGTTGGCGCGATCTTACGGGAAGTAGCGGTATTATAAGAGCGGAAAATTCAAATTTGCTGCTATAGAAACATTCCATGATTGCACATGATTCTGCATAACCTTTATTACATTTAGGTTGAAATTATATTTAAATTTGAAAGAGAGAAAATTCTTTTCTACCAAAATGACGGAAGTTGTAATACGTAAAGCGAAATCCGAAGATTGTAAAGCCATTAGGGAATTGATTCAGGTAAATGTAAATTATGTTCATAGTTATATATGATGTATATCTTAATGTGTGATTACTATATAGGTTTTCATTAACTTTTTGCTCAATATAGTTGTCTTTTTTAGGAATTGGCCGATTTTGAGAAAATGTCAGACGGACCAAAAATTGATTACAAGAGTAAAATTTAAATTGAAATGATTTTCCTTTGCGTGCTGTGAATAATAATGATACTGAATATTAATATTTGTAGCTTTGGAAGAAGATGGATTTAAAAGGGAACATCCTTTATTTATATGCTTTGTAGCAGAAGTTAACGAAAGGATTGTTGGGTATACAGTTTCATATTACACTTATTCTACCTGGAATGGGAAGGCTATGTTTTTGGAAGACATTTATGTGACGTCGGAATATAGAAATCAACACATTGGCAGTAAATTGTTAAAGGCTGTGGCTAAAGTATATTTCTTTGGAGTCCATTAATTAATTAAAAAATTGATTTGTGTCAATTGCCATGGTAATTGCATTAAAAAATATATTCACAGGAAGCAGTGGAGAATAACTGCTGTAGGCTGGATTTCTCTGTTCTTAATTGGAATCCAGCACAGGAGTTTTACAAGAGGAAAGGAGCAGTCGATATGACAGTAACAGAAGGATGGCATGGATATCGTCTATCTGATAAACAATTGAAAATTCTAGCTACTGATGTATAAATATGTACATACACTAACTTGGTTTCACTATAATTCGAAACACCAATAAAATATTTCAGATTACAAATAGATTCCTCAATCACACCCTTTGTACAATTGAATTCAGCTGTTAAAGAAACAATTGAAATTGGAAATGTATGATCTATTCAAAATAATCGGATATTTTGAACAGCTACGAGTATAAAAGTAATTAAAAAATGGATGGCACAAAGGTAATAAACAATTTTTAATCATTTTCTTTTTTTTAATTATTGCAAGATTATATCATTTTTCATTAATTACAGTTTAAATATCTTTTTTCACCTGCGTTAACGTCTCACGAGCCGACCGGAGTCAATGTAAATGTGAGTTCGAAGGAAGAGGAGTACAAAGATAATGGAGAAGATATTTATGAAGATGATTCCGATTTATTGTCACACAGTGACATGAGTTGGGGTTCTTTGGAGGAGGGACATGTAATTCATGATATCCTATCGGATGATTTAGCTTCAAACTCTTCTACAAGTGTAATTACTTACTAATTTCAAATAATCTTTTATATCACGATGTGGAAATAATATGATAAACTCGTATTCTATACAGTCTGATACTTCTTCGATGTCCGAACAAGTATCAATTTCCACGGAACGAAATAAGTATTGCATAGAACAAAACTCTTGGGGTAGCTATGGCTTAAATGTAAATCTATGGGATGATGAAAGAGCACCGGTCGTAAAAGTGAGGCATCTTAAAGAAGTACTACTTAATGATTTGGAATTTTGTGGCATTTTAACAGACCGTTTAATAGGAGTTGGTTCCTCATTTCTGGCCAAATCTCCCGAAAATAATCTATATGTTCTGAATAAATTTGTTCTGAGAAATATGGTATGTCTATAACAATTATCGGATTAAGAATATTCATGTTATCACAGGAATTCTAACAAATTGAAATGTTTACAGGCACTCGGTGATATTTCGCTGCTATATTACCATCGTTATTTACGTTACATCGATGTCGCGTATAATAACATTTCGAATTTATCTCCTCTCAGTGGAATTCCCTATCTTACGTATCTAAATGTAGCACACAACAGGATTAACAAAGGCTTAAACTTTACGCCTCCTTGGTACTTAACTTATGTGAATTTGTCGTATAATTATTTATCAGAGATCTCGGATTTCACCAATTTCTGGAGCATCGTCCATTTAGACTTGTCGCATAATGCTATCGAAGTCATATCTGGTTTGCAGAACTTAAAGTTGGTGCAAATTATCGCACAGTTCATGGAAATTTTTAATACTGTTCAAACATATGTTGTACAGATATCTGAAGTATTTAAATTTATCGTATAATTTGATCGATCACATCGAGAATCTGGATAAATTAAATATTCAAGAATTAAATCTCGAAGGGAATTGTATAGTTTCATTTAAGAGTGGTGCACCACAATATGGTATAAGTACATTACCACGTTTGCATACAATCATGCTGGGATATAATAGATTGTCCACTTTGGAATTCTTTAAGGTAATGCAATTTAAATTTAACTTCTACCCTATAAATAAATTGTGGAAACCTTGAAATTGCATAAACGCTTGTTAACATGAATTTAGAATGCTTACAGTTTACGCACGATAGATTTGAAATTCAACAAGATCAACGATCTACTAGAAGTATCAAATTTTAGCGGCTCGATACATGAAATAGACTTAAGAGGTAATGGTTGTACCAAGTGGCCTAATTACAAAGGTGTACTTTTATTCTCAATACCAAGTATTAAAATCATCGATGGCGCGGAAGTAACAGTCTGCGAGAAGGTAATGAAAAGCACGATATAAAGTACATTCTTTTGTTTTTTAAATGCACAAGTTACTTTCAACTCACTTTGTTGCAGGTTTCTGCTACAACATTATTTGCGTCACCCTTGAACTTGGTAGCTGCTCGGACTGTTACTAAATTAATTTTGCTGGAGCAATTAAGCGTACCTAAAATTGATTTACACGTTACCCCGTACGACAAAGTGTGTCCACCTCTGATAATACTTTCGGGACCGTCTGCACTGAAGAAAACAGCTCTGGCTCTTCACGTTGCTCGCACATTCCCGAACAAAGTATTGTTAGAAATTTCGGAATCATTGATTCAACAATTATCAATGATTATTACGATAACGAATACTTGTATTATTTAGGTAAAATACTGTCAATGGTATACTACCAAAGAGATAGACCAGAATGACGCAGAGAGTGATTCTTATATTTTTGTACATCGAGAAGAATTCAATGATATGACTCGACGAGGAGATTTCTTAGCGATTCAAGAGATACTTGGAGATAGTTATGGATTTCGTTAGTCAACACAATTCATACTTGAAGTATATTCCGTAAAGGAGATACTTGTAAATAGCAATTACGCTTATTCACGTAGATCACAGTCAGATCATTTCTCTGATTTTGGAGAAAAAGATTGGCATCACGCAAATGGATTTACATGCTACTATACAAATGAGAAAACGGTATTCCAATATTAAGCCGATTCTTGTACTTACTAAGAGCGAGGAAATTCATCGTAATTGGATACAAGAAAAGTTTGATGTTTACACGTGGATCAAAGATAGCGTAGAAAGTTTACTGGCTGTAAGAATAGGCAAGCATGCGGATAAAGACCCTCCAAAGCCTAAAGTGAATTTTATTGAAGACATAATTGTTGACGTACGTATGCTATCCTTATATTTTCATATCGAAATGTGAAATATTATCGGTCCTTTATTATTTCTTAAACCAACAGATTGTGGATGATTTGGAATTACCTTCTTACACTACGTCCATTAGATCGCAAAGAACTCAAGCATCAAGAACTGATATAAAGCTTGAAAGTAAGGTAACGTTACCAAAAGTAGTAATAACGAGAAGTGAGACAGAAACGGAAGATAAAACGCCTACAATGCTTAAAGAAGAAGAAAGAAAACATTCGCTACCAGAGAACTTCCATCACTTCGATGAGGAGTATCACTTGAAAGGATTACGAGTAATATAATATATAATTTTCAACGAATACAATGCTATATAAATGTTTAAAATTAAAAAAAAAACGTACGAAATTTAGGTAATATTGGACGAGCATGCAAATATTATTGTTGAAGATGAAACGACGAAACGTAAACGGCAACAGGCAAAAATTTTGTATCGCCGTAGTACGGAAACGCGCGAACCGGATTTTTTCATTGAAGAACTCGACGAATCTGTTTCCAGCGAAGAGATATTGATACAACCAGTTTGTATTTCAAATACTTATGTTTTCTTTTTCTAATGAACAGAATACGATATGAAAAATAGTACGCGAAATATTATTCTGTAATCAGCATTCCAAAATACTTACGGAGAGAAAAGACCCAGAGCGTTTGAAACATATGTTTACAGAACTTGTAATAAAATCGAGAAAAATGTACGTGGATCACCACATGCAGGAGCCCGGCTTTTTTTCTCTAGTGGTAATGCATATTACCTCGAAAAATGCAGTGTGACGTTTTTAATTTATTGTTTTTAAAATTCCGACTTAATATCGAATCGTAGTTGCTGATGGACGACTATTCGAAAGCATACAATACGTTAATTACTTTCATTTGTGATACGTACGTTAACTATCCCTCTCAAAAGCCGAAGTTTTTATCAGAAATGGATTACCTCGAACAAACAGCTGTTCCTGGAATGCTCGATACAATTGTCGAAGAAATGAAGGAGTAAGTTTTTATTGTCCTTATCATCCTCTGTTATCATAATACATATTTATAATTCAAGGGCTTTGTCGTCATCGACACTGCAGAGAAAAGCGTTGCTCAGAATGTACGGTGTAAATTCATGTAGAGTAGTAGTACCTGATCAAGAAGAAGACTTAAATCGTGCCAATTAATAATTAAAAAGTAAACACCAAGTAAAATCATTTCTTATAAAATCAGATGTAATCGAGTTTGAAACAAAATGTATCTTTTATTAGTGAACATCTCATCGTAAATGATAGTGTTTCTTATGAAAATATCTGTTGGAAAAATGTTAATTAACATTCCACGTAGAAATTCATTTCAGCAGTTACATATTTATACCGTATAGTGTATTTCATCGATAACAGTTTCATTGGTATGCAGCAATTATTTATACAAAACGAACACATATTTCTATAGAAATACTTTATACAAGGAACTTTCAATTGCAATGTAGATATTAAAAAATACAAGTCTTGTGTTGTGTGTACTTATTTACGTTTGTCTCTATGTTGCATAACTACATCGATTCCATTTGTACATTGCAAGCTTGTAGAAAAACTGTAGAAATATATTCATATTGCAAGGAACTGTGACGAGTATATAATCATTCTTTTGTACGTAGCAGTACAAATTTTCGAAATACTTATCTCCTTAAAAGTGATAAATGAAAAGTCGTACTAAATTCTCAAATGTTAAAGTACACTACACCATAATATCTCCTTAACGATATTACGAAGTTTCTTAATTTCCTTAGGTTTAAAATGAATTACATGTCAAAGATTTTTATCGATGGAAAGATGATTATTGCTTAGAATTGACGCTCCTGATGATTCTATGATGACTTGTAAACTCGTATTATAATTTGTACTTTCCAGTGCCATTTTGTGATCTCCAAAAGTAACAGCGAACGAACTCTCGTCGATTTCCGACAAAGGGTTTTGCAGGAACACGAATTTCGCTTGATTATCAATGCTATCTAATTTCGAACGGTTCGCTTGAATTAATGTTTGCGTCATTGTATTCTCTTCTAATTCAAGATTTTTCAATCGTTCATCGGTTTTCGATTGAATCTGAAAAATTTCCGATGGTTTCTTAAAGTCCGATTCATTATCCACGACACTGTGATGCTTCATGTGATTATCCAAAGTTTCCTTTTTCTCGAATATCAAATTACATTGATCACACCTAAAAACGATATTATAAAAAACCCCTTGCCAGTATAGTTAAAGAAATTTGTTAAAATATATCTACTTTACCTGAATTGAACTTCTTTCCCTTTTTTCGTTTTACTTTCGGATGAATCGTGAACCTTTTGATGCGCAAATAAATTATACCGTTCTGCAAAACGTTTTCCACACAAAGAACAACTATATGGTTTCTCACCCGTGTGAACTCTCATATGTCGCTTAAGATGAGAAGTAGAAAGTAACGATAAATCGCACATCTACGGTAAATTAATAAACGTTATTTCAATTACAGTATGTTTATGTACGTCGGTATAAAATACTTACCTGACATTTGTATGACTTTTTCCCACTGTGTGATAATCTGTGCATGTTGTACGATGTATGATGTATAAATCGTTTGCCGCATAATTCGCACTGATATGGTGTTTCACCGGTATGCATTGGCAAATGTCTCATAAGCGCTCCCTTTTGCGTGAAACATTTCTTGCAGAAATTACATTGAAACGGATTCACTCCATTATGCATTCCAACATGTATTTCTAAAGCATGCTTGTGCTTATACGCTTGACCACATTTCTCACACATGTATGGTCTTAACGTGGAATGCGTTTTTACGTGCGTTTTTAATTCCGTAGAAGTTTTCCACTTTTTGCCGCAAGTAGAACAGGAGTACTTTAACGGTTTCAAATTGTACTTCGATGTTTTCCCAGTATTCAAAGGAATCGTCATCTGGTCAATCTCTGCCCCTATAATACATATTTTCGATTAGAATATTTTCAACGATAATTAATTTACAATCGAAACACTTTCATTTACCTGCATTGTTCTCAGAATTTTCTTTTACCTCTGTAACCTTTTCTTCTATTTCCCTCCACGTGAAATTAATTGACTGAGTAATATTTTGAATTTGTAATTTGTCATCAGGAAAGACAGAGTCTGCTTTGACGAAATCCTTTGATTCCTCTTTCTCGAAGTCTGATATTATTGCATTGTAATTTTCTTCTTCGACGTGCATTTTCAATGCATGTATATTTGCTAATGTAATGTCAGAAAATTTTTCCTTACATTTCTGACACTGATAAGATTGAATATTATTATGTTTCAGTATATGATTGTTATACTCATTAGTTGTTTTAAATAATTTGTTACAGATTTTACATTTCTGAGAACACTGAACTTCTTTTTCTTGTAAAGTAGTGATAGTATATACATTATTGTCATTGGATAAGGCTATTGAATTATTAAAGATTTCATTCTTCAAGTTTTCATTGCTCTTTATATCAATGTGAGTATTGCTATAATCAAATGATTTTGTATTGCTTAAATTATCAGAGTTATGTATCCTTTTCTTTATTAATTTAGTATCATCCACAATTTTACTATTGAATGTATCTATACTCGAATTATGCAAATTCTGGCCAATTATCTTATTCTGAATGCATTTCTGCTTCAATGTTTGTTCCACTCTAGGTGAATTTAAATCCACCTTCTCTTTCAGCTGTTCGTTTTGAACACTTGCGTCCAACTTCTGTTCTTCGAATACCCCATTCGAATTTAAATCTGCAGTCAGATCCTCATTGCAATTTAATATCTGCTTAATGCTTTTCCTCCTCTCGCTAGAACGATATATCTTCAAGATTTCACAGCGTATATTCGTAACAGTCCTCTGCGCTTGTTCTAACATTTGGAACAGATTGTAACATTGAGTACAGATGTAAGAACCGGACAGATCGGAAATAGCCACGCGAAGAACGCGCGATACAAAATTTACCAATAATTCTGCATTACGTGGGAAAGATGTGTAGAATATATTTACACAGGATGAAATGTCAAGATTTATGTCGCATATTAAACAAAATAAATCGGACATAGTCATCATTTCTATTTAGACATGTACAGGGATTCTTTCCTGACCGTTTATCCGTTCTCAAGGTATTACTTGATAACAAATAATAGGCATAAATCTGACCATTTATTTCGGTAGCTGTGTATTATTCTGTATATGTGCATTTCGAACATAACCTCTTTGTATTCACCAACATATATTTCAAATCTGTGCCTCCATTAAATTACATATTTTTCAAAATTTTGTTTCTTATGTATCGTAGAAATACTGAGATACTTTCATTATCTGCTAGTATTTCATTAATGTTAAATTTTTCATGTCGAAGTTATAACTTCTTATTTGTACGTGACTACGTCATGGAACGTTCGCCATAGTCACGGAATTACATTGTGGATGGGATATCCCCTCCATGCGGCTAAAATGACAAAAATAATTATCCGCATTTATAATGAACTTATAACAAGTGCGGATAAACCAAATACATTATTTGTGCTTTAAGATAAGTTTCAAAAATCCCCTTTTGACGCTTACAGGTTTTATATAAATGTATTAAATACTTCTTCACTTACAATAATTATTAATACTTACAAGATTCATATTAATATTATAATATACTTAGGCTACTGACGATAATTATAACTGTCGTGTATTAATAGATTACGTTCTAGTTTTTCATTAATACAAAAATACGAATAATGAGTTACACCTATCAACTTTAAATGCACTTTGGTTCATTCTTTGATATCGAGGACTAGATTAAATTAATGACTAAACAGCACTGTAAATATTTCGTGAATTTTTTAAAGGCACTGCTTTCCAAACAGGAGCTCCTTCGAATGAGAAATGGATAAAAAATAAATAAATAAATTAAGAAACGAACGAATAAGTCATACCTCAATCGTGATAATAATGCGAAATTGAAATTTCATTTGATTAATCTAATTTTAATATTTTATCTATGTCGGAATCTAAGTCGGAATCTTCCGATATACTTTCGGCACTTATGCCGGAATACATCTTATTCGTTAAATTGCGTGGTGCTGGTTGTGGAAGTGGATCACTCGTTTTTAAAGTGGACGCTTGCATCCTGATTGAATTATCCAACAGAGAATTGATGCTGCTCGTGCTTTTCTCCGGTATCTTATCATTATGATTTTCTTTACTTTGCATATACATCGAAGAAAACATTGTTTCAACTGATCCTACAGGTTTCTGTCTCACCGCGTTTAACTATAAAAAGGACAACACCTTTTCGTATTAATAATTCATTTGGCATTAATATAATATTGCAAAAGACCCTACCTGTGCTTCAAGTTTCCTTGATATTTCTGCAATCTTATCGCTCTGAGAAGTCTTCAGTAAAATGTTACTTGAACTTCCGTATTCTGGTTTTTTTAACAGATTCGTTTCTTCGTCAGATAAGCTAAATAAAAGTAAAGCAAGAATTGTTTTATCAAAATTAGCTTTTTCTTTACTTTCGAGGTAAGACTTTAAATATAAATACCTCGAAGAATTCCAATCACTATCTTGTAATTCTTCTTCTTTTACTGATCGTTCGTTGTAGTCATTTGTCAGATCAAAAATTACTTTTTTCTTTACCATACTACTAGCTGAACCAGTCACGGATTTCAAGGCACTTTTATTGCTTTTTGGGGAAAGAGAAATCTGTAAATCTTGCGCTACCTTTGAACCATCCAAGTCACTATTTTCAAGAGAGTTAATTGAAATTGTTTCTTTGTTGGTCGGCGATAACGTTATTGTTTGCTGTACAGTATCAAAGACCGGTTTTATTTTATTCGAAGAGTCATGCGAATTATTCGTTAGAGTCTGCCGTGAATTTAATATAGATTTTGTATCTTTTTGGGGCTGAATTGAACTTGGAGAGAATCCAAGGATTTCTAAATTCCTACGGGTCGGCTGTAAATCATCGTAGGAATTTGATATATTCTTATCTTTTGACAAAACTGAAGAATTCTTCGTACTTTCAATATTTTCATTTCCATTTGACTTTTGATTACTATCATCTTTTGACTTTAAATAAACTTTCTTTGGTATGGTGTCCTGTATTTTTAGACTAGAGCTGTAGTCATCTGAAAAAATAATATTTAACATTATACAGTTAAAACTTTTATTCGAAGGAACAGAAAGAAATTAAATCACAAAGATATCTCACCAGAATTTTCATTATTATTAAAGGTTTCCATTGGAACTGATTTCACGTTCATCCTCGGTTTATTTGATGGAGACTTCTGTTTAGATTTCGAAGGTTCTACTTCCATGCCCCTTTTCGATATTTTATCGAGGACCGTTTTAATTGTCCTTAATTTAATTTCATGATATCTCGGCAGCTTCTGCAAAACAGTTAATAAAGTTCAGAGAATCCTATTATATAATTTCACCTAATTATCGTTCACGCTTTTTACCCTGGTAGCGATGCTCTGATGATGCTTTAAAATATCCATTTTCTGTTTAAAAGTTGCCTTCGGTATCCCTTGCCATTCCGGATCTATTCCTAATTCTCTCAATCTTCTATTAAACATATCTTCCAAATCCATTTGCAGTTTTTTATAAGCTGCACCGTTCCTTTTTGTTTTCATTAATTTACCTAAATACACAGAGGCTGCTTTCTTTTTAACTCTCGGAGAACTATTACGAATTGTCGTAATGCTTTCCGAGTCTGATTCCGTTTGCGAATTTAATGTAACTGAGACAGATCTCGTATCAGAAGTCAGATCATCTTCCAGAGGTATCGATGGTTTACTACGATCGTCCATATCCGCCGAGAATGTTTGTACCATATTGTTCTCCAGTTTGTCTTTCGAATTATTAGCATGGAATTGATCAAGACGTGAATCTTTCGTAGGTTCTTCATCGCGTAAAATATCTTTTACGTGTTTCATGTGATAGTTACTTTGCTTTGCTTTCGTCGGAGTCTGTAGTTCTGACATATCAGTAGAATCATAATCCAATATATTCTTCTTCATGCTCTGCACCGTTTCAAATGCTTCTTTCGAATTTCTAATATGTTTTTGCGATAGCTGTTTCGTGTTTTTATTATCTTTTACAGTAGTTTTATTAGTGTGGTTTAATGTCTGAATATTTCCTTTCGTAATTCTATTCAGTGATGCCGATATTAATTTTTGAGTAGAATCTAAACTCGATACACTCTCTACATCTTCGACGACAATCTGCTCTGCTTTAGAATCCGTGACAAATTTTTCCTTGAAATCACTTTGATACTGTATTATTGCAGGTTTGCTTGATTTATCCAATAAATGATTTTTAGCATTCGTTATTCTCTGAATTTGTGAATCGTTTCTTTCGCGCGATAAGGAATGCAGCTGTTTACTTTGTTCTAGCAAAATATTTGATTGATTTATACTCTGACGTTCCAAATCACTAACTTTAGACTCATATTCAGATTTTAAATGATCGGCCGTTTCTTGCGCCAATTTCAATTCAGTAGTAAGTTTTTCGACATCTTTATGATGCTGCTGTTCTAAATGGTCTATTTTCGACTTCCAATAATCTTCCTGCGAATGCAATTTCTTATGCACGCTTTCTATATCTGGAGTTAACTGCAACATACAATAACATTACGTTTTCTACATTATTAATTCGCATCTAAATTGAGAGGGGTAGCTATTTTCTTACTTTTTCAAACAACTGATTTCTCAACTTTTGAAATTCCTTCTCTTGCTGATTTATCATTGCTTGTACACTGGTCTCTGATAGATGTTCATAGATGCTTTTATCCTTCTGCCTTAAATTCTATTGAAAATATTCGTATTATACATCTACCTTTATATTCTCAAGATTTCGTAGTTTATATAAAATTACCCTTACATGTATTTCATCGAAAAGCATAGTTTTCAAATTAATAATTTCATCTTGATATCCCTTATGTTCTTGATGTTCTAATGACTTGTTAGTGTCACCTTGTGACAATCTCATTTTATAATCCACTTTCATATTATCAGGAACTTTCTCTGATTCATTTCTTATTACTCTCTCTGCTTGATTCAGTCTCTCCTTTAACGTTTTTATTTCGTTATGTAATTTCTCAGTTTCTGTACGATAATGTTCATGTAACGGTGAAGAAGTTAAACAGAGATCTGATACATATGTATGACGACGTGCAACATGAGCAGTTACAAACATAGCAGAGATAAAAGTTTTTGGACAATGTGGACACTGTAATACAAACGATACAGATTCAATATTTAAAATAAAAGTGCTACCCTTGTACTATTATATTCTGTGCTTTTTCTTCAAAAATGGAATGATTAATTTTTTAAAGTACATTTTATAATAAACAGATATATGTTATCAGTGTGCTCTTTCTAAAAAATTCTAATTACACTCTTAATTTCACAGCTTGGAGAGAAAGCACAGAGTGTAACAAAAAAGTATACAAAATATTTCTATTACTTTATAAATTTCACCATTGCAATTACCAATCTTTGTTTCTATTAATTTTCCTCTCTCCTTTGACTTCTCTTTCAAACATTTTATAACTTCCTCTGAAGCAGTTAATTCTTTCTTTAACTTAACATTCTCTTCTATCTTTTGCTTTAATTCATCCTTTAGTATGACCACACTGTGATCTAAATATTGCTTACAATACAACAAATATTCGACTGCTAACTGTGCAAGACGGAAGAGCTTTACAAAAGTGGGATCTAAGATTTTAATGTCATATTCGCTTTCTAGAGTGTAATCAATTACATTGTTCACATTCTCATCAATGGTAGAGAAGTCTCTTTCTCTTATAACTCGATCTATATCTATATTACCTGAAACAATAGAAATAATTACAATTTATATCAATATTTTGACAATGTTTCATGTTTATTATGCTTTTCAATATTGTCTTTAATTGTTCAGGATATTAATACGACATTTATCCTACTGGAATACATGTTTCTTATGATTTCAAATACGTACTTATACGATTCCAATCAATGCGCGCTCTAAAATTATGCATGTTAAAGTAAAATCCAGACTCTCTTGCAAGTTTTGGAAAATCATGGCACCAATTGGTGCCTAAGCGGAATGAGAATGCCATTGTTACATTTACAGATTTTTTCAGTGTATTAACATACACTTTGTAACGTGTATTTACATATATTATAAAATTGCGATTTCTCGACTACAAATTATTTGTACGCATAAAACTACAAAATGTCCGGCGTATCATAATTTTCATTTTTACTTCTACTGAGTATGTGATAAAATCTTCCGACTGTAAAAATGAAAGTATAAACATTTTCATCCATCGACGTATTTTTCCATTTTCAGGTTACATCAGGTTAGATTAATCGATGTATACAAAACTCGACATATCCCATAAGATCGAGTGCCATCTAGATTCAAATGTTAACTTAAATATTATTTTTAATGGATTATTTTAATGAATAAAATAATATAATAAACATAGTATATTTAAGTGCTAATGCACTAATACTTTCATCATTTAAAAATTCGAACAATTTATATTCAATATCTGCAGTTAATGCTATAGTATATTAAGTTCGATTAATATCAATTCATCGTCGAAAAATGGTAATCAAAAGTTTTGATCCACATTTCGTATAGCTCAGTATAGCTTTATAATTTACACATATATTGTGAAAAATTTGATTCTCTTTTCATGAACATTTATATACTAGTACAAAAGAAAATATATTTTCTCTAAATTACGAAAATTTTATATTATTTTTTATATATCAAATGTCCAGCATTGTATTAGTTTTGGGATATTCAAGAGTATGAGAAAATTTACAGTATCAATTGCCTAATCTTCGTGCTAATTCGATAAAAAGAAGCGGATGTACCGATACTTAAATTACTTCGTTTTAATTGGCTGTACGCATTTAAAACTAATAATTTCGAATTGAGAAATTTTAAATATAGACAGCCGATTGGAGAACGGAAAAGGACCATACATGCTACGTATCATAATTGGTCGTTAAGTTAAAAAAAGTGTCCGGTAGGTTGGTTGTGTTCTTGCAATGCTCTCAACTTTCTGTGCCTTCTACGAATACTCGGGGGCTTCTGATCACGCTTCTCCACGACCGGTGCCACCATCTTGTTTGTTTCATCAATAAATAGGGAGGCAAGAGTCGGTGGAAATTGAGATTCATTTTCAAGTATTTTTTTTCCGTCTTGTAAATATTTAAGCCGCACCAAAAGCGATAATCATGTCCCACGGTGGCAGAAACGAATGTAGAATTTATGTGGGCAACTTGCCGCCTGACATAAGAACGAAAGATATTCAAGACCTCTTTTATAAGTTCGGTAAAGTTATTTTTGTTGATTTAAAAAATCGTAGAGGACCACCATTCGCTTTTGTTGAGTTTGACGATCCGAGGTAAGCTCAATGATCATAATTACATTAAATTTAATCATTTTTTTTTATTGCACGTGAATTAAATATCTTATTGTATTTCTCTGTGATGACTTTTTTTTCCAAATCATAGTGTATGTTAATTTACATGGACACCTCTATTGTATTCGGTGTAACGGGGAAGCCTCGGTAACTCGAAGCGACATCATGACAGTGCCTGAATTAAGGATGCGAATAAAATATCGTACGAGGAAGTTGTAGTCTATAAACATCCTGTTTTCTTTCAGGGACGCGGAGGATGCAGTACACGCGAGAGACGGATATGATTATGACGGTTATAGATTGAGGGTTGAATTTCCAAGAGGTGGTGGCCCTAGTAATAATTTCCGTGGTGGTCGAGGGGCAGGCGATAGTGGCAGAGGTCGAGGTGAAATGAGTAATTCTCGAGGTCGTGGCCCTCCGGCGCGAAGATCTCAGTACAGAGTTCTTGTCACTGGTTTACCTCCATCTGGTAGTTGGCAAGATCTAAAGGATCATATGAGGGAAGCTGGTGATGTGTGTTTCGCAGATGTTTACAAAGATGGCACTGGGGTTGTTGAATTCTTACGATACGAGGACATGAAATACGCTGTAAAGAAGTTAGATGATTCACGATTTAGGTCTCATGAGGTATGATGTGAACGCTTGTAATTGCTACTTCCTTTGCAACGAGACTATATATATTCATGAGATTGATTTTTGCAGCCTGAATTTGTTAAAAAAATGGGGAAGAAGATTATATACCTTTGTTCAGAATTTCATTTAAATTTCGAAAACTTTAACCCATTTGCATGAATACGCGGAATAATACGCGCACGAGGATGTTAATTTATCACCAGCCACGGAAAATTCCGTTCTCTGTATCGTTAAATTATTGTGCGCGGAAATGCGCGATACTACGAGTCGTTTTTCGCGTTTAGAGCTGTGATGCAAATGGGCTAATTTTTTAGTATTGCACAGAAAGTGTGTGATTGTAACAATATTCTGACTATGTATGATGTTTATAGGGTGAGGTAGCCTACATTCGGGTAAAAGAAGATCACAGCAGTGGAGATAGAGGACGCAGTGAGGATAGAGAAAGGGGTCGAAGCCATTCTCGAAGCTATAGTCCACGACGTCGTGGCTCGCCTACCTATTCACCATTGCGGCGTAATTATTCGCGATCAAGATCTCGCTCCAGATCTCGCTCGTACGACTAGTGTGTACGTATATGTTTCACATGGTAATATAAGTAAAGGCTTATTGATATTTGCTTTACCATGTTTCATTATTACTGATTTAAATTACACTTGAAAAACACCTTCCAATCCAAACCAATTTTGTATAAATTATAAAATTACTTTCCACATTGCTTGAATTTAATAATTGTATTGTATCTGATGTATAGTTAGAGCACGGTTCATTTTACACGTACCAGAATTGCTTTTCAAATATTTTGTAGCCTTCGTTCAAATGTTTTTTAAATTAAATCCATTAATAATTAATTCAATGATAGTATAGCTATACAAGTTTAAGTAAAACATCAATCAAGCCATAATTTCGAGTCCAAACTTCTGAGGTATTCTATTTTAACATCAATCGTCGATTGTTCTAACGAAGAAGAATCGTGCTCGTATTGACTGCATACTGTTTAAACCGATTAGAGTTACTTTTACATTTGAGAAATACATTCCTTTATATTTTGCAGTTTATTTTGACATTACGAATGTATATAAAAATGTGTAACAATTTTGAAGTATTACAGACGGCAATATTTATAAGAAAATGGCTAGATATGACCTTAGAAATTTGACCAATGTGCACAGTGATTATAGTATTTGTAGTACAATTACCAATATCGTCGATACAACATGAATGTTCCCATTATATTCGCAATGTGTTCATTCACATTGTGCTCCGTGCAGTTGCTATTGGTAAATGTATTACAATGCCGAATTTAACGTGAACATTAAAAATTGCTTTTCCGAATGTTTTAACAACACTCTTTAGAGTGTTTTAACATTTATTTATCGATATTTGCAATAATAAGAATAGCACATTTTCAAGCATATATAACATAAAGAATTGTTTTAAAAATTACCGCTTCTAATGCTAAAAATGCTAATCACATACATTTATGATGCTAACACCTTTTTCTTACTTTTAATATCTCAGAATTGTTTTAGATGCCAGAAAACTGAATACGAAATTTCAAACAAAGTAATGTCATAATGAATATTCAAGTTTACCTGAGACCAATTATCCTTCGTCTTCTATAATTATTAATGAGCATAGCAATATAGCTTCGATTGGCAATATTAAAGTAACATCGAACGTCTTCTTTCTCCTATATAAATTTCAATTTCTTTTGTCTCCTTTTACTTTTCATAGCAGTTTCTTCTAAATAGATTGCATCATTGGTAAATTATATGAGAAGGTTTCCCAATATTCTCGAAATTATCGTCGCTCCTTTTATAACACGTTGGAACAGTAGAGAAATTTTCTAATTGTATGTACCCGAATCTTACGACATTAGTTTTACAAAATGTAAGGAAAAATCAAATTTGTAGGCACAGCATGTTATGGCATCCATGAATGTAAATGGCATTGTAAAATTACTCCTTCTTGTGCAAAAATCACTCATTAATTTTACTAGATAACTCGTGTGTAAAGAATAAATACCTCAAGGTTGTTTACACGGCTCATCGTCGTTTAAGTTACCACCCAAATTTGAGCATGTCAGTTTTGACTATATAACGGTGACAATACAATACATTCTGTATGCAGGAAAGACTTCGATGTAACGTTTAATACTTGGAGTATATAATACATCGATAGCTATCGATCGATGTTATGTATAGAGACAAAGAATAACATTTGATAAACGTAAATGAGAAAGATAATTATTTTTTACGAAACAGTTTGTATGCCTATGTTTGTTTTTAGAACTGTACTGCATCTAAAACTCCATTAAGTATAGTATGACATTCACTTGGTGCAATTATGAGTGACAATACACTTCATGGATTTGAGTGTTCTTTGACGACGATTAACGGGCCATCCTTTTGGTTTAACAAAAACTTGTGTTATGTATTATTTCATAATGGAAACAATATCTAACTCATTATATTGAGCATATTATATTGTAAAGAACATAGAAACACGTCTGTCCTTTTCTTCTTTTTTTTTTTATACATATCATCTGGATGTCTGTAAAACATTCGGATTAAAGTAAACTTTAAGTTATACACGATTTATCTTGAGAAATGTGTTATCATCCAGTTAAAATAACGCTGGGAGACTTTGTTCTACAACACATTTCTCGTTTAATGTTTTCCTTTTCAAAATAGAGAGAGAGAGAGAGAGAAAGAAAGAGAGACAGTAGTAAATCACCTGAGTTTGCAAAATGTACCAGGACATGTTTTTCCATATTTTTCTTCGTTATATTTATATATTTAAAGAATTGAATCCCAAAGGAAAACAATAATTTCGTGTATCTTCGAGAACATTATTAATGCAAATTGATCCCGTGATGTATTTTCCATTATTTCTATCCGAGCTTATCGTTAGAGTTTCATTGAACAATGTCTTTGCTCAATATTCATCGCGCGTTATGGTTTCTCTTTTATTAAATATAATAAGTCACTGGATTATATTTGCACTGATAAATTTTATACATAACATTAATGCGTATTGTATAAGGGACTAATGTATTTTTTCTTCTTTTGTATATTGGATTGGATTGTAACACAATGAATGAAAAACTGAAATCGACACGATCTTACTTCTTGGATGGATATAATACACGGTCGCTTGACGGTGGGATGAGATGAAATGCGTTTTGGATGGATTTTGTATGGAGGATAATATTATAAGAGGATTAAGACGTAAAATGAGAATGAAAATAATGAAAAAACAGGATACTTTCAAGAGGAAATTCAGGATCAGGAAAGGAATTGGATGAAAGAAAACGGTCCATTTCATTGAAGGATTCTCAATTAGCTGGATTTTCATCAGAAAACGTTGGCAAGTCCATTACAAGGAATTAAAACGATCGTCCGTGTTTTTCTCTTTTAAATTATAAACGAAAAAAAAAAAAAGAAAATTAATATCTAATCGTGACTAGCAGTGCTTCTATATCGATGAACTAACGAGAATGAAAAAAAAAAAACGTAACAATAACGAATACACAGAACGAACATCTTCGACATGTCACGTGCTTGTCCAGATTTCTTTGTTCGCTTAAGTGTTTTGGATGCAATACCTTTAATGCAATTTTAAGCCCTAAAAGACAAGTGCCTTTCATATTTATTTCTTATATTTCTGAACGGTCAAACTGGTAATGGAATGTCAACTGCGCGCATATTTTGTTTCGAAAAGAAAATCGCTCGTCAATGATTTCCAGTATCGAGAAACTTTATTGATAAGATATATTGAGTTTTTATCGATTTTCGACACAATAACTCTGATTCTCTTCCGAAGTAGCCTTACCACTAATGGAAGTATTCGTATTTATCTAATCCGTCCGTACGAAGTGATCGGTTATTCGCGAATTCGTTGTAAAATGCAAGCAAACAAAACTGAGTGGATTCGCCGCGGATGGATATTCGTTTTAAACAATTTCTTCCCGACGTTTTTCGTCATCGTCAAAAGGAATTTGGTCTAGGTAAATGCTCCAGCATTTAGCATTTCTCTGAATAAAAGATCCTGGGAGAGAGAGAGAGAGGGAGGTGAGAGAGAAGGAAAAGTGATCCTCTATGAAAACTATCACATAAATAGTGCGGCTTATCTCGTTTTCTTCAAAATTTCATCGCTCGACTGTTCCTTCTTGGCTATTTCCATCGTTAATCTATTAATCTATCGCGGATCGTGTGTACGTTTTAAATACATGTGCGGTATAGTTATACGAAACTATAATAACGTCTTGGAAAACTTAACTAACTAGCAAGAGGATAATACCTTTGAGTTTAAAAAAAAAAAAACCGAATCCTTCACCTTGACAAGGACTGGCTTCATAGTTGTAGAGGAACTCCCGAGAAATATACAGTACGACAATAATAAATAAAAAAATATATATATACATACATATATAAATAAAACAGAAATGACGGAAGGACAGGATTTGACAATACGGTGGGATTAGGATGCTGACAGGATATATTATATTGGTTCATGATGGATTTTTGGATACGGATGTAAATTGGCTGGATATATTCGCCCGGATTATATTAAGTGGATCACTTGGATTTTTTGAGCGGAGGATATACGATACAGGATTCGGATACAGGATGGATTTGGATTCGGGATTATTAAATCGAGACGAACTAAGCGTGATCGTCGTTCATGCTTCAAATAGGTTTCTTCACGGATTTATCGCCTAGGTCGGATACGGAATTTGGATAACGTTCCACTTAGCAGGATCAGTTCACAGGATAGTCGGATATCAGTTTTCACGGATCAGATCACGGATGATATCGCTTGCTGTAAGGTATTTGATATAAAGTTTATATCTGACGTCCTTTCGATATTCATTTTCTGCATGCTCTTCTTACAATACGTCTTTGTAAAGAATCCACTGTTTTCATTTCACCGAGATCACCTCGATGAGACTAATACTTTACATGAAACTGATAATTACGATCCCGCTTGAAAGCGATAAAGAAACGTAATACGATGTCTTTAAGTGTGTTTGAATTAACCATCGATGTCTTTCTCATATCTGGCTTACATTTGAAATCCTTATGGAAAGTCTCTTACAATCTGTTGAAAGGCTGAATGTCTCCCGATAAGTATTATTAACCTTCCCATGGTAGTTATCCAATTCTCCTTTTTTTCATTAGATGATTAATTATGAAACAATCGCAATCAAATGAAATTTGAACTTCATGCCCGCCGTTGATACGCGTTTCAAGGGGAAACGATAAGAGGAATTCTACTGGTTTAGAATTACTTTTTCGACGTTGCCCAATGACGGAAGAAAATGATGTTCGTTGTATCACGATATTCGCAGATTTATGCTTTGGCATTCTGAATTTCCCTTTCTGAATTAGTCATTTAATTGTCTGACGACCATTGGCATGAATCGCAAGACTCCAACCATTTATGTTTTACTTTGTCAAATTTCTGGGTACACCGAAGATGAAAGTGGTGTGAGCGATGGATTAGTCGACGGCGATGAAAGCATTTTGAGAATAAAATTACTTATTTCCCTCCTTGCCATAGGAAATTTTGTTTTTCCTTCTTTAATATCACTCAAAACACCAAGAGTATCCGTGGGATTTGAGGATATATTTTGTTTGCAGTTACACTGCGTTCACCAAAACAAAAAGAGCACAATGTTGTAACACGATATTGCATCGTGCACTAGTTTAATGAATTAAAGGATCGTTGCATTTTTTTTTTGCAAAATGTACACAATTGACTCTTTGCGATCCGGCGACAAGAATTCATGAAACAGTAATGCGCATTATTAATTGAATTTCGTTACATGTGGCTTTCATTAACTATCTAATCCCGTTTTCAATGTTTGGCACAAAATGAGATTGCAAAGAGTCAATGAACAAGTATGTCTAATGTATCTCTTAGAGGTAAATGTTCTTCGTCAGCAATTGAAGATCTATGAAGAGTGGAAAGAATTTCACTGGACAACTGTTCCATTTGGCTGTCGCATTAGGTGAGTAATATTTCAGTAGCTGATGTAATACCATTACATTTGTTTTAATAGTTCTATTCGGATGGTCCGTCGGTTCAACAGATAGAAGAATACGTTTCTGCCACCCTTGGAAACATATTTAATAAAGTAAGCATATCATATGACGATTTTCATTTCAGTTCTGCTAAAATTGAAAAGAACAAATCGAATAGAATATAAATAGAATCAGTAACTGTCGTTATCTATCCTTTTAAGCGTTGGTCTTCGTACATGGGCCAGCCTAATTGCAATAATAGATTTCATATCTAGCATTGCTCTATAAGTAACTTTTCATTGTTATTTTATGTATCACGTGCTCTATGAATAAAACGACGGTTTCAAGTGCTTCAACCTGTGTGCAATAATTCTTGTACAATGCAATTTAATTGCAACTCCCGAGGCTATTGCACGAATATTTTAATCCATCGGTAGAATTAATCTTTTAACACACTTGATCTACATACAGTAGAGGTTTTTCTTTCAATTTTTGTTACTCCTCGAGCATGTTTGGTATAGTCATTAAGGATAATCGTTTAACATGATGCAGTTTTTATTTTCTACGTATTTACACTGAAAGGATCATTTTGATCGCTTTAAGAGTGAGCAACGAGGTCGAACGATGTAACAGATGTTATTTAGATCATGTCGCGGATGGGTGTAATGACGAGGTCCTTAATTAAAACTGTGTCCGGAGTCTGCAATGCGAAGAGAATACAATCAGATACGTCTTTCGGTTTCAGTGCCAAGCGTGGGTTCTCCTTCAGCCATTGCATGGTCATCTCAGTTTCTACTAAGCCAGGAGAGATAGTCTGTAACAAAGAAATGACATCGGTTACAAAGTATTCTATGTACAAGCATTTTCAACATTACTAACTATTTATCCTATCTTACATTACCGTACAAATATACCCATGTACATTTAACATGATGGTAAATTGTATCAGGCTACTCCAAAACGGTACAAGCAATAATTAAAGAGTAAGAATAGCCCGTGAAGATAATAAATGCCTTCATTACCATGACTTTGATGTTGGATTCGAGCTGTGCCAATTCCGAACGGAGACATTCGGTCATCGCGGTCAGAGCACACTTGCTGGTGATGTAAGCAGGTGATACAGGACGATCACAGGTGATTGGAACCTTCAGTCCACAAATGTCGTTGATGTTGATGATGCAGCCGTTGTCGATTCCTAAAAGGGGACAGTAACTTGTTGAGAAAGTCCTCACACGAGTCTTCATACTTCGTAAGACACTTGTCTCACTGATGTATAAACTGGAAAGAAGTTCTATACTTGCCCTTTCTCTTCATTAACTTCAAGACTTCCTTGGTGATACAAGTCAAACCAAGCAAGTTCACGTCCAATGTCTTCTTCCAGTCTTCCATTTCTCCAGTCTGCACGGTCATGTCGATGTTAATGGCGGCATTGTTGATCAGAATGTCGACGCAACCAAGGTTC
Organism: Cerceris ruficornis; assembly: GCA_963989415.1. Lineage (NCBI taxonomy): Eukaryota > Metazoa > Arthropoda > Insecta > Hymenoptera > Crabronidae > Cerceris > Cerceris ruficornis. Next base: position 15,916,074 of record OZ022525.1, read on the forward strand.
TTCTCTACCCATTCCAATACACGTAAGATTTCAGTCTGGTTGCTGATGTCGCACTGAAGAGGATAGAGCTTGCCGGGCTTCGATTTCAGCTCATCGGCGAGTGCCTGTACACATTGGCAGAATTATTTGTTATTTGTAAGAGACTTCGTAAGAGAATTATGAATTTTCGTAGTTCGTTTATTATACCTTGATTTTGTCGACGCGACGAGCAATTCCTACGACTCTCATGCCCTTAGAAACCAGGCATTCCACGAGGCATTTGCCAATGCCGGAGTTGGCACCGGTGATGAGACATACTTTGTCCATTCCACGTTCCATGGCGACTTCTCGGGGTAATTCTCTTGCTTGGAGGTACGTAAGAGGAATGCTTGTAGTGTTTACACCACAAATTGTGTTCTGGAATTCGGTGCAACACGGGCGGCTTTTATACCGGAGTGAAAATATGGCCCAAGATTATGGAGGTCGCGTTAATCTTTCAAAGTACGATATTATTGTATGATGCATTTCTCTTTCGGTATTGCATTTTGCTTCTCTTGGCGTATCTTAAGGTAGAAAGCTCAGAAGATTGATAGCTGAGTGATTATCGGTAGATGAAACGTTTTCTAGCATTTTTGCCACTTTAGGATTCTATTTTCAAGTCCTGGGTGTATTTCAATGATAATTGGATCTTCTTTTTATTTATCTTCGTTCGAGATAAATAGATCAAACGATAGGATACGACTTTCTAGGTGAAAATAAATTGAAACTTTTCATCCCTTCATATTCCAATTAATGTAAAATGAAATGTCCATCCTTTATCGGCTGAACTAGATTCAAACGTGTTTTGTTAAAAAAAGGTCGAGGCAAATCTTACTTTGCGTGTATCGTGTTTATAGGAATTAATGAATGCGATAAAATGCGATACAGGTATCTCATCTGAGCGTAACTTCTTTAAAAATATTGCATCAGAATTTTATGATTATTGTTTCATTTTAAAAAGTTATTTAGGGGGCGGAAAAAGCCGCGCTTTGATTTCTATGTTGGATCTTCCTCAAATATTGTTTTAATATTACGCTCGCTTAATACGTTAAATAGTAAAGTGCTTTATTACATACGATCGGATATAAAAAGTAATATTCTGCAATTAATTTAAACGTATCGCTAAACGATAAATCATATTCCTCAGCAATCTCCTTGAAATACTTAAGAATGTTGCATAAGAATTTTTAAAGATCGCGGGAGTTTTTTCATAGACGCAAATCGATCTATCGCTTTCTCGATTTCCATCGACCCGTACAAGAATCGATACAGATCCGACTCGTCTTCATCTCGAACAAACTTCAAACTATCAGCCGCCCTTTGACAGCTCTCTTTGTTCTTTATCTTCTTCTTAATGGACAGCTGAAAGAGTGCACGAGCATTTTGTAGAAGGGCTCGACCGCGTTGCAAGCTCAGCTGATGAATTTCAATCTCATCCTCGTCGAGTATCTCTAGAATTTTATCGGTTATGACAATCGCCTCGTTTGAACGTCTCTCCTGGACCGCCATCTGTGCTCGATCGATGAGTATATCGATTATACGCTCCGCGAGATCGATTGTCTTTCGAGAAATCGGGAGACACAGTTCGCGTCGTCTGTCCCGACAACGGAGGTACATTTCTAACGCCAGATCGGTTTTCTCGTTTTTAAGAAGACCGTCGCCAATTAATATACACGGTTCTGTGTAATATTGTGTCAAGTTACTTCCGTGAACGATTCTGGACGCTTTTTCGTGCTGGTTATTCGTCATACACTTCATCGCCATGTCGTACCTGTCGAAAGTGCGCGCGCTTAGCTCCTTAACCCTTCGCCTTGCAATTCAAGTCGAAAGTTCTTAACTTTATTTAATTTCGCATTGCAATGCATCGACTTAAAATAGTTAGATAACTTTTACGTTTATTAGTCTGCGATTGGAAGATAAAAATGTCGAATTTCAATGAAGAAAATCGCTAGCATCGGATCAACTAGGTTGCCAGACTTAAATTTTTTCCATTCAAGGTATTAACCGACATCTAGTAATTTTCTTTAAGTTATTAATTACCATTAATCTTATAATCGTGAGGTTTTTCAAAGTGAGAGTGTGTAATTTTAAGTGATCAGTTAATTCGATGCATAGACTCTAATTACATTGCTTCATCGACATCTCATCATTTCGGTAAGTCAGAAGATAATATCTAAATATTATAAAATAATAGATAATATGTTATCTCAAGGTAATCGGCGATTATTTAGTTATTTAAATACGTCAATTGCATTTGAGTGTATTTCAGTAGTTGAGTATTTTTCGTTTATGCGTTTTCGCCTTTAAATATCAAGGTTAAAAGAAGAAAACAGTAGGACATGATATTTGAAGCCAGTAAAAATAAGAAGCGTATTGACACAATCGTGATCTATAAAGTGCGTGTTTCCAAACACGAGATTCAAAACAAAGTCGTCGCGAACGAAAACAGAGTTATTATTGCTAATGATACTTTATATAATGCATCGTGTTACCGTATTAAATACCACTGTTTGATCAGCTCGTTCCGCGTCTCTGTCATCGAATATTTTCCCATAATTGAACCCCGTTTGTCTCGCGAAGGCTGCACGAGCTTATGGAAACCTTTATCTACAGTTTCAAGCCAGGATAAGGCTTCTTCGAATCTTCCAGATAATCTCAATATTATTGTCTTTAATAACGTAAATCCAGGATTATATGGTTCGCATTCCCGTGCTTTTTCAATCGTTATCAAAGCCTTGTCGTAGCAACCGTGCATACACCATAGCACACTATACGCTGCCATGGTGTGACCGGTACTGTAGACTACCTGTTTCACAAAGATAATAATCGAATTTATCTGAAATATGTTTGCACCTACACAATTGGACAATTTTTATAAATATTTAGGAACCAATCGTTTTGACTGACTTTATAGTTCCAACTACATAGTTTTTAGAATCAACATGGTACGTACGACCATTTCTTTAGACATGAGATAGAGCTATCGATCGGAACTTCGTTAAAATCGACACCGACAACAATAAAGATAAACCTGCAGCAATTCGCGAGCTTCGATATTATCCTCATCGAGATTGAGAGCTTCGAGAAGCATATATCTGGCGGTAGACATTTCTCTCAGATGAATCTTATATTCTGCGTGAAACCTCAAAAGAACGGATGACCTTTTGCCCTCTGCCGTCTTCATAAACGTATTCCAATGGAAACGGAAGGCCTCGTATTTCTCCAATTCCCGCAGAATTTGTAAAAGGTTATCCTGTCGATTAAAAGCTTAGTAGAATTTGATGAAACTTTGCATAAATATTTATTAGCCATATAAATCGGAGCGCAGCAGTTCCTGAACTTTCCTTTTAGGTCTTTCAAGAAGTGTTCGGGAACCGGAAAACAGATAAAAAAAGCAACACATGTCCCAAACTGTTGGGACGTTGTAAGTAATGGATACTGCTTTGCAGTGGCGGATTTATGGAGTTGCTTATGATGCCGGGGCATCAGGCCCCGCAAGACCTTGCTCTTTATTGAAGTGAAACTTGTTCACCGGCGCTGAGCATGGAGAGTGAATGCAAAAGTTATTGACAAAAATCGTAGATTGTTATTAAAATAGTTTATTATTTTTTCATTATTCGTCCTCATCTTAGACAATCCCCTCCACCATCCAATAATATGCTACCAGGGGTCTCTGAAATGTAATTAGCCTCAGGCCCCAAAAAGTCACCAACCGCCACTGCCGCTTTGTAAACACGTCGAAGGCAACTTGAGAAGGCGATGAAACCGATACGAGGATTAGATCCTTCGATGTTATCAAACGATACTCACTTGTACGTCGTTCGTCGACATGCCATGTAACTTGAGAAGTAAAACCTGTTCGTAATCGCTGACGGCTTCCAACAAAAGGCCGTTATCGCGATACCATTTGCCTCTTGCCGTGTAAACCTCCATTAATTGTCGATTGTACATGATTTTCGCCTGTGCATCCGTCAGCTTGTGATCGAATTTCGTCATTTTCCTCGCGCTTTCGTAGCTTTTTATGGCCTTCGTCCAATTTTCTTTAACGTTGCGACGATTCGTATTATTTATAAGGAGGAAGAATTGATAAAGAATCTTTAAACAAACTTTCAAAGAAAAGATACCTGCACGTTTGTAGAGATCACCCCTTAGAGCATAAAATGCGTGGAACTTTGGATCTAAAAGTAGTCCTTTTGTGATTTTTTGAGGGACATCACTCAAGTCATCAGTTTCTACGTATTTCAGGATTTCTTGATAATGATTCCGCACTTCTTGCAAGTCTCTGCTTTTACTAGGTGGCTTGTCGTACGTCCATAACAACCGTAGCTGTTTCAAAGCGTTTCCGGAATTAATTTGAAAAAGTAAGTAAATCCCGCGCTCGAGCCATTATCTCAAAGATTTCGAAACTACCGATAACCTAACAACGAAAATGGCATAACCATTGAAATCTTATTTGTAAAATATAAAATAAACTAATAGTTAACAGTGAATTCAAACGAAATATTTAAACTAAACCGCGAAAAAATTCCATTAACACTACAACCACCGAGGCAGACAAAATGACCGGTTACGAAATTTTTAAAAAATTCCCTCTATCGACAGTCGTGCAATAAATTTTCCACTTCTATCTCATAAAACCTAAATTACTTAATCGATCATCCGTTTCGTCTCTTAATTTCTCATTTTCCAAAGTATTTATTCGGTATATCTACGTGTAATAGATGGAAGACCGGTAGTTCTAGCATTAAAATCGGATACGCCTTACTTTTATTGCCTCCTTGTGCGGATTTAAGTATCGGTTACTCGATCGAATGAAAGCCTTTCTTTTCTCGGCGAGCTCTATTATCTCCATTATGCGCAATGCCGCAATAAAATGTTATTAACGAACGTACGAAGCGGTCGGCGATAATATTTACAAATAAAAACGTAACGTTACGTCACGTAATCGTAACCAAACATTTTATGTAATTTTGATCGGAAAAAAAGAAAGCGCTGAAAAAGAGAATCGCGGGTGTAATGCCTGATTTATAATTCCATATTTAAAATTGCCAGTAATGAGGGAGATAGTCTCGACGAATATGTTTTATTTGTTTTAAGGAAAGGGTATTGAAAAAAATATCATTTATGCACAGAATTCACCTTATTTTCTGATAAATTACATAATTCGAATTAATACAATGTTCACCAAGATTCCCCCAAAGGTCGTAGAACGACGTCTTGAACCTGGAGAATGAACATTTCGTTGGTAATAATTCATTTGCAAAGGGAAGATAGTATTAAATGGTTGGATTAACTACCACAACGTGAGAAGCATTCGATAACATGTATATGGCAGCAGCTGCGACGTCTTCCGGTTCCAATGTTGGTAGTGCAGCCAGGGCTTCCGCGGAGAAGGTACTGTAAGAGGCCATGAACCCTGTTGCTACGAGTCCTGGACTTATATTCTGCGGAACAGATAATTAAAATATTAATACCGAAGAATGTTAGATCTGTAAATATTATTTTTGGTACCCTACAGTAAATATTCATTTCTGGTATCCCTCAGTAAATGTTAACTTCTGGTACCGCAGTAAATATTAATTTCTAGTACACCGCAGTAAATATTAACTTCTGGTACCGCAGTAAATATTAATTTCTGGTATCCTTCGGTAAATATTAATTTCTGGTACCCCTCAATAAATATTAATTTCTGGTACCCCTCAGTAAATATTAACTTCTGGTACCGCGCAGTAAATATTAATTCCTGGTGTCCCTCAGTAAATATTAATTTCTGGTACCCCGCAGTAAATATTAATTTCTGGTATCCCTTAATAAATATTAATTTGTGGTATCCCTCAGTAAATATTAATTTCTGGTATCCCTCAGTAAATATTAATTTCTGGTATCCTTGAGTAAATATTAATTTCTTGTATCCTTCAGTAAATATTAATTTCTGGTATTCCTCAGTAAATATTAATTTCTGGTATCCCTCAGTAAATATTAATTTCTGGTATCCCTCGGTAAATATTAATTTCTAACAACCTTCAGTAAACGTTAATTGTTCGTAGCTTTCAGTAAACACTTCTTTTTGATAGCTATCGACATAAACAATCTCATACCATAACACGAATGCGGGTTCCGGTGAGTTCGTGTCTCAGAGTTTGAGTCAGTCCAGTCAAGGCCCTCTTCGAGGCAGGGTACATTGCAAAGCCTGGTATAAAGGGTACTCTTTCACCTGCAAAACTGTTCACATTTATTATCACACCCTCTCCATTTGCATCCCGCATTATTCGCACTGCTTCCCGTGTGCAAACGCACAGCCCTAACACGTTCACTTCCAATACGGTTCGCCAGTCTTCAAGATTGCCATCTGCAAATTAATTTATTATGTTGCGCGTTTGAATAGCAAAGTGTAAATTGCATTATAAATTTGATGCTTGAACGTAGTACATTAATTTCATTTATTGAAGATACAGAAAATAGTTGAAATACCGTAGAAAGTAGATAGAACGCTAATTAACGTTTCGAAAATTATTTTCGGCTTAGTTTTAAAAATATAATCTTTCATAATTACCTAAGATGGAGGACTCTATTGTTATACCGGCACTGTTGACTAAAACGTCGACGGATCCGAGATTTTCTTGAATCCAATTAAATGCCGCGACTACACTTTCCTCCTTGGTAACGTCGCATTCCACTGCGTGAAGTTTTCCTTCGCCATCTTCCAAACTTTCAGCAAGTTCCTGAATTTTCTCCGACCTTCTCGCGAGACCCGCCACTATCATACCTTTGTGCGAATCGCAACGTCGAAACAATCACTTACAATAATGCAAATATTTTTATTTTCTATAAAATTTAACATAGAACGATTGTCAAAATTTCAATTACTGTCGAAAGTTTATAACACCACTTTATAAATCGCGTGAGATATACTGTAAAAAGAACGAATTTCCTTTTTACCCTACGAGCGCAATGATTTCATGGAATTCGCAGTAACTTTTGAACTTTGATTTAGAATAAAATAAAACGATAGGAACAATTATGCAATCTTAATTACCATTGCGAATCAATTGGCGAACAATCGACGCGCCAATTCCAGCACTTGCGCCAGTGACGACCGCGACTTTTCCTACCCATTGCTCCATCCTCGCAAAATCACGAACGACTCGCGACTGTCGCGATCGGATCGTGGTAATACGATCTTATAAATCTAGAGAAATCGACATTATGAAAAATACTGGTGACTAAAAATCCTCAGACTGGTCGAACGAGAAATTTAATAGGCTCGTGGTAAACCCATAGGTTGTCCTTCGATTCAAGATGTCCTCGATAAAACTGGTCTACAAAATAGAACTTTTCTGCGGCGCAAAGAAGATGCATTCCGAGATTTCCCAGTGCTATATCTCGCTCAATTTTGAGTATATTTTCATGCAACTTGATTCAGCGTTTTCATTGAAGTCTTAGCTTTCGAAACATGCCCGAAAAACGATTCTAGAATGAGTTGTATCTTCGTGATCCTTCGGAGACAGTAACATGAGAATCATGCTTAACTGGTAATTATATGGATTTCTAAATAGGAATGCCAGAAAGTAGATAAATTGGCGAGTCTTTTTAACATGACAAGCGGGACACAGGAAAGACAGGCAGGACTCAGGAAGGACAGGCAGGACTCAGGAAGGACAGGCAGGACTCAGGAAGGACAGGCAGGACTCAGGAAAGACAGACAGGACTCAGGAAGGACAGGCAGAACACAGGCAGGCTCTTCAACTGAACACGCCGGCCGACATTGCCGAAAGCGTTACACTTATGCATATATACATTTTAATCACATATGTTATTTATTCTGTGTAATTATTCTTGTTACGAGTGTACTTGAATAAACCTTTTCTATACAAATATCTTGCACTGTTCATTTTTAAGCACGTCGATATCCATTTCCTCCTTCCTTGTCAAATTCTATTTAATTCCATTACTCGATAAGTAATTCTAAGTTCTAAATTCACCTTGCGACACCTTACAATCAAAGAAGTTATGGGATTTCACTAGGAAGTGGCAAATAGACTGCAGTGAAGGTATCAGGCAAGTGGTACGAGTCAACGGCAAGCCAGACGTCTCAAAAATCCGTCTGAGATATCATTGGTTTACTCCACTTAAAGTTTCAAGGTCAAAATCTGTGCTTGCAAGCTCAGCTGTCGTTGCTCAAACTAAAAGCTCAATCGTGCTTGCAAGTAAATTCGCGATATACTCGGAAAAATGGCTCAAAAGCTCAACACCTGCGCGCTCATAGCTCAAAAGCTCTTTTTGGCGGAGGAAATTTGAAATTTACTTGCAAGCAGGATTGAGCTTTTAGTTTGAGCGATCACAGATGAGCTTGCAAGCTCAGCTGTCGTAGCTCAAACTAAAAGCTCAATCGTGCTTGCAAGTAAATTCGCGAAATACTCGGAAAAATGGCTCAAAAGCTCAACACCTGCGTGCTCATAGCTCAAAAGCTCTTTTTGGCGGAGGAAATTTGAAATTTAGTCGCAAGCAGGATTGAGCTTTTAGTTTGAGCGATCACAGGTGAGCTTGCAAGCTCAAATTTGACCTTGAGATTTTCAAAGTTCATAAGTGGAGTAAACCAATAATATCTCAGACGAATTTTTGAGCTGTCTGACTTGCCGTTGACTCGTACCACTTGTCTCATATACCTGAGAACTCTGCAAAGTTTTGAAATTTTCCTTTACTTAATCAAACGGGATAAAACAGGATATGGCAAAGGCAGGAAGGGAAGGACAGACAGGAGACATGGGAGTGGAAATTAATAGAGGGTGGAAAATGGTGGGACAGGCAGGGTGGGTATCCCAAGGCAGGAGGGGCAGGGCAGACACGAGACTGTGTATGGGGGTGGAAATGAATAGAGGGTGGAAAATGGTAGAACAGGCAGGGCGGGTAGCTTAAGGCAGGAAGGGAAGGACACACAGGAGACAGTGTATGGGGGTGGAAATGATAGAGGGTGGAAAAGGGCAGTGCAGGCAGGACGCGTATGACAGAGGCAGATGGTTGCAAAATCGATTTATTATTCCCGTCATTGGTCTCAGCAAACATTCTAGGTTAAGATAAAACTATTAAAAATCTATTCCCTGGCATGATTTTTTCCCACGTAGATTATCCATTTCCAGTATTACCTTCGTGCTGGTCCATAAGGTGCAAACGTACGTACGCCACCAAAAACCTACTGAGCAAATGCTCATTCACTGTATTACACGTAAAGTCAATTATTCGAAAAAATATCGTTGTTTTATAATCAGTCGAATGACCGAGACCGGTAAGAATAAATGTGCTGGTATGTTTAGTGTTAAACCTAAAAGTTACATAAATGTAAGAATCGAGAAGAATCCTTCAAGAACCATTGGCGCAAGGTGTACGGCTCAAAATGAAATTCCTTTTTTCGATTTCGTAACACAATTCTATTGCAGGTTTGGTATTTACACACACTTCGAATCTACAAGTGTTTATTGGACATAAGGCGCCTACATTGCTGAGTACTATACACTTTGAAGGTATCGAGTCTGTTCCCCGATGGTACTCTCTACTTTTTTTTGTATATCCGTCGTCCCACGAACTCCTAATGACAAATGGACTCCCTAACGTTCTCTAAAACATGGCACTAAACAGGAACTGCTAACAGTGGGCGTCAGGCGAAGAATTTCCAAAGTTATCGAGCCAATTTCCGTTTACGCGAAGTGCGATAGAATCGTCATAGTTTGTGCTCTTTCGTTAGGTCCATCGTTTCGGTACTATTCAACGCTTTGCTCTTTTCTTCTTCTCTTTCTCTCATCAATATTAAGAAAAAGAGAAATCTACAAGGTGTCCCTCTTCCATATACCAATGACGCATTATTTACAAATCACACGTTTCCATCAGGTTGAAATATAGGGAAGATAATTACACGATCTCTTAGAAATCGTGGTGCATACAAACGATAAGGTCTATCCTTCGTCGTTATCACGAAATTAGCTGTTTGCAATTTCTTCGTCCCTTCGTTTCAACGCTTCTTCTCTTTCCTGTCCTTTTATCGTTAATTTGCGAGGATGCAGGACCGACCACAGAAATTTCGCCACCCGGGGAAAGAAAATTATGAATGAAAGATTATAAATAAAGGGTTGTCGTCTGGGTCTCTTTTGGATAATTGGGCCCCAGGAATTAGCGTCTGTGATCGGACCTGCGAGGATGAATATTAAACTGAAATATTACAGCTATAATTCACGGAAGTATGGAAATACATTTGCGTTTACATACATGTATAAGTGTGTGTGTAGACTTTAATTTTATAATACTCCGCATCAATGTCTCTATACAGTCGAAAAATAAAAGATTCCTGTATTATGCAAGCGAAATTCGGCTTTATCTCGCGGTTCCATTATTACCGCATAAACTTATCCGAAGGCAGGAGCGTAAATAAACAGACGAGTATTTCGTAACAATATAAATAACGTTGCCGCGACGAACGGTTTTTCCTTTTTTCAACATCTTTTATCGCACATAATCGAATTTTGACATGTACAATTTGTATCCGCGATGACACATTAGTATCGGTGGATATTAATTGCACGAAAATATCGTACGACTTTAATTATGCTGGAAGTAAGAAAAATAAATTCATTTGGTGAATGTTCAGCGATATACAATTAAAGTCTACGGATGCTCTTTAAAACGCTCCTGCCTTGTTCCATCGACTTTGATCGTACAATTTTACACTGTATATAGTTTTTATGATACACTTGAAATCGTAGAAACTTAGGTGCCTGTGTTAGTTGGAGCGACGATTAAGAAAAGAACTTATGGTTTTCCGCACGGACGAGTCGAGCAAAGCCCTGCTTTCCCTTGTAAAATCATCTCTAACAGGGAAAAAGTATTTTCCTTTCTTTTATCTCAATGGGCCTCTGTTAAACCGAAGTCTAAGGAATTAAAATTGCAAAGATGAAAGAAACCTAATTGACTTAAGTTACAGGTAGAAAAAGGCTAATTAACTAAAGTCACAGACGCAGAGAAGTCTCAATGATTTAAGTTACAAATTCAAAGAGACCTAACTGACTTGAGTCACGGATGGAAAGAAGTTTAACTGATTTAAGTTACAAACACGAAGCAGCCTAATTAACTAAAGTCACAAACGCAGAGAAGTCCAAATGATTTAAGTTACAAATTCAAAGGAGCCTAATTAACTCGAGTAACAAGTTCAAAGAATTCTAATTGATTTAAGTTACAAATGCAAAGTAGCCTAATGAATTCGAGTCACAAGTGCAAAGAACTCTGATTGAAATTTTAAAAACAAAATACCCTAACTAACTAAAGTCTCAAACGCAGAAAAGCCTTTCAAATAAAATCCATTCTTTCCAAAGTACGCACCGCACTTTCGAGCTATCAAATTTTAACCAGTTAATTCCAGAATCATTCTCGATAGCTTCTTTGAATTAAAGTTAACCGGAAGCTCGATGCCCCGCCCTCTCGTCCGTGCAGACTTCCTTCCCTCGGCGCAATTACGTTTTCTACGTTACGACAATGATAATTTACAATATTTCAGTGTCCCGTCTGTACTGCCTTCCATCGATCTCATTCGTAAAAACGCAAGTTCAGCTAAATACTTACATGGTATCGAGAAAAATAAACGGATGCGTCGCGGCGCGCGTCGCACGATATTACAAATATACATCGATCTTTCTGTTTAGTGTTCGTACTAAAATATACGCGATGCCTTCACAGCTTTAATTAATGTGATTCTTTTTTGTCATGACCAACGTATCCCTCGTGTCTCATCGATAAGGTGGACTATTTATCGGTTGTTGAAACGTCCAACAGTCGGCCATGGAAATTTACATCTAAGGATTGCTCTTGTTTATGCCTGACTCTTTCCTATTCTCATTTGCGCGACCTTCTTCAAAGTATACGATTTAATCTTATCAACGAGCGCGAATAAAATTACACCTTTTTGTTGTTCAACAGTCTGACAAATATTAGATAATTATTACAATGAAATTCTAGTACCTTTAAATTAGAATAATTTATGATCTTGGTCTTACATTACTTCTGATTAATCTATATATTAAAAGTATTGGTATCGTTATTAAGTCTCAGCTGTGAATAATAATCCTTTAAGTACATAATTCGAGATAATTACAAACTGAAAGTTAAATTACACTTTGAACAATCAGACTCGCATCCCTTTGGAACCTTTTTCCGCGGGACCATTCTTCAGCATCGCATTATATTATACATCGTTTTAACGTCCCTGCTATTTCATGCGACAATAAGAAATTAAATGATATTCTTTTCTTTTTTTCTTTTCTCCTTCTTTATATCCCTTGAAATTAGACGATCACAGTTACAGTCTGTTTCGATGTATTATACAAAATTGTTCCTCCAATTGCGAATATTTATTGTATCTCAGGATTGCTTTACGTGCTACGTCATATAAAATATTTCAGACGAAATATAGACCCTCGATCTATCGATTAGAATTGCGGGGGATATAATTGTGCAGAAATCGGCACGATGAAAATAAATCTCGCCGTTGAAATATTTTCGGGAAACTTGAAATTGCTCGAGGAACGTACGCGCGTCTACTGAACGGAGAATCGGAATATTTGTTGTCCTCCTTCAAACAATACCACGATGATAGAAGCTTAGATTACGACTAGTTCGTAGCTCTGCTTTTTTTTGCCTTTTATCTTTTCGGTTTCGCCTTATTTATATAACCACCCAAATCCGTCCCGCTACATGTACAATTATCTCTCGCTAGTATTTTAAGAATTATTACATTGCAATTATTATCCTCGTTTGTCTCGATTTCCATTCTATTTTTGAAATCTGATAGATGGACGAATATTCGCTCTCACTTTCATTATATTCGTGACAACGAATATCCGAAAGTAATTTTACAACGTTATTCCCTTTCTTTGTACATTCGTCGGCTCCCTCTTTGCAAATAATTACCGCGATACTGTGCTGATATTTGAATTATTGCCTTGGAATATTTAATTACACATTAGGATTAAAATTTCTCAAAGAAATTTCCTTTTCCAAAATTACAAACAATTATCAACGCGATACACTTTCTACCGCGCTTCTCATTTTTGTTAATCCGCCGAATAGAAATAGTTTAAAGAAAAAACAAATATGTTTCCAATTTCGAAAGGAAATGTTTGAAATAATTTAAAAAAAATGAAACAGCACAATAAGTGGCATATTCAGTACGCATTATAGCTCCCCTTTAGTTCATCGAAATGATTATCCACACTTTGAAACGCTCTGCAAGAATCTTCTTCCTCGAAATGAAACAATACTTCGTTCTCCATCTATTAAACGCAACTGATCCTTTTACCGTTCTTCGGTAATAAAAATACTTAAAACACTGAACACGAGTACTCTTCAAACGCGCTTTCATCTAATAACTTCTCCAATAATTATTAACAATTATGAATTTCCCTTCGCGAAACAATACATGCAACACTCCATCGCCTGCGTCTGCGCGAACTCAATCCTATCACCGTTACTTTTCTTCGATAAGATGGAAAGATTTAACAAAGAAGAGAAATACCACATTGAGCTCTAAGAAGAAGAGATTTTCGAGGAGCAGAAGTAATTGGTAATCGCCCTGTATGCGCGTGCAACAGTTCCTGTTTTAACGAACACTCTATTGGAACACGTGCTGAACTTTGACATCTCGTTTTCCTTCGAAGCGGAGAGGAATTTATCGACAGGAACGATGCTTCACACCCAGGGTAGGCAAGCGTAAGGGGCACATCTATTGTAATTATGCACAAATGGGAGCGAATGTCTGCCTCTGTGTCAGTGATGCCGTGGAAAAGGATCGAAATGAGTAGTTCTATGAGGCTGATTGTTCTGAGAGACGTTGCTACCTGAATGCTGCTGAGGCTGAGGCTGCTGTTGACGCTGCTGATGCTGCTGTTGCTGTTGGTATTGTTGACGTTGTTGGCTCTGCTGAGGTTGCTGATGCTGAGGCTGATGATACTGAGGCTGCTGATGATGCTGGGCCTGCTGATGATGCTGAGGCTGCTGATGGTGCTGGGCCTGCTGATGATGCTGGGCCTGCTGATGATGCTGGGCCTGCTGATGATGCTGGGGCTGCTGATGATGCTGGGGTTGGTGATGATGCTGGGATTGATGATGATGCTGGGACTGATGGTGTTGGGGTTGATGATGCTGGGATTGCTGATGCTGGGGTTGATGATGCTGGGGCTGTTGATGATGCTGGGGTTGCTGATGATGCTGGGGCTGTTGATGATGCTGGGGTTGATGATGCTGGGCCTGCTGATGTTGAGATTGCTGATGCTGAGGCTGTGGTTGCTGATGCTGAGATTGAGGCTGTGGATTCTGCTTCTGCTGTTGACGTTGCATCTGCTGATGCTGTTGCTGTTGCCTCTGATGCTGCTGTTGGGACTGAGGGTTTTGTTGCTGGATCTGTTGCTGTTTTCGTTGCTCCAACCCAGCAGCCAGGTAGGAAAACACACAGAGTACCGCGTAGCAGATTTGATCTGCCTGAAAATCCGGATTAATACGTTCAGCATTTCGAAAAGAAGCTTCTTAGTGTGTCTTCGACCCTTTAATTATTAACTACGTATATACACGATCTAAAGTCGTAATGTGTACACATATTAAAGTAGGAATTATATAAAAATACAGGTTACATTTCAATTTAACAAATTCAATTCAATTATAATCAAAGGGTTAAAGGTGTCGGTTTACAAAAAGTTGTAAAAAGGTAGTATGAAAATTCTGTATAACATATCTCTGAACATTTAATCGTGAAGGGATAAATCATTGGACGGTCAGTGCTGAAAAAGAATGAAAATGAAACTTACACCGACGGGAATCGGAAACTCAAAAAATCATAACTAAACCTTCATGCAGTGTCGCTTTCGGATTTAGGTTGAATCTCGGGCGAGAGTTCGGATAGAGTTAGGGCAACGGAGAATATCCTGTGCATGCAGTGAAGCAGCTCATTAGCCTGTTACACAGTACATAAAATAAATGTGTTATTTGTGTGTATTCTCTACTGGAAATAACAACAAAATCAAATTATCACTTCGAACAGTTTTCACAAAGGTGCATTCGTTTAATCGTCCGACGAAATTCGGTATACTCACCATTTGAGACATATATTTACGTTGAATTACTTGTCTAGTTTTAGGATCTGTAAGCAAAGAGAAACAATTACGTCGAGGATTGTTTGTTTCCTTTGTTTTTTGGTTTGAGTCTACTGAAGTAGGTGTCTGTTTTGAATATGATGAAGCCAGTCGGTAGAATTTCAATTTTAGACGTGAAATTTAGGATTATTTTATTAACCCCTTGCATTGGTATAACGAATTTAAAATTCGCCCCCGTTAACCCTTTGCGGTCCGAATTACTTTGTCACTTTCATAGTGAGCTAAATAAAATTAATTTCACATTTTCTATCGTTGATTATTCTTTTTTTTAACAATAGCAATAACTGTCAAAAAGTCGATATTAAATTGTTAGAAAATAAAATGAAGTGAAAAGCTATGTCGAGTATATCTCATAGGACTGCAAAGGGTTAAAAATCGATTAAGGTTGCTAACTGCAGTCATTGCAAATGTTCTACGTTACAGTTTTGTCATTCTGGCTTCAATCTGCAAATTTAAGTAATTAGAATATTTTCTTCTCATGTACTGCTCGATTCAACAATTCCCAATTACCGAGGGAATGTTACATTAATTCAAATTTCACACCTGTGAAGTTTATCTTCTTCATAAAGTCCAACATACGGCGGAAACAGTTACAATAGAAATCTTACGGCAAGGAATTAATAAAACTTTCTCAATTACTTCAAATCTCATAGACACTTTGGAAAGTCATTCGAATATGTTACAATATACTCACTGAATTCTTCCAATACAAAGATCCCATCCTTCTGAGTAAAGCACTTGCGGATATGATCGAGTCTTACAAAAAACTGCAAATAATACGATTATTATGCATTAGTGGAAGTGGTGAGACGTAATTCGTTATCTACTTTTACATGCACACTCGTGATTATCCTCTATGGTTTCCTATGTCCCGGACAATGTGAACCGTGTGTGCCAACAGCAATGTCTTAAAAGGCGTGAATTTCCGTATCGTTAATGCCGGTTTGTCATTGAAGCCTCGAATCTCCGCGTTATCGCGTAATCTCGCAATCGACTAATACGCATCACAGTGCATCTTGTTCGAAAGCAGGACGATCGTTTAAATGGCGAAGAAATCTCTCTTAAGATCATTTCAGAAATACATATACTTGTTTTACGCGTTAAATGCCATGGTATTTATGGTTTCATCGTTTCTGCCGAAGTGAAAGTTTTTCTATTAAAATCACACTTTTGGAGAACAGAAATTCTAAAGAAATTTTATAGATTTATAGTCAGCAGGATTTTAACTTTTGAACGCCAGTATTTAAATACTTGATGTATTAGAAAATTCATAAATATTGCAACTTAAAAGATACGTGAAAGTTCATTGAATTAAATAGCGCCGGTCACCGGTGACCCCCATGGCATTCAACGCGTTGATATTTCTCTTCTTTCTGGCTTCCGTGAATTAAATGATATTTATCTTATTATACTACAATATTTAGCTAGAATGAAGTTAATATCTCGGCTTTAGAGAATGAAAAAATATCTTTCTTGTGAATTCAACTTCTTGACTAGTTCCTTTAACCCATTCGGTATGGAAACTATTGATAGAAATTGTTTAATAATAGACTCAAATCTATTTGAATGTTTCTCGAAATTAAAAGTGTCTAATGGTTCTTCAAATATTCATGAAACATTAATTGAATAGGGGTTTTCCAATTGCATAGACATGGGAAAGTTTATTGTTATAGAATATAGGCGGTGTCGATTCTAAATTGTTAATAAAATCAAATGAAATTTTATAGTTACGATTTAAGGATATAATTGTACCGAAAAGGTTGACGGATCATTGTGTTTAGTTAATTATACTTCTAATTATACTTCTTCGCCATTTGTACCAAAGCTCACTTTCTTCGAGATCGGATGAAGTGCTGATTGGAAAATTAGTGAAAAGTTTGGATAAATGATTTTGAACCGTAAGTTCGTATGAAGGGGATCATGAGGATTGGTACCATCCTTTCTAAATCTCTTCGGTTCATTTCGTGTGGTGGCACAAACACCGAGAGAAAAGTTTCCGGCTCACTTAGCCCTCGTGTCTTTTTATCGTTCGTTTCGATCGAACTTTTCTCTTAGCTTGAAGCATTAAATTCTATGTAGGCACTTTCGAATCGTGGGATCACTCCGAAGTAAACGTGCATAGCGAGTTGCACTGTTTGCGTACATTCGAATCTCCAACTACGTCGTAATTTATTTGTAACACTTTTTTCAAATAAATATGAAATCTCGAAAGCAGCAATTTCATAAACGAGCAAAGAATTCTCCGTCTCGAATCAACGGAGGTGTAAAAAGCTGCGAAAAATGTCCAAAGACCCCAATGGAATACTGTGAGGGACCAGAAACATGGCACTTGAGGGGTAATCTGCTCTGATTCGCCCGACGAATAGGAAGATTCCTCTCCCTCGTGCATTTTCGATTTTGATGCGCTATTGGCCAACAGACCCGCACATTCGTTCCGTCGTCATGGGAACGACGAAAGGAGTGTTTTATTTTCGGTTGTCATTCGTCGATCTCAGGTTTCCAAGACCGACACGGCGGGGATAGGCGGTGTGAGAGCAAACGGAAGTCCCAAGTGCCTTTTTTCTGGTCCCTCACTGTAGCTAAGTTACTTTCCATCGCTCCACCGTTCGAGCGATTCGATTCGAGTGTACGAAAACGTATAATCCACGTTGCATGCGGGAAGTTCACAATGCCGAAGCGAGATAACTTGATTGCGCACACCATGCATCATTTTGTTGGTCAACCAAATCCACGATCTTACAGCGGCAAAATCGAAACGAAGCGTCCTAAGCGTCAAAATGCTATCCATAATTTCGCTTGCGTCGTTCCAACGTTAACTCAACGTTACAATTATACGCAGAAAAGCGATCAATGTATAAATATGTACTCTCAAAAAGCGTAAACTTGAGCAGCGATGGGCGAATTGCAAGAATAATTAAAAAAAAAATTATATGTATATATATATATAATACGGTATTTAGCAGGCAGGCAACTCTGGAGATGGCCTAAACTTATTAATGTAAAAAATGTCATTGATTGCTTAGCGTCGAATAAGTTTTGCTATAATGTGCAATTGTATCGTCTAATTCAATGCGGCGGGGCTCGGTACACCCTTCCAATGATGCACAGTCGTGATTCCATTGAATAATAAACTAATCGTGATTATTACGTACAGGAAAACTTCACGTATTCCGAACAACACTATGCCATGCTATAGAACAGTGTTTTACAAACTTCCGTGTGTCAGATTGCTTCGTTTCTTTTTTATTCCAATTCGTGCGGAATTCAGTTGAATTCGTTCTACTTCGCATTGATCCGATTGAATTCAATTGAATTCTATGGACATTTAGCACGTTATATTTCGTATTCTCTGTCACGAGGAAGAATGATGTTTATCTCTGTGGCAGATATTGCAGTTTCTAATTGGTGTTGCTAGTTGGAGCGGGTTTCAAGTGATGTACACTATTACATGCTACGGAACAGTGCTTTTCAAAGGAGATCCTTTTGATAAGACTTATCGAGATATTATCTCGATATAATGTTATTCAAATTTGTCATGAATTTCACATGAAATTGGCAGTGTTAATTCAAGTGGACGGGAAATTTGTACGATTGAAAATTATGAAAGTATGGTATACTGTTTAACACTAGAACTACCAAACCAGTCAAAATGATTGGTACACAATTTTTTCCAAAAATTCTCCAAGATTACAGGAGAGTCATAGAATAGATATTCTACGTCCATCTCATAAAATATAAATTACTAAATCGATCAACATTTCCACCTCTTAATTCTCCTTGTTTCAAAGTACTCATTTAATATAATTAAATATAATAGATTTAACGCCGGTAGTTCTAGTGTTAAGAATATTTTTCGAATTCCAAAATTTGTAGCTCGTTTTATACAAATTTCATGGTCCATTAGAAAATTAGTATAATTATCAAGTTCAAAATTAAATTCTTTCTCTGTAATTGAGGAAGAAGGAATCATTTGGAAAACACTGCCATAGGAAATTGTTGATATCTTTCGTAAATAAAAAGTCGACCTTTCGACACGGCTTCTCACGAAAATTTCGCTCATCAACTCGACAATGTCTACGTAGCAGGAAATCATTGCTCTACAACATCATCTGCCAGGGTTTCGATGATTTTATAACATATTTCATATATAGCGACACATGTCAATGAATTTTGCAAAACCGGACGACATACTTCTATTGCAAATTCCATGAAAATCGATGAAACTTCTCCACACGATTCAAAGCTACGAATAAAATCTCGAAATATAATAATTAAAAGTTCTTTCAATCTCTTTTCGGTTTCTCCTTTCAATATCATCATTGAATGTCTACTTTCTACTTTTTCAATTAATTTAAACGTCAGTTATCCGGTTTTGCGTGCACATTGCAACCGACAATGCGACTTTGAATGCACTACGGGTATCGCTACATGATTATTCGCAATTTCAACACACATTTCTACGGCCGCACTCCGAAACCTTTAATTGGGTGAATCACAAACGACTTTCTCAAATCGACGTGATAACGATAAGCTCTGCAACGAAAGCTTGCCGTGTGTTTCACTGCAAAACAATGGGCTACGTGTGAATCGTGCAATCATTAATTCCTACGATGAAACAATCCTTCGGAATTTCTCATAATTATAATTAAACAATTTCAGTACTATGGATGCACAAACGCAAATAATTGGCACACGTATGTACAGCTCGAAATATTAAAATACACTGTTCGTCTATTATTTAAATTATTGAAGCAAAGAATTGAAATATGATCGCGAATAACAATTTATAATTTTTACAAATCGTCATCCTCTGGCTTTTGGATAAAAAGGCACCTCTCGATCGCTAAGTAAATAATTATTTCTCTTTATTCCAAATCATCTTCGTCCGCACGGCTTAATAAAATTTCCTGCCGAAAACCCGACTGAAATCACTCGCCAAGATAAATTCAAGAACATCGCTCCTTCTATCTTCGAGATACACGTCTTTTATTTCTCCCGATAAAGCAACTTCTCGTTCGATGGTACGGCGCTCCCGTAAAAAAGAACGCATTCGCGTCGATAACACTTCTCTGACCTCTTTGACCTTTCACCCCGTCGATTTAGAGAGAGACACGTTTGCAGTTTCACCCCGCGAGATGCTTCTTCGCAATTTTCCCCGATCAACGAATGAATTTCGATCACTTCCAATGAAACAGCTAAAGCCTTTGATAATCGAACCTCTGAGTCTCCGATAATGATTATCATTGTCATTCTCAACGGATAAGAATTAATAAAGTTACTTGTACCTTTCTTACCACCTCCAGTAATCAAACGATTCAGCGAGATCTCCGATAACGCGCAGAGATTTCGAATGTTTCTAATAATTCTACGTCGACACTTGGTATACAAACGTGAATAGAAGCACTTGTATGATCATGGGGGTGGCGGGTTTCATGGGGGTGTTTAGAAAAGGGTGGTGATATACATACATATATATAATATATCTGTGTATATATCGTGTGTATACTGTGGACTTAAAAGAGTGTACGAGTATGATAGAGGCTATGTAAATATATAGTTGCATTGAGTGCACCGAAACATTGCTCTACTAGTTGCACTAAACACTACTTACAAATACTTTTATCTAAGACAATATCGTCGTTATTCTCGAATAATGCAGCAGACATTGCTCTGCGTGTGTTGAGAATTACTTGTACCTGACTTAGCTTTACAGTACTATTATATAGGGAACATATAAATAAATGTGTATATATATTTATATATATAGACATGTATATATATATAGATAGATATATACGTATATATAATAATAATGTAATGACAACTAACACCGATCGATGGTAGGAAGACAGTGAGGTATAAACAGAGCAGATCCAATCGATTTAAATGCACTGTTGATAGTGTGAATATAGTAATAGTAATAGCAATATATATATACATATATATATATATATGTAAACATATAAACATATATGTTAACCCTCTATAGTCCGAGTTTTCGGTGGCATCTGAAGATCAGTTGCACGATAGCACGTTAGAAAATGATAAAAATACTATTATAAATAATAGATTTACCTTGATTCTGAGACATTAAATTGTAAAGAATTTCATGATCTATAAGAACTAAATTGCAATATTTAGCAAAGTTGACTTTGAAGAATAAAATCTTAGATTTGTCTCGTTTAACTTCAAAGTCACATGGGCCCATAGAGGGTTAATATATGTATATATACATTTATATATATACGTATATGTACGTATGATAATACGGCTAAAAAGTAATGGTGAAATAAATAAGCATTTCCGGAACACGGCCAACACTGATTATATAATTAATACTGAGTTCATATAACAATACAATGATTTGTTGATTAGTACCTCGAAATCCTGTTTGCCCAGCCGGGGCAATGTCGATGGACGGGACAAGTAAAACAGAAAACAGAAAAACAGAAAATTAAGTTTTGGTAACATTCATTAGTTCCACTTCGTTTAAGAGTATGATCTAAGGGCTTCCCTTTCTTTCTTCTTTCTTTTCTTTCAAATATACGATACGATATTAATTGGTACAGGCTAATTACCTAGTCGTCATGGCCAATTAATAAAATTAGTCAAGAGTATCATTGTTCAAGGACCATCTCAAAAGTTCCCCAAGCTGAGAAAAGTCTATCGTTGAAGAGGAACGAACGGATCGTGTGTCAGGACGAGACGCAACGATACGATGATGTTTCGTCATTCATCATCGACGACACTCGACGATTCGTTGCAAGGAATAACATATGAATAATTACAATTAACCTTCGGTTCTTTCTTTCGTTATATCTCCATTTTTTCTCTCTTTCCCCCTCCTACTCTCTCTCTCTCTCTCTCTGTAATTCTCTCTTTTCGTCACTTTCTCTATCTTACTTTCTTTTCTGTTACCAGTATAAATAGACTTTCCTCGCGTATGACCACGACAGATAAAAAATCGTTAGGTTTATAGAGAGAAAAATATAATGGCATCCAACATTCAAGAAAAATCATAATATATATAGATATATATAGAGAGATATGTATATATATAGAGAGAAGAGTAATAATAAGTCAAAGAACAGTCTGTAATTCCCTATTCCTTATCTCCTATGAATGTAATGATGATAAATATAATGATTATAATACAGATAAAAGAGACTGCAGCTGCACATCGAGCTCCATGCAAGAAAACACTGATTAACGCTTTAACAAAATAATTTACCCAACGAAAATGACCGATAATATATATGTGGATATGTGTGTGTGTTTATATATATATATGCACATATTCAAATTTCTGTGTATATATATACGTGTACGCGCATGTACTTTAGAGAGAGAGAATACGTTCTGTCAAGTATCTGCTCGAACACAATTACCATACGTTAATTTGAATCGGTAATTAACACAGGAACTGCCAAGGCAATTAAAATAGCTAATTACCAATTTTTTTCAAAAATTCTCCAAGATTGTAGGAGAGATTCTACGTTCAAATGATTTATTTAACCCATTTGCATCGTGGCTCTAAATACGGCAGAAGACCCGCAGTACTTCTGCGCGCAGCAGTTTAACATTGTACAGGACGGAATATTCCGCGACTGGTAATAAAAGACACTGGTCATCTGCGGAATATTCCACTTACGGATGCAAATGAATTATTATATTGAAATATAGTAGATTTTACGCCGGTAGTTCGAGTGTTAAAGAAATACCCAGTGATAACAGAATTAAAGTATCCCTTAAGGTGTGTGTGCGAGACTAACGTTAGAAAAATGCCTCGTGTGTACTTTGACGGAATAAAACGTGACATCTTATGGGGAAAATCCCCATTACACGTTATAACTCAGGCACCAGGAGAAAAAGAGGTGCCTTTTTTGGCAATTTCGCTACAAGTCTTAAGTGTAATGGGGAAACTTATCTCACGATTAAAGCATCCTAATCAATTCTCCTGACTGTACATTCAGGGAAATTAAATATATTGGACAACATAATTTCCATGACCTTTTGTCATTTCTCAGGTAATTGAACGATACCTCTTTCTTACAATTTTCTAACTGTATTATTTATTCCGCGTTGCGGAAAAGCGCAGAATTTTCCGGATTACCCATTTTTAGATTATTTAGAACAGGGGTAGTCAATCCGGTCCCTGTCGCCCAGTGGCGGGCGATTCAAATTTTTATAGTGGGCGACAGAGATTTCTTTCCCATGCCGAAGCTATTTTCTTCATTTAACCAACAGCCACCACTCGAGTCGAGTTTACTTCTCATTTAACACTAGAACTACCGGCATCAAATCTATTATATTTAAATACATTAAATAAGTACTTCGAGAAAAGAAGAATCAAGAGGCGAAAAGCATGATCAATTCGGTCATTTATGTTTTTTGAGTTGGACGTAAAATATTTCTCCTATAAACTTTGAGAATTTTTCGAAAAAATTGTGTACCAGTCATTTTGACTGGTTTGGTAGTTCTAGTGTTAAATAAAAAGATAAATTTAACTGCAGATTTTTACTAAACCTTCAAGTTACTGCAGAATCGGTGGGCGGAAACTGCCAACAAAGATGCAAAAATGGGCGGTAGGGGTGAAAAGTTTGACTACCCCTGAGGATTCTAGCCAAGGAAACCAGCTGACCTTTCCGAATGACCCATAGCTGTACCTATCCTCTATAAATCTTATCTTCTATGATGTCAAATTTCATTTCCATCGCTATCGTACACAAAGGGCACTCATTCTCCTTACTCTCCCTCCTAAACAAAACACACATTTCTTCTCTCTCTCTCTCTCTTTCCCCCCAGTTTCCCTCAATTCTCCACTTCAGCCCTCGTTCCTCCGCTACCCTTTAACACCTCGTGTATAATCGTGTACAGACGACCACCCTGAAAAAACGTCTCTCCGTTTCTTAAACCAGACAACCCGTTGCATCGATGTAAACCGGTGTCGTCCTAATTCGTTGTACATCATCACAGACCCATACATAAGACTGATAAGAGATACGTACATATACAAATTAAGCAGATCGTGGTGGCTAGCGATGGGAGATAATATTGAGTGGTCCTTGCATCAATGCAATAACGAAAAAAAACACAGAGAGAGAATATTCAATAATCGAAAGAATATGAACAGTAAAAGAGGTAGTGGGCGAGGATCGGACTCCCCTGATGAGCCGTTCGTCTCGGCTCACCTTAGCGATCTTTTCCACCCTCGATTCATCGTACGATTATCGATGCAACACTGGCAGCTCTATCAAAGTGTCATTATATGTTTGATAGATACTTTCAACTATATTAACACTGTGCCGTCCGCGCGATAAATCAAGATTCCTTGGTCGAGAAATCATAAAACGTCGCGCAATAAGTTGTAATTCTGTCCCGCAATTTTCACGAAATCTCGAGGACATGTAGCGTATTGCAGCCTGTACTTTGCAACAATTTGTGATTGTGAGATAGCCACGACCAGGGCCGGATTTTCCTGGAGGCTAACTAGGCTTCAGCCTAGGGCCTCAAGATCAAGAGGGGCCTACATTCAAATTGTTAGCAAAATTAAAATTACACTATTCCAAAAACAGTGAACACTGAAACACTGGATCGAAAATAAGGAGAAATTCTACGCATATGACTGATAAACAAACATAAAAATGTTTAATCTTCAATGTCTTGAATATATATAGGTTAGTACCAATAACAACATGTTTCATTTAATATATTCATATGTATCACAGTAATGTTGTATTTTATTATCTCTCATGTAATTTAGAAACTTAGAAATGAGAGGTGAAAGGGCCCCATAAGTGGAATAGCCTGGGCCTCTTTTCATCTAAATCCGGCACTGGCCACGACGCCTTAGCGATATAATAGGCAACTGCTTAAAATTTTAGCGTGTCACCAACGTGGTGTCACTGGCATTTGTGCGAATATTTTCGCACCAACGCGGTGTCACCGAACGGCACAGTGTTGATATTATTATCAATAATCGATAGATAATCTGATCCACCAGCTGGAACCGAGGCGAACGTTTCACGAACGGATAATTATCAACATAAAAGATCTCGTACTTATGTTAAATCGCTGAAATAAGTGCATCGTCATATATGTATATATACATATATACCTGTTTAACTTTACACGATGAAAAATAACATCTTTAAATGAAAGTCGCGTCGTTGTGAATATTTCTCGGTAATAATAAATGGAAAACAATAGAAATAAAAGCGTATCGTTAAACGAATCAACCAAGATGTTACCCTCGGTGTTATGTATATATATATAGATATATATCGGATGCCCTTCAACATTACATGAACAAATTGGACAATGTAGAAAGAAAATGTTTGCACAACTGATAATGAAACTCCAAGTTTCCATTCTTCTTGCACTTCTTAACAATCTTTCGGATGCACTTTTGGGTGCGAGCCATACCTTGCTATTCTCGAAGAGAAGACCAACGCCCTCCATGCAGACTTGAAGAAGTCCACCCTCGCCGGTGCGCATATCCTGGACCGGAAACTCACCCCCGAGCTCCATACCTACGTTTGCACCACGGCCACGGGCGGCGGCCTTCTCCATGGCGTCTTTTATACAGTAATATAGATCCTTACACTGAAAATATATTGTTCCGGTTTGTGTTCTTTCCGTCGTTTATGGTCCTTTCTTATTGAGAATGATTTAATACACGGTAGGAGCCCGTGTAACTTCTACAAGGTGGCGTTAAATTTCCTCGACGTTCTCAGTCAGAAATTTTGTTCGTTAGAATTACAATTTTATAAAATAGTAATGGAATATGAATTTTATGAAATAAAATATAGAATTTTAACACGTTGAATGCCACCCGTATTTCGCTGGGTTCGTCATTTCCACCGAACCGAAACTGTTTCTATTAAAATCACATCTTTATAGAAGAGAACTGTTACAAGTAAGAATAATTATGTTCTCAGTAATACTTCACTTTTCTAACGGTAATATTTTAATATTGAATATATTAGCATATCTGTGAATATTGCAATTTAAAAATCATAAGAAATTTCGTATTCAACAGTGCCGGTCACCGGTGACCCCCATGCCATTCAACGTGTTAATATTGAATATGTTAGCGGATTTACAATATTAACCCTTTGCAGTCCTATACTCGACATAGCTTTTCACTCCATTTTTTTCTACCGATTCAATATCGACTTTCCAATTTCTATACTTCAAGACCTATACTTATTGCTATCGTGAAAAAAAAATGAATAATCACCGATCGAAAATGTTATAAAATTAATTTCATTTAGCTCGCAATGAAATTGACGAAATAATTCGGACCGCAAAGGGTTAAGGTGTGCAAGCCGCGAGAAATTAATTCCTTTGCATTTTTTGGCTTCAACTGCTCCCGTAAGTTTATCAAACAATAACAGCTGTAGTTTTCAATCGGTACTATTTTTTTTCATATCGCCATTATCTCACTCTCTGCAATTGCGATTGCGTTTCCACCTTTTCCCTAAGGAAGCAAGCAATTAAAAGTCTCAAACGCAAAAGCACGCACCTTTTTAGTGTAATACTTATGCAGCTGAGTCTGTCCGCCGTTTCGCCGCCAAAGGCATAGAACTTTGTTCTTCGGACTGTAAGTCATGTTCACCAGCCGCTCGTACCACCATCGCTCGACGATCACCCCATTGACGGATCTCAGGACGAGGCCGTCGTGACGAACTTCAAGGAAACGCAGATCACCTTCTGCATCGACGCCTGCATGCACGGTGAACGATTGCCGATGCATTTGCCGAGAAGTCAGGGGCTTCAAGTCGATGTCGTTGCCGTACTGAAATTACGAGAGTTTTCTCAAAGCCACTCGTTTCGAATTAATATACTGCGGATGTTTACGTAAATTTCAAGCTTGATAAAGGTAGCTGATAAAGAAGAATCGAGAGGATTAAGTGAGGTCGAAGGAATCTGAAGGGACAGATACTTGAGAAACTTACGAGATCATTTATCTGATCCAAAAGTTGATTGAGCTCTTGACTGTAAATCAGACCGATGTGACTTTTTCCTAGCAGTCTTCGTATCTTACGTTTCAGCTCGTTTTTATCGACGTTTAACATCACTAAAATAGCTGTCAGGTTGTGAAGCAACGTGCAGAGCAATCGGTCTTCATCGTGCTCCAATCGTCTTCTTTCACTTTCGCTCAGGCTTTTGTACCTGCGAGGACAGTGGCTCGAATTCAAAACTTATTCCAAAGTTATTTTTGTTTAGCTGATGATAAATTGGAGAAAAGGTTAAGCTACGATTTTAAAGGAATTCGTAAAACATTAATTATTAATGATGGATCTGCATTAGAAATTATCTGACTGCAAGCTAGTTTCATTAGAATTTTTACAAAGGAATTAATAGTCAATAGTAATTATTCAAATCGCATATGAGCTTTCTTATTCTCATTATTTATTATTGTAAGATAGTTTAGTCTATAAAAGAGTGGTGTGTTATACCTTTCCATCATTTCTCCGGGACCTTGATCCATACCGATCATGTCACGTTCCTGGGAGACCGCATCCAGAAACGCATCCTCCCAGAATTGCATCTGGTCCCAAAGAGAAGACCTCTCTTTTCCCAGTAAACCTGTTATATATTATGCAAAGCTCGAAATCTAGACATTCTCAATATATCGGCACGAAACACACAGCTAATCATTAAATGAAAGCGCGAGAGTATTAACACGTTGAGTGCCTTGGGGGTCACCGGTGACCGGCACTGTTGAATTCGATGAAATTTTTAAATTACGATATTCACGGGTATACTAATTCAATATTAAAATATCGCTGTTAGAAAAGTGAAGTATTCCAGAGTACATAGCTATTCTTACTTTTTCTTAAAAGTACTTTTAACTTAGTTACTAAGTTACTTTTAACAAAAAGTAAGAATAGCTATATACTCAGTAGTACTTCACTTTTCTAACAGCAATATTTTAATATATAATAGAAATATATAATAGAAATAATAGAATAGAAATGTTTTTCTATTCTATAAAGACGTGATTCTGATAGAAACCGTTTCGGTTCTGTAAAAATGATGAAACTAGCGAAATACGTGTGGCAGCCAACGTGTTAATATATAATTAAAAATGTATTACTCCCTCACAAATTATTTGTCACATTATAATCGCACAATATGCAAACGTGACGACTAATTTGGGATAGAGGCGGTATTGCTTCTTGAATAAATAAATAGGCATGAAATTAATAAGTTACCTTCGAAAAGATAAGTCCTTGCGGTCTCAGGGCTAGGCAAGGCCGTGGTTGGTACCAAGCTTCCTCCGTGGTACCGGAAGCCGGTGCTCAACGACGACTTGCTGGACCAAACGCTTCCGGTTCGCTGTTTCTGTTGCCGCGGAAACTGAAATTGCAAGATTGCAGAGGGATAATCGTAAGGAAGGATTATCTCTAATGTAATTCAATTCAGAACATTAGCCCAAGTTGATTTCTGCTTAGCAACTAGATCGCTAATTAACAGGTTGAACCTCAAGCCGCAGAACTTTAAAAAAGAAGATCAAGATTCTCCTTGTAAATGAAAAATCTGAAGAGTCATTTACACCTTCAGCATTGATCGTACAACCTGTTAATAAAGTACACTCTACGATCGAAGGGATACGGCGTAATATGAATATTTAAAAAATGAATAAATAAATTGCTAATCACGAGTTATCATTGGATAGTTAAAAGACGTGAGGCTCCCCTTCGATCGGCGATGTAATCAGCGTAATTACCTAAAAGTAAGTGTGATTTTATCGTGTGTCGGTGTGAAAATAACAGAAAACGTTCAGTGCTTTGCAGTAAAACTACAGAAGCTTCCAATCGACTCTAAGGGGTGGATGAAAAAGAAAAAAGGAAAAAACGTTTCATGTGCAATCTCTAATCGGATGGTCACGGTAACATGCTACTCTCTCCTCTATGTTAAACATCATAGACTTCTCTCTCATCATTCTCGTACATTCCTCTCTTATCGTGTCACAAAATCGTGCCTTATCAAACGCACAAAGTATTGCACAAGCTCTCTTATCCTTCCTCTCTCTCTAACGGTATCGTAACTACGGGGAAAAGATTTAGCACGCAACGAAACGAATCCGTCGTGAATTCGAGTGATTCTTCAAAGCTACTCGTAAGATCTATGCTCTATAATCGATGAAAAAGTTCTTAGGAAATCCTGAAAGATCTCATGAGATAACCGACGTTCCTTGGCAAGGCCTCGAATTATTAGCGGATGATCTAGCAACTATTAGTCTAATAAAAAGTACTAAGTTCAATAGATAATTTACATTGCCTTGTTCGACCTCGCTATCAGAGACAGTGCTTCGGAAAGAAGCTTGGTGAGCTTGCCGAAAAGCAGGATTAGTGATAATGCTACCTCCGTCTGTGGACAAAGCTTCGCTGCTTCCTGTTCCACCTCCCCGCCCACTCTAAAAACACATGACGTGTGTGGGTGTATACACATATGCATGACATAAATCAACAGTGGAGAGAATATCGCGATAGTCGAGCAATCGCTGAGAATGTTGGTCCAATTTTTTTCGCCGGGGTAATTGCAATCACGGAAATGCAGGATCGTTCAACGTTACGGATCGTTCGGTCGATGATCGTCCACGATTTCATCCGTTGCCGATCTTAGCTTTCTTGGGCAATACTTGTTTTTACGGTGTTCAGAGCGATCTTTCGAGAGAATTAACAAAAAAAGGCATATTTCGAGTTGAATAGCGGTGGAATTAGTTTTGATTTGGATCGAGTTAATTCTTCTTTTTCAGTTGGGAGGAATTAATTTTCTTAGACTTTAGCACATTTGTAAGCGGAATATTGTGCGGATGACGATCGTCTTGAATCACCAGCCGCGTAATATTCCGCCCTGCACAACGTTAAACTGCTGCGCGCAGAAGTACTGCGGGTCTTCTGTCGTATTTCGAGCTATGATGCAAATGGGTTAAGAATTTTATTTGACCCCGTTTCAAGTATCTTTGCAGATTTTTTAATTATATTAAATTTGCGGAATTATTGCAGGCATTTTGTAAATGTTGCAACGAATGCTACAAATGAAATTCGATCCCTCGGATTGAACTCTGTAGTTTGCTAAATGTGATTGCCTTTTGTTGAAAATTCACCGGAGATTTCTACTCTGACGTATATTAATATAATAACCACACGATACTTACTATACATTTGTTACAATAAACAACAATAAACAATTAATCCACGATCGACGACGAGGATCAGCGTTGATCGAACGTGTCGTTGATTCTTGCGGTTTAACAGTTACTTTACAAACATCGAGAAAGACATGTATTACATCGAATTTCGTGTTCTTTTGCTACACAGGCCGGGCATTTTTGCTTTTACCTCCGAGTCGAACGACGTCAACCTGCTGAGGAACTTCCCTTTTTTCGTGAACATGTCCAAAAACATGTCCGTCGTCGATTGATTCGTATCGGCTGCTGCTGGTGCGTGTCCGTGTGGCATTTCTAGATGAACCTGTGGCGGATCTGTCAGAGGGAACAACGTATTCTAAATTTTTAATATTCCTATTAATTTAAATTAAAATTTCTATTAAATTCTATTAAATAAAGGAGAATACGAGAAACGAAAGAATATTGTAGAAAGGCAGAACAGAAGGCAGAGCAGTATTCAGAAAGGTGGAATTAGAAAAGAAGAAAATATGAGCGGAAAAATAGTAAAGAAAGAGAAGATATTAACCCTTCATTTTTTCATTTCATTCACTTCATTTTATTTTCTAACGATTTAATATCAGATTTCTAACTTCACAATGATTTTGCAATATCAACTAAATATCAATGAGTACCTATAGTTATTTCTACCGTTTAAAGAAATGAATAATTAACGATAGAAAATGTGAAATTAATTTCGTTTAGCTCGCTACAAAATTGACAAAATAATTCGGACCACTAAGGGTTGAAAGAGGCTATTTTAAAATATTCTCTAAATATTAAAAAAAATTCTAAAATCTGCATACCTGACTTTTGAGTCGCATCAGCAAACTCAGGCTGATTGGGGGACTGCGGTGACTTTAGATTTTCTCTGCTACCAAACGGACTGGATGACTGAGGGTGTTAAAGATTACGATGACAAATGCTACAATTAATCGTAATTAACATGTACCATAGGAAAATGAATATACCTGAGACATTAGGGAACTATCGAAGCCACCTTCCGAGAGATCCTTGCTCCAGTAATGGGTGTGGGCTATCTCCATCAGTTGGAAGACGGAAGCCATTCCACCTAGACCGAAATTACTGTAAGTGTGTCCAAGGCCGTGAGCCACCGCTTGAAGGCACTTAAGCATCCCCTTGTAAACTGGCTTCGAGATACACTGCAATAAAAATATAAATTTTTACCAAAAATCAATCAACGAAGTAGGAACATTCGAAATATTTTATTAGAGATACGACCCTCTGTGCAACATTTTACAGTTGATTTTAGTTGACTTACCACATCGTCGATATGATCGTCAGGACTGATTTTCCTATTGAGCCCTTTGTTCAACTTTGTGACCACCAAGTCTCGATAACTCTCATCCTCCATGAGCTTCTTCAGCCTGTTCAATTTAAGCCAACCAACGCCTTCCCCGGCCAAAACCTGATTGACGACCTGGAAATTTCATTGGAAGAATGACTTTTATTCCTGTCTTTATCAATAATTAGAATTTTTAAAAGTCATAGGACTCACGTCGGTCAAAAAGGCCTGATTGTCGCTGTTTGTACTTGATCGTTCGGCATTCTGCATCCTCTGGATATCCTCCTGATTCGCTTTATTCGTCGAGTGCTTTATTAATGAGGAGTACTCGACCAATCCCGTTTTCCCTGTTACTACGACAAAATTAATCTCCAGTATTCAATGATTATACCTCGCAAAAATAGAGAAGTCTCGCCTCTCCTATCCCCACCATGTCGGTCCTGGAAACCTGAGATCGACCAATGACAACCGAGAACAAAACACTCCTTCCGTCGTTCCCATGACGACGCAACGAATGTCCGACTCTTTCGGCCAATAGCGCGTTAGAATCGAAAA
Organism: Cerceris ruficornis; assembly: GCA_963989415.1. NCBI lineage: Eukaryota > Metazoa > Arthropoda > Insecta > Hymenoptera > Crabronidae > Cerceris > Cerceris ruficornis. The sequence goes on from OZ022525.1 coordinate 15,948,316, forward strand.
TGACGTCAGAACGAGAGATGTCTCTATCCGCGAATCAGAACAAACCAGAGGCCAGAGGACTTCTCTCTTTTTGCGAGGTATAAATATTATTCTTAATATTATTCGTAAGATTCTTCTTTAAAGTGTTTTACTCTGCCGAATTAAGGATCAATTTAGAAGGAAGAATAATTGTTCTACCTTTAGGGAAAGGTCCGAGAATCGGTGTCTTCTTCTCCGATTTCTGCGACTGAGGTTGAAGACCCGTATTTCGATTAGAGCTACTTTTACTTCCTGCGAATCGAATTACAAGGACGTTTGAACGTAGCGAAGAAAATTAATACGATTCGTGCAAAATCATCGGAATCATCGCTCACCAAATAGATCACTAAACATGCTGCTCGTTTGCGCAGCAATGCCATTTAAATCATTACTAATATTGCTGAAAAAATCACGTCCGATATCTCTACGTCCTCCTCGTGTGTCCGATGCGACTAATTGCGTGCTCGTCGATTCTCTTCGCTGCATTGCACCCGGTGATGGCGGAGGCGATTGTTGTGTATCACCAAGGCTCTGAACAATTCCATAGAAAGTATTCTTTCATTGTTACACCGTAACATCTCAAAAGAGTTTCGATGTTAATAGAAGAAGTACATAAAAACGTAGCTATCTCGGCATCCTTTTAGCTTTTTCGTAATTTAGAAAAATTGCAATAAAATAAGAAGAGTACAGGGTGCTATGGTGGTCAAGGAGATGAAGGATTGACGAATCAATCATTAGAAACAAGCTCAAATTGATTGATAAAATATAAAAAAAGAAACAGAGGTATAGGTAGATAGAAGAGGAAAAGTAGACGTACTTTGAGCAATCCTTTTTTCGCGGCGGCTTCTTTGGCACTTTTCGTCAGGTCTCCCAAGGTGCTCTTTCCGACGTACGTTAAATCGTCAAACGTATTTTTACTAACGCCTGCCGCCGTTTTGCTGGCTTCTATGGCGGATTTCGACGCCTCTTGCACGGACTTTGTTGCTTCTCCCATGGCTTTCTTCGTTTGCTGTGTTAGCTGTTAATCAACGATTTTATAAATTCCACCATATAATAATTCATCGACAGTTTCTATCCTACCTGCTCCAACGGTGCGAACAGGCTGTCTTCTCCAGCTTCTGTAATTTTCTCCTTTGCTTGATGCTTCAGCTGAAACAAAATTGCAATTTTCCTTAACACTAGAACTACCAAACCAGTCAAAATGTACACAATTTTTTCCAAAAATTCTCCAAGTTTATAGGAGAGTCATAGAATAGATATTCTGCGTCAATCTTATAAAACATAAATTGCCGAACCGATCATCTTTTCCACCTTTTAATTCCCCTTTTTTCAAAATACTTATTTAATATTTTTAAATATGATAGATTTAACGCCGGTAGTTACAGTGTTAACTCCTCACTTCCACTAATCTCTCACTAATTCATTGTACAGTAATGACTGACGATGAGCGATATATTATAAATAATATAAAAATCCCCGAAATCTCTCGGTATCCAAAGTTACACATTCAATTTCCAACACTGTACACTTCATCCGTCCTTTCTACAAGTACTCCACTCCACTGAAATACCACTTACACCTTCGATCATTGCAATTTCCGTGATGTAAAATAAGAAATATAAATTTCCAAGATATAAAACCTCATCCTACCACCGACAAATCAATCACCGAGCGATTTCAAACTGACCTTATCCATCTGAGCGAGAAGACCATCCTGGCTGCTCTGCCTGGTTGTTTCTCGCACCAAATCCTTTGCCTGCGTGGCGATCTGCTCGAACAACGATCCCTGAGAACCTGGCAGAACACCATTGCCAGTGACACCGCCGCTGTTCTGCCTCTGAAAACCATCGCCGTGCGGTTTCTGCATAACAGCGCCAGCCGACATTTGCCGCGGGATCGTCGGTGTTTCGTTATCGCTACTTCCGCTGCTCATTTGCCGCGGCAAAAGTGGGCCCGTGCCGGTCCCAAAGCTCGATGTCCTTGCTAAAACGTTTCCGACGCTCGGTTGCCTTGAGAGACCTGGTCCAGTTGGTGGTACCTTTGAAATTTTTTATTAAGAACTTAGAATCACCGGAATTCAGTGAACAGTTTGAAGGATTGTATCGGCGTTTCCCAAACTTTTAGATCTTGTTAATTATTCTCAACAATGTAGAATGAAAATTTCTTGTGATTTTTTATTTTATTTGTTACTCGTAAATTGAAATATAAATGAAATTCAGACTCGTGGCAAGGAGGTAATGTAGTTAGAGAGTGTACAGTCTTGGAAATTGATTTTAGCAGAAGCTTAGAGTTCGAATGAAAGTGGAAAGTCTTTTTTCATTTTTCTCGATGAATTTCACGTTGTTAATAGTGTGGGAAACTTCAATTTATATACAATAAACTTCGTAGTGCTTATTACAGAAATACAACAATACCAACATAAATTCGAGTATTTTAATACGGATTACTATTTTTAATCGATTACATATATACACTCCGGGGAGCTATGAAATTATGAAAAATCAACGAAACCTTCAAAATACGAAAGTTCAACACACAGAGGATCAAAGAATATTACTGGCAACCACTGTCTCTTTCCGCAAACACCTACGAATCTGTTCGCTGCGTACAGAAAGAGGAGGAATTAAAGGAAAACCAATTAAAATCGCCATCGTTCGACGCTCGGCACTTTTGGAATTTTTCACGCAATCGGAAAACATCTTTTTTTTTTCGTTCAATCGTGCGAGTGAGAAAGAAGCTCGTACAATCATGCTCTTCTTCGTGGATCTTGCAAAACACTGAGAACAGCTCCAAGCTAACTTCCGTCATCGAGAAAATCAAATCATCCTCTCCGAAATCTGCTCTCCGTCCTCTAATTTCTCTAACGTATTACCAAAGAAAAAGGACTCGAGTAAATGCATCGCAATGTAACAAACACGAAACGTAGAAACTTTTGAAATAGATGAAAAAAAAAGTATGAATAGAATAAGAGAGTCGAAAGGTGCATCGATCAGATCCATGCAAATCTCCGGGGGAGAGATTTTTGTAAAAGTCACAGGGCCCATCAAATTGAGTTCCAAACGTTCCAATTTTAATTGTGCGAGAAATGAGTTCAAAGTGCGATAGACGGATACATCATGCCCACATTTCAAATTCAATGAATGTTCAATGCATAATTTCAACGATAAGTAAAACAAAATTGTACCATCGCAACCACTGACGAATATAATCATTAGAGAAGGAAGAAGAAATTATATAAATAATGAGACAAGGACATCATGCTGAGAAGTACTTTGCGTCTACGAAAAAAAGTCTGATTTCATTTAGAAAAACCCCTCTCGACTATTAAATACTCATTACTGTCATTGAACAAAGAAATAAATTGTTCACTCTAACGCCAGATTTATAAGCGTTAAATCCGTTATACTTAGAAATGTTTTTAAAAAATGGAGGATCAAGTGACAAAGTTAAATAATTTTTCCATTAATGAACCACGTAAAGTATCTACTCTACCGTCTCTCCATTTTGAGAAATATTAACAAAAACTTCAATTTAACGGCTGTACACCCACTGCTAAAATTAAGCACCACAAAACAGTAACTCCCTGCTTCCAACCCACCTAAAACGGTTGGTCCTTGAGTTAAAGCTAAAAAAAAATTAATTAAAAAGAAAGAACGATCAACGAAACGACCACAATGCCAAGCATCAGCACAAACATTTCCCCAACGCAATCAAAATGATCCATAACATAAATCCTAAGTCACACGTATCCCCCACGTTCCACGTAGATCCTCCTATACTGAGGGACCAGAAAAAAGGCACTTGGGACGGAAGGGGAGATTGCTCTGCACCGCCTATCCCCACCGTCGGTCTTGGAAACCTGAGATCGACGAATGACAACCGACGATAAAACACTCCTTTCGTCGTTCACACGACGAAGCAACGAATGTGCGGGTCTCTCTTGCCAATAGCGCGTCAAAATAAAAAATGCCTGAGGGAGAGGAATGCCCCTATCCGTCGGGCGAATCAGAGCAAATTACCCATCAAGTGTCTTGTTTCTGGTCCCTCAGTATACATCGGCACACGTTACCAAGAGATAAGAATGAGTGCATCTCCCTAGCCTTCTTCTCGTAAACGCACAGTACACAGATCAAGAAAAAAAAGAAAGAAGGTTCGGTGTAGACGTGAAAGTGCTCTCTCAGTGATACTGCATGCAGCTCCAATGACACCGAGTAAAAGGATACTCGATAAGATATATGTGCAGGGTAGAGAAAATTGAGACGCTGGCATGGAGGATGACTCACAGGAGTGACATATCTACTGACACGTGAGGTCCTGTGGGAAGTGGTAGGACGTTCAGTGTCGCTGACCGTAGGAGTGGCCAAGGACCCCTTGCCTACTCCGAACTGTCCTACCGAACTTTGTGCGCTGAGGATTGTGCGTGGTGTTATTGTTGATGCAGAGTCTGACTCAAAGCTACCACCTTCCTCTTTATCCTATGATCAAGTAAGTCATTAGCCGAACATGCCATTAACGAAAGAGAAGAGGCTTTTTCTTTTTCTTTTTAAGAGTATGAAAATTCTTAAGTTCCATTCGATGATAAACAGTCTCGTGTGTGACAACGATGAATATGCATTGCAGAGTGATCTCTACGATGATACTATCATCAGGGTGACGCGTAGTTATTACATGAACGTTTCGTGCCAATTATTACGAAGCCAATGTCATAGCGAATCTCTTTATGAATTTCTTCTGGTTAATGAGCATGTTAAACATCGGTTAAATCAATGGAGATAATGTCTCGGATGATGTAATTGATAAAATTATAGTTCAGGCGAAGCAAGAATGTTGACCTGAAACACCAAGAATTCCAGCTCGGAAGGATCGTTCGCGATTATCCTTGACACGCTAAATTAATCGGCCGAGTAAAAGTTTCGTTTGTACAGCTTGTAGAAGGAAACGAACGATCATAATAATCTTCGGGCAAACGTGAACGGACATAAACTTACGTTGGTGGACTGTGAGCCTTCTTGAGCTTTTGGATTTAACTCGAGCTCGGAGTCTCTGTTAAAACTGGGACTGCTGAGGTCACTGTGACTGGACGATGTACTCGGCGGACTCTCAGGCCTTGTAGCAGTTTCCTCTTCGACTCCTGGGTATTGCAAGGTACTCGGTGGATTATAAACGTTCTTCGGGTCCACAGACAGAGCCATTTGCTGTGGTTGCGTTGCTTGCGGGCAGTTGTAACCTGTTGGCAATAGATGCAATCGGTAAAACCTAAATGCATCTCTATTACAGAGCTCTACTGCGCTAACTCCTTGCCTTACAATAATTATCCACAATTATAATTATACTCAAATTATCGAAAGACCATTAAATGGAAATTATTAATCGGCCACGAGACGATGGAAATATTTCTATACTATTAATATTGGCTTAAGTTCTACGCTATATCAGAAATCATTAGTAATTGTTTATTCCAGCAATTAATTCTGAGTTACTGCAAATTCAGCCAGAAAAGAAGTCGTAGGGCAAGGGGTTAACATTTTTAACAGTGAATTGTAAACTTCTTATCGAATAAAAAATTATCTTTCCACGTTTTGTTTTCCTTTTACCGTGCAATTTATAATAGGAGAATTTGCACTGCGTTCGACGTGCATACACAGAGTTGCATAATTTCAATTCCGCATCCAAAGGGGAATTTTAAAATAAATTCCGCAGTTAACTGGTTAACCCCTTGCCTTACGATTTCCATTTTGACCGCGTGCGTAATACCCCAGAATTAATTCCAGAAATAAAAATGTCTCTCTGATCTTTAACATTTGGCCCAACTAACTGCAATATTAATATTATAGAAATAATTTTACCGTCTCGTGATCGACTGATATTTTCAATTTAATAGTTATTGGAAAACTTCAAAATTTCGTTATTGTAAGCTAAGGGGTTAATTAGCGCAATGATATGAAATTGATGTGTTAGATTTGACTCCTAGCTGGATTTCAAATTAACAAATCAATCTCTGTAAACACTCACTCGGTGACAAGTCAGAAGACACCATCTCCGAGACGAAATCGCTCAAAGAGGAATAAGAGGAACTCGTACTCTCAGCCCCCTCAGAGTCCGATTCGCTTTCATCCGTCGGCCGACTCTCGTGCTCCTTCATCGCCTTCAGTGCGTTCGCCAGCGAACTTCCGGAGTCCCAAACGGGGAAATAAATCGGCTCGAGATTAGCAGCGTACCATTTTGACTTGTCGCCGATCTGCGCCGGATCGAACACCCCCGTTTGCACCCTCAGAAACGCCACGTTCGTCGGAGTCAATGACCACTCCGCCAGGAATTCCACCGCTTGGGTGCGCGCGAATTTGTTTAAAAAGTGGCTCGTCCGTGGTCTCGAGCGGAGGAAGGAATTTATTTGAAATGCGACCACCGGCCTCGGATATAATCTCAGTGTCCTCGTGTGCTCGCTGAAGTTTGCAAGGAGATTCTGAGAGTTGAAGAATCGCACCATCGCGACCCTCGTCGCGATGTCCACGGAGTCCACATCGTTGCCGTAGATGAAGGGGTTGAAGGGCGGCATGTTTTGAGACATGGATTTCTGGGGCGACGAGGAGCCCATTGCTTGAGAGATGGAGGGTCGACGGGGACCCGAGGATATGCTTGCACTTGGAGATGTTGCTTGACTGCCTTGCGAGGGACCGTAGAGGTCGACGCTTGGCCTGTGTTTCATCGAGGAGACGCTGAAAGAGAGATTGTTATTGTTTGGTATTATATCTTTTGTATTTTCTTTTGATTCATAACTCTGGTGAGACAAATGTTTGTGTAAAATGCATTCGATATCCTAACTTCGTTATTTTATAAGAAATTTTAAATATTTGAAATTAATATAATTTGAAATGAATATGATTTTAAATCAATACAATTTTATATCAATAAAATTTTAAATCAATACAATTTTAAATCAATACAATTTTAAATCAATACAATTTTAAATCAATACAATTTTAAATCAATAGAATTTTAAATCAATACAATATTAAATCAATAGAATTTTAAATCAGTATAATTCTAAATCAATAAAATTTTAAATCAATACAATATTAAATCAATAGAATTTTAAATCAATACAATTTTAAATCAATACAATATTAAGTCAATAGAATTTTAAATCAATAGAATTTTAAATCAATATATTTTTAAATCGATACAATTTTAAATCAATAGAATTTTAAATCAATCGAATTTTAAATCAATAGAATTTTAAATCAATACAATTTTAAATCAATGGAATTTTAAATCAATAGAATTTTAAATCAATTAAATTTTAAATCAATTAAATTTTAAATCAATACAATATTAAATCAATAGAATTTTAAATCAATAGAATTTTAAATCAATAGAATTTTAAATCAATAGAATTTTAAATCAATATATTTTTAAATCAATACAATTTTAAATCAATACAATTTTAAATCAATATAATTTTAAGTCAACAGAATTTTAAATCAATACAATTTTAAATCAATATAATTTTAAATCAATACAATTTTAAATCAATACAATTTTAAATCAATGGAATTTTAAATCAATAGAATTTGAAATCAATACAATTTTAAATCAGTATAATTTTAAATTAGTATGATTTTAAATTAATATAATTTTAAATTAATATAAAATTGCAAGTTACCTCAGAGTAGACAGGTGAGAAGTGACGCTCTCCCTTCTGCTGGGCGCTTGAAACGACAACCTTGGCGAAGTGTCCTGCGGCAGAGGTTGCGGCGTTGTCATACTACCCATCGCCTGCAAGATCACGAAACCTGAGAATTCCCTCGATATTCTACATTTAACACGATCTAATTTGCCTAATCCTGTTCTCACGCAGGCTAAAGCAACCATGACTACTTTCAATATCTAAAACGGATACTAAATCCTCGACGTATCATCCGCGTCTTCCCTACTTTCGAAACCCTCGTTATCCCTCTCGACGTAACGAAAGAATAAACTAATAATCTCTACGACACAGCCGAATTCTCCATGCCGCTAACTACATTACAGTCATTGTATATACATATGCTACATGCGGAAAGTGATAGGAAATGAAATATTTACACCAGAGCCAGTTTGGTCCATCAGTTGCATTGCCTGTAGAATCGAACGAATTGGAATGGCATTAATGAAACACGTTGTCTCTCATTTCGACGATCTATCATTTCTCTCTTTTTTTTCTATGTATATGTAACTCTTTACTCGCAACGTCTAATTAACATTTTAATCGACTGATCTATTTACCTGCTTCAAGTGGTTCTTTAAAACGGTGCCTTCTGGTTCGGGCAATTGCGGCAATTGATCACCCAGACCAGTAGGTGGGGTTATTTTATTGCTGTCTAGGTCCACTAGCCAAATGTCATCGGGCATTTTAAAGTTCTTTTTGTATAATAAAAAAGACGCGGGTATTCCGATAACAAATGGTGTAGGTGCAAGCAACAATTGTTCCGCGCAGCTCATGCACGTGGGTAATAATGGTATTGCAGGAAACATGTACTCCAGAGGGTAAATCATTGTAACGAATGCCATTACGGACATCGAGAGAGCATTGTAGTCTCGGGATTGCATCACGATCTGCAAGAAAGGACAATTGTTAATCGTAAGATTCTTCGAAGCTGCGAGAACGTAGTGTACTTCTATTTAAAATAATGGACAATTTTAATAACTTGAGATTCAATATTGTACTGATCGTAACGATCTTGGTCATAGTACACTTCTATTTAAAATAATTGTCAATTTTAAAAACTTAAGATTCAATATCGTGCTAATCGTAACGATCTTGGTCATATTATACTTCTATTTAAAATAATTGTCAATTTTAAAAACTTAAAATTCAATATCGTACTTATGATCTTAGCTTGCAATCATTGCACACTGCAATTTCTTAATTAACCGACGACCAACAATCTTATCTCCACGCCTAATTTTTGCATACTAACTGAATCTATCTTAAAATCGCTAATAAAATATTATATGATATTATCTTATATAATAAAATATTATCCTTTCAATCAAGTACTTTATAATACCGGGTTGTAATTAGTCTCGAATGATTCAAGTCAGCGTTTCTCAAATGGTCTATTTAAATCAAATAACCCGATTCTCTATTAGCCCATTAATCAAAAATTAAAACAACCTTTTCAAATAATACGATATATGTTTTTATCATAGAAAATAGCCGAGGAGAAATTAGACAAAAAATATTAGTACGCGGTCGAAAGAGTTTGGGAAACGCTGCGTTAAAGTCGTTCGGTGTGAATAAAAAGCGTGAAAAGTACCTTGTGTTCCAAGAGAATCAGCGTGAGGACCTTTAAACATATATCGACGCCGAGAAGTTCCAGGGGCAGATGCAAGGGGAAATCAACGAGAGAAAATCTAGTGTGATCTGGGAGGGCAAAACATAGTGGTGGCTGCATACTTTGCGACACTATTTCAACCTCGACTCGCGTCTTTGTGGGAACAGGTACCGGGCTACTCAATAAACGTAATATCCATGTTTCGATCTCCCTGACATCGTGAAGTACTATGAACGGTGTCCCCTCGAGTGCTTGTCCTGTTAGAACACTCCACACCGTGTCTCTGCCATAATTCGACAAACGTTACAGTCACATGGTGGATTAAACATTTGGATACAGTTGCGAGTTACTCGTTTGTTTCGAAACTGTTACTCTGCTTCCGTCTTAGGTAGATGTGTCTTTAATTACGTTATCTGATAGCTTATTTAATGCTTTGTGGGATTAGTTTGAGTTGGATCAAATTAAACGTGATGCCGGAGGTCTTAGATGTATCGCTGGGTGGTACGAGTCTACTAATTGGGTGTTATGATATTTAACTTCGTATTTGATGGGGTTACAAGATGTTTTATATATTTGCTGTATTTGATTTATCAATAGTTTGGCTTGGATTATGTTATTATTAGATTTGTCGTGCAATTTCATTTATTTAATTAGGACAAGTAGGTTTAGATGGATGAGAAGACTCTACTGCTGTTAGCGATTAACCCTTTGCGGTCCGAATTATTTTGTCAACATTGCAGTGACCTAAATGAAATTAATTTCTCAACATTTTCTACCGTTGATTATTAATCTTTTTGTAGCGATAGCAATAACTATAGGTACCGATGGATATTTAGAGGATATTAGAAAATCATTATAAAATTGGAAAGTTGATGTTAGAACGTCAGAAAATAAAATGAAGTGAAAAGCTGAGTCGAGTACAGGACTGCAAAGGGTTAAAGGGCTACTTGTAATTCTTTTTTTAAGGTGTTTAGCTTTTTCCCACCTCTTCTCTGTGACTTTAGAACGAAAGATGATAAAAATACGGAAACCAAGTACGGATTCGAAGCAAACGAGTGACTTATCGCGACACCCAAAGTGACCTAAAATCACTAAACACAATTGGATGCAAGAAAACACAATGTTCATTACGCAAACGACAGAGATGATCTAATAGACCTGTGATATAAGAACCGACGGTCGTGATACCTGTTAGTTTGTCTTGATGCTCCTACTTTTTGGGGCGAGGAACTTTCGTTGCAGGCGTCGATGATTTTCTTCAAAACGAAAAGACACTCTCGGAACATCGAAAAGAATGGATGATGTGAGATGATACAGAGCGACGTCAAGGAATGATTTCGAACCCTCTGAAAGGACATCTTATTTTAAGAAAGTCCAAACTTCCAGTTTATTTATTTCAAATAAGTTATTTTCTGTGTGAAAACAACCAATTTAAAAGTACAATTTGGAGGCTCACACTGCTGTGCTAAAGTTTAGAGGTCTTGGCTTACGGTTGATTGCTCTACTAATTTACTGTCTCGAAGTTCACTGGGACCAGCCTGGTATCTCTAACTTTGTTCAGGCTAATTTGCTGCCTCAAAATTGGGACTAATTTATTGCCTTAAAACAACTTGAGGCTCATTTACCGCCTCAAAGTTTAATTTTTGCTAATTTGCTGCCTATCTGCTGAAATACCAGCCACGGTAATCACCCGGAAGCCAAAATCCCTAATATAAAAAGTATTCTTCAATTGCCAATCGTATCTCTGTAATTTCTATCGGCCAGTATAAAGTTGCAAATTTCTAAGTTTCATTGCAAATCGAATTTACCTGTCGTCTTCGCGAAGCACGCGGCGAAGGAGAATGACTTCCGCCACTCTCGCTGTCCCCGCTGGGTGCAGTGATGCCCAATCTCGGTGCATTCGGTGCATGAGAAGTGTCGGAATCCCTTCGACTACTCGAACAATCTCTTTCAGAGTCGCTAGGGCCTACTGCACTGCTCCTATAGTCGCTATAAATAACAGCTAGAGATACAGTCTCATAATTGCCAATATTTGCATATTCTCGACAATTTTCGTATTACCGTGCATTTCTGTACTTTTCTGTTATTTCGAAAAGCATTACAAATTCCGTGCGATCATTGAGAATTAGATAACGCGGTATATTTCACCTGGAGAATGCAGAATCCGTGCTCTTTTCCATACTCTTCCTCCAGCTCTCCCTTCGGAACGTTGTATTGTACTTGTCCCTTCTGACCGATACTCCGCCACCGGCTGCACCGCCGGCCCTTTCGATCGGACGATAGAAATTCACGCAGATACCGTAACGAGTCTTGCCTTTAATTAAATGACATTGATATATTGAAACGCGCTCTGTAATCTCAACATCAAATTTTGAACGTACATATACTTTAAAATTACTTATCTTTGATTAGTTAACACTATTCCTACCGACACTTCACGTATACCTTTTCCTACCGCAACCGGTGAATTTGTCAAATGATAATTTTCTCCCAGAAAATGAACAGTAAAAAAAGAACTAAATATTGAAAAATGTGTTATAATGTGTATGTATTATACGTATATTTGAGGAAAAGTCGTGAAGTTTAACACTAGATTTACGGAAGCCGTCAAATTGACGGGTTCCTACTAGTCTTATAAACATTTCTCAAATTCACAGAGACGCTGTACAGTAGATATTTCACGTGTTTTTTATAATACAATAATGACTTATCGAATTACCATATTTGCCGCTTGATTCCTCTTTTTTCAAAGTCCTTATTTAATATATTGCAATTTAACAGATTTCAGGCACGTAAATCTAGTGTTAAAGGCGATTCGATCACGTTGTATATAGGAAATTCTAATTGAAATTTTAAAAACGGTCATTTGACCGGTCGTGGTAAGAATAATGTTAATAATCGGTAGTTATAGTATGAATAATTATTATTATAAATGCGAACCAGAGTCTTTGTCCGTGAGAGTGAAGGTAAAGGAAGTTGCCTCTCGTAAGGCTGTGCATTTAGGTCCGATGCTGGTGCAACCTTCGGGCTGGCAAAAGTAAACCATATCCAGAGGCAGAGGAAAGTCTTTATGATCTTCCACCGGATATCTCCGCAATAATTCCGGAACCTATGAAATTACCATCCAAATGTCACGTTCTCTTCGTTACCATTAATACGAGAAAGTGTAATGGCCACCGAGATAAAAGAGTTGCAATTCTATCTGGAGGAACCGAGTTCGAATTCCCTCTGGGAAATGTTTCCTACGTGATATGCATATCATGGCCTTCATGGTTGGAAACTTAATTAAAATTCTACGTCCCGGGAGCCATGACTGTCATTGAAATCGAAGAAATGTCAAATCCGAGTTAAGCCAAGATATCATTAATATTTTCATCCATAGAAACTACCTAGTGAGTGATTGAGTGCAAAGATAATTCTACTTTTTTTAATTTCGTTATACTATTTGTTCAATCTCTGCAACTTAACTCTTCTTCGAAAAAATAATTTAATTTAAACTAGTCTTGCTGGTCTGAATCTCATCTAAAGTCTTAGATGCCAAGTAATTAACCCCTTTTCCTACGATTTCTTTTGCGACTGAGCGCGCAATGCAGAATTAAATTACTAAACTGAAAATTCATCGGTGATTTCTGATATATCTTTAAGCAATTTACTATTCTGTTACTTATTAGAAATTTACAAATTTCCTAATTGACAATGTAAAGCAATATTAATAATACAGAAATTATTTTATTGCATTGTGTTCCACGGATATTTTCAATCATTTTTGGGAAGCTTCAAAATTTCCTATTCCATCTACCGCATCACTAATGTCACTCATTATTACAGACCAAGGGGTTCATACAGTCAAAACCAAAATTCCAATTCACCTCGAATCCAGCTATCACTAACCCTTTCGCTACGGAGTACATTTTCGCGAGACTGCTAACACGGTACGAAGCAGTCCCGGCGCGGACGAATAACTTTTAACGGCTTGTGGCGTAATATAAATAATAACTTCTTCATTGAAGTTGTAATGCACATAATATCTGAAAACTAAAAGCTTACGGTATTTAAAAAATACCCAATTGCAAAATATGAACTAGTAATTAATTCTTCGTTTAAAATTTTGACAGGTGACTATAGTCACCAGTAGTATCGAAAGGGTTAACACCAACAATCTCGCTGCATATCGAGTACTTCGATAAAGTTCCTCCAAATCAAAAAATTCCCAATTACACTACCATAGTAACTCCCAATCCCTCCAATTCTCATCGTCCTCGAAGAAACAATCCAATTCAAACTTCCATCCGCCCGGAAGATACCCCATCCGTTCGTCCCTCCACCCCCACCCCCGAAATGTCGTCTTTCCCTATCGATTTCGAAGAAAACCATTCTTCCTCGAAGCCCTCAAAGTGCGCACTATTACCTGGCAAATTATCACGTTATATTACCTGCACAGGCTGGCGAGAGACCGGCGGCAATCTGGCCCCCACAATGGCGAGATAATCCACCAAGCGGGGGCACAGATATTTCTTTTGTATGTCCATGCCGGTGATTTGCAGCTCTGTCACCGTTTTACACTGTATTTACAGGTCGTCCAAGCCGTTGGCCTTTCGTCAGAATCACTTTCTGTCCGAACCATGGCTATATCATTCTTCGGCTAGACCCTCATATCTGAAACGATGGGATCGATAATGCGAGACGGGAATTACGTTCTATTCTCTCACCCTCTACGTCTACTTTTCCAACTGTATATTGAGCCGTGGCAATCGGCGATATCATTCTTTTTTTGGATCAATTGTATTAACGCGGGGAGAGAAATAGGGAGAGAAGTCTGACGTGCCTAAAACTTTCGAGCACCGATCTCATTGATTTCTCAAACCTTGTGACCTACATTGCCTCAACAATGAATACAGGGACACTCGAAGTACTTCGTGGAATTTTTGCACATCGGTTGATTCTTAAGGGAATTTCAATAATAAAAGTTCCTCGTTGTCCGCGCTGTTGTTGGTTAATTAACGGTAAAGCTGCCGAGGCAGTGAAAATTACCGGTTCCTAATGTTTTTTGAATTATTCAAATTGGAGCGCCACGAAGTAACTAGTTCACGTTCGTTTTATAATACAAAAATTACTTTACCAGTCGTCCCTTTCATCTCTTGATTCCTCTTTTTTTAATTTACTTATTTAATATACTTTCAATATAATAGATCTAGCGTTGATTATATTAAATAAGTATCTCTCGATTCCTCCTTTTTTAAAGTACTTATTTAATATACTTTCAGTATAATAGATCTAGCGTTAATTATATTAAATAAGTATCTCTTGATTTCCCTTTTTTTAAAGTACTTATTTGATATAATCAACGCTAGATCTATTATACTGAAAGTATATTAAATAAGTGCTTTAGAAGAAGAGGGATCAAAAGTTGGAAAATATGATTAACTCAGTAATTTATGTTTTATAAGACGAACGTAGAGGTAGCAGTCATTTTGACTGCCTCAGTAGTTTTAATGTCAAAGGAAGAGCACTTCAGATATATCTTCACATACTTCAGAGTTTTGTCACAATGTTTCCTCGTTCACTACATTTCCACAAATTGAGAATATTAATTAGCAACTTAGAATTGTCACATTAAATACACCTAATTACCAGCTACTCTTGCGTTTTCGCGGTCAGAGTTTTTGAAATATTTCAAGATGGCATTCCAATTGTTAGATACAAACGAAAGTTTGTCGCAAAAAAACAGTGAAAGGACGTACCAAACGAAAATTCGTGATCGATGAAACCCGGGAAAGTATGTATGTCAGGACAAGGAATACGTGCGTTTGCGCGGAATTCTACGTGCTCCTGGTTATTACGGATCATCCTGCAACATTTATCCCGGCTTGAACTTCACCCTGGTTTTAAAGTTATTCCGTGAAACGAATTGGCTATTTGTTTTTTTTTATCGGAAGCTAGAAAAAGACACGTCACAATACTGCTCTCGCTGCAATCAACCGTTTCGCTTCCGGTAATTTGTTTTGCCGACGAGGAGAGCGATAAATGTTAAGTGCGGAATATTCAGTGACTACGGCGGTTCTCCAACGTTTGGATGAAATCGATGAGAACGATGCGATGCTTTTACTTCAAAATCGACGAAGATTCAAAGCCCATTGTATTATTCCTTCGATTGTATACATATATTTTTAATTATTAAACGATAGATTGCGAGGAAAATTAATTTACGAATGTGATTATCAAAAAAGAAATATCTACTTGCCGATGAACACTTCCAACTAGCGATCGATTCACAACGGAGCAATTATCGACATATTTTCTCCCCCATGATAATTCCACCCCTTATTAACTCACTTTTCAAGAATAAAAAACAATTCCTCCCTTAATTCCGTTCCATCTGCCCCACAAAATGCACCTTGCAATCGAGTATCCTAAAATTACTCCGAATGAACTCCATTGCCGTCAATGACAAGAATCTCCAAGTTCAAAGCTCAAATTCGACTAATTCTCCTGATCAATTACATTCGAATAATTAAACTATGAATATCATAGGGCTTTCTACGTCCTCGAGTGTCATACGTCATTCCTGCTCCACGTCAAAGGATCGCCAGAAGGCGAAACGATCGACGACTCGTTTCTTTTGGAAAATTTTCGGAAAATTTCGGAAATTATTGTATAGAAATGTTTTAGCGGACTTACGTGTCGTTAGACGAGGAAACGACGGGTCATATCGGGTGTTGTAAGATCGTCACTTTTGTGCGGCCATGGAATAACCGTGAGAAGTCTGCGTATCGCCCAACTGGCGATACCACACTGCCGATCGTTCGTACGAACGCTACTAGGCAGGCGTACAACCAGGGGCGGCACTTGAGCTGACACTGGCATATTGTCACCCTCTTTTTCTGCTCATTTTTCCTCCGTTTTTCTTTATAATGATTGAAATTAGTTGATCTAAGGTCTGTAATTGCGGGTGGATTTAACAGAATCATTGAATGACCTTGGCATCGATCTGGGGGAGGACGATGGGTCTTTATCGATCATCGACTACTTGGTGGAGAGGATCTGGGACGTTTGAATGATTCTTGGTCGATTTGTAATTTCTTTTTTTGAAAATATGGATTATTAATGCTTGAAATTGGAATTGTTTTCTTGATGGAGAGATTTGTTTATTGTTGGGAAGTCCGAGTTGGAGGAACGGGGAACAGCACTTGAGCTGAAACTGACATTTTGTCACCTTCCTTTTCTTCTGCTCATTTTTCCTCCGTTTTTCTTTATAATGATTGAAATTATTTGATTTAAGGTCTGTTATTGCGGGTGGATTTAGCAGAATCATTGAATGACCTTGGTATCGATCTAGGAGTTTCGGTGATGGATCTTTATCCATCGTCGACTACTTGGTGGAGAGGATCTGGGACGTGTGAATGATTCATAGTCAATTTGTAATTTCTTTTTTTGAAAATATGGATTATTAATGCTTGACATTGGAATTGTTTTCTTGATGGAGAGATTTGTTTATTGTTGCAAAATCTGAGTTGGAGGAACGGGAAACAGCACTTCAACTGCCACTGGCATATTGTCACCCTCTTTTTCTGCTCATTTTTTTCTCCGTTTTTCTTTTAATAATTGCAATTACCTGATTTAAGGTCTGTTATTGCGGGTGGATTCAGCAGAATCATTGACTGACCTTGCTATCGATCTGGGAGTTTGGATGATGGATCTTCATCCACCATCGACTACTTACTAGAGAGGATTTGGGACGTGCGAATGATCGCGAAGTATATTGTATATTTGTTATTTCTATTTTTGTAGCAAAGTATCATTTACGCTTCCAATTAGAAGATGTCTTCCTAATGGGAAAATCTTTTTATTCGCAGGACTGCTAATGGCAAGGTAGATGCAATTACGGTGCTCCAAATGGGATATTGCAATCCTGATGCAGTGATGCGACCTTAAATGATGAACCCGTAGACCCAATTTGCAATACGTGAGTATTTATCGCCGGTGAGAATTACTTAAACGAATTAACTATTCGCACTAAGTTAGTTCATCTGTTACTCCAACCACTTTACTTACTAATCAGGCGTAACAATTAGTAATTACTGCGACTAAAAATACTTAGAAATTCCTGTACTTTCGTATCACTCGTAACGCTGGAAGTGCCACGACTATTTCATGCCAACGTTGAACCCTAATGCAAAATTAACAAATTACAATGCAAACGAGTTTATTGTGTTTCCAAGAAGAGATTACAGTTCAATCGACAGATGCTCTTACGACTAATCCTACAAGAAGTTCGATCATTCTTCTCGATCGCAGACATCTGCTTTCGATACAGAAATCATCGATGATCTTATTCACCTACAAATACTAATACCTTGCGATACATTTTTCAAATTAATCCTACAAAGCAAACAATCTAATTCACGCTAAAAGGAAAATACACGTTTCGCATCTTTCATCTACAATTACTGTAGTCTCTTCTTAGTAAAAATTAGTTGCAGCAAATAACATCGTAGAGAAATAAGTCGACCGAAATCCACAAACTACAATCTTTTTCTCTGTTGCAAACGTAAAGGTGAACAATAAGCTTTCGTGATTACAGGTTGCGTTACGGGAGATGGATGAAATAACGCTTCTTTTAGCCACCAGCTGACAAGTTAATTGCGCTACTGTTCTTACGGCTTTTTTCTACGCGCACACCCACGCAGAAGCTTATTACTGCTCCGTCGCAAGTGTGCATTATCGAAATGGGTGCGCGCAAATACGTTTTTCTTTCTTTTGTATATTTCAGCTTTAATTGCTGCGGTCATTTCACCTAGAATCTATTGTTTTAGACGGCTTCCAAATTACCGAGGCTACGATACGTTAACCCCTTCACCTACGACTTCTTTTGCGACTGCCTCCGCAATAATTGAAAAATATATCACTGATTCCTGATATATCTTAGAATTTAAAGCAATATTAATAACATAGGAATAATATTAACGTGTCGTGATCAACTGATATTTTCAATTTGATCATTTTTCAGAAGCTTCAAAATTTCTTCAAAATAATTTTGGAAAAATTTGCAATGGGGAATGAAGAATGATTTTAAATTACCGAGGCTACTATATTTTAATGAATAATTTAGGAAAAATTTGCAATGGGGAATGGAGAATGATTTGGACTCGAATCCGCTGATTGCGAGTCCCAGCCTTTATCTGCTTACTCCAGGCTATCAGTGGCTATCAGGAAGTTTTTGTCTAAATTATTAATTACTGTGTCGTCATTAGGTGGTTTGGAACCCACCTGAAACAGTAGGTCCTAGATGAAATGACCGTAGCAATTGAAGCCGAAAAAATGCAAACCAATTTGTTCACTCAATTGATTCAACTTGTTCGTTTCAGCTTCGAGTGAATTTAGTATATTAAACTTTACACGGAATGAAATTTAAATTCGTCGTTAGATATTCTAACATTAATTAAATATAATTGTGCAAAAACTGAAATTTCCGTGTACTGAATTTTCTACCAGCAGAGAACTCCGAAAGTACTTTGTATTTTTAAGTAATTTCACCGTTGGGAAATGAAGTAAGTGCAAGTATCATAAAATATAAAACCGCGTTGATTCTTTCCATTTGGCATGCCATAAATTTACCATAACCTTCGGTTTAGCAGACCACGTTCTCAATTACTCTTGACCTACAATCCTACACTGTATAATTATACTAATTCCGTATACTTAATTAAAGTGCCTTTAGCAATCTTCGATCGCCGCTGCCTCCCAACATATCTACATTACCAACGATCCAACATATACAAATTAATTCCTGCCCAAGCAACCAAGTTCAAAGTTAATTTTGCAAATTGGATTATTCAAATTACAACGTCGCAATTACTTGTTAATCCCTCGTCAAGATATACAACGACGCCCTTAACACTAGATTTACGGGCATGAAATCTCTTACATTGCAATATATTAAATAAAGACTGTGGAAAAAGAGGGATCAAACAGTAAAGATGGTAGTTTGATAAGTCATTATTATATTATAAAATTCACGTGAAACATCTACTGTACAGCTTCTCTGTAAAGAGAAATATTTATAAAACAAGTAGGAACCCGTCAATTTCACGGCTTCCGTAAACCTAGTGTTAAGCACCAATCCCTTTCATGTTTCGCGGGCTAACGCGACCCGCTGATGACATGTAAAAGCTGACATTGGTGCACGATGCGTCTTCAGCACGTTTCATGACTAACGCAGCCTCGACGAAGAGCGCATACACCATCCTCAGGAATGGATGGCCTCGTTGCATAGACCTGCTGCTACCAACTGGATCAATAACACCGCCAGGCTTAGGCTGGATGTTCGGGAATGTGGAGGTGGAAAACAGGGACGTAGGTACCACGATATTTAGGATTTTGGAGCCCTTTACTTCCAAGCTTTCTTTCTTTTCCCTCTGTATTTCTTCGGCTTCAACTGCTACGATCGTTTGCCGCAAGATCTACTGTTTCTGATAGCTGCTGAACCGCCGAGGCTATTATGCGTTAATTGATAACTTAGAAACGTTTGTTAGAGGCATGGAACTGATGTGAACGCTGGCCTAGCGATTGCGAATCCGAGTCTCTTTGTTTTGCGTCCTTCCGAGTAACATTGCTACGCTCATTTCACCTAGGATCTACCCTTTTAGGTGGATTCTGAACCACCGAGGCTATGATGTGTTAATTGATAACTTAGAATTAATCAGCAGAAGTAAGACTTAGAAGAAAGCAGACCCGCTGATTTCGAGTTTCAATCTTTACGTCCTCACTCACCATGGACCTCTTCCATGCTTTCATTAAAACTGGCTCAGAATTAGATCGATCGAATGACGTGACGTGATGCAGAAGAGCCGTGACGAGCTCGTGATACCAAAGGGGTAGAAGCTACTTTCGTAGGTGTGAGAGAAGAACTATTAATTTCTCTTGAGCTAGTTTCTAACTTACTAAGTTATCTCGTTAAGACGAGGAAGGCATTAAGGAAGTTGTGTAAATTGGTATAGAATTGACTTCGACGACCCATTTGAAGTACGAAGAATTTAATATTGTTGCGAGATAGGAGCGCCTAACTTAAATTAGTTTCGAAGTACTCTTTGTTAGGGATCGTGGAAATTGGATAGTTATAAGGACGTTCTTTCTTAGGTAAAAGTCGTTTAAACGTGTGGGCATGGATAAGGAAGATTTCTTAGAGTTTATTGGAGGCTATGGGTTTTAAAGTAATTGAAGAAATTGTTGGAAACATGAATTCCTTAGCGGAGAGCGCTTCGGAGGTCAATCATGTCTGACCGCCACGCGCCGACTGATCGTGTTTATTAGCCGTTGGCTAAGTCCTACGTTAAACTCGATCGTCTGCGCATGCGCACGGAAATAGTACTATCGTTCTAGCCATGAATGATTGTAGTTGCGCGAAAACCATTAAACTTTTAAATCGCATAAAATTTTAGCTGCACGTACAGTTCATTTAAAACGCAAAAAATTAACTTCAACAGAATCTGACACAATTTTCTCAATTGAAAAAGTGTAAATTGAATGTAATGGCAAATACCATCGTACTGTAATCCATTTAAATAACTATACTTATAAAAAATACAACGCTTCTAATTCACGAAAAAGAAAGTAACAAAATCCCATCAACGAACCGCCTATAACAAAAACGAAATCAAGCTAAAAAACATCAAACACTTTCCCCTCGTCCGTTGTTCCCCCTCGAAATTGACTTCTCAAGAAAAAGTAAATCACGCGAAAGAAAAAGACAAAGGGACGTACGGAGGGAAAGAAAACGCGTACGTTCCTGAGGGTGAGAAGCAGATATCGGGGGGCGGACAGGAATCTCGAGAAGGGTTGCTCAGACCGGGTGGAATAAATGGCGAACGAGGGTAGGAGGTGAAACTCGAATGCTCGAGTCGCTCGCGAATTCTTCGAGGTCCCAGACGTTGCAAAAAAACTGAGCACAAAGTTTCAGCAAAAAGGTGTCTACGCGATACCATTTCTTTTATTGTTTATTCAACGATTACACGGAATATTATTCCTGCACTTTTCCGATCTGACTTTAGTTAATTGAGTAGATTAAATGCAGGACAGATCGATATTGCAGTAATGGGTTTCGTTGATAATTATATCATTGCAATTATAATATAATTAATATCGTTCATATGGAAATTTATCATTCGTTAAATAAATTAAGTAATATCGTTCGTATGGATCTTTGGAATATGTAAATTGGAGCTACTGAAAATTTCTAATTTATTGCTCCCTTTTTTGTTTCTTCGCGTGGTATATTAAATAATAAATTAAAACAAATTTTGCTAGATGTGTCGGGTAAACTAATAATAAATTTTCAACTTTAACTGGTATGAAACTTTATCAAGTAAATTACTCAACAGAAACATTTGTCGTTCCACTGTAATTTACATAATTGTAAACATACAAAGGACGGAGTCACATAGAAAATTTTATTTAAGCACGTAAGTTACATCGTTCGTAGTTACAATAATTACAATCCGGAAAGGTGCTCGTACTTAATTGTTAATTTCAATTTCCATCGTAGCATCGCGTCCATTTAAATTCGACATAGCTAAAAAATAATTCAACGAGGCTACCTCAACTCTTCCCGATTTCGTTGACGATTATTACAAAAATATTCCATAAAAATTCCGTCTATCCACCGAGACTGAAAGTTAATACTACAATCACGCTTCGGAACGTTGACTTTTAGGCTACTTTCATTTAGAATTTCAAATCCGCTCGTCGTTAAATACTCGTCTATTGCAACTATACAAGAATTACATGCATCGAATGAGGTATTTATCAGTTTCACTGTACAACTTCCCATAGTAAAAATCGATATAAAATAACACTCGCATTATTTACTGCTATCATCATGGGCCTAAATCCTCTACGATTTCTCGTCCGATAAAGGTCCGACGAATTGAACGAATTAAAATCGTGGAATCCTAAGTGCAATTTAATCTAATCTGTACTTCGAGATGGCAGTAAATCCACGCTGATAAAGATCAATTAGTGTACTACTTTTTTTTTAAGGTAATCATCCTTTTAGAATGTCCTTTTAAATATACTTTTAACACTAGAACTACCGGAATTATATCTATTATATTTTAATACCGAATAAATACTTTGTAGAAAGAAATATCAGGTGAAAAGCATAAATCAAGTAATTTTTGTTTTATAAGATAAACGTGGAATATTTACTGTATAGCACATTCAGAAATATGCAGAGTTTTTATGAAAAATAAGAAATCAGTTTTGATCGCGCTGGTAGTTGTAGTGTTAAAGTATCGAGAACTTGGAAAAGAGAAGCCTTTCTTTCCTATTAAGAAGATCTAAGATTTTCTTTTTTCTTTACTTCGGAACCCTTTAACCGCGCGTATATATTATTTATATTGGAAAAAGAATGTGTTCTCTTTCAAAGATAACTTTCTTCTCTTTTACATTCTACAGTAATAAAATACAGTCTCACAAAGTTCTCTGCACTCTGACCCTCGTTTCTAGATTTGCCTTCAAATTAATCGGTCTCAAATTGTACTAAAAATGAGATTACTTTATCTGCTATTATCGTTAGAAATTTAAGGCCTATTTCATGTCAATTATTAATTATTAATTCCTGTCGCAACGAGCGCTAATTAATTATTCGCCGGGACATCAATTCTTGCGAACCTCGAATCAATTCGTTTTTCGCATTTATCTAGGCCAGCCTCGAAAGATCAACATTATTCAAATTCGATATTATTAATCTACCATTTTTATCGACTAATTATCGTCATTTACGGCCCCATTAATACATTACGAGAACTAATTTTAATTAGTTGCCTCAGGTTGCAAAGACATTGCAGAAAATGTCGATCAGCTATTTCTATTTCTCTAATTTCTTATTTCAATTTGTCTAATTTACTTTATTTCGGTGCTGCTCGTACTCAGTCATCGATCAGCACACTGTAACAATCAATAAATGATAATTAATAAATCTCCGAAAAAGAAATCCTCGCAAATCCCAAACATCTTGATCCAAAAAGAAACTAACATTCAAAATTAACGGCTGATAATCATTTAAAACTTCCAAAAGTTCATCAAGCTTCTGATGAGATACCCAAATTTCACCGTACCGTTCACCCCTCGGCACTCGACGTATTAATTACAGATTATATAATTCAAAGTTGTTCGCCAAGTGTCTGTACACACGTATACATCGACCACGATGGCTTCCCTGAATGCATGCACATGTCATCGTCCCCAAAAGCTTATATACTACGTGTGCACACGTACGAGACACATGTACACATTATCATGTCAATTAAAAATTGTAATTTGACCCAACCGACGTTGGTAACAAGCGAAGGATCAACGCTAGACGCTAAACATTCGAGACTGGCCTTACATCTTGAAAGAAATATGCAACGGAAACGAGCCTTAACACTAGATCTACCAAGGTGATTAAAATAACTTGTTCGAAATTGTTTCACAGTATTCCTGAAATTTCTAACGTCGTTCCTTTCTCAATAATGTACATTAAATCTTATGGATTGCATGGAATTAACAGCTTCACGCTTGCAGTACTTACTTTTGCAAACTCCTCTTGCAAAAGTAAGCACTGCAGGTTGCAAAGAGGTAACGTTTGCGAAACCTCAGCCAACAAATTAGCCTCAGACTCTACGACTATCTTGAATCAAAGACCCCTAACATTTGGAACATCCTAAAGCAACACGAGAACCTGAAACCTTGAGTTTTTCCTCGCTATTTCTAAATATATTGGATCAATCGCCGTTAGATCTAGTGTTAATCGCAGACAGGCATTCTTTCTACCCTGTAATTATCAATTTACTCTTTCATAACGTCGAATACTTGTCTAATACGTCATAGGTCGAGGGCAGTATCGGATCCGTGATGATAATCCTCGTCTAACAGAGGTTCCTGTTCCACCACCATGCGAACTGTGAACAAAACTGTTCATGCATACCAACGAATAAGGAGCATCAATGCTTTGTTATGTGCGAATATCTCGAATTATATTTCTTTGAACATTTTACTTTCATTTCTAAGCTTGCACGTTAGCCTCAGAATGACTATTTTAAATATTTGTCGAAGATACATCGAGAGAAGTACACGACTGAGGACTGAAGAAGTTCTTCTAATAAATTTTGAATTTTCATCGATTTTTCTGGGTGTATGCGAAAATTTAATTGAAAAAGCAACATAATGAAGAATGCTATTAAATAATAAAGTTATTCGCACATAAGCAATTGACGCGTTACATCGTAACAAGTTGTAATTCTACCTTATACTAATTAATTTTGTACTCGTTAATTGTTACATATCGTGGGTTACGATCATATTACCTGAGATAAGGTACTTTTGGTCGTAATCGTCCTTTTTTGTTTTATTTTACTAAATCTGCTTTAAACGCGGCCTCTGAAGTGAACGAATCATTTACTTCCGGTGTACTTGAATTTCTCAAGTACGTATCTACTTTATTTTTCTACAGCTCTCATTTCCTATCAGCTATTTAATTTACATGTACCTTCCTTTACATATAGTATTTCAATCTACCAAATATAATTCCACCTTTCCTTTTATTTTCTTAATTTTCCGGAATACATTTCGCGTCTCCTTAAAAAATATATATTTAAATATATATTTCTTCATTGTACCAAGATAATCACATAGAATTACTGAACAGTTAATTTCCTTCACTTATAATTCACAAATTACGCTTTCTATCGAATTTACTCGTTTCCTTTAATTCAATTACAATTCAAGAGACATCAATTTCACGTTAACGCTAGAACTACCGACGTTAAATCTCTTACATTTAACAATATTAGATATTAAAGGGACTGAAAATTTAATTAATTCAGTAATTTATATTTTATAAGATGGACGTTGAATATCTACTCTACGGATACACTAGAAGCTTGCAGAATTTTTATACAAAATAAGAAATAAATTATTTCGATTGCTTCGGTAGTTCTAATGTTAAACAGAGTTTTTTAGCCGACTTTGCCAAAGAATGGCAAAGAGTCTACTGAGTTTCCCTGCTTTCAAAAGTTCTCGGTTTCCATGAAATTACGGAATTTTACATCGAAACATCCTGACAGTATCGTAAACAATCTTGATAAAATGTTGAAAGCAGCAGGTAAAAAGAGACATGCAGAAAAACACTTTCGCATGCATGTTAATCCTCTATTTGCTGAATTACATACCTGAGATATGCTGTCTATTTATGAATAGAATACAATGGAATACATTAACATCGTAACTGATGCTAACAATTAATGAGAAAATCGTAAAGAAGGGATTAAATATGAGATGATCATATAAAACGCATCGTCGCAATCGTAGTGAAACTAATTAACAAAGAATGTTTCAACGTATACACCGTTCTAGCTCGAAATTAAATTATGATTTATGGACGAAAATTTGGGTTTTATTGATCCGTGAAACTTTTAATGAGAAAGTAATGAAACGAACGTAAAGTTAATGTGCAGATTTAAACAGCAATTCTAGATACATCATGCATTAAATTAATAAGAATTATTATTATCAAATTGTAAGGTCAGATATCGTACAGAAACCATGGAGCCAATTTAATTTACTTTCAATTCGAACATTTCTGATACAATGATTGAAAAAACAGATATTAATGTAAATTTCATATTTCGTTAAACTTTTCTTCAATACTTCGAATGATTTTAACAGTATCCTGCACGATATCTGAAGATATCTAAGAAGTTTTTACCTGTAACGAGATTATCTTCATAAAGACAAAAAACCTATGTTTTGAAAGATATTTAAGAAGACGTAGAAATTAAAAGAAAGAAATGTAAAGCGTGTAGATTTATGTCTCGCAGTTAGAAT
Source organism: Cerceris ruficornis (assembly GCA_963989415.1). Lineage (NCBI taxonomy): Eukaryota > Metazoa > Arthropoda > Insecta > Hymenoptera > Crabronidae > Cerceris > Cerceris ruficornis. Next base: position 15,974,514 of record OZ022525.1, read on the forward strand.
TACAGTGAGAGAGACGTGATCGTGTGAAGAGAAGGATTAATTAATACAAAGCAAAATAATCGAAAGAGGATAATCAGGAGAGTCGCAGAACCGTTAATTGTTACATCGTCGTTAAAATCCAAGCTTCTTTGCTTAAGAACTGTTTAAATGAAAGATAGTAACGTGATAGGAAAATTATTTATCAATAAAGTATCATACAGTTTTGCCGTCAGTAATCAATCGTATCGATTACATTCGATTATCTCGATACGCAGATTTATTGTTTCACAATGTTGCAAAAAAGCTTCATGAATGTACCGACTTTTGATTGTATCCACGGCCTCGTTTCTAATTCACGACGTCGTAACTTTACTAGCAAGAATAAAAATTTCCTCGTTTATAATACGACTAACACCGTCCTACGAGATCCGATATTATAAAGCTTAAAGCACTGACAATGCCATTTAATTCCTTCTTTTTCATTTTCTCTCGTTTCTCAAGTAGTACAATCGAGTTCAACCCGAAGAACTGTACTTGCGAAGGAACTTTACAATGAACAGCTTTTATGTAAGGCTAATCGTACATGTCTATCGACATATTATCTAGTTATGTTAATTAACATGTCTTACAGTGCAACGATCGGTGTCTTTTTTTTCTTTTATAATCACCAATATCATTACCAAATAATAGAACGCTAGAGATTTTATTGTAAGACTTCATTCCGGATTATCTCGATTATTGTTACGAAGAACGTTGCTTAGGAGAAAGACTAATGATTTTTCATATCGGTGATCGTTCGATTATTTTAACGATTTCTGAGCATTCATTAAGCGCATATCGTACGAATGTTTATTGTAGGCGCATTTAATGGCCACGTCTGAGTCGATTAAAAAAATCATCATTGAACTTTACGCTACAGGAGTATACTACTTTTTTTTTGTACGAGACACTTTCTACAATTCCTCCCTCGTCGAAAGAGAGAAAACAAACGAATATTGTAACAGTCGTGTGTACTTGTAATATCACGATTATATTACTAGCATTGTAATATAATTGGTTCGTTAAGAGCAAATGAACTTTCTATCGTAATAATTGAAAAATCTCTGCGGAAAAAAGGAAAAGAACGAAGAAGAAACTAGGATCGTTCTAGCTGAAAGCAACTATCTTTGGGAATTTGTCTTACACTTATATGTCATTTTCGTTATAATTGACTATGTAAATATTAATTCGGTATCTGTATCGTAAATCTATACGTATAACAATTGGAATACAAAATCATTCGTTACGACGTGTGTCTGTGCTATTAGAATTATACAAAATGAAAAGAAAATAAAGACATACCTCCTTCGGTATTTAATTTTGAATCAAGGGAAGACAATTCTTCAATGTTCAAACGAAAATAATTCTCTCGTCATATATATATTCGTTTCGACGCGTTGGCAATGAATTCCCGTATTATTTTCTATGAGATCATAATTACAATGTGATCAGTAAACGTATGTTTTACTGATGGTGCGTCTAAGAGAACGTAAGGTAATAATTCATTATGAAAATGTTTCGTGAAAGAACTTTACAAGCTACGCAAATGTACTTTTTCTTTGTAACCTTGAAGCTCACTGAACGTATTCCTTAATAATTCAGAAGTCACAAAAATAATTCAGATCAGTTTCTCCGATATATAATTTCATTGTACCACCAACGAATCTTTTACACTGATAAGAAGAATCTAAGAAGTTCGTATACATCAAAAGGATTGATGTGAGACACTTTGTAACACAAGAACCTCATGTAACGTTAAAATTTACGTCATGTTTTCTCATAAGAAATTCTCAAAATTAGATTTATAATCTCTTTTACTTAAACGTATAAAATATACTACTCAATCAATTGTATTGTATCAATTGTATAATCTTCCACGACAGAAATGAACGTGCTATATTATAACCGACAAGTAAGAATCCATGTTTTAACCCTTCGATCGACGTGTTAATGAGTTGTTGTTTTTTTTCCTTTTCCTTTTTATTAATATTTAGTACTAATCGGATATGACGCGGGTTTAACTTAAATGTGATAACAAATGAGCTGTACTATTCAAAACTTTTATATACAGTTATAACGAAACTTATCAAATCACTATGCTTTCTTACAACGTGACTCTCTTCCTTTTTATACATTTAACGAATGATACAGAGCATTCATTATCACAGGTATGCCCTAGTGATGTTTCTTTTGCAATCTATTACGTTGGGACCTGTTAGTACCATTTTTTTCTGCTGCATTAGAAACCTGGGTGGAACTCATTCGATGATCCCCAAATGGTATCCTAAAGAGCTTGATCTTCATGTGATCACAAATCTCAAGGCAAACTTGAGCATTGTATCGAAACAGGTCCAAGGTAACCCATATCTAGAATACGAATGGAATATTTGAAGATGGAGATAAAATACCATAGGATCAGCGACGAAGGGAATTATGGAACTTACAAGACATAGCCAAAGAACGTAATATTCTTTGATGAAAAAGTTGAAATATTGATTGAGGAATAGCATTGCCGGTCCGATCAAAGAACTGTCTAAATACTGCATTTCGTTCTTTGTCATGTGTGCAACCTGTGGAGCGTAAACAGGAATTATGAAGTATGGAATATATTGTTAATAACATTAACGGAGACATGTTTCTCGGATGGATATACCTACCACTAAACGATTTGTAACTTTTGCTGCAACCATTCCAAACGCTAGTATATACAATGATGGATGATTTTCATATACGTGCTCTGCACTTTTTCTATATATTATAAAGGCTGGTAATACCACGAAACTAAAGGGTATGACTGGCGATAAAACTGATGTTCCCTGAAATGAAATAAATATTATGAAGTAATCTATAAACAATAAACGAGTAATATAGAAGTGTCTGAGATATATAAGCAGTCTGTATTAGTGAAAGCGTAATTTAATATTTAATATTGGTCTTTTGCTGGTAACTCCACTTTCATTCAATGATTACGAGTTTATTAAAATTTGTATATGTTTCGAAGACAAGGGAAAATTCGTACTTGTGGTGCATACTTTTATAAACGTGGAATGAATGGAATAATTCTCTCGTTTGTCGAAATATTATGAATACTATTCGAGGAAATATTAAATAACTATGTACAAAAACTCAAAACATAGCTACATGATAAATCTAATAAGAGAATAATTGAAACCTATCGAAAACATGTCTATCAGATGCAATTCATAACATATTTTCTATATTATGTCTTATGTATGACCATAGGACAGATAAAACGGTAAATATTGTATCAATAAATGAATAAAATAGTGATCATAACATTTCTACACGGATGGACGTATTGCTTTGTCGAATCATGCAACATTCGGAAACTCTTATCAGACACAAAGCCACAATTGACGGACAAGGAACCAAAATGAAGGAAAATATGTAAGATGTACCAATATAGACAGAGTCATTGCAAAAGATGCATAGGAAAAGGTGTTAACCAAAGTGTACAAAAGTACAGTAAACAGTTCTGTGTGATGCTCTTGCAATATTTAGGCCCACTATTAATCAAGAACAAAATGAGATTTCATATTAAAGTATACGAATTGTACAGTAAAGTTTATTACTCATTAATGTTTGAAACCCGGAATAAATTCTAGTGCTCTTAATACTGTGCCAGGTGAAGAAAATAATAATTGAAGGAAAAGGAAGTTCCCAAAAGTTTTATGTTCCATCGTCGTAATTCATCAGAAGGTAAAGCAACGGAAGGAAGTAATCAAATTTCATTATATTTGAAATGGGCCTAAATGAAATTAAAACGCAAAGTGCACTACACAATGATCCTACAATTTTTGAACTGACTTACTGCGACGGTGGAGCCATTTTTTCCGACACCACCGGCGAGAATGACGGATATGCTGCTCTGTGCAAGTAAAATAGCGATGCCCACAGCAGCCCATAATGGAAACACCTTCACCTCTGTGCCAGTGTATGGCAACTGTGTAAGCGATACGAAAGACCTTTCTGTTAGTCATCTTAGAAAACATTTCTAACATCAATTTCAATATTGTCGCTTGGAAAAAATGTCTGTGCCATTATAAGAATTTTTTCCTCTTATTAACAATTTCATCATTTGGAAATGGATATTCAGCCTCCTTACTAACAAACACTTAGATACAAATCGTCAGATATAAAGTTCAAGCAGTAAACGTTTTAAACAGCACAAAAAATGATATCGTATGGAACGAAAATACCAAATACGATATAACACGTTATTCCCTTTTCAAAGATTCCACGATAGATTCCTTTGATAATGACTTATTCCTTGTGTATAAGGAACATGATGACAAATGACATGCCATTTATTATGGAGATGACTAAGGACATTAACTTATACGATTGTACAAACATATTTGTTATGAGAATTATGAGATGCAGGGAAAATAGAATGAGACTGATGGTAAAATTAAACGAGTAAAAATTCTTGTAAGTAAAATGCATGGTAATAAAACTGTCGTAGCAAAAAATCAATTTCAGCGTCGCTCCTCATGCCATGCTCTTCTCATTTCCATATCTCCAAAACAAAAATCTAATTAACCAACTTACAGCCACCGTAGAACCATTCTTGCCCACTCCTCCGGTGAAAATCACCGAAAAGATGGAATACAAATTTGCCACTGCACAAACCACTGTTACAACTCCTATTAAATATTTAAACAGAAAACCATCTATGTATGGTATCTGCAAGAAATATTCTCATTAGACTCATACAAAAATAGAATTCTTCTAATTTTTATAAGCTTCATGAGTCTTGAGAAACTCAATAGATAAGTGATAGATATCTTTTCTGTCCAATTTCAGACGAACAAATTCATATTATTTAGTTATGTCATTATTTATAACATTAAGTACAATTAATTTATAATTGTACGAATTTCCTCATTATCAGTACTTCTTAGTCTTCGTTTGCCGCGAAAAGAAAGCAAAACAGAAGTTTCAATAGTTCTTCTCTATTAATTGCATAATTCATAGGAATAATAATCAGCTAAATCGTTCAATCAGAATCGATTTGTTTACAAAAAAAAATTAGTAAACAAGAATAAGGAAAACGTATAAAGATGAAGAAACGGAACTGATACTGATGTGTCATGATAAACTAAATAATACATGAACAGTTAATGAATTCTATCATGAATATCTATGTAAGAAATTGAATATTTATGCTGGGGACAATCACGTTAATGCAATTATTCCATTTTAAACGTACCAAACAGGAAATATGTATCGTAGCCCCTCATACTACTGTATTATTTCAGCTTTAATAATAAACTTCTTATTATAATAAGTGCTTGCAGTTCATTAAAATACTAGCAATTATAATGCAAAAAAACACTGAATGCTATACTCCTATTCTCATATCCTACAAATACTTTATGTTTTCCACAAAGATGGATACAGACTATATGACCTCATTGTAAAGTAACAATGAAGTTTATACTTGCTTTTAATCGATAAAGGAATATATTATTCTAACAATAACAATTAATATGTATTATGAGAACATGTCAATGTATAATAGAGTAACATGCTTCAAAAAAAAAAGTACCTTCTAATTTTATTAGCAGGTTATTCTAGCAAGAGGCTTTATAATGTACAAACAACAAAATAATAAGTATTAAAATAGATACAACCTCTACCATCCATATTTTAGGTCCAAAGATGGCGGAAATAAGATGAATTGCTATAATGGTAAACTGTGCTTCCGTAACATCCACCTTGCCAAACCTCAGAGATCCTGGAGAAAAGTAATGCTATTTCATCATAATAAAATAGTACGCCGGAGTCCATAAATAATAAAAGCATACATGATAATTTACCTGAAACGTATGTCTGCCAATGGGCACAATAAAACAGTGTCATAGCACAGAAACACTGGAAAAACATCCATGTTGGATAATATCCTAACTGTATAGATATACACGCTGACAGAGCAACAAATACTGAAAACGTAATGCAAAGTTTTTTTTATCAGCTCTAATAGGTACTTAGTCTTATATAACTCTTCAGTGTTTTAAAAACCAATCGATGAGTATACATTTTTACAAAGACTATAGATAAAATGTATGAGATACCTGTTGATATGGAATCACACCCATGATCAAACAGTTCACCTAATGGACTCGAAGTACCAGTTCTTCTAGCTTGCTTCCCATCGATAGCATCTAAGCTCTGGTATACAAATAACCCAAATGCACACAAAAAACATGCCCACCTAGGTGCCTAAAATGGTACAATAATATTCTCTATAAGTCTCAAACTATACCTCATTACTCGTACATGTTACAAATACTTTTTTCAAAACTGTCAATCCAATAAGGACTTGTAATTATATAAAGGATGCAAAGTTCATTGTAAACAAAAGCCTATCATTTCATAATTTTCTCGTATTCGTCTAATACTTTGAACATGTTCGATCATGATGATTCATTAGTAAAGAGATCAAACGTTTTTATCATTGTCTTTACGTCTTATATTTCATTCTGACGTGTCGTCAGTGAACACTGTCATTTATCTTTCATTAGAGGAAGAGACGTACGTGTGACAACGCAACAATTATATAGGTTATGTGAATGAATACCTCAGCCTTAGCATCGGGGCTATAATAAATAAGGACCAAAGTGGTAACGATGTTGACAATGAGTCCGAGGACGGTGATTAAGTTGGGCGCAAGCCAAAGTGGAACTTTGCTGACAAGCCAGTTCCACCACGGTTGAAGAAATCCATCTAACAGACTGCTCGTTGTACAACTGTACTTATGCTCACTTAGACGTTTCAATTGTCCGGGCGACAGAAGTTTTTCCTTATAAAACTGCATAGTTCGAACTTAACGGAATACTGAAAACACCAGTTACAATCACAATAATTCAATGGTCATCGATTCTGTACAACACAACGGCCAAACATAACAAGTAACTGTTCACAAACACGTACGACATCTCTTCACCAGGGGGTCCAAGCTTAAATGGGAGAAGCTTTACCCAAGTTTCAAGAAATATTTCGTGTTAATAGTTGTAGGAGGCGGTAGCATCATCGAATTTAGTATCGTTACGAGACGGTAGAAAGCGGTAGCGTCATGAAATTTGGTGTCTTCTATACAGAAGAATTGGAAATATGGGGTTGCTTGATTACTTTCTGCATTTATCGCAATACTGTTCGGAGTCTCGGAAAAAAGGGCATTTTTATAACAGCCATTATAACAGAAGAACCTCAAGAATATCTCGCTGTTGCGTAAAATGTTATAATGCACTCAGCACTACATTTTAACAAATGCCACCAACTTCGCAAGTGGAAAGGCAGAGAATATTTGTTAGAAAACGAAGAAGAAACACAGTAGATAGAAAAGTTATTAGAGATGAAAGAGAAAATAACTTCCCACCGTTTACACTCAAAATTTCAAAAAAAATCAGAAAACTAGATGGCGCTGAAAGCACTGGCGCCAGAACCCCTTGAAAATAGCGAGTTTCCACTCTTTCAGCATTCGCATAGTTTATGGCTTAAGAGATTTTTTATTTATAAATACTCATAATTATGATGCATTCTTTAGAATTTTACGAATGGAACAAAGATAGTGGTTAACAAGATTTAACAATGCTTTCAATTTGATAATTCAAGAAAATAAAACACAAACACATGTGATATAATATTCATAAAATACGATTATGTGTGTCTAAGACTACAAATTATTTATTTAATAAATGAGGCATTTATTTTAGCTCGACCCGGAACCGCCGGAATTGCAAGCAAGCTATGTGTTTAAATTCAGTGTGATATTTCTCGCTGCCATTCTCTATTCACGTACTATTTAATAAAGTATTGCAAATATTATTGTACAAATTTAATGTATTTTGATAACGATAATAAAGTGACATTAATTGTAATTGTAATTGCCTTTTCGTATATTTCGTTCTACGAGACTACTGGATCTACGATATACCTAATTTAAAATTCCCCGCCGCGCACTTCGGAATTATTATTTTTTTACGTTTTAACAGTATATTGTTTACCATGGGCAAATTAAATTCATTTGTGCAGGTTTAAAAAAGAGTATACGTCGTGTTATGTAGTATATTAAAAGGTTTCAAAATTACCACGGTGTTATTATTGAAACTACAGTTCGTTGGTCATGGCGAGTTTGACCGGTTTTACGAGATTCTTTAATTATGCCAGAAACGCGTGTCTCGGTAAAATCTCTCCGCTCTCGATTTATGAAAAATATCATCCAGGTCTGTGATTAAATTCTGTAATCAGGATAAACGAAATTTCCGTTAATGTAAATAAAAAAAAGAGAAACTTGCATAACCTTACTTTCATGTATGTACAAGTAAAAGTAAATATTTAAGAGAATTTCGCGAACAATTTAAGATGGTCTTTTTTTACAATGAACTCATGTATATGTATATAATTTACATCTGTTATTTACAAAGTTTTAAGTGGAAACGGAATGCAATATTATTTTTAACCTATACGCACTTTATATAAATTTTATAACACAATTTATTTACCGAGGAATTTAATACGTGGTCAATAAAAATTTTCAAATAAACGTCACATATTTCAAGCGCCAAGTAGTATGTTATAACACGTCTTTTATTTTAGCATCAAAATTATGGGGACCTGGAATCGCAGGATATCGTAACAATGTTAAACGCCCTACATTTTTACCATGGATGAATGAGGTGCAAAAACAACCACTGAAATTACCAGAACCCGACGAACAACAAGAGAAACAGGCTTCTGGTTATTTAATCTTACATATATAATATAAAAATATAAGATAATTTGGTTTAAACTTCTTTCAAATCTACTAATCTTCTAAGTTACATATGATCTTTCTATTTTTTTTGCAGATGCAATTAAAGAAATCAACCACCAAATAGCTACTGACACCACAGGCCGCTTGTTCGCTGTTGTACATTTGGCTGGGACACAATTTAAAGTCACAGAATCCGACATTATAATTGTCAATGGGAACTGGCCACCGAAACCAGGAGATCAGTTGAAATTAGAGAAAGTTTTACTCGTTGGTGGGAAAGATTTCACGCTGATTGGAAGACCTGTACTGAACAGGGAATTGATTTCGGTGGATGCTACTGTAATTGAGAAGACATTGTCCCACACGATAACCCGTTTTAGGTTCAAACCTAGAAAGCAATTTCGTAGGATAAACTGTAAGGCGTAACATTTTTATTATCGCGATGTATTCATTGATCCTTCAACTTATACATATTTCTACGTGTTGCAGTTTATAGAGTACAGCGAACCATGCTGAGGATAAATTCTATAACGATACACGGGGACGTCGACAAAAAGAAGGAAGTAGAGGGTTTAGATAGAATATATTGAAAATTCAATAAAATTTCTTCCCAAAACTGTTTCGAAATTGTCTGCAATAATATATTTATCACCGGCATTACAAATTCTCCGTTTCATCTTTGTTAATCGAGTATACACGTGTCTATATCATTAATCTCATACATCGAAGCTTCATCCAATCTAAAACCGATGCTGTATAGTGCTAGACAAAATTTATATATTATTTCAAATATGTTACGGTAGCTCCATAAAGTTACGAAATGTTAATAAAACGTGTTTATCAAATTATTTCGAAGTCATTATCCTCTGCATTTAATTTCAAACTGAAAACATCTTACAGTCACGCAAAACTAATCGGCAAGCTTCGTGAACGTTTATTTTTTATGCGGCTTAAAGAATGTGAAGAATATAAAAAAAATTATTAAAATAGTAGAAGACAATCCGCAAAAAAATAAATGTGTCACGATCCATAAGAAAAAGTTAGAAAAAGAGAAATCTGTAACGGAAGATACATGTACCTACGGAGCAACGGAAAGAGAGAAAACCGTCCGTGAAGAGAGACGGATAAAGAGCTTTAAAGGGAGGAAAAAGGAGAAGAGCAAGAGAAGGAGAACCGTAATCGAATGACGTCAGAAGCTACAGCTTCAAGAAGGTTAAACAGGAGTACCACTCTATTCTTCATACCTTGCAATCCGGACGGAACGTAACGTTGATAGTTCATAACCCATGACAGTTGCTTGCATACCGTTGCATAGTGTGGGTTGGTGTACCTTCGCCGATGCGTGATACCTAAAGTCGTCGCGATATCAACGAAAATCTCTGTCGGTGTAACGACACATACACCGTGCAACTGTAAATAAGGTTTTATTTGTTAGTGGCATAAAATCTTGTGTTTTCTTTTGTTAATCTATCGATTATCCTATCGTACTGTATTTATATACATATATATACCACGAAGTAAAATGGTGCTTTCGGAATGTTATGGATTGGTGAAGTACGGGCTCGTCAGCGTCAATCTTACATTTTGGGTGAGTCTAAAAAATAGAGATGATAAATAAATGTATTTACGAAGAAAGAAATGGGAAGAGTGTTGTCTGTTTAACTCTCTACTTTTGTTTTAAACGAGATTTACATGAACCCTTTCGCTACGGCTTTATTTTGAAAATGATCACCCGTAAAGTAGATGGATAATGTTTGTCGCGAGATAATTTAAAAAATACGACTTGCGTCGAAGTTAATTGTACATCGGAAATATCTTCTTAGTACTCGGTTACTTTCTCTCGGTATAAAATAAATCGTTGCTCTTAAAATTTGATAAGTTGTATTTTTTCTACCATTTTTGCTTGGGACGTATGTACCCCATTAGTAGCGAAATGGTTGAGAATTAACTAGGAATGGATATTTTTTACGGATGTAGCCTTAATTTGGATGTAATTAGTATATTATTTGTACCTGTAATTAATTGTTCTGTATATCTAATTAGTACTTTAGTTACCGTTCTTGTAATTGCTTGTACCCTATGACGAAACTTAGTTGGCGTAGTTGCACTTTTTTAATCCAAACAGATGCTGGAAAAATAAAGTGAATGAAATATACTTTTATATGAGATTTATGATTTTCTGAATTATAATAATAATTATACTTTATGTGCGGAAACATGCACACGACCAAACATCCATTGTTTCATCGAAGTAAATGCATATTTTTGCTCCAGCGGTAATACATCGCATATGCATAACACATGACAACGTTACTGGCGTTTCAATTACTAATTCTCGATTATTATTCGCGAATCGATTAATCGAATGATACAGCTGTGCTCGATGATAATCGAATTCAAAAAGTGAAACGTTTAGCGAAAACAACGCGAATCCGTCGTCATAGAACTGAAAGATATCAAAATTGACGATAATTCTTTTTCTTTATTACCAAGATATTCGAATAGTTATTTAAATTTTTAAAACAATTCCTAGTCTCGAGGTATATAATTCGAGAACAGCTGAATCGATTGCATCTGGGTTGATACCTCGCGTACTCTTCTTTTGCGTTAATTTCCATTTGCCCTAAATTTTCATGATTTACGTCTGCGAACGTCGATCTAGCTGTTTTGCGTCAGATTTAACTGCAATCTCTATTCCAGCCACCCGTTATCACCCTATTTCGCAAAATGCCTTTCAGCATATTCTCCCTATAAAAAATAGCAGCGGAATATGCTCAATAACAATAAGTAAATGCCAGGTTTTAAATAAAGCCGAGACCTAACAGAGCGGTAAGAAAATACCCTCGATAACAATAAGTAAATGTAGCACAGACTGTACGAAGCAATTAAAATAAATCTCACTCTCAAGTAAATGAATCACTCTCTCAGTTAATTCGCGAAAACACATTTTTTCTTGTTTCGCTGAAATTAAAGAAATGACTCAGATCCATTAACGTTACTGAAAAGAGTTAAAATCAAGTATAAGAGCTCTAACCCGAGTATAAAGTATCAGCGCGTTGCATCGGCAGCAGCGTTTATGAATTAATTCCCGAAAATGTATAATTTGTTTTATATTTCGCTGATATTAAAAAAATGACTCGAATCAGATTCATTGAAGCTACTGAATCGAGTTAAGATCAAGTATAAGAGTCCTAACCCGAGTATAAAGTAACAGAGCGTCGCATCGGCAGCAGCGTTATGAATTGATTCCCGAAAATGTATAATTTGCTTTATATTTTGCTGATATTAAAGAAATGACTGGAATGAGATTCATTGAAGCTACTGAATCGAGTTAAGATCAAGTATAAGAGTCCTAACACGAGTATAAAGTATCAGCGCGTTGCATCGGCAGCAGCGTTTATGAATTAATTCCCGAAAATGTATAGTTTGTTTTATATTTCGCTGATATTAAAGAAATGACTGGAATCAGATTCATTGAAGTTAGTGAATCAGCAGTTAAGATCATCAAGTATAAGAGTCCTAACACGAGAACCGCCTATCCGCGCGTTACGATCGGGCATCAGCGATTATGTCAGTATTGCGACGAACATTGCATCTAGTTTGAAAATGTTCAAGAGAAATAAGTGCGTTTAAATTTAGATTTCCAGTCAGAGAGCGAATATGTTCTCTTCCTACGAGCTTACGTCCTACACTACGGCCCAGTTTCTTCTGTCCTCCGAGTGGTTTCTTAGTATCGGTATCTATATGCGCTTGTTTTGTTCGCCAGATACCCGGCCTCTCGGATTACCGCGGGAAATGAAATCAGTCGAACCGTTGAACTTGACAGACTCGACTTTGTCGGAATTCAGGAATAATCCAAGCTTATTGCGCTACACTAAATATAACTGTAGCATAATAAACACCACATAGTTAAATTATTCTCGTATCTATGACGTTGTACATTTATCGACGACACTTGTTATTTGACTCGGTTCCGTCGGACGCTCTACCTCGACAATGGGGATTAATTGCAAGCTACGATTTTAGCGCTGATTTCAACACGTTAACACTAAAACCACCGAGGTTATATTTGCTAAAATTTAGATATATTAATAACTACTTTTAATAGATATATTAATTACCTAATTTATATTTTATAAGATAGAAGTAGAATATTTACTTCATGGCTACCCTATCAATTTAGATAATTTTTAGAAAAAATTGGGAACCTTGGGGCTTGGTAGGTTTAGTGTTAAATGCCATGGGGGTCACCGGTGACCGGCGCTATTGAATTCAATGAAATTTCATTTGACTTTTAAATTGTAATATTTAGGAATTTGTTAATTCAGTGAATATTTACGCGTTGGTTTAAAAAAAGTAAAGCTGTGATTTTAATAAAAAAAGTTTCACTTCGGTAGAAATGAAGAAACTAGCGAAATACCGGTGGCATTCAACGTGTTAAACACATGTCGCAGTCGAAATACTATATTACTCCCGTATTCCTAACGTTGCACATTTCTCAAAATGATATTTATTATTCGACCCAGTTTCTTCTAACGCCAAACATCGACGGCAGGACTTAGATTTTTACCTATGATAATTTTAGCGCTGAGTACAAACGCACGTTACAGTGAAAAACGTGGCGATGACTAACTACGAGATATTATCGAACATTTATTTTTACGATCGAAAAGTAAAATAATCGTGCGTGAAGTCATAGTCCTATTCCATCGATTCAGCATCAGCACATTTCCTGCCGCGTGATTTATGAAGAATCTGCTCGACATCAGAAGCGTGAAAAATTAAATATATATTATCCAATATACATTTTTGTATATTTAATACGTATTTAATAAGAATATCGAAAGAATCCCCCAGAGGTTATGGGATTTCCAACACCTCGATAGTCGGAAATCCGAGCCTTCATCTTCACACCCACCGTAGACCGCATGCAACGTTTGAATTACAGTTACACAGTTCACGATCGATAGATATTATCCGTATTCAAATAACAAGCCACCCCAGGTCGGATTTACACCTCTGTGTTTGATCTCTGATTGTACCGAAGTGGAATCTGCTTGACTCAACCGATCCTTCGGATTTCTTGCATCTGTTCTCACTGCTTCTTACATCACCGCTCGGCGTGGCTTCGGCAATGCAAGACGCGCCAAGCGTACAGGAAATCCTTAGTTTTAAAGGCACGCCTCCGAGGCGATTGCATGTTCGGTTCGAATTGTTCATTGCGTTAGCTTTTAAACATTTTAATGGCGGAACGTTGTTACGTAGATGAATTCTTCGGTAGATGAATTACAAATAACGAGAGGGGGATATTGAAATTACTTGTATTATGTGTCATGCACTTCCTGCGCCTTAAATTAGTCGTACTGTGTTGTACTTATTTATATGTTAACCCTTTGAGGACGACGGACGCGTATATGCTGAGAAAAAATCTAATTATAGTTTATCCGTGCATGTGTACACGGTTAGAGTTGAAAAATTGAAATATGACTTCTATTTTAATAACTAAAGTAATTTATAACTTCTGTACATGACACTCTGACTTTCTGATAAAAAGGTAGTTTTTGAACGCCAAATAAATGATTATTTCTCAATATGCAAACAAGTCTGCAAAGGGTTAATATGACAATATCATACAGGGTGTTAAAGAAAACATTCAATATTTATATGGTATATAGGATACACTGTACAGAACAAAAAAGCTTCAGTAAACATAGGTCGAAAGGTCAATCGTTTCTGAGATATAAACATTTTTGTTTCTTATTATCATAATTGACTTACTACTGAAGTTGGTGAAGTCGGTGAAGTTTTTGAAACAGCATGTCAAAGGGAACCCTTCGGTTGGAAAAATTTTCCGCGTAAAGACGTGCAGCTAAAGCACTTCCATACATAAAATGCAGATTTGCCATTTCTTCATTCGAATAATACGCTGACATTTTCACGATAATTTTAGCTGTGTAATATCTACAGTCGCCGATCCACAACTGACTGATTCTCAATGAAATCTAATGTCGGCAATTGAATAAGAACATTCAGAACGCGGTTTATAAACACTAAAGTAAACATGGCTTGCGATGGAAGCAAGTAAGTCAGTCATGGTACTAGCAAACAAAAATGTTTATATCTCAAAAACTGTTGACCTTTCGATCTATGTTTACTAAAGCTTTTACACTCGGTACAGTGTATCCTATATAACATATAAATGTTAAATGTTTTTTTTTAACACCCTGTATATCGCTAGTACAGTAGAACCACGTATAATCGCGGTAAAATAAAATAAAAATAAAATTTGCTCTACCTTTCCGTATAATGCGATGGAAGATTAGTCAAATTCAAATTAAAATTGCATGATGGTTTTCTTTTGTATTTTAGAATTAACTAAAATTTGTAAGACAACTGTAAAAGTGAAACGTAACGTAGCACGTGTACGTGCAGCGTTATACGGAGTTCTACTGTATAATTTATAGCTCGTAGTATGGTACTAGTATTGCTTCAAACTTTCACCAATTCTCGATAACAGCATTGTTTAAATAACGGACCGCTTGAAACTGAAAGAAAGCCCTTACGCATATACATTTTATTTGCACAACACATTCCGCCATATGCCGGCAGAAACACTTTCCAAGTACACGGCCCTCTCAGCAGGTATGGGAAAAATCTGTCCCCCTGTAACACAGTTTGAAATTGTGAATATGGAAATCCTGGAGGTTGTATCCCATGCGACAAAAGAGAAACAGCAAAGTCCGAAACACTCCGAACCCTCGTTTTAAAAAGAACTGTACACATCTGGCACGCAGGCCATTGAAAAGGGGCGCGTCCTGTCCTGTCCGGTTAGCTTCGTAAGAATAGAGTTCATTATTTGTCCATATTGTGCATCGTGTACGGCTACTCGAGCCATAAACCACATTACACATCTTCCCACCTTTTTCTTTCTTCTTCCAGTATCCTTTTTCTCTGCCATCAACTGCCATGACCATTTCGCCTAGGAATTTACGTATATTAAATTTATAACGCCCGTGAACCGCTCGAATAGCAATCATCCTGAACAGCTAACACCGAACAGGATGACCATAGTCCCCCATAGCAATGTAAAAGTCAGAAGATATAAATCTCTCAATTTCCAGGCCATAGGACTCGCCGGTGTGGTCTTGGCAGTATGGATGCTGACGGACCAAACGTTTTTGGTGTCGCTCGCCCAGGAACAGGACAACTTCAACGCCGGTCTATACATTCTACTGTCCGCCGGGATTCTCATGCTGATCGTCGCCTTCCTCGGCTGCTACGGGGCCTTCCGTGAATCCCAGTGCATGCTGGTCGCCTTCTTCAGTTGTCTTCTCATTGTTGTCGTTGCGCAAATAGCCGCCGGAGCATGGCTCTACCAGAACAAGAATTCTCTCGAGGGGCTGGTCAAGCTTTCTGTAATAAATACCGTTAAGGTATCGTCGTTTACCATTGCAATGGCTTTCTTCTCGACTCAATTACCGTGAGACGTCCGTTTAGGAAGTCTGTAATTAGCAGCCTCGTTTTTCTGTCCTTAGGTGTCTCAAGAATACCCGTGGCTCGCGAGCGGCTCCATTAATCTTTCTAAATTGAGCGTTTAACGAAGTGTTTAGAAGTGAGGCAATTTGTTTTGTTGTCCGGGACTTTCTATTAACACTTTGGAAGCCGCGGGGGGTCACGGGTAGTCCCTGCTGACGCTTTAGGTAGTGGAAGCTTTTTGTTTTGACAATCCTCATTGTCTCATTAGTCTAATAATGGGGTTGTAAAAATCTATATCTAAAAGATAGAGCGTGAGATGAAGTATTAACGCTAGAACTACCGGCGTTATATCTATTATATTTAACACGTGTGGCATGGTGTGGGATATTTTTTTATTACACTTTACAATGTGTCTCACTACGTAGATATTAATTTAGTTTAAAGACGGTGAGGTGTGAACATGACGCCTCATAATGTAACTAAACATTGCTAAAACTGTGTTTAAATGTTTGAAACAATGTAAAATATTTGTTATGCATTTTTTGCAAATGAAAATCTACCGAAATAGTTCACAGTCCTTAGTGAAAAAAAATCTACTTTACATCCATGCTTAACGTGTTAAATGTAACGAATATGTGCTTTGAAAAGCGGGGAATCAAGAGATGAAAATGATGGTCAATTAAGTAATTTACATATTACAAGATAGACGTGAAATATCCACAGTACGGCACTCTAAACAATGTTGATAATTTTTATAAAAGAATTAGGAACATGTCACTTCTCCTTGATAGTCCTATCGTTAAGTTCAATCAATTTTCTTGCTACTTAGGTAATAATATTCACATGTTCGTTAGTAATATTTGATAATGAGACACTTTTAAAATCGGTAAAGTGCTGCCGAATACATAGCTATTTTTAGCTTTAACTTAACACGGAATTGTTCCCCACGAGATCAGGATCACGTGTTGAGAAGGAGCTAAATTAATTGACTGTAATTAACTGTAATTTCAGAATGAATACGGCGAGAAGGAGGTCCGTACTCAAACTTTGGACGCGTTTCAATCGGGCCTCGGATGTTGCGGGGCGACCGGTCCGTCAGATTGGGCCGGAAGTAAATACGCGACCAAGGATCCCTCGATTTCCCTCAGCTTGACAGTTTCCGATTCGAATAACATGTACAAAGTACCGGAGTCCTGCTGCAAAGAGAAAGATAGCGCCATGTGTAAAACTGTTCGAAACATCAAGATAGGAAACGTCGTTAGCCCGGCGATTTACAGCGAGGTAGTATTCTCTGATAGAAAAATAGCATAAGATACGACTAATATAAATTAATTCCTATTTACTGGCTGAATAGATATTATTTTAATTAGTAATATAACCCTTTGCAGTCCTATGTAGAGCTATACTCGACGTAGCTTTTCTCTTCATTTCATTTTCTAATGATTTAATATCGACTTTTCAATTTCACAGTGATTTTCTAACATCTAAATATCCGTCGCTACTTATAGTTGTTGCTATCATTGAAAAAAAGAATGAATAACCAACGATAGAATATGTGAAATTAATTTCACTTAGCTCAGTAGAAAATTGAGAAAATAATTCGGACCGCAAAGGGTTAGGATATTCATCTATGTACTATGTACTATGTAATTTACCACTAACAAGTATTAATTGGCGATATTTCATTTCCAGGGTTGCATAGATAAGCTTGTAGAAGCTCTGAAGAGTCAAAGTGCATTCGTCATCGGCATCACCATTGGCATCGGTATCCTAGAACTTCTTGGATTGATATTCTCATTGATATTATGCTGCGCCATAGGATCATCCGACAGATACAAAGCCTAAGCTGAATTCTATCTCGATGCCAATGTAATCCTTCCTTACTCCACATATCGTCACCTCGTAATAATTGCTAACCGATGTCGCAAAATCGATCTCTGTGCCAATATCGACAGGTATTTCTTGTCCGTCTGAACGAGAAGAGAATTCACGTATTGCCGCTGATAAGTCTTGCAACACTGCGAGCCATAAGTGTCGAATCTCCACATTGATGAATGTTAATAGTTTTAATACGTATTATCAGTACTGACTGCTGTATTATTCAAGATCTTGAGACTATCTTTACGATTCTTCTCAGGGACAGAAATGACGATTATTTTCTTATTTTTTGTTTATCTACATACTTTAACGTAGTTCGCGAAGCCACGTTTTAACGTATAACATCTTTTCTTGTATAACAATTCTTTTGATTGTAAACAGAGTTGCAAGTATGCCAAAAGTGAAAAGAGAGGCAAGAAAAGAAACTCAAGCTACGTTTCGGAGATTAGTTAAAGATACTCCTCGTGCATTGGCATTCGTGAAATTTCGTTGTAAAGTGGAAAGCATAATGAGATCCTCGGCAAACGACGAGAGGAAGGTTCGGATGATATGGAATTTCTTTGTTACTGCCAAAATGCTCTTTGCATCTGCATCTTTCTTCCATGCTAAAGACTTACGCGATTGAGCATTTAATCTTTCACAGAGTACCTATGTTATACTTTACGATTCTGTTAGGCCAAAGTAGTAGACCAAAACTAAGCGTATATGTTAAAGAGAAAGGGAAAAGAAAAGAAAAAAAGCACATTAGGATCCGTGACTGCGCGAGAGCAGAAATCGACGAGCTTCTTTTCGATCGTCAAGCATTACCCATATGTTGTAACTGGTATATTCGTGAAAGAAACACCCTCGAATCTCGCTCAAATCATCGTTTCATTTCGCTCTATGATAATCTCTTGTTTGTAAGCATGATTATACAAATTTCGTTTTTTACGTGAAACTTTTTACCTTAACGTAATATTTTGGAAATATTTTTTTACGCATACGTATTTAAGATTGTTCATAAATGACGATGGCAATTAACGATTGCATTATTTCCCCATCGGTATACCAGTTTTGACATACATCCAGGACACAAGCACATAAACATATAAGTATGTGTATTATAATATAAAGTATACTTTAAAACGACCGATCTGATAAGTAACATTGATGTCCAAATGAGATTATATTATTGTAAGAACGCTTACCAAGCGATCTCGTCTCTTATGGCGTTATAGTCTATTCACGTTATCTTGAAGGAAAAATCAAAGAAAGAGAGAGAGAGAGAGTGATAAGCTGTTAAAACGACATAGCTAAGCGAAAGCAACTAATTTTTGAATGTCTGTATCGCAATTACGAATCTCTTAATTCGTGTTCAAATAATTACGTGTTTACGTGTATCGTGAAAGAAATTGTACCTCGTGGTAAATGTTGGAATCGCTGTATGACTCGTTTATTTTCAAAGTGGCATAATTCACTCCATCGTAATGAGAAGTGGTGATTTTCAATGATCATACGCAATTATTTGGACTGAGAAAAATATAAGGATGAAAGATAAGTCCAAGTAAATATTCTCAAAAAATTGTATCGATATTTTTAACGCTAGAACTACCAACTCGATAGCTAAGGCACCTCGGGTTTGCTAGGCCCGTACCATTCCAGGGACTCTCTGGATATGGCCCCTGAGGGAATTTATAATTTATTTATATTCCAAATCTATCTTATAAAACATAAATTACCGAATTGATCATCTATTCCACCTCTTCATTTCTCATTTCGCCAAAGTACTTGTTTAAATGCAATAGACTCAACGCCGGTGTACAATACGTTAAAACTCAAACTCTAAATATCTCGATTTAAAAAGAAACTGATTTTTGCCACTCTCAAAATAAACGGCTCATATAATTGAACACGCATCGATGAAACAGCTGCTTTTGGAATAGTTGTGTCTTATAGAAGAGTGATCGACATATATTTGACGGTGAATGTTAAACATATTATATTTAACGATAACAGATCGAAGAACGGAGGTGAAACATTTATTGACTGTTTTCATAATGTTCATCGTCAAATGACATTTTCATTTTAGCGTAGTTTAAAGCGAAAGGATCTTGAACGTATTGCAATCCTGGTGATGTGTATGGTACAAAGTTCGCGGAAGTATTTTAAACTGTCATCTTCGTGTACGTTCGAAATCAAAATGTACGGAGTTATAATGACGATCGTAGTGTCTAGTCTGATTTAAGATTTAATTTCCTATAATTTAACTTACTTTTATCGTAACATTAACATACCGCTTTAACATCGTAACATTGTCTCATGCGTTTAGCACTTCTTTTTTTCCTTCTTTTTTCTTATACGTCGAGATATCTCGTATTATTCATTACGTACGATAATTACGTACCGCTGTTGATTATTCTTATTAAGCATCGAGAAGCCAGAACTTTTTCAAGTCGCGCACAAAAAATAACGGACTTCTTTGTTTCCTCTGCTAACGATGAAGCGAAGTAATATTAAAGTAATCTGAAGGAATCGGAATTTTTGGAAATATTTGAGAAATTCTGGCGAGATGATAAGATAACCGTCTATAAATGTATACATATTTTGAAATTTATGTATATAAAACGATACTACTCGAGGACACATGAATACTGAATTGATTATAATACAAATTGTACTCGATAAGAGATTACGTTTGGGAAAGAATACTCTAACCCTCTATAGTCTGATTCTTTAATGGAATTTCAAATAAAAACTGTAACTTCATTTCTAAGCGTTTAATTGCAAAGAAGTTTTATGACTTTCAAGAATCAAGCTCTAATAATTTGTCCAAATGGAAGAAGTAATTTCACGAAATGAAAACACAAGGGCTTGTGTTACCTTAAAGTCACAAGGGCCTATAGAGGGTTGACAAAAGTGAATTTATGAGAATCATTAGAGAGAGGTGGAGCGTTTGATACTTCTGAATTGTTAAGGCGTCGAGAGACACCATGAATTTCCATTGCTTTTGTAAAGATTTTTCTAACGTGTATCGCTAATTTTATATTTAAATTGTAATACGTTGTGCATAGATTACAATTGAAAGCCATAAAATGCATCGATAAGGTTTGTTGGTCGGTTGTCATTCTGTATCGAAAGGTATGAACATATTTTCCATACTTATCTATGCATTTCAATGTACTTCGCACGCTTAATGACTTCAAATGCGTCTTATCTTCCGTAAATTATTCATTTCCGAAATTTACATCAAGAGAAACGACGAAGTGCGCGATCTTATACATGCTTGAAACGATAGATCTTGCGAACAATCGAATCTCTATTGTGCAAGAGTGACGTACAAGGAAAAATATGTTCAAAAAAGTAATTATTACGGAAATAGATTATAGCGTCGAATACGTTAACGTTATTAATGTTAGAAATTTAACACTTTGAATGCCATGGGGGTCATCGGTGATCGGAACTACACATTTCACCGAAATTTCTCATAACTTTTAACGCTAGAACTACCAAGGTAGTCAAAATGACTGATTCCAGATTTTCTATAAAAATTCTCCACGTTTCCATGGAAGCCATGAAGTGGATATTTTACGCCCATCTTGTAAAACATAAATTACTGAATCAATCATAATTTCCACCGTTCGATTCCTCTTACTCTAAAGTACTTTTTTAATATATTAAAATATAATAGATTTAACGCCGGTAGTTCTACCGTTAAATCGTAATATTCACGAGTATGCTGATATATTCGATATCTAATTATTGACGTTAAAAAAAGCAAATTATTTTTATCTTTAACGTTTCTATTCCAAGATGTGACTTTTCTGGAAAAAGTTGTAGTTCAAAAGCGATGGATTCGAAGGATGGCATTCAACGTGTTAAAGGCGCACGGGATATAACGAAATTTATATTCGTAAACATTTGAAGAAAAGGAAATATGTCACTCTTATAATGTTCTTCATTTTTATATTAATATATTTATATATATATAAACTTATATATAAATTATATATACATGTATATACATATTTTCTTACTGATTTTTCAGCGGAAATTTTTTTATTCTCACTGAGTTAATCGTCGGTCCTTTTTTTTAATATACTTATACAATCTGTAACATACTTCTTTCTTTTTAATATTCCAATGTATTCGCTTCGCGAAAAAAAAAAGAAAAATATGACACTCGAAGGTATGTAATTCTGTATCTTGTAATCGTCAGTTGAAACTAACAGCAACGGATCGCATCAGCTTGATAATTCTCTCCGATCATCATCCAAAAATATATTCTACCCTGCATAATTCCGAATGTCTGTGTAATAATACAATTAATATTATAATACCTCTAATAGCCATTACGTCACGCACTGAATTTCATTCTACAGAGAACAATACAATACATTTGACGTTTGCGAGCAGACGAATACATATCTACGTGTAGAAACAGATACACTGCCACACACACAAATACATGTAAATGTGCGTTCATTTGTAACTTCGATATGTTACTGCGAGTAAATGTTAAAACAGATGTTCAAAGAGTTCAATATACATCTCAATGTAACTGGCTCGAAGAATTTCATCCTGCTTCATCACCTTTGGGAAGTCCTTCCTAAGTTATTAATTAGTTTAGATGGCTCAGAAGTCATCCAAAGCAGTGGCTTTTAGATTAATTGGCCTTAATAGATCTCGAAGAATAGATTTTTCAGTTGGTCCCGGACAAAATGACTATAATAGGTAAGGTTGCATAAATTAACAAAAAGATTTGCCTATGTGATATGCACAACCATAACCTGGGTGGCTCAGAAGCCACCTGAAGTCCTAGGCGAAATGGCCAGATAGTTAAATCCGGAATAATATAAAAAAAGCCTTGTGCCGTTTATCATCGTAAGTTTTCTCCTACATTATTCATTTTTATTTGCAGGAATACGAGACACTGAAATTTCGAAATCTTTTTGAGCACGAAATTCGCCGTGGGTTTCCGGACGCATCGGTTGCTCCGGAAACACCGGACGAAATTGAAATAAGAATCACGATCATGCAAACGCGTCGGGGCATACAAATACATCATTTAATGTTTCATGTCATGCGGCTGATATTTATGTACAGCCTTCTTCAGCTGAATCACGGTGTCCTTTAAAGAAAGAAATAATATCCTCCCGTATTTCTTCATTTGTCTATAATTAAACTTCACGCTCGTACTTCAGAAAACTTTTAATCTTCGAATACATAAGGAACAGAAAACGAAATTTAAAAAAAAAATAACAATTAAATACTACGATAGAAACTAAATAAACAGTATCAAAGCACAAAAAGTACAATTAAGTAAATGAGAAGGCAGAACAACGGAAAGTAAAAGCCAATGGATCAAAGACCATCAGCGCGAGCGGTAGCGATGAGGATAAAAGTTGAAAATTATAACAGACTTTGAAGACACGTGAAAAATAAAGGGAAAGAGGGACAAAAAATGCGACAGGTAAGCCACGAAAGAAAGAGAAGAATAGAATGAAAAAGGAAGAAGTGTAGGAAGGGTTGGAGAAGGGAGTGGGAACACAGGTGCGGCAGCTACGTCCGAAGCGCCTCCATGCAACATCATGCCAGACTGGTAACACTGCGCGTTCCGTCGTCCGACCAAGAGGACTCCCCTTTTCCCTCTTCGTTTCGGCTTACCTAGATACTTCCAACATCTCGTATAACCGTTCCAGTTTTCCTCTTCGGCCATCAACAGGTTGGTTTCTGTGCTTTCGTGAGAAGACTACGCGAGTCAGTGCAAGCCGCGGTGGTTACGTTTCGTCGGTGGAAATTCAAACTGGTTCCGACAGTTCGGAGAAGTTCTGTGTGTCAATGCACGACGTACGCGCGCCAGAGAAATTTCGGCAGCGTTAATTCGAAGAAAGGAAGAAGGAACATTTCTCCCGCCTCGATGAGAAACAAAGGCATCGTGATACTTTTGACGATTTTCAAGGAAATCCGCCGATGAGTTCGCTGCTGGACGAATCACAAATTTTCCCCGTTCGTCGGACGATTTTAAACGTGAGTACAGAGACTTCGTGAATTTCGAAATGACTTTCTTTTGCGTCGTTTATCATTGACCGGGTTGTACCGTTAGTTCGAGTAATGGGATAATAATAAAGGAATTTTATTATTAATATTTTTGTATACATCTACTGAAGTATCAGTTGCAATAACAATTCAGCTTTCTTTGGTATTGTTAACGTATTATCGCTACGACTCAACGAAAGTTATAGAAATATGAATACTTCTAATCGTTTGTTCATGAATAAAATGAAACCTTGAGTAGAATTCGCTTTAATGCTTTCAAAATTCTTTTCCTTTTTCATGCTTGCATGTTTAATTAGTGTCTGTACGAGATAAAACTTAGACAAATTTCCCTACCCAACCTCCTGTAGCTGATATCACCTGTTGCGTGGGTGAGCAAGTTCGATGTTTTACGAGTATGACTCGTCGAGCCGACCTACTTTAGTCTTTTAGCATTGAAGCACGTAGTTCTATTTAAAAAAAAATAATAAAAAAAAACTACAAACTCTTCTACAAAGTACAATAGAATACCGTAAATTACACGCTGTCCTAAATTACCCTTTGAACGGACGGATATACGTAATACTCGATAAGACGTGATTTAACATATTTACGACAATAGAAAAATATCTCGTTTGATACAATGACAATACTCGATAATCGACTATTATGCCAATGTGTCGTCCTACATTACGATTCTGATATAAATTCAAGACAAATAGATAAATTCGAAGACTACGACCGACGATGACAGCAATTTATCAACCGGTTCATTTATCTCAAGTAATTTACCAATGGTAATTGCAATAGTAGTTCCTCCTTGTCTAATGACTTTCTTCGTATCAACGTTATCTCTTCTTCAAACACGCTGCCGCCTTGTCATCCACATTTCCATCGGTCGTTCTATGCTGGGTGCCATGATTCTTCTTAATTCTTTTACTTACATTTATTTTCGTAATGGTAATCGATTCAGCGCCACTCGTCCATTCCCTTTTTCGCTTCTTCGGGACTGAGTCATCTTGGAACACGTCGCTAGGGAGTCGACGTCTCGACTTTTTATTTTCTTCCACGGTTTCAACGGTAAAAGTGACTTTGGCCGAGTTGTCGCTCGGAAGGTCTTTTTTCACTTTCTCTGCATTCGATGACTCGGAATGTCTCGAGGGTCCGGCGATGCCAGAGTTCGAGGTTTTCGTACGAAAAGAAGGCGTTTCACTTATGTTTACTATATCACTTGATGTATTCCTCCTTGAACCGCATGGTTCTAAAGATATTGCACTTAAATCTAAATTATATGCTTTCAATAAACTCCGTATTGCCATGTATTTGTCATCAGTCTTCATGCTTGAATTATCTCTCGGACATTCTGTTACACTTTCAATGTTACAGGTATCCTTTGTTGCTCTCGAATTCTCGTCGCTAACGTTTGTTTTCAATTGTGTCCCGGTAAGCGTATTATTCCCATTGGAATGTAATTCATCACGTTGCTTACGATATTCTTCGTAGTATTTAGTTTCTCCGATTCGTTTGCGCCTTTCGGATATTTTTAATTTATCCAGAGCATCTTTTAGATCTTCCGTTTTTCGTTCCTCTTTTAAATTGTCGTTCAAGCGGCAACTATCATTAATAATAATGTTATACTGACGTTTCTTAATATCAATATTCTTAATTTTATAATTAACTGCCTTAAATGTTGTATTCGTGTGAACTTACGTCTGTAGAAAGTTTACTTACATGTTATACGTTATATTTTCTATAGTTTTGGAATAACTAACGAACTTCGAAGTTCTTGACCTTACGACAGCTTCGTCCTTGCAAACGTCGCAATTTCTTTTACAAAAGGGCGTTACGACCCCGAAATATTCCGTGATCATTGAATGACGACATCTAAATAAATGTTTCGAACAGAGAAGATATATCGAATATAACGCTACACACGTAGATATTTATTTTGTATCTACATATAAAAGATTCCATGATAAGAATTTGTTTCTAATAACTCTTACTTTACCGACAAACAATAAGATACAAATCTATCAAATTCGTGTAATCGTTTTCTCATATGTTCTTTGCCATTCATTGTCCTATGATTTTCAATAAGAGACTTAACGAAAGAATATTCTTTTGTACCAAAATATATCCTACAGTACGTAAGGCTGCTCTTGTTCTGTATTTGGGCAGATTCTTTGAAATACTTGGGTATATTCTCAGGTACCATCCAATATATAATACTCCTGATTAAAACAAAAATTAATGTACAACATTCTACTTGTGAACGAACACTCTAATTAACTTGCTAGTTAAATCAACTAACCCAATTAATTTTTTATGAATGAATCCATAATCGTATGTTGTAACAATAACGCGAACAAAGGTAGAGATCCATTTATTTTCTCTATCGCGATGCACAGTTTTATTTAACTCTATCAAAGACATACATATATGAAAATTAATATCTACAGATCCTACGAATATTTTTTTAACCCTTTCGCTACGGCGGGCCTTGCCGCGGAGTCCCTCGTGTGGAACGGAGCGCCGCGGCCAAAAGTGGGAACATTAAACGCGCGCAGTCTTCAGTATTCGGGGCCCAATATTCTGTCTAAAAGCACCGTTGTCACGCTGCTTTTAGAAGCAAAATGATTTTTCTTCGAAACAATGTGTTTATTATTATTAAACAATGTGTGACTATAGTCACCCGTAGTAGCGAAAGGGTTAAGGTCAAATGTAACAATTCCTCACTGTGATGACACAAGATCGAAGGTATGCCAAAGGCATTTAGTTTATTATGAACTTCCTCTGCTACGGTTTCCATCTGACAATATATAACAATACCTCTTTTTGCCTAGTTACAGAGATAACAGTTGTTAATGTACATTCTATCATCGTACAAAGATACACTTATTTACCTGTTCGGCAGAAACATCTAAAATACCAAGCATTTCAATGATAAAGGTTTTGAGATGCTTAAAAGCATCGTAAAGGGTATCCAAAAACCATACATCATAATACATGTTGGTTTGATACACGGGTATACTAAATATTTTTGGGCTTTCCATCTTTAATATATTGCATATATCCTTCATTACCTAGCAAAATGTTTAATCAATGCAAATGATATGAAAAACAGTAGATGGTTGATAATATTAACAATAAGAAAAATGTCAATTTTTCATTCTTAAAACTACCTTGTCGTTAGTAGGAGTGGTTAATGCTATTCGAGGGATATTTTTGTACACTGCATCATAGTTGCATACTTTTATATACGAGGGTGCATATTCGTATCCCCATTCGCTCAAACAATGCGCATCTTGATAAACGATATATGATAAAATGTGTTTCTCTTTTAAACGTGTTACCAGACACTGTTGAAATGTTTATAAATTTTAGTTGCTACACGAAACACTACCTAAATCTAAGGAGAATAATACTATGTAATTCTTTGTTAAAACTATTCACCTGAAAAAAACCCTTCAAGGCTATCTCTGGCGTACTATATAACAATGATATCTTTGGAAAGTCTGATAATAAGTCTTTTATAATAGCTTGTCTTTGACTTTCTTTTATTTCCTGACTTAGTAATGAGGCATTAATTTTTTTGCTCTGTAAAAATTGCACTTGATTCTGAAAAGATTTAAGAATCGTAAATTCTATAGTACGCGTGTTTAAACAATTGACTTTATACCTTCATGAAAGATAACTTTGGAGAGAATACTATAGTTATTTTGCCTTGGTACATAATCGCTGGTAATTGAAAGCAAAGTGATTTACCAGAACCCGGGGGCATGCATATGCATACACATTTAGCACCTAAAATTTTATCGTATCATTTTTCGCAAGACACATTTCAATTTTATATTGTAATCCGAAATAACGAAAACGCAAATGTAGATTCAAATTTGATGTTGAAAATGTACAAAATTACATTGACAATCTCAATGCCGTTTGAAAATACGTAGTTCGATGTAACTTTAATAAACTGATATATCGCTGTCCTATGATTAAACCAATATTTTTAAATATATGCAACCATGGAGAAGCATGGGAGGAACAGTCGAAGCACCAACCTTTGGAAATAGCGGCAACAGCTTCCTTCTGTGTGCCGCTTTTGAAATCATCGTACCCGAAGACAGATCTTAAGACATTCACTATTCTCGTTTCTTGACAACACATTTTTACACGGCTATTATACAATGCAAAAGCAAAGTGCACTTCAAACGCCGGCTAAACTACGCAATAGCAGTAACTTCAAAAATACCGGACACGCACGCGTTCCCGACGAGAGTGGAAGAGAGACTGACGCCACTGGGCGCTCGGAACGTAATCCGCGGAGGTCATTGGTATTGGCCAAACGACTTCGACCAATCAGAAGCCGCCATTTTGAACGTGATTTCTAACGCAGATATTTAAATCGATGGCACGATATTTCGAACATATTTACGCTAAAAGAAAACATAATTTGACATAAAAAGAATTTATACCTTTCTTTAAAGTCAATTAATGAAACTAGTTATACACGTTTCTTAAATTTCAGATGTAAAATCACCAAATATTGCGATTACACGAAATTTCACAAGATTCCCGCGACATCAGCGTGTAAATTCAACTTTGAGGTGAGTAAAAAAAAGTAAATTAAGTTTCTCAGCTTAATTAATATACTTTCAACGAATTTGATAATTATAATAAAACGTTTACGGTTTATTTTAGATACATAATGAAGAAAATTTACGTTCTATTGCTATTAATATCTACGTCGTTTGCCGATGTGCCGAACGAATGCAACGACCCTAATTGGCACACATTAGAAACCCCGGAATCTTCAAAATTGGAATGCGGTCCAGCTTTTAAAAATCGTTGTCACTGCTCAAGAACCTGTTACGATTATCATCATCAGTATGTCGTTAATTGTACTAACGTGGGTTTCCATAATGTCATACCCTTGGCGCATCTTCCAAACGAAACAGAAGTATGCAACCATTTATCAATACAAGTCTGAATAATATATAAATTACGTAATATACTTGTATACATCACTTTCGTACGGAATGTACAAACATTTAATTATAATGAAATATATTATCAGGTCCTAATTTTCACTGGCAACAATCTCGAGGAGCTACCATGGAATGTTTTTGGTACTTTGGATAATTTGCCAAATCTACGCGTAATTGATATGTCCAATAATAAAATCCGGGAGATCCGAGGGAAGGCTTATCACCATGTTCAACGTGTCGAAAGGCTCATACTTGATTTTAACGAGCTCTCATTAGATCCTGGAAGAAATCACCCCAGAGTGTTCTCCAATTTTGTTTCTCTCTTGGAACTGCATTTAACAGGTGCATTCGAGGATGGTCCACCGAGAGATTTAGCAGCTACGCTCCATGATATTTTCGTTAATAGGTATTACAATTAAATTTCACAATCTTTCACGGTCGTCCTTACTGCTAGTGAAGAGCATCAAGATTATTGAAGTAAAGTTATTGCGTCTTCCATAAAATTTATTAAAATTTTATATCTCTATGTATGTAGATTTCTTTTAGCTACAGTGTTTTGCATTTCTTTCCTTTATATTTTTAATATCCACCTATGTTAATTAATCGAAACGTTTCGTGTTTTCAGTAACTTGACGCAGCTTATGAAGCTACACCTGGAGCAAAACGAAATCTCCGAGTTTCGGGACAGCAATGTGTTTTGCGACCTTCCGAGGCTGCGTGACCTCTATCTCGGTGACAATACGCTGACTGCTCTACATTTTAATATATCCTGCCTTCACAAGCTGAGATTCCTGGACTTACAGAGAAACAAGTTCACGAGGGTACTCGAACATGACCTTCATGCTATTGATATGCTCGCTAAGCACAATCAGTCCATGGCGGTGGACTTTACGGGAAATCCACTCGAGTGTTCCTGCAAGCTCAATCCGTTTATTAAGTGGATGAAGAAGACGAAAGTATTCGTCCGCAATAAGAATAATTTATTGTGCTACGAAGGTACGATCAACTTGATAATGGACTTTCAGAGACGACAATAAAGTTCTACTGTGAAATAGCTGCAGGAAGAAACTTTGAAAAAGAAAATCCAAATGGAATCGCTATAGCTTACTGTTTACATTTCTTTGGATTCTTCAAATTTAACGAAATCAAACATTAGATCTACCAAGATGGTCAAAATTATTTGTTCCGAATATTTTCATAATGAAGTTTCTTTCAACTTCAATTTTCTTCTGTATTATTCGGGTTTTAACTATTTGCTATGTCCATTTCGTCTAGAACGTATTGTTTTAGGTGATTTCTGAGTCATTCAGATTATGATGTATTAAATGATAATTTATGAAAAATTTCCCATAGGAACTCAGACTCGCTGATAAATAGTCTTTAAATTTTCTACGTCTACTCAGTAGATTTGGAAGCGATTAAGTCGATCAAGTGTTTTATTCGAAGTGTCGGTAGATCTTATAAAATAATTCTTTGCTGACGAGGTAATTTTTCATTACAGGCGAGACACGTCGTGATCTTTATGAAACGAAGAACTGCAGCCTGAAACTATTGGCATCAGCGACGCGAGGAGCAACAATTCTTTTGTACTTTTTAACGATACTACTGATAGTACTTATATGTGCCTTGATTTACGTGCAACGAACGAAATTGCAAAAGCACATCGAGCCTATATTAGATTCAGTGAACAAAAGAGTACGATATACTTCAATAGCGACCGGCGAATCGCGCGATGAAGTATAACATGCGATTTAGCGTAGTATTGTAACGTAATGAACGGAAGTCCTTAATAGCATTTACACAATTCTTTGTCAGTACCAATTTAATCGCTTCATAACTGGCTATTGCCTTTTAACGTTCGACTGTAAAATAATTAGATTCACGATT
This sequence comes from Cerceris ruficornis, assembly GCA_963989415.1. Classification (NCBI taxonomy): domain Eukaryota; kingdom Metazoa; phylum Arthropoda; class Insecta; order Hymenoptera; family Crabronidae; genus Cerceris; species Cerceris ruficornis. Next base: position 16,005,552 of record OZ022525.1, read on the forward strand.
GGAGAAGTATATGACAATAATATTTATACGTTTATAATATATTTGAAATAGTACTTAATATAGAATCTAATAAGGAAATATTCTATTACGAGGATATGTTCATTATGGTGCCGACGATGAGAAGTCTCATTGTTTTAAACCTCACGTCGTAATGATCGATCGGTCAATCGATCGATGTAATTAAGAAAGGAAATGTATTCGTGTACATCCAATTCTGATAGCGTTATCGGCTTTCTTTTCGAACGACACATTATAAACATATCCGATGGAGAATAAATTTTATTTATTTCATAAATATTCATATTCATTGATGAAACTCGAGATATATAATCGCTTTTGCGAAAGGACATCAGCGTTCTCAGAACTTCTTCCTTCGACAGTTTAAAATTCAAAGCTCAAATCAATTCAAATTTTATACTTTAATTACCTTTCTCATAAAGAAAATTAATTACCAACAAACTTCATCTAGTCATTCGAATGCAACAATGATCTTTCTAACTTTTTTATTGAATTTTATAAAAAAAAAAATGCTACTGATAAAGCCCGCCCAACGAGTCTCCATTTCTTTATTTGTACATCGACAGGTATCAATGAACGTCACAAAGAAATGTATTCACGTATGGAAGGTATTCTTATACTGCTTTTTATTTCTTATCAATAGTTATCAGACTGTTGACATCTTGCCCGAGATTAGATAACATTTCAGACTGTTTTAATGTCCACTATGTATATTGAGGTAATATTGTAAGTCGGATTGCAAGTGAAACTACCGTCAAGAGCGTGGGTGATACTTACAGAGAGGATGTCACTGGGTAGACGTCTTCATCTCGACGATGTTATTACTTCGTTTCCAGAGCTTGGTCCAACGATACCAGATGGTGGTTACTCATGGGTCGTTCTTACCGGTATATTTCTTATCCAGGTACGCCTAAAAATTGAGCTATAATTGTTAATATAAATTTATTCCTAAGGTAAGATATATTTCTGAAACAAAGAAACGTCATTCATACAGGGTATTTAGAAAATCGTGTTTGAATAACAAATTAATTGGGAGCATTAGAGGCGCGATTCTGTATAAGAACTTTGACTTTTTTTTTCATCTTCCAGAAATTGGAGTATTTGTTATCTCATTATCGTCGATGGAGTCACAGTAGCCGTGTGAAATAGTCATTTTTACAGGTAATTAGTGTATTGATCGCTTTATCTGCCGCGATACTGATCTATGATCTTTCTCATCGAATTTATATGAAATCCTATCGGTCTGTAATTCCTCATAGACAACGTTGGTATCTTGAATCGATGGATTAGGTGAGTATAGAAACTCTATTGACATTCGTAATGTATTTCTAAACACCCTGTATAACAACGTCTCGTAATTTAATCTATTAATATTAACAATTAACGGAATGTCGCTTTAACATCGTTATTCTTCCAGATGACAATCCCCAGCGTGTTGCCGATGTATGGCACAGTGCTGGAGTATTTGGTAGAAACAAGGAAAGCTGATATTAAATCATGGAACGAAAAGATTATCCTGACACCAATATTATTCGTCGCTTTCTGGAGCTTAGCGGGTAAACAATGAGTCCTTTTTCTTTGTACTTTCCTACTTCAACTGTTATGATCAATTCGCCTAGACTCCACTCATTTAAGTAGATTAAGAAGCATAAATTTAATTATCTTTTTGCATCGTTAATTGGCAATGCAAGTATAGATCTGTAGCAGCTAACTTTCATATTTCCATATCGAGTCAAAGGTTTAAGCAATTGAAGAAAAAGAAAACTTTTCATTACTGCTTCATTTCTAATTTTAAATAAGCAATTTTCTAGCGTTTTACTAATGAAAATTGTGTCGAATGTTTTATAGATCCTTGGTCAAAGACTATCGTGACGATGGCTAAGATTCCTCGCTTGGTAGGAATCATAGGAGTGACTCTTTTATCAACGGGAGTCATAGCATCCGGATATCTTGCAACTGGTGGTGTCGGTGCATATCTGGCTAGCTCAAGTGCAGGTGCAGTCATGGGTATAGGAGCCAGTTTGGTGATTCTATTGAGCGACCACGTTCTAAGGAAATACTTCCGAAGAAGACTCCGCTTGGCTTTGACATTGAGAAACGTTGGAACATCGCTTGGTTTTATTATCGTTCCTGGTCTGACATATTTACTTTTGATGGAAACCGACTTGAAAGTTGGACTCCTTCTGATGACGATTATCTTTCTTCCTACTGCTCTTGGAACTCTCACTTTTCGCACGCCAGTTCCGCAACACGCTTCTCCTTACAGGTCTTCTTTGTGTTATTTATTAGAAACAGTATACAGAAAAGCTCACCATCAGTGATTCCCAGGTCAAATCCCCCGTCGTCATTGGGAAGTTTTTCCTAATTCATTATTTGATATACTACAAGAAAAGAATACCAAAAAGAAGTAACAATAAAGTAGAAAGCTTCACTAACTCAAATTTGCCCTTTTTGTGAATCCACCTAGGCGAAATTACATAGCAGTTAAAGCTAACACAAAGACAAAAGTATTACAATAATTTGAGTCATACGCTCTTTATCACAGACTCCTATTGTCAGCCGAAGAAGACAATGAACTTCCCATTACGATCTCTCCGGATGTAAATAAAACGGCGCAGCGGCAGGAGCGTTACGATGGCTTGGAAAATTTGGGATACGATGAACCCGATGAAAGGACAAACAGCGGAGCGTTGTTCAGCGAAGGAAGTAATATCTATTCTTATCAGGAGCCAAACGAAGAAGTGGATTTGTTCATCAATCCGGTGACGGGTTCGGATGGCAAATGGAAACAGCAGCTCAGGGTTCTCAAGATCTTCAGATTCTGGGCCGCGGTGATCGGTTGGGCTGGCATGAAAGTGTCTTCCCTCTTTTTCTGGATGTTATTATCACCTTTCTCCTCGGGCATAATGCATTCTTATCAGTCGGTGGTATTATTGATCGTCGCTGGAGTTAGCACGTTATTACCAAATCTCATCAGTTATAAAATATTGAACGTTGCTAGCCAATACAGAAGAATATACTTTGGCGTGGCTTCTTGGCTCGGCGGTGCTGTTTTAATAGGTAGTTATTTCAAGTTCTGCATTAACTTCTATTTAGATTTTAGAAGAAACGATTGAATCGAATAAATAATTGCTTGAAAATACGTAATTCACGTGTAGCCATCAAAATCTTGGCAATATGCCATAATGTTTCAGTTACTAATTAAATTGTAATAGCAAGAAATGTCCGAGGTTTATCATAAATTTGTCTGTATTCTTGTTGACAGGTATGACATATGCAAGGAGTTACCCATGGTTCATGGCTTGTGCATTATTAGGTGGCATTAGCACCAGCAGTTTATCCAGCTGCCAGGATTTGGCACTTTACGACCTTCTGGGTGCTCAGGTAGCTCGCCGTGCTCACAAGGGTTTCTCTACTCTCATCGGAGTCTGCATACTGTTGTTTTGCTTCATACACAGTACGTTGTCGCAACGAATAGTTTATTTTACAAAACAGCGAATTAAAGTACTAAATTACAAAGGATCGGATAATATCAATGAAACGAACGGGTCAGTCACTGATACGGCATTAAATAAATTTACAATTACAGACACGTTGTGGTGTCTACGAATTGCGGCGCTCCTACAATTTCTCGGTGGACTTTATTGGATCTCGTCCCCCATCTTCGACTTACTTAAGGCTCGAAGGTATGGATTCTCTCACACGGCAAACGGGGCGAGCAGAAATCAAACTTAATCTAATGCGATATACACGCTATGCAATACAATTCATCGATTATATTAATTATATCTTAGATTAAGGATATTTACAAGTATTTATATCGATCACGACCTAATTTACATATCCGTCTTAAAATAAAGATTACAATATATAAAACCGTAAAAATATATGTATTAGGGATTAAAATATAACTTTCTCATATCCCATTCTCGATAAAACTCACATTATTCAACAATTTCAAACTGCAACTGATTGCAGGTGTAATATCGTTTTTGACTCGGACACATTTAATAACAGGACGATACCGTTAAAATTATTGTTGCACGTACACGAAAGAAATTGTCCTCAAAATAATAACAAACCTTAATGTTCTACGTGGAATATATAAATATTGCATGATTATGTGCCTAGTAGAGTAAAAAAAAAACAATGCTATAAACAAGTGACAACAGAAAATGTGCACAGTGTCAGTATTAAAATACTATTCGAGTCGTACATACACTGAGATCATAAAATCGATCTCGTATTGCTCAAACGGACTTACGTAACGATTTTGTATCCTCTTTAAGTAAACGTACATCGTAAAAGTATAATGGTGTAATCAATTCTGAAAATACATATCGATTTGCAACTTTTCTCTGAAATATATTCGATAGATGATATGATTAAGTATATTTATATACTTGAGTTCTTCTATATGTTTCTTAAAATCCGTATCACAGCATCTAAATTTCCATTCGACTTGAATTATTCAAAGGCCAATCGTAATACTGCCGTTAATATCACACTAACTAAACCTTAGCTTTATTGCAATACCGATAGTGTTTTACCATTACTTTAATGGAATACTCTATACGTAATAAGAATTAATTAATATAATTATATGATCCTATAAATTTCCACTTCCTTTGATCCATCCTTATAATCCGAATATCAAGATCAACAGTATGATATATCTATGTACGTATCAATTCTAGTATGTTTAAAATGTCGAGTAATCTATTAATTTGAGTAAAATTCTCTTTGTAATACCGAATAGAAAGGCACGCTTATGCTCACAAAAACAGCATTACCATGCCTGATTTAGCACGTAACGATTGTTTCTCTATAGACAAGATTTCTGAATAATTCGGTTTTTCCATTTGAAAATCACTCGTTTCTCGTAGTTACGTGGACGACGAATAATTTGAGAATGTAACTTGTTAATCAAGAAAACAAAATCATCGGTTGAAATTTAAGTTTCACCGAGCTCCGGATCCTTGTCTTTCACTCTACTTGGTCCTGCACTGTCAGACGTCGTAGAACAGGAACCATTAGGCATTCGATTGTACTGATTGTAACCACTGACTGGCCTTGGATTGTCCAGCTGATCATACTCAGACTCGTTATTCTGTTTAATTTCATCGTAAACATGTTCCACTTTTTTCCCATCCATTTCATCGATGCTGTGATATACATTGAGGTTTGGATTTCCCATGTCGGCGTCTTTATTTTTAAGGTCGAACTGCATACCAAATGCACCTGAGAATATAAGTGAAATAATAAAATATTTTGTAAATTAACCATTCGTATTATCAATTCGGTTCTCTTTTCTTCTCCAATGTTTCGTTTACCTTTACAATCATCCTCGTCATCGGTACAGCTGCTCAATCCGAGTTTAGATCTTTCGTTATTTATTTTCTTGCTCGTTCCGAGATTATTTCGAAATTGAAAGTTATTCAGAAGTGTAGTTGTACCATCATCGAATTTCGAAGTGCCTTGGTATGCATATACGGGATTATCGAATTGATTACGATCTGAAACAAGGCCGCGAAGGCCGCATTTGCTTATGTCAGTAAGTTTTCTTAACAATTACGTATTACATATAAAAATATACAGTGTTCCTACTATATTATCATTTCCAAAATAAATAACTCACCCGGAGGAGAAGCAGGTTCGGCGATGTATTGGACCTGTGCAATTTCATTCTTCAAATCGGCCACCCTACGTCTATGGTATATCCACCCTGCGAACACCATAGCGACGACAACGGCAGCAGCAAATAGAAATCCTGCAACCATGCTACCATACCCGCCTTCCTCCTTTTCTTGAACGTTGCGCGAGAACAATTGCTCGTCACAATCGGCACCTATAAAACATGAATTTCTCGTTATCCACTGAAATATACAAATGAATTGACGTTCAATTTTCCATTTTAAGATTCAGTTCAACATATCCACCTGTATATCCATGCCTGCAAATACAGCCGTCAGCGGGATGACAAATGAAGAAGTCATTCTTACACTCGCAAGGTTCCATGCAATGATCACCATGATATCCTTCTGGACAAACTAAATTTACGTTTTGTTAGACAATAGATATTTCATTTACGTTGCATTGTAAACAGCTTTATCTTATAATTATCAAGCGTTCAACTTTGAAACTTACTTTCAGTGCATCTTGTACCAGTCCAACCTGATGCACAGCGACAATGACCATCGTTCGATCTGCATTTGCCTCCATTCTGACATTTACAATGTTGAGTGCAATTGATGCCGTACATTCCTTCTGGGCATGGTGTTTGACAGTATTCACCTTGCCAGCCAGGTCGACATTGACAGACACCTAAATTAAACATTGTTTTATACAAAACAATCGAATCTTTTGGAAAGAAATACTTGCCTGTTACGTGATGACATTCTCCGCCATTCTTACAGTGGCAATGATTGGCGCAGTTCAGTCCAAAACGATTAGGTGGACAAGGATGTTCACACGTTAGACCCAAATATCCTGGACGACAGATGTACTCGCCAGTGACATGGTCGCAGGTCATGTTTCCTGGAAGATAAACGATCTATAATGATCGTACTTTCCATAAACTATGATTATTTTACATTTTAAGAAAAGTTGTATTATAATTTCAGTTTTAATTACTATGATCGTCTAGAATTAACAGTCTTACATATTATTCACAATTGTATGTAAACTTTAATTTGATCCAGAAAAATTAATTCAAGTTACATTGATGACATACTTACCGGTTCAATGATGATTACAAACAGTATAGTGTATGATCTAGTTACTTAACAAATAGAGTTATTTGCGATTTCTTGTAAAAATGTTAATAAAAGTGATAGAATAACCCAAACATACTAGTCTTCTTTCTACAAGCATGCACAAATATTAGTCTAATTAATTCATTACTGCTACATAGAACAATCACACCATCACCAAAAAAGAAAGAAGGGAAGAATAACTCTTTTCTGCAAGTCTGCAGGAAGATCTTTCTGAGAAGAACCGAATCTTTCGGATTTTTCTAATGTGAGTATCATTTCTTCTTACCCTGCATCTTCTCAGGACACTTTTCCTTACAGCGGACACCATACCAGCCCTCTTTGCAAGGCTGAGAGCAATCAGCTCCTTCCCAGCCTCTAGCACAAATACAATTACCCGTCTCAGGGTCGCATGAACTATTATTCATACATTCGCACTGCGAGTGACAATCGTTGCCATAAAGGCCCTCGGGACATTTGGTCTCGCATCGTATACCTGTTTCATTATTAAAGTCAAAACACCTGCTCACGATCTAATCGCCATTAAGTCAGTGTTTTTCGTTTTTGCACTTATTTCTATAATTACAATCTTACATAGAAAGTGGAAAGTTGGAAAAACACTGTGCGTAAATAGATATGTTCTGATAATTATAATGGTAGTCTAAATCCGGCATTTTTAATTTTGAGCTGTTTATACTTTTATTTCGTAATTACCAGGGCATATGCAATAGACCCCCGCATAAGATTGGAAAGGAATTGCACGGTAGTATTTCATATCTCACATCTTTATGACAATCTCCTTCATTATACGGGGATCTATTGCAAAGTAGACCGAAGAATGAATGGTGAAATTAATGTAATTATTAATTTCATAGGAGAGTTAATAATTTATTAATGGCGATTGATCGAAACGTTATCGAGGGAACTGACCTCGCCACTCTGGCTTGCAGATGCAACGTCCTGTGCTAGGATCGCAGTCCAGGCTGTTTTCTTCGTGGCAATCGCAGACTTGAGTGCATCCATGACCGAATAATCCCTTTTTGCAACGATCTTGACAAAATTCGCCGACAAAACCAGCTGCACACGTGCATGTGCCTGCGCGTTCAGAGAAAGTAAGGTGTTTCGGTGCAAGTGCAACGAGCAGAAAATATAAAGAACGAGACGTAACAATATGATCCTCGAAAATGTAAAAGAAGAAAAACTAATCTGTCAGGAAGTGTCTTCTTTTCTTTCTATCTTAGGCAACTGTATTTGCAAGTCTAAAAACTTTGACTAATTTCATTGTAGGAACGTGTATCACATAGTCGAGAATCATAGAATTATTGATAAAATTACAATGCATCGCAAAGGATGCGATGTTTAAAAATAATATCGTTGCATCTTAATCCCCTTACCGTTTTGCGGATTGCAGGCAGCATTGTTAAAGCATTTGCACTTGCCTTCGCAGTCCTTGCCGAAAGATTTGTCGTCGCAGGGACGATCACATAAAACACCAACCCATCCTGACAAAATGTAATAACAACACATGCAAAAATGGCAAATATCTGTATGTTTGTATCGATATTTGTGCTATAAACAGTGCTAAATATGTTACAGTAATAATTGGCAATCGAATGATATCAATTACCAATATAATCCTATGTCCACGGGACTCATACTTACCCAATCTTAAGTTTTTCTCATTTTAGAACATAAGATTGCATATGACAAGACAACGAACGTTAAGAATAAGTCTACTTTTTTTGTTAAACTAACTACAATTTTCTAAATTTGCACGTTACAAAGTGTAATTAGATAATTTAAGTAAATGCATTCACGTAAAAGATCTATAAGACATTCGTAAATTCTACTTTTCGAGTGCAGTTTCAAACGGTTTGACGTACAAAGTTTTCATCACAAAGGACTTTTACGTGTCGTAGCAAATTTCTGCATGCAATCTACGGTTCTCTGTTGAAACATATGTAAAGTACAATTCGTTTCCAGGAAGCTAAACAATAATAGTAGCAGCTGCATAAATGTCGAACGATCCGTTAGTCATTTTGTTTGTTCAGTTTCGAGAGCTTTTACGATTCGATGTTCAAATCTAAACGATAGCCATTTAAGAAAATATCCGAACAAACGTAGACAGAATAACAGATCGATAGGTATTATTATTATTTTTAATGAGGCATTAATTCACTTAGTCTTACCTGCAGTGCAATTGCAACGCCCATTCTCGGGAGAACACGTGGCACCGTTCTTGCAGGCGCATTTCTGAGCACAATCCTCGCCGTATGTATTTTCGGGGCATAATTCGCTACAATCCTCACCTCTGTATCCAGCTGCGCAAATACAAGTGCCGTTTACGGGCGAACATTGTGCATTGTTCTTGCAGTTGCATCGATTCTGGCAACCCTTTCCGTAGGTATAGAAAGGACACGGCCTGGAGCACGTATCGCCGTCCCAGCCCTCTTTGCAAATACATTTTCCAGTCCACGGATGACAGAGTTCAGTGTTGTCGCTGTCGCATTCGCAAACCTAGATATTTAGAGGCATATTAAACTTTAACCATACAAAAAAACCCACTTAATCTACTCACCTTCGAGCAATTTAATCCCCAGAATCCATCGTTACAAGCCCGCTTGTTGCATTTCTCGCCAACCCAGCCGGGACTGCACGTGCAACTGCCATCAATTGGAGAACACGATGCATCATTCTCACACTCGCAGTTATTCGTGCAATTCAAACCGTACTTTCCTCCGGGACAAATCTGTAGGCACTGTTCATCGAAGGAAACTATCACTGATATATCAACTTCCTAGCAGTACTTTCAGTGAGAAATACAAGAAATTTACTTACTTTCTCACCGTAAAAACCTGCCTTGCACTGACACTCCCCTGTTATATGATGGCAACCGGCTTCGTTGAAACAATCGCAAGCCTGGGAACAATTTCTACCCCAGAAACCTTCTGGGCATCGATTCGCGCATACCGAACCCTACAAATGATTCGGAGTTAAACGTACAGATTCATTCGTCTACATGATAGAAAATACAATTATGCAATTCTTCTCTACCGTCCATCCAGATGTGCAGTAACATTCACCGGTTGTAGGGCTGCAGGAGCCACCATTTTGGCATTTACATTCCGACTTGCAATCGTCACCGTGTTTTCCAGGTGGGCATAAATCGTCGCACCTGATGAAACATTCAGACCACGTTTTAATACGTATGAATACATTTCATTGAGGCAACTTAAGCGTAAAAAAAAAGTAAATTACACTAAAGAGAACTCACAGAGGTCCTGTATAACCAGGAGCACAGTGACACTCTCCAGAAATGTGATGGCAACTTCCACCGTTTCTGCAACGGCATTCCTCACCGCAATCCTGTCCATATCGATCAGGTGGACACTTTTGATCGCAATGTTCACCGGTCCAACCTCTCGTGCACATGCATTTACCATCAAATGGATCACAGGTGGCTCCATTCTGGCACATACAATCCATTTCGCAAGACTTGCCCCATTTTCCTATCTCGCATTCTACGGAAACGAAAATAGAATAGAAAGTAGAACGTTTTTTGCTTACTTCGGTATCGATGAGGTTCTTTTATTCTAATTATTGAAGTCGTTGGTGATAATTAGTATCTGTAATGCGTTCTGATAAATTGTTTTAAGGGATTTTGAAGGATTCGCGATGGTACTGGTGAGAAAAATATTGGGACGAGATGAAAAGAATGCATACTGAAACCGCATAATGGTCCACCGTATCCAGATTCGCATTTGCAAACGTCCGGCGCAATACAAGTGCCATGAAGGCAGTCCTTGGAACAGATTGGAATGCAACGATCGCCGCTGTTAGTCTGCGTGTAGCCTTTGCAACATTCTTCTACCGGCTTCTGCTTCGTTATCTCCTGATTGATGCATTCATAATAATATATTAATGTTACGTACATCGATATATTCAAAATCCTCCCCCCTCATCTCTGAGATTTTTTCTAAATTATTATTTAATACATGCCTCGGTGATTTCAGCATCTCAAAATTTAATTAGCAAAAACAAAGTTTAGGACTGTGATAGATAAGGAGGAAAAGCCTCGGACTCGTAATCAGAGTCGGTCAAAGTTTAAATGCTCCCCGTTAGCTCTGGGAATTTTTTAAAAAATATTGTCTCATATATCACAGCCTCGATGATTCTTTTCAAATTTCTCCAAATTCATTTTCCAAAAAAAATGTAGAGGCGGGGTGCTATGCGAAACTATCGCGGAAGTTAAAGGCAAGAAGTACAAAGCGGAAGGCAAAAAAACCTACATCCTGGTAATAAAACGAGCAATGTAATATTCTTCGCGGATTTACCTGGTCTTTGTAGATCGTCTTAAAGACAACTTTATACTTGGAGCATCTCGGAGGGAAACTGAAGCACCAAGTGTTCTCACGTATCGTATAAGGTTTCTGTTCCGATATTCTCACCGCTACAGTATATCTAAAAAAATTATTAACCGAATGAGGCATAGGCATTTTGATAAATGCTGTTTAACATTGTGAACCAATGATTTTCAACCGATGACTATTGATGATAAGACTTACGTCTCCTGTCGTGTGCAGATATTCGGACCTTCCAAAGCGAATACCGAGCATAAAACTGCAACTGTGAATATCCAGATCGTAAGATGCATTTTTGCGCGTTACTTGAAGAAGAACCGACGGCTTGGAATTATCTCTGTTCTATCGCATTCAGTGAAGATTCTTGAAATCATTTGGCACGGTTTCATGAGGATCTCCAACGATCGCCGTCAGTGAAGACGACCCGCGTCTCTTGCGGCCTGAAAATGACAAAAGTAACATTTTTATACGCTTTGTTTGCGTGAAAAGGATAACGCAATTTAACACGTTGACTGCCGTGGGGTCACTGGTGACCGGCACTATTGAATACAATTCAATTTCATATGACTTTCAAGCTGCAATATTTACAAATTTTGCCATATATTCGATATTTATATATAGGCGTTGAAAAGATAAAGTTCTGCTGAATATTTATCTATTTGGGTCTTTGAAGTTTCTGTTTTGTAAAGATGTGGTTTTAGTAGAAAAAGTTTCACTTCTGGAGAAATGAAACTAGCAAAATACCGATGGCGTTCAACGTGTTAACACGACAATGCAAAGACTTATAAATATGGAAAGTGCACACATTTCGAGAACAGTGTCGTGTAATTTTACGCGGAAATGTTACGATAATACAAAGATTGATATATTGACCTTGCAGCGTTTAACATTAATTCTAAGAAAATCTGTTCACGTAGCTCATCGACTTTAGACTCTGTATTGCGTAATGAATCACGTTAATCTCAATCTTCGAGTCCTTTTCCGTGCAATGATACATTCCGTGTTGTATTAAATATGTTCCAATTAACGTTGAACATTCGTGAGCCGTATTTGTAATTTGCAATGTCTAAACAACTGAAATTCACAATACTCGGGCAATTACAATTCAAATTTAATCAAATGTACGTGCGTATTTATTTCAATTTTTCATAAAATGCATTGTATTGTAACAACAGATTACTGTAAAATTCTACATCAAAGACAATCAAGTTTGTCAGAGTGTCGTCGGCATAGCATTCTTCCTTTAAGTGGACTGATTAATCAGCATTATCGAACGCGTTATGGACGCTGTACGATAAGTGGAGAAAAAATTTCATACAATTTGCAGATAGTGGCCGTTTCCGTATTGCAATACTCGGCGAATGGCAACTTTCATTTTCCATCGGCTGACTTATAAAGCCATACGTGTCAATTTTAACGTCAACGTGCCGGAAGACCGAGTACAGCCCGACAACTGAAAGATGGCTAGGGAGCGGCGAAACTTCGCGTTTTCAAACGCCTCTTCCCGCCATTTCGTTTTTGAAATTCCCAAACCTAGTCTCCTGAAGTAAACACTCCGCATAGTCGTTTGCTTTAGGAGGTTGGGTTTTGGAATTCCAAACACGAAATGGTGGAAATAGGCGGTTGAAAACGGCGTTGAAAATGACCGCTGCTCGCTGGTCATCTTTCAGTTGTCGGATCGTACCGGTGTTGCGATTTCAATCGATAACTGTTGTCTTCGACGTTTCTCCTATTACATTGACAGTTCTGCATGTCGATAGAATAATGAGTCGCATCGACAGCGAGGTATTATCGGCTAAAACTGTCAATATTTCTCGGTAATATGAATGCAACAAGGAAAGAAAATGGAATTCTGTATTGTTGGATTGCTACCTGCGTTCGTGACTTCATATTTTACAGGATTTCCTTTTACATATATGGACTAAATATAGTAATTAAAATTGTAATCTAATATTCTTTATATTTTCTGGTATCTTTGCGTTCTTCTTTTGTATTTTTTAGGACTGAAACTGCAATGGTGGTCATTTCGCTTACGACCTACTGATTTAGGTGGGTTCTGAACCACCCAGGCTGATATATTAACCCTCTATAGTCCGAATTTTCTGTGGCATCTGAACGCCAGTTGCACGATGGCGCATTAGAAATTAAATTAAATAATAGATATAGAAATTAAATTAAATAATAGATATAGAAATTAAATTAAATAATGGATATAGAAATTAAATTAAATAATAGATATAGAAATTAAATTAAAGAATAGATATAGAAAGTAAATTAAATAATAGATATAGAAATTAAATTAAATAATAGATATAGAAATTAAATTAAATAATAGCATTAAATAATACATTTAACTTGATTTTGAATTATAATTGAACACATTGAATTATAAAACATCTCTTGATCTTTCAGATCTATATTGTAATATTTGGCAAAGTTAAAAAATTGACTTTAAGAATAAATCTTAGATTGGTCTTGTATTACTTCAAAGTTACACGGGCCCATAGACGGTTAAATAATAATTTAGGAAATATTTTCTAAAGGAGGAGGATTTGAAACTCCCGCCCACAGATTGCGAGGTGCAAAACTTCCCTGCTTTCTCCCTGCTCAGTTATAATTATTTTATACAACGTAATATTAATATAGACTAGGACCTCTGTTGTTCAGAAGCCACCTAAAAGAGTAGTATACTTTATACTTTAACGTAATATTAATATTACAGGAATAATATTATCGCGTCGCGTCTTATTAATATTGTCAATTTGATTAATAAAATTTCGATATAATGAACAAGTACTTCGGAAAAAGAGAAATCAAGAGGTGGAAAAGATGATTAATTAATTAATTTAGGTTTTATATGACAGAAATGGAATATTTACTTCGTGTATCCCCTATCGATATAGGTAATTTTTAGAAAAAATTGGGAACCGGCCATTTTGACTGGCTTGGTAGGTTTAGTGTTAAAACTGTAACTTCCAGGGAAACATGAACGTCAGGAATCTACTTGGCAAGCTGACAGAACGTGAAACCGGAATGTCAACTGTACACGTAATACTTAAATACTAATTTCACGTTAATTTGCCCCATGCTTTAACCAAGTATCAATCACTAGTATCCAGCTAACCGAAGAGTGTTTCGCTCGAGCAGAAATCGTTTCTCGGAGTTTAGCAAGATCTGTGAATCAGAAGCATACGGACTGGCTCACGTTTTTGTCATGTAGTGACTTGAGCAATGATTCACATGAGCAATGTATAAATCAAACGACCGAGTGACTCGCGACCGGAAGTCGCTGAAACGTCGATTCAATGAAAGTATCACAAAGGAGATGGAATGAGAGATGCATGCTTCGCAGATGCATGCACATATCGTCGCGCGCAAGGCGGAAGGAAATCGCGAGAAATAAATCTCCATAAAAGAACGAACGTACAAGTAAACGGAACTTGGACTTTCGGTGCGATTCCATACCTTTAGAGATATGTAGAAGTTGATGAGATAATTATCAATATTGCAATGAGACAATCAATTCCGTTGAATCGCTCAATTGTGCGTCTATTCTGCAAAGTAGTTTTACAATATTTCACTACACTATACATATATTCACATATACACTATATATTCTACTTTATTTTGATTAGTGCAATGAAAAATAAGTGTCGAATTCAAGTTTTCCTCTGAAACCACTTTCATAATCGGCACAATCGACATGGAAATAATATTCGTCCAAGAAGAAAGAAATACTTTGATCCTGTAGGTATTTAATGTAAAAGATCTGAAGTTTTGCTCTTGGATTTAATCGTCCAAAGTAAACTTTTGCTCTTTATCGAGTATCGTCATTCGCTCGATAAGCTTGGACAACATGTACTGCGGAATACGAACGATAAACAAGTATCGAATACGCTCGTCTTCTTTCGGGATCTCGTCAAGGTCACTTTTTGTCACAGGGAGAAAAAGCTAACCAAGTGGAATACGACACCCGGTCTTCCTGTTTCTTTTTTCTTCACGGTGATTTCATGCTACGATTCTCCAATGAGGGGTGATGAGATCTGCGCATCTCCCATGTCACCATAAGGAAATAACTATCCTTTTTTAAACTGCTGTAACTCCTGACTCAAAGGAAACGTGTTTAAAGTAACTTCGGTTGAAAATGGATGATTCTTTTCATGTTGTAATTAGTAAAGCGAATTAATCGAGTAATAAATCATCGCGAAGTTGAACTGTTAAATGAGTCGCTCGGAAGCCAATGCGGTTAAGTCCATTTCTTGATATTTGTAAATTTTAATGGAGTAAACTTCATTCTATTAAATTCAGAAAAATTAGAAATTATCGAAGAGTGGACTTAACCGCACTGGCTTTTGAGCGATTTAAATGTTACTGCAAGATAGTTTGTTGCTTATGAATCCTTAAGTATCTCGACGTAGGAATAAATTGAGTTGTAACCACTTTCAAGTAAAATTGACAAACTAATTTCGCAAGTAAAGACCTAACAGACGATACGTCTTATTATATTTCTACTCAGGATTCCATAATACACGTATGACTGCGCGCTTGTATTGCAGAACGAAATTCAATACGTTGAACGGTGTACCATACGTCGACGAGTGCAGTATCGAATATTTCATCGAACAAAAGCATATTTCGAGGCCAGGAAAACACTCGAATTCTCGAACCCTCGGTCGTACTTCTCGAAACCCTTCCGTTTCCCTTTGTCGCACCCCCTGATCCTTATATTTGTGGAGCGAAGCATGGAACACGCGCTAACTGTTATTTCGCAACGTCGCACGTCCTGCTTCGTTAAATTATCAGTTTTCATCGTGTACTACTTTCATGTTCATTCGCAATATTATACTTAACAATATGAATTTTTGATATGCGCAGAAGAAAGTCTAATAAGAGGTGCCAGAGGCGGATTAACCCTTTGCGGGCCGAATTATTTTGTCGAGTTTGTTGCGAGCTTAGTGAAATTAATTGCACATTTTCTGTCGTTGGTTATTTATCTTTTTTAATGATAGAAATAACTATAGGTTCTGGCGGATATTTATGTGATATTACAAAATCATTATGAATTTGAAAAGTCGATGTTAATTCGTTAGAAAAGAAAATTAAGTGAAAAGCTATGTCAAGTGTAGCTATGTAAGGCTTGTGGGGCCCTTCAGAAGTCGGAAACTACTTAAATACACTTCTGGGTACTATTAGCAATACAAATTCAACTGTATAATTAACTTTCTGTGTCCTTTACTACTAAAAAAGCATAATTTACCGCCGTTTGTAAATTGTATATAATTAAAATTGCACATGTGGAACCAAACTTCGCGCCATTAGAAAAAAAGTGCAAAGTTAAAATTTGTGGGGCCGTTCAGAAGTCGGAATCTACTTAAATACACTTCTGGGTACTATGAGCAATAAAAATTCAACTGTACAGTTATCTTTCGGTATCCTTTCCTACCAAAAACGCATAATTCACCGAAGAAAAGCTACGAACTACCGCTAAATCACTGCAACAGGAAATACATTGATGATCCTTCGCATCTATAAACTGGCCATTAAGTTTATAACTTCAAATTTACTACTTCGGGTCATTGTATTCTTGAAAGACTGACGTAGCTTATTTTCCATCTTGCTTTTACTACTGCCAATCTTTGCAATGTAATCCTCACATGCTACGTCTACGTGTGTCGATGTATTATGACTGTAAATAGCTTTAATGCTCGTTAGCTTGTGTCTAACGTTAATAAAATGAATCTCATTACATAAGAACCGTATGATTCCGCGTAAAACACGCCTACGCCAATGAACTCGTAAGACTGACGTAGAGGTAAGCTTAACGCGATCATCCAGAGCCAGACAAGTCTCTCGTAAAACAGGCGAGCAGAACCCCCCTCTAATGGTGCAAGTTGTATAAAACCAGACAAGTCGTGTTCACACATGGGCACATGCGCACACACATTCCCAGGCACACGTGTATGCACATTCCCAAGAACACGTGCATACACATTCCCAGGCACATGTGTGAATAGGTTCTGGCACACGCGTGAAGTAACATAGGAACACGTAACATTTACGACTGAACGGAGAGACAGAAGCTACCGAAGAAAACGGAAAGGCTGTTTCAATGATTTGCTACCTATTTCGTGAAATTTATTAACGTCTTTACGCGAAGCATGCTTTTCATGATACGAAGACGATGATTGTGATTGCGGTGAGACAATTAAAGGCTCGAAGTAGAAATTTATGAGTTGAGTTATCGATAATTTTTCTTTGACAGTAGAACTACCAAAACAGTCAAAATGACTGGTACACAATATTTCCAAAAATTCTGCAGGTTTATGGAAGAGTCTTAGAATAAATATTCTATGTCCATCCGCCTCTTGATTCCTCCTTTTTCAAAGTACTTATTTAATATTTTGAAATATGATAGATTTAACGCCGGTAGTTCTAGTGTTAATTGTGCGTTAGTGTAACAGTGGATATTACGATAATTGAATAAACTGGCTTGAATATACTTTGTTTAACTTAAAACGACTGTATCGTCAGAATACGAGTTTCGCACAATTACGATAAAAATTGCATCGTGCCTCGGCGATTAGTCACTGCTCCTTTTTCGAGGAACACCGTTGTCTCTTGTTTTTACGAACATTTTTCTCGCATCGGCTGTTATTATTCTTGAATGACGATAGTGGCGACCGAGGCAAGTTGACAATGACACTTCATCGAATCCGGTATCGTGAGAAAACCGCGCTTAATGACATTCGTGGTATTGTCGCCGTGATATACACAATTTCAATCAAGTTTACGCACTTGCGGTTTGCATGATGTGCTCTTTTTTCTTCATTCTCTTTGCACATTAGAAATGCATATGGAAGTGGACGTATATATACGTCAGTCGTGATTTTCTTAGGTTTCGGACGATCGTTACTTATCCACGTCGGTACGGTCAATTTTTCGTCATTACCAACACAACGATCAGCGAGAATTATTAACACGTTGCTGATCGCCCACGAGCAGTAGCGGACGGTGACTTTTGGGGCCTGATGCTTACATTTCAGAGGCCCCTAGTAGCATATTATTGGATGGTGGGGGCGCTTGTCTAAGTGAGGACGAATTATGAAGAACTAACATACAATTTTAATAATATTATTAAAATTGTAAATTGTAAATTTATTAATAATAAAAAAAATAATAATAATTTTAATAATAATAATAATCTACGATTTTTCTCAATAATTTTTCCATTCACTCTCCATGCTCAGCGCCGGCAAACAAGTTGCACTTCAATAAAGAGCAGGGTCCTGGGGCCTGATGCCCCAGCATCATAAACATCCCTATAAAACCGCCACTGCTCACGAATTAACTCGTGTTTTCATGCCCAAACGTCGACAGATCAAGAGATAACTCGTGTTTGCACTTGCATTAGCTATTTCGATTTCAGCATAGGAAAAAAATTACTAAAAAATGTAATATGTATAAACTGTAATATATAGCAGATATGTACAAAGTTTCATTTCAGTTCATTGCGTATAAATAAAGTATACTAAAGTTTATTTAGATTCTTTCAATTTCATACTCCATTACGGAAAAAATAGCCGGTTATACGAGTTAACCCTTTGCACTATAATTTTCCTAGTTTGTAGCAAAGTAATTGCTTGCAGTTGTTTAAAGTTGAATATTATATTAATAAAACGATTGTTCGGAAAAATCACGCCAGAGGTGACTTCACAGTGCAAAGGGTTAACTTCTCCGTAAAATTGACGGTCAACAATGCGTTAATATCTTGCGCAGAATGATTTGAAATCAATTTTGTATGATTCCAAAGTCATGTCGTGTAGTAAAAATAACGTCACATTTAGTGTTTTTTATCAACTATAACAGCGTTGAAAGGAACGTGGGAATTTAGCGTGGGGAGAAAAGACAGTAACAATTATTTTCTTTACGTGAGAATAAAATGAAGTTTGCATAAGAGCCACGACGAATAAGAGTTTACAACCGACGATAAGTTGGCCACCGATTGACCGTTAAATCTTCAGTGTTGATGAAAACCTCCAATCAACGTAAATACAGGATATTATTACAAAAATTTTCAAATAAAATGAAAAAGACAGATTCATCGCAGAGTGGTTGAGCGCCGCTTACTTCACATTCTACATTTTTATTAGCACGCACGAAACTTACATAATTGAAAAACGTGCACTAATTGTAAGTCGAATAACATCGCTGTACAATACCGTACTGTATTGAATGACACCACCGTACAATGGTAGCTTGGAAAAACAAAAACGGATTATCGCTTTAAAGTCGGATCGGACACGGAGATTTAGGCTTTGCCAAAGGAGGGGTTCGACCCTTCGACAAAAAGGGAGTTAATTCATTTACCGAGAAAAAAAAGAAGCTTCGGGGCCGTGATGTGCGACATCACGCACACACGCACGCATTTTATGCGAGTACTTACGCACATGAGTCACAGGATGTGGGACGCAGTAGGCGATAAAGCTCTATGGTGACATTATTATCTGTCTCTGAGGGATGAAATCACCGAACGTCATTTCTGATGATCTCGGTATGACATAAAAATTAAAATCCTTCTGGTATCCGATGGAGCAAACTAACTTAGAAAGTAATTCTCTCTGATTTAAGTCTGAACGATTAAAAAAACAACGATCAGCGGATCACGTGGTTATACCGTTTAATGAGAAATTAAATGAAGTAAGTTCGTCAGTCTGTTTTGAAACAAGTAAAAAGAGAAAGTAACGAATGTTCTTTGCTGTTATTGTTATAGAAACGGAATAAATCAGCGGTTAGCAGTACACGTAAGTGTTGTAAAGAAAACGTCGACTAGCTGGAGGTACGAAATTTTAAAAGTAATGCGAGTCGGTCGTTGATTATAACGGCAATGGCACCCACGTCGTGGGTCGCCGAAGCGATTAGGGCGGAGATGAGAGGCGCATTTCCTGGTAGAGCAAAGTGATTCGACGATACTTGCCGTTATCAGGTAACGTTAATACAAGCAAATAGTACAAGATAACACTTTGGTAGAAGGCTTACGTATTTTTTAATTACTAATTTCACGCTCTCCCATCTAACGCGTTGAATGGCACCGGTATTTCATCGTTTCAACTGAAGTGAACATTTTTCTATTAAAATTACATCTTTACAAAGCAGAACCTTTAAACATCCAGATAGACAGATATTCGGCAGAACTTTATCTTTTTAATGTCAATATTTAAATTTTCAATGTATTAGAAAATTCTTAAATATTGCAACTTAAAAATCATATGAAATTTCAGTGAATTCAATAATGCCGGTCACCAGGGACCCCCGTGGCATTCAACGTGTGAAATCCATCTTTTTTTATATTTTCTCATTTTTGTAAATTTTAATAAAATAAACTTCATTCTATTAAATTTGACAAAAATCAGATAATATAAAAAAATAGACAACCGCATTGGCTTCTAAGCGACACTGAAGTCAATGCGGTTAAGTCTATTTTTTTATATAGATATAAATATAAAATTATTAAGTATAATATTATATATATGTGGAAGAACTAAATGTTAATATCATAACACACCGTTTATCTCTGTATTAGACACAACACCATTCGGCATCGTGTTATACAGAGATAAATAGACCTAATAGCAGTTCATTGACAAACCGACGCGATAAGGTAATACCAGAATTAGATAACGTCTGAGATAATCAAAAATGTTGAATATTATCGCGTTAATAAGACAGCATGACAAATATGGTTCGGAGGATATTCCAAAGGGAATCAAATGTTTGAAAAAATATACCACTAGATGATAGAACGCTGTAAAAAGAAACAATGAAGGAAAAGTGGAATTTTTCTTACGTAACAGAAATGTACTGCGAGGATAAGAGTGAAAGTTTCTACTAACGTAATATCCTGTAATTTTAAGATAGACTTTCAAAGGTATTATTATTTTTATTGAATAAACATTAATTAAAGAGTGTAATACCCCTACGAAATATTAACTTCGGAGAATTGCATATCTCGCGAGTATTTACAACTGTTTCTTTAATTCATTGCTTATTACCTTAACAATTTCTGACTCATTATTGAAATGTTTCTTTGTGTCGAACCGTAGAAAAAGGTCATCGTCGAAAATGATGCGCGCATAGACCTTGATAACGAAAAATGAGGAAGTCGACTCTTGACGCTGGTCATTAGCAGGCAGGAAATGCTCCATAAAAATTCAGTCGCATTGCACTTCGTTAAGTTGCACCATCTCTCGTATTGTCTGACGATACAGGATTTAATAAATTTCATTCCTCGGTGCTTTTTTGTTAATTTAAACATTCAATTTATATCCGAGTTAAACTTCAATATTTCAGAATTAATTCCCGAAGACTCTGATGCACTTTAAACTCTGCCGGAAAAAGCAAAATACATTCTACACTATGCGAGTAAATACAGTTACATGAATGAAGGTTCAGTTTACAAGAGAAAGAACAGCTTGTTTCGCAAGCCTCAGGATTTTGCCCTACGCTGTAAAAATCCCCGTAGTTGCACGAGGTCGGCAAATAAAAATAAAGAAGTTGTCGTTCGTTCGAGTGTCGAGTTACAAAGAAAACTGTGGACTGATACTTCATGTTTATTTTCTTATTTCAAGAGTTCCGGTCGTTTCCTACGGCTTTAGTGGTTCCAAACTACCGAAACTGTGATACAGATATCTGGTAGATAAAATTCCCCACGGATAACGACTCAAATTCCAGCCTAGCAGTTGGAAATCCGGTCCTCCAGCTCCATTTCAAACACAGCCACGAAATATCCTTTGTACTTTCGTTTCTATGCCCTGGCATATTTCTTTTATCCCTCTGGAAAATTTGTCCTACATTATTTAATTTATCGTAGCCTCAGCGATTTGGAAACCACTTAGAATTGTAGATTCTAGATAAATCCACCATAGTAGCTAAAGCCGTACCCACAGAGCAGCAATTTTTGTTTCTAAATTACTATTTAACACATCATAGTCTCCGTGAGATGGAAATTGGCTAGAATTATAGACGAATGAATTTGAGAGAATAGAATTTAGATGTAAATGTATTTATGGCAGTAGTTAAAGCCGAAATTATTTAAAGTAAGATAAAATAAGTTAAAATAAGGAATTATTCTTTTTCTTATTTTCAGGAATATCCTTGACCAAGGTACAAAATGAATATTTGCATAAACGTGCAATATGCAATAACGTTGTTCAACATCGATCCATCTATTCTCGTTCAGCTCACGTGAAACTTATCGCTATAATTCTCTGACGCATTCATTTCACGTATGAACAATTAAAAGCTCCTGCCTTCTTGTACAGCACAACCGTGAAATATCGGACGATGTCATTTCTAACTTAACGTACGCTCTACGTTCAACGACAGAATTATTTCGAGTTCTGTAAATGGAACAATATATTGCGTATCGTTCTTTCTCATTAGAAGACTGCAGGGAACTTGCGACGTGGATTTCGTCCGATATTTTTCACTTGAATTGTGCTTCATACAAGTGGAACGAAGGGTATACTGCAGTGACCTAGATATATGCTTCGTGCAAAGAGTATATACGTGTATGCATATACGGGAGATTACAATTAGCGAAGGAAAAATGCATTACACGTGGCAACGAAATTTAAAGGCGAAAAATGACGAAAAGAAGGACCGGATGAAAATGAATTACGACGAAGTTGATTCAACCCTTGGCGAACGAATATCGCGACATTCTAAATATTCCGATATTTGTACAAATTCCGTCGATCTACTAGTCATTGTTCTAGAAAAGGTTAAGTTGCGCACGAATAAACAGAATTTGCTGGAAATACAATGCAACTTGTGTACCTATCAGTGAATTATGTTTCTAGAAAACGGCACGTATTTTTAAAAAATAACCCGATTAGTTGAGAAATGACGTCGTTATATGAGTCGCTCAGAAGCCAGTGCGATTAAGTTCATTCATTGATATTTTCTGATTTTTTAAAATTTAATAGAATAAACTCCATTCTATTAAAGTTTACAAAAATGAGAAAATAACAAAAAAATTGACAACCGTATTGGCTTCTGAGCGCTCATACAGCTGCCAAAGGCAAGAGAAGTCCTCTGGCCTCTGGTTTGTTCTGATTCGCGGATAGACATCCCTCGTTCTGACGTCATTTTCGATTCTAAAGCGCCATTGGCCGTCATTATCGCGTTATTTTAGTAGGTTTAACGAAATTTCACTAAACCTGCTGACGGAATAGATCGCGAGGGAATCTAAAAGTAAAAGTATCGAATTATTCAAAAGTCTCGGATGGCAACACGGCATTGTTTTCGTATTTTCTAATCGACCATTCGCAAGTAATACGAAGTAGCCGTAAAATCCAAGACGAGCGTTACCAACAATTTTTCTACAATTTCGTTGGCAACACAATGTCGCATTATCATTCCTGGAAAATCTAGATACTGTGCCGCATACGTGACTATCTAATTACCTTTAATTTCATGCCTGCAATTCATACACCAAACGTCAATTAATTTATCTGTCCCGCCTGAAATTGCGCGTCTCTCGGAAACGAATTTGTTTTCTGGAAATGTTATTCATTCGTTGAAAATTCACGTTTTCATCGATGATTTCGTAAGAAAAAAGAAGCTTAACGGCATGAAATTAAATCCTTCTCCAAAATTAATATAGTATTTCGTTCGTGAAGAAAGTAATTTGTAATTGACAAATAAAATTTTATACATTGAATAATTCTAGGTTAATTAAAATTAATTCATAAAATTTTCCTATTAATTATTATCATGAATTTATTCAATTTCCAAGGTTAAATCTGAGTATATATAAGCTAGGAACTTCCAACCCCCATGATCCTGTTACTCGGGCACCATGTGAAGGTTGATGCGTCCCTGACTACCTGTTTGTCGGTCGAATAACGTTTTCTTCGCCTGGCCAACACTTCCCCAATATATATCCCTGAACTCGATTGTATTCTTATGCCCCGCAACGGTGTCAATCTTTCCTACGTGTTTAAAGTATTCAAATATTAATGCAATTAATATTAACCCATTTGCATCCGTGATGACGATCGTCTTTTATGCGCCAGCCGCGGAATATTCCGCTTACGAATGCAAATGGATTAATCTTAATTGTATTAATATTTGAATACTTAAAACACTTAGCGAAATATTCCGCGGATGACGATCGTATTTTATCCACCAGTCGCGGAATATTCCGCTAACGGATGAAATGGATTAATATTAACTGTATTAATATTTGAATACTTGAAACACTTGGCGGAATATTCCGCCCTGTACAATGTTAAATCGCTGCGCGCGGAAATGCACGGTACTGTGGGTCTTCTGTAGTATTTAGAGCTATGATGCAAATGGTTAAAACATCAACATTGATCAGAAAACAACCCTTCTGAGTCCGACGATTCAGACTCTCAATTAGTACCTCATAATTTCAAATACCACGTGCATCCGATGCCTAAGATTTGTCATTTTCTAAGTAAATAATCATTTGTCAAAGAATATTTTAGTAACAGTAGCCTGAATGTTAATCGCAGTTCATTTTAAAAGGGCGGCTAAAAAAGATTGAGAACCACTGGCCTAAATGGATCGGAATCTATCCAAAACTGTAGATCCTCGGCAAAATGTGACCGTGGCAGTTGGATCCAAAAGAATACGAAGCAAAAAAGACATTGAAGTAAACGAAACGGAAGGAGAGATAATACGCAACTATAATATATAATTCATCCACTCCTTCATTCTTCTAATAACATGACCCGTATTATTGCGCCGATACTCTTTTACTCACGCAAGACCGCCAATGCGAACGCTTCATTCATTGAACGATAGTCGGTTAAGGCATGAGAGCAAAACGTTCCCCTCCCACATCGTCCCACTAACTCCGTCCTCCCTTTTCCACGTTCCCATGTCTTAGTTAACTTCCAAAATACTATTCCGAACCGTGATCCTTGTTAACGCGCCAAAATTACACAATTTACAGATGCGACGGCTTTCCAAGGTTGTATCGTTTGAAGAATCGAGGAGAATATTTAGTACGAGCACATCATGTTCTATTTGTAACTTGTATCCGCATCAATATAATTAACATCAAATAAAAGAAATATTATCTGTCTATTATTTGAATTTTTTCTACTTGAAGCCTACACTTCACGATCATCCGCTCATTTAAAAAATCACGCTGAAGTAAATAGAGTCTTTTATAACGCACATTTTCTATTAACAGATTGAAAACAGTGAATTTTCTGCGAATCGATTACAAACATCGATGCAGAAAATTATGGAAATGTAGATTAAAACGTGGGAAATACGTGTGCATACTAAGCGACGAAGCAAAATGGATTCCTTATTGCGATTCGTAAGAAATGTTTGAAAAACGATGACCCCGAGGAGCGCGCGAAAACATAATAAATACATGCGTATCACGTGTCACGAGAGGAATATCTATATACTATCGATGGGACTTATTGCAGATCTATTATCGATGCATCGATATGAACGTAAGATGTGGTCGATAAACCAGTCGATGGTTCAATCAACTCTTTGGCGCGCAACATGCCGTGCGTGTAGATATTTATAAAATTTTATTTAGAGTACGGATTCAAAACCTCTCGAAGGTACGATTCAATATCCACTCTTGACACGCTTTGCTACTTGATATTTCAAGTCGACTGCGTTAAGAATTCGGGAAGAAACATCGGTAAACGCCGAGCGTAAACAAATACCGAAAAACAACAAACAAAATATGATTTAACAGTAGAACTATCGGCTTACTTAGTGATAAATTGGCAGCACATTGGAAAAAGAGGAATCAAGAAGTGAATAGGATTCAATTAAGTCATTTTTGTTTTATAAGATAGATGTGGAATATCTACCGCATAGTTCCCTATCAATTTGAGAAATTTTTCGAAAAAATTGAGGATCGTTCATTTTGAACGGCTTGGTAGTTTAGTGTCAGGAATTGATCATATGATTCCTAGAAGTTCGTGATGGAAAATAAAGTAGATTTATTGTAATCTATTAAGAATAATTATGCTATTTGTATTTGAAAAATTTGTTCATCGGATTATATAAAATTTCTTCTTTAAAGTGCGTCTATATATTTGTATTATTGTTATTCAAGGATCGAGAGAAATCCGACGTTCGACTTAAGAAGATTATGTCGGAATAAAATGTAGACCATAAATTCCTTAACGTCACGTTCTTTCCAGCTTTCATGAAATACCTGCTTTGTATACGGTTCGATGGTATCCCTACAAATAACTGCGGAAAACATCGCAAAGAGATATTCTATTACAATAACGTTTCCTATTAAACGTTAAATTAACATATTAAAAATTTCCCAAATTGTTACGGGTGCCATGAAGCAAATATTCCAGTTCTATCGTATAAAAGTTAAATTACTTAATTAACCAATCTTTTCACATCTTGATTTTTCTCTTTCCCAAATACTTATTCAGTGTATTTAAATATAACAGAAAATAAAACGTTATACAACGAATTTGACCGTGTTCCTGAAAAATATACCTTTCTTTTTTGAACTTAAACAACGAGAAACGTCTGGCAACGTTCCAAGTTTCCACTCGGAAAACACGTTAAACAGGAATCGAAGATGCGCTCTTTCCATGCATCTTTCATATTAATTTCCTTGCTAAAGGAATTCTTCGATAAAATAACACTCTTACTTTACCTTCAATTTACTTTCCATATGTAATATTTTACAGATACAACTAGACTTTTACTTCCGTCGCGACTTCAATTCATTATACGTTTCTCTTTAACAATGAATTAACGAAAGTAATGAACTACGAAATGAGAAGTTTCAACGATCACCGCGTAATCCTTAGTAAATACATAATGCAATTGCAAATCATCTTAAAGTAACAATGATCGCATTGCGTCAATAATTTGACGACATCGAGGTCGCAAAGCTGCAGCATCGGAAACATAACAGTGAACCAGCATCCTTTCGAACGCACAAGAAACCGCGCAAGGTAACTGTTCTTTTAGAAGTACTTACGTCAAGCTTCCTATCCATACGATAATCCCAGACACCCAGAACGAGGAATTCCCATGAAAGACACGCACGAAAACACTGACACTACGGAGAAATTGAAAAAAAGAAAATGGAAAATCAATTTAAGAGAGTGCAGCACAAAGAACGCAACAACTTCCCGCAACAGCGTCCAACATTCGACTGACTGGAAAACAAAGTTCGGGAACTTACACATCTACCGGGTCACACAGTTGCGCAGACATGTATTTCTCTGTTTATGCGCATCACGCGACCTCTGGCGGGTATTTCAAGTATTGCTATATCGGTACCGTTGGTATCATCGGAATCTTCTTGTACGAAGAGCCTAAAATAGAAATGAAATTTGGATTTACAGATTTGTTCAATTTAGCATATAAATATAATAGAATATTGAATATGTATATATATATATAAGGATTTCGAATGACAATCCGAATATTATGCTTTTATCTGATATATATTTAGTATGGAATATGAGCGTATGCGTAGTTTTAGTTGAAAATATTTACTTCGTGCATTCTGACGCAAATGATTCATGTAATAACGAGTAAATAGTTTGAATAGTTTAATTGGAATTATTACTGCGCACGGACTATAACGTATACTGTATGCGCGTGAATTTCATTTAAATTTGACACGGGCAGAAATATCCATGCACTTTAGTTTGGAACCTTCCATAGCGTACCGGGTACGAGGGAAAATGAAACTTTATTTTGTGTAATACAATCCAGTTAAGTAAGAGTACGTAACTTACGAGCCAAAGATAAAATAGTTGTATAAATATAAATACGTGTATATATATATATATACATATACAAGTTTCTTGACATTTCGTAAAAGTATCAAAGCGATTAGATTAATTCATCATTCGAATCGCCTGCATCAAGTTGCTGTCAGCTGTTAACGATATTTGAAGTAAATATGAATACCAGATTCAGTGGAATTAAATTAGGACCACCGATCGAAGTTTTCGCCGTACAGAAAACATTCGTGGATGATACTTTTGAAAAAAAAGCAAATCTAACTATAGGAGGTATGTATAAGATCTTTATTCAAATGGGACATATTTAAGATGTAATTTTATGCATGATGAAACTTTATTTCTACTCTTTGATAATATCAGATGGAATATTTCCATTGAATTTCTTTTTCAATGAAATCCTAAACTGTATTAAAGATCTTTATAGCTGAAATGTAAGGGCTTAGTAATAATCCAAAGTAGCTATAGCTACTATCTAAATAACTGTGATATTGAATGACCTCCAGAGCAATGTATGCTTACATAATGTAGCACACCATACATACTATGTATGAAAGATAATTGAAAAGGACAGTTATATATAGAATTAATGTTTCAAATTAAATGCTAAAATTAAAATGATGATACTTTTAAAATATTACTTTACCATTTGATAAAACTTTATAATGTCTTTGCATCGTCAATGGAAAGTTTTGTATGATGCAAAAATACTTTCAAAAACGATATGTAATTAGAATTCATTATAGCTTATCGTACCAGCGAGGGAAAACCATGGGTTTTACCAGTTGTACGAAAGGTGGAGAGATCATTGGCCATGGATGATTTACAGAATCACGAATACCTTCCTATTTTGGGTCTAGATGCTTTTACTCAGTCAGCAGTTGGTATATTGTTAGGCCCAGATTCTCCAATTATTGCACAAGGCCGAGCAATTGGAGTTCAGACACTTTCTGGTACCGGGGCATTACGTGTTGCTGCTGAATTTTTAAGACATGTTCTTCATTATGATACATTTTATTATAGTATACCTACTTGGGGTAAGCTTTTCTACTGATTCAAAGTAATATTGTATTTACACATCGTATGTTTAAAAAATTATATACATTACAGAGAACCACAAGAATCTGTTCCTGTACAGTGGCTTTAAAAATGCTTGTCAATACACATATTGGAATCCCGATACCTGTAGTATCGACATGGAAGGGATGCTTAGAGATCTAGAAAATGCTCCAAAGAATTCTGTAATTGTTTTACACGCGTGTGCTCATAATCCTACCGGATGTGATCCCTCTCATGAACAATGGGCTAAAATAGCAGATGTGATCGAGAGGAAACAATTGTTTACATTATTCGATTGTGCATATCAGGTAAATAATTTCAAATATCGTGTAAGCTAGTGAAACAATATGAAAGTGATTTTTTAAATGTATGTTTTTCAGGGCTTTGCAAGCGGAGATTTAGACAGAGATGCATATGCCGTAAGAATGTTTGCAGAACGTGGAATGGAATTTATGTGTGCACAAAGTTTTGCAAAGAACTTTGGTCTGTACAATGAAAGAGTCGGTAATCTGACTATAGTGATATCAGATGCCAAAGAAGTAAACGTAATAAAATCTCAATTGACTTTAATAGTTCGAGCAATGTATAGCAATCCACCAAATCATGGAGCTAGAATAGTTGCGACGGTTCTACGAAATCCTGACCTCTTTGAAGAATGGTATTATTGATTTTACATAATAGAAGACTTTACTTATGTGTGGTATACATTTCAAAGTTTCTACCTTAATTGCCCCTTTTCAGGAAAGAACATATTCGCACCATGTCTGGTAGAATTAAAAAAATGCGTATAGGATTACACGAAAGACTGATTCAATTAGGAACACCAGGTACTTGGGAACACATTATTCAACAAATTGGAATGTTTTCTTACACAGGGCTTACTGGTTGGTATCATTCAAGTTTTCTACTTTGTTTTCATAGCTTATAAAACTTAATCACGTAAAAAACTAATTTTTCAGAAAAACAAGTTGAGCATTTGAAAAATCATTATCACGTCTATTTGTTGAAAAGTGGCCGTATAAACATATGCGGTCTGAACGAGTCCAATTTAGATTATGTGGCGAATGCGATTCACGAAACTGTCTTATTGTTCCCGAAAAATGAGAAAAACTGTTTGTGTTAAATTGGATTGTTACGACACCATATCATATCGGAACAATTATATATTGTTCAAGTTACAGGATTGCAAAGAACAATGAAGTATGGGAATATTTTGATTTGTGTACGGCAATACCGAATTCAATGCAGTAAGGATACCTTCCAATCGTTGCCCTTGTTATTTGTTTGTTGTAGCTAAATTCTATTATATAGTTTAATAGCGTTTCTATTAGCAACCTGCTATTAGGCAAACATACTTCTTTTTCCTGGCAATTTTCCATTCAGGAATTGCCCAATCTGAAAATTTCATACTATAAACCAAAAGTAAATATGAACCCTGTCTACTGCTCGATATAAATGATTTTGCTACAGATCGCCTTATCTACAAGAGTACAAAATGTTACAAAGTATTATGAATTGCTAAATTCGAATTGCATGTGTTACCTTGGTCGCTTATTATTAAAATCATTTCAATTGATCTTCATAATTTGTAGAAAAGTTAAAGTTTAGAAATAACGGACATAATTATCGATATTTAACGTAAATGGTTAATCGTGCTCTAGAATTACACTATACACGGACTGATATAAAATAAAAGAATTTTTCAGATTTCTGTTAGATATGAATAATACCATAATATTTTCATACATTGAAACGAAAAGAGAACTATTTTTCTGTGAAACTTTTGTATATAGATATTTTCTTATAGGGCATTTCATATCAAGTATAAATATTCTTCTTTACCTGTTATCTCTAATGTTAAATTTTGTATATAGAAAAACTTAATTCTCCGTTTGATCGTGTCAATAACTGATAGAGAAATTTTCCGTAAAATATAAAAGTGTAATATGAATAATTTTAATAATAAGCGATTATTATTACCGAACATGTTGTACCCGAATTCTGATATGCTATTCTTATCGGCAATCATAACTATTAGTTCCTGTTCAATATTCTGCTCCCGCGGATAAAGTTATTACTCTTATATATTACATTACTCAGAAAAACATAGCAGAGAGATGCTTTCTAATGATACATATTCTTTATCTTCAAAGTAACAAATTGGTTTTACATATGGCATATCACTACATTCAATTATCGTACGCAAACTCAGGGTTTAATAAAGGCATAAGAATCCAAAGGAACACAAACTAGCAGCCTAGAAGACAAATGTGAATATTTTTTTATTCGATTTTTTGAACGAGAACCCATGAATTGCAAATATATTATATTTTATATTTCTGTAGAAGCTTCCATTGTTACGACGAATAATTTACAAGTTAGTTGCATGCCAAAAGCTATAACTGTTTAGCTAAAATTAGTGTCAAAGACTACTAACGTGTAATAATATTATTTTCTTATATCTTCCATGTATGCAAAGTAGTCGAAATAAGTTTTAACTATCGCATAGTACATATATTAGAAATTTACGTTGCAATTATGTTAAAATTCTTCAAAAATTTATAACATCTACATTTTACAATATTCTTTGTAAATTATACGAAAGAGAATTGTAATATATGTATATGACAAAATGCATATAAAACATTTACAGATCATTCAAATCTATTTTTAGCAAACTTATTGTACTATTAAGCTTAGAGTAATTTTGTTAAAAAAAAATCTGGACCAAATTCGCAACCCTAGAAAGTTTTGTAAAGGTTGATGAAAAATTTTAAATGGTGTTGTATATACTGCCAACAATCAAAAAATGCCAATGCGTAACAATGAAGACGACTCGTCTATATATTTATATATATGTAAAAAGGAAAGATAGTACAATGCAGAATCGTATATACACTTTATGAAATAACGTTTAAGAACATATGGAAGTGACGACAGAAACAATGATCTATAGTTTTAATGTGCATTTACACGAATGAAAGCAACAGAAATTGTGGTAATAGAAACTTTAAATGGTAATATATACAAATGTTACTTGAGTTATAAATATGTATTATAGAACATACTATTAACAGGGGATATTGAACAGATAAATTGTATGTAAACACACATGTATTTATATATGAAAGTTATGTATGTTCATTTGTATATTATTGTAACGTATATAGATAAAATAATAAATAAATAAAATCACTCTTATTAATCATTGTTACTTTCCAGAATGCCCTACAACGTTCAATCTACCCATTTCGATGTCTTTCTTTTCGTAGTAACTGTCCCATCCAATTCTACCGCAGAATATAAATTTTTCCCATCATAATTTTGACGCATGTATAGGAGATACCCTGTACAACCAAGCATTGCTACAATCCCGATAGCCATTATCACTTTATTCTGTAATTTAAGAAAACGTGCAATTACTTTGAGAGCATTGATATTTAAAAGTAGGTAAATCTTTTGTAATTGCAGTTATATCCTTACCGGTCTAACATACAATTCATAATTAACTGCTCGAAAAAGCATGGTGCTTCGTAAAGAGCGTATGCCATCTCCTGGTGCTGGTTGTTGATCTTTCTTATTCATTTTTAATGTGAATCAAAATTGAGTTATTACAGTTTTACCCTTCTCTACAGTCTGCTGAAAAATATTTAACAAAAGATGTTAAATCATGAAAAATGAAGCTATAAGTTCAAAAAATAGCAATGTCTTTTAAATTTGCCCCTGTTCGGTAACGTTTCTCTTCATCAAAGTAAAATCAAACTCTGGAGTTGAAAAAGTGCTGTATCAGTTAATGTAACTGAACTAATCTTTCACGTTTTTAAGAAATTACTTCTTTTCTATATGCAACTCTCTAATACATATATGCAATTAACCTTACACAGTGTGCATGAGAACCCCCTTATACATATATGCAATCTATATAGATATGGTATGTATTTGTACTTTATATCTATTATAAAATAACAAATACTTTAAATGTTACAATATTTTTTTAAAGGTGATTATAACGCCAGATTAACTTTTTTAAAATAAAAGATATTTACAAGGCAATTTCAAAAAGAAGTAAGTATTAAAGTTATATAAAAAATTAAACCCTATATATACTGGCTTTTCCTCACGTTGTTCACATAGTGAGGGTGTAAAGAACACAAAAATAAGTAAACTTATTTTTTAGGGAAGCAATTTGCTGTTTATGTCACTAATACCAGCTTACGCCATCGAAAAGCAGTGACACACATCACATTGCAATCGAAATCTAACCTACAACTAAAATCGGGATATCTTTTAATCTGTTTTGTGTTTACCTCTAACGCTAGATTATAACAATTATTAATTATGGTGCGAAAGCTAAAATATCATGAGCAGAAATTATTGAAGAAGGTTGATTTCATATCATGGGAGGCTGACAATAATTTGAAAGAAGTGAAAATCTTAAAACGTTATGTTATACAAAAGAGGGAAGACTATACAAAGTTAGTATATATAATTTAACGTAAAGTATTATTAATTATATCGTGTCAATGAAGTGATATATTTATTCATTCCTATTGCTTATTATTATCATATTACACATTGCATCATAAATACGTTTCATTACAGGTACAACAAATTGGCTCACCAAATTCGAGAGGTAGCTCAGAAAATTAAGGAACTCGATGCAGAACATCCATTTAGGATAGAACAAAGCGCTCTGTTAATAGAAAAGTTATATATGATGGGTCTTATACCGACAAGGTGGGATTTATCACTATCGCAACAAGTAGATCCTACTGCATTCTGTAAAAGACGATTACCAGTCGTTATGGTGAGGAATAAAATGAGTCAAACTATTAAAATGGCAACACAGTTAATAGAACAAGGTCATGTCAGAGTTGGTACAGAAATTATCAAAGATCCGGCATTTTTAGTGACAAGGTATTTCTACTGTTCTTTTAGTATTTAATCAAACTACAAAACTGACTGTACAATAGTGTAATTTTTATACCTTACAGAAATTTAGAAGACTTCGTTACATGGGTAGACACATCGGCTATCAAGAAACATGTATTAGAGTATAATGATATTGTGAGTATCATATTTAATTGTCTCTGTCTCTCATTTCACTTTTTTAATCTATAGAATTTGATATATTTGATAACTCCTCTGCTTCTTTTTTACAGAGAGATGACTTCAGTATGTCATAAGCCAAATCAAAATAAAAGAAATTTACATAATTTGAAAATAATGTATTTATTTTTCATTTAATAAAATTCGAATGACTTTTCTATAGACATCTCAATATCTTATTTTATGGAGTTCCCTGGCTTTGTAAAATTCCCATCGATTATCATTCTCCGTAATTCATCGATATTGGCGCTAAAAAAAATACTTTTAAACAAGCTTTATATAAAATTTGTGTAATCTGGTATACCCACCTAAGCTTTAACAATCGATTACTAATATTTGATATATTTCTCCGACGATTTAAGATATTATGTCCAACGTCACGATTTTCGTGGTTTTCAACATCGGTGGTTAAGATTTTATCGGCACGAATTCTTTTGGAATCGGGAATTAATAAATCGCCGCATTGTAGACCATTCAATTTTCGTTTTTTAGAAAGTGTTGCTGTTAAATTTTGCGGCTCATGTACTTTACAATCAGCTATTTTTTCTTGGTCTTTTGGTTGTTTTTTCGTAATATCTTGGTCTTCAACGAATTCGTTAAGTAATTCGCTGATATTAGAGGGCTCACCTATGCTAGATATAGAGGATGCAGAAAATTTGCAAGAAGAACACAAACTTGCCGATTCTTCGTCGGACATAACGTCATTTTCAAATGTGCCGGAAATACATTGCATTTTGAACTGCGCCGCCATAACAAGAAGTTTAAATTCACCGTAGGACATCACGGAGTCTACTACTTCTATTAATACAAGATAATTTATATTAGGCAAAATCTTTCTTTGCGTTTCAAAACTTTTCTAATTAGTCTTACAATAGAAGATTATAAATATTGACAATTTATAAATATTACAATAAGAATAATGTTCTTTTTATTAACAATTTCAAAAATCACAAACATCTTATTAGTCTTAACTATCGTAAGGTGAAGTTGTATTTATTAAAAATCATATTTGAATCATTTCAGCACATTTATTCATAAATGCAAATTGCATCTACGAATAAATGATAAAGTTGGGTTACTACGTAATAATATTTCCGGATGAAACGAAATCATTTATTGAAAGTCATATTAATCATTGATTTTCATAATATGTAAATCGTGACAATTATTATTTTAAGTATATTAAATTACAAACACATCTCAATTTTAATTGATCTACAACATATTTTAACGTTCTAAGTTTTCATGTATATCGTAGGAAAATTGCCCTAGAATATTTAATATTTAATGTTTCATCGTATAAAATGCAAAATAACTGTTCATTACAAAACAATATTTCATATTCTTACGTGTGATATGGTTGTTCCTTACAATTAGAAAGTAATTTCACAATTTCCAAATAATATAAAAGGACTTACAAGAAGTGTGAAATCCTCAATATCAGTTTCTTGCCCTAAATTATTCATAATTTGTAGGTCTTATACTCGTCGACTTAATGAAGTCGTTACTGTACGAATGATATTGCAAATTTAAAGACTGAAACCTATTCTCTCGCTTACTGTAAAACGTAAGATCACTAGTATTATGCGAAGGCATTCATTCATATAATTACAATGATAATTAGTATTCATTATGATACACATGTTACATGTTAATATTTTTATATTAAAATCGGCAGTCATTGCTGGTCTCTATGACACTACTGCCACATTACGTATCGCATGTTACATCACAGAAAGAGAACGTAAAAATAAATTTTATGGACTCAAAGATTTCATTCTATTCCCATATCACTCTTCAATTTTCCTGTTTCGTGAACTTCCTCTATAAAATTTTCATTATATTTTTTCACAAAGCTAATGAGATATCTATTGTATAGTTTAAGAGACTATTTCGTGCACAGGATTTCACTTGCAAAGGCGAAATTTCAATTAATACATTTCACATCTTTTTGTGGTGTAACGAGGAGATCGAATGGGAGTTCGTGTCGGCTCAGGTCCCCAAGTATCCTCCCGTTCTTCAACTATTTACAAAGTTTTTCCATAGAATCGTTCCAAAGCACTGCATTTACAATCTGTCAAAAATATATCGTCACATCTCGTTGGTGTAATTAATTTAGTAATTCTGTGTTTTCAGCAGATACAGATACTCATTTCTTCGAACACCAACTACTTCATACTGCCATGAATTTATGCGCTTTAATAAAAATGTAATTGTAATCAAGGCTTTCGATATCTGAACTTAAAAAGGAAGCTGCTTAATGTAAGTGGTTTATTTGATGTAATTTAGATTCCCTCTCCGAATGAGATGCATTTTCACAGTACACAGAATGAAACATGATCTTTCTCATAATTGTTTCGTTATAATTACAGCTATCGTTGCGTCAATTATATTATTTTATGTTAAATTTCATTACAATACATGGCGTAACACTCATTATTTTTTTTTGTACCTTTACTAATCTTTTATATGAGGAACCACATATTTTCACGATCTCTTATCACTGTTTCTCTCGTTTTTTTTTTATACAATTTCTTTAACATATCCTACCCTATCAATTATATTTCAATGAGACACTCAGTAAATTCGATAGATCTACAATTTAAGATATAATAGTATAAATGAAATTGATTTAAACAAGAACAACGCAATACATAAGTAGAAATAAATATATACTTTCAATAGTTGTAGAGCACTTCTTCGTTTTCTTTTTAAACGTAAGTAATTTGTACAAATAATATATAATTATTCAAAGTATATACATCGATATTTTACGTGCAATCTGAGTATCTCATTAATGAAGACTCTCGATCTACGCTAATATTTCTCTTGATCCTTCAAATTTCATTCGAATCGTAAAAGCAGAAAGTATAAATTACGTTTTTGCTTTCATTGATCTGTAGAAATTCGAGCTAGCAATTTCCATATTCATTCCTGCTGTCAATTTATATTTCAGTTTATAAATTACTTAATGAAAATTCGGAATACTTCTTCTAAATGGTCGTTAAAATTGAGATATACTTTTTTTTTCTGACACATTAAAGATAGCTTCTTTATAATATAACATTCGACTGGCGTAGAAAATAAAGCTAAGTAATTATATTACAAGGGAACATTGAAATAATTCATATATATAATAATGTACAGCAGTAATATAAAAAGAAATTTACTAAAAGTGTATTATATGTATCCGGATGCACTTTTATCAATTCATTTCTTTCGATATGGCTTTAAAATAGAAAGATACCTTTGTTACATTGGCTAAAAAACAAACATAAATATAAATACTGTACAATTATTTACAACAGGTTTGAAAGGAAATTGTACTGTATACCTTTATGCTTTCATTTAAATGAAAAAGATATTCGAGAAATCAAGAAATTTCAAGATGGAAAAGATGATTTTGAAAATAATATACCAAAAGAGCTTTGTAGTTTATTAGAAACATGACATTGAATAGTGTCATCAAAATTCATTCTAGAATGTATTTCTACCTTGATTTGAGTGAATCAAGCATTACCATATTAGACAAATAAACCATTACGATATAGAACATAGTTAAAGGTCATTTCCTACAATATGGCATATTATATTCAATTACAACTGAAGTTACACGTTTGTTATCTTTCCCTGCACCTCTCACTCTGCCCCAATGCTAATACAATAATCATTTATACACAATTATAATTCAATCCTATAAAATCTGTGTTAAATTCGTGTTCTACGTGGTAGAACGAGCTTTTTCGCAAAACTTTACATATCTCTACTCTATCGAGTTAGCAACACATATAACAGCGTGCGTAACTTTTTGAAAATTCACGTAAAATTTCATAGAATTTTGAAAGATGATAATTTAAAGCATTTCATTACTCCTGTAAAATATTGTACAAGCACTGGAGGAATAGAAATATTTCCATCATTATGCATGCTCATACACTTTTTGCGAATGATGTCTTCACATAGATACACGTAATCCTATATGTTGATATTGCTTTTAAAATCGTCCACTTTCTTAACGAAGTATGTGAAATCATTCCTTTCTAAGTAACAACCATATCATACGTAAGAAAAATGAAATACCAAGAAAAAGAAATTGTTCGCATGTCGAATATTTCATCGAAATGTTTAGAACAAAACTTTATAATGGAAAGTTTCGAGTTTATCCTCGTAGCGAGACAAAATCAGAATTGTGCATCGAACAAATTCAAGTACCTTGCGACAACCGCGCATAACATAATAGTATATTCTGTGCCACGCGTTACTTATGCAAAATTTTTAATCTTATAATTGAATTCGGTATAAATTATTCACCACTACAGCCAGACTTTATTGTTCTGATGACGATACTTTTAATTATCAATGAATATTTATATATGTTGAACGTCTAATTGTACTTTCATAGCAGACACTTTTACCTGATGATTCTGTTAGAATACAGTGGAAACGGTACACTGAGTTTCCTATAGTAATTCGATGTTTATGTATGATTCAAGTATTAAAAGGGTTTTGTTTCGTTTTCTTATCAAGAAATTTCGTATAAAAGTGTCATAATAATAAGGAACACACATAATACATATTATGTAATCACGGTTGGCGCTTCACGTCCAGTATATTCACGTAATTTACTTAATTCTAATGCAATATTAACCAGTGGTTTCAAAACTTGTTGCGCATCTTTTTCAAAAGAAGATGAATCATCTTCGTAACTATCAACATACACACGAATGGTTGCTCCCGAACTTCCCGTTCCGGATAAACGATATATTATACGAGAACCGTCTTGAAATAGTACTCGTAATCCCTGCCATAAAATATCGTATCATTAAAGTAATTACGTGATCGCCCGAAATGCAAAACTTACCTGCTTAGTTGCTCGACTCCCGTCAACAGGATCTACGTACGAATAATTATCTGCAATTTTCACGATATACGTTTTACCTTCCGATTTTAACTCTGAACCGATAAATTCGGGTTTCCCTATTGTTGTTTCAATATGCTGCATCATTTTATTCGCGTTTTCCGAATCACAATTTTCATAGTCATATCTAATGCATAAATCACGATTATAATATACATTTTTAGAGAATTAAAGTCAATTGTAAATGTTTCACTTCAGTTAGAAATGTACCTGGTGAAAAAGTTTCTCCCGTACTTTTTCCAATGATCTAGTAATATCTCATCAACCGATTTTCCAAGAGCTGCAATTACGCTGAGCCAAGCAAGAGCTGCCCATATTCCATCTTTTTCGCGAATATGATCGGAGCCGGTGCCAAAGCTTTCTTCCCCACAGAGGGACAATTTCCCTGCATCCATCAAATTACCTAACGAATTTATAAATTAATTATTATAAGACAGGAATGAAGGTATAAAAAAGGCTAATTATAATAATAGATGAAATCACGATTTATGCAAGGAATGAATACCGAAGTATTTCCAGCCTGTTGGTACTTCAAACAACTGAATTCCACTTTTGGCAGCAACTCTATCTACGGCAGCACCTGTTGGCATAGACCTAGCATATCCTTTAACACCAGACTTTTGAAAATATGGAATCGATGTCAAATTAGCAGCTAAGACTGCCAATGAATCGGAAGGTGTAACAAAGAAACCCTTTTTTCCTAATATCTATAATGATAGAAACATTTATGCCATTATGCCTGAGATTTCAAAATTATTTAAGAATTCTATATTCACTTTACCATATTTCTATCTCCATCTCCATCAAAAGCAGCGCCAAAATCATATGGACCACTTTTCATAGCATTTACTAGATCTACGGCATATGTTAAATTTGGATCTGGATGAAGTCCACCAAAATCTTCTAATGGAGTTGTATTTACAGTGCTGGATGCATCAACTCCTAATTCATTACTAAATATACGTTTTATGTAATGTCCCGTAACTGTAAATTATAAATAAGATAAAAAACGGCAATAACTACATAAATACAGATAAAACAGTCATAATACCTCCATTCATTCCATTGATTAGAATTTTAAAAGCAGGTCGGTCGGTGCTTCCTTGAAGCAATGTCTTGATGCGTGCAAAATCAAAGATTTCTTTCATTAATTCCAAGTAATCATTTACAGAATCTATGACATCCACAGTAAATGGCTTTCCATCCACTTGAACTGTAGTAGTTTGTATCTTATCTATGTCTATGTTTATATCAGGAACAATCTTATATGTTTTGAGCGATTTGGTAATATCATAGATCTTATTAGTGACATGGTCAGGAGCAGGACCACCATTTTCACAGTTAAACTTGATACCAAAGTCGGCATCAGGACCACCAGGATTGTGAGACGCAGTTAGAACAATGCCTCCTTGTGTCTTATACTTTCTTATTATCGTGGAGACAGCTGGAGTTGACAAAATGCCATTTTGACCGACTATTAGTTTCCTCACCTAGTAAAAACGGATAGCATGTGGTGAAAAGAATAAAATAATTATTCCTCCTCAAGAAGCATAAATTATTGAATAAGAAGTGTATGATAGAATTAATAATTATTGATATATATAAATAAATATAAACATATATAATATAAAATGTTTTCAATTTGATAACAGTTTAACAAGACAAAATATAGAACTCCCATGACCCCTTTACATGACCTTAAATTTAGTTACTCACGTATCAACTTAGTTACAAATCGAGAGCGTGTTTTGACTCTGATAAATCCCGGATCAACTTACACCGTTGGCCGCTGCAATCCTGATAATCTTTCCGACGGCTTCTTTTCCATAATACCTTCCATCACCACCTACGACCAACGTACTGTCAGTCAACTGATCACCAAGAGCCTCCAATATTGCTTGAACGAAGTTTTCGGTGTAATGTTCCTCCTTAAACACTCGAACGGCCTTTCGAAGCCCGGACGTGCCCGGCTTTTGACCCTCGTATATACGAGTTTCTATTACTGTACTCGTTAACGCATTCGACATACTTCAAACTTTCTGAACTAACGGTTGGACAACTGAAACAAAGTATTATTTAAGTTCAATTCGATGTTAATCAGTGTCGAAAATTCGAACTGAAAAAGAAGAATATCATAACACGTCCACGATGCTCGCTGGTAGACTGAACTTTGTCTGCCAATGACACACAAGGGCACAGATCACCATCTTGAAAGATCGCGCCAGCGCTTTGCTACCGGCTAATAATACAATCGTTCAAGGGGGTAAATCCTTTTTATGCTCATTACAGTAGTTCAATTTAATTGTTGTAAAAGTTTTATATTACAGTAAGAACCTTCTATATTACAGTTAACCGTTGATGCATAATGTAGAGGAATATAGACGATATTTTGATGCTCGTAGTAGCGACTGTTTAAAATGAAT
This sequence comes from Cerceris ruficornis, assembly GCA_963989415.1. Taxonomy (NCBI): domain Eukaryota; kingdom Metazoa; phylum Arthropoda; class Insecta; order Hymenoptera; family Crabronidae; genus Cerceris; species Cerceris ruficornis. The sequence goes on from OZ022525.1 coordinate 16,046,988, forward strand.
CACGCGACACCGTATGAATAAGGAGTTTCAACTTAAATTTCTGTTATCGCTATCACCAAATAAATTATTGCTGTTATGTAAAATTCTAAATGTACAATACATGTTTGCATGCATATTTTACATGCAAATATTCCACTTCAACGTTTAACTTAACGGCAGATTATATTCGAAGATTGAAATTCAAATGTAATTAGAGTTCAAATGTTACACAACTTTCACCGCAAAAAATTGTACTCGAATTACGTGATTATATTGAATATTTGTAGGCAGATCCGGTTTCTTATCTCAAAATCAGTTACAGAACGAGAAAAATAGGATTTCAGCGTATTGGTAGGGTTAATAAGTGCGTCACGACGTATTATCTAGCTGACGCTTTCGGTGACTTCATAAGATGTCACGTAATGTAGAAAACAGTGAAGTAAAAAACGTAAACTTCTACACAGACAAACATCGATGTAATACGATGGAGAATAGTGAAGGCAAATGAAGTGGAGGGAGCATGTTATGTCAAGGATTTCCGATATAAGTTCGTAGGTTTTACAGATACGAAGTTACTTAAAACAGTTTTCCTATGGACTCTGCCGTGGATGCATGTAGTCATTCTTCGGGACGGAGTGTTAAATATTTGTAGTACATTGTTTTTAACTTAACGATTTCATAGCTTACTTCGAAGCAAAACAAAGCGAAACATTAAATAACGAAGATGCAATTTTAAATAACAATTTAATTGATTTTAATATTTTTTTTACACATTAATCCAATTTCTTTTAAATTCCGTCAAACGGAAAATTTTTAATACGGCAATCTTTGTATAAACTCATGATTTCATTCAAAGAAAATGCAAATATCGTTTAAATAAAAATATGTAAAATCAAAATTATAATAAACTATAAGTTCTACTGTATTCCTTTAATCATTGAACTAATTTCATTGGATATGAGTGTTCATTCTATCTTAATGAACTTATAAACTTTTTTGTGAATTACTGTTAAAGGATAATACAAAGTGTAATATTAGGTAAGTACACATTATTAAATTTATACAATTACTGTAAGCTTAAAGAACCTTTAATTATACCTTTCTTTTTGTAGATTTGTTATTTTGGTATGAAAATAAATTGGGTGTACTATGCATAAAACAAACAACTGGAGCAGTAGCACTATACAACATGACAGTGGATCTGAGAGTGCACCATTGCTCTCTTCTGGATCCCATACTAGCATGGAACCAGTTATATTTCATGACTCTGAAACAAGTGATTTAGAATCAAATCCTACCGATGGATGCCCAAAGTAATTATAATATATATAAAACTTGTCATCACTATTGTTACTAGCCCTCCTGCATATCTTAATATTAGTTAATGCAGCTAGTAATAGCTACTCGTGTTGTATAATAATCATGTTATACTCTACAGATATGGTAGCATAACAACTGGTATTCTTCATTCCGTTACTAATATAATACCCAAAAGACTACCACCGCTTACTCAAGAAAATACATTAGTTCCACCTCTGTTGGTAAAGACTACTTGTCCACCAAGTTTATCACAAAATGAATATTATCAAATTAATGATACAGATACAGTAAGTATGTTGGGAAGCTTACAGCAATTGCATTTATCTCAATTGATTTTCATTTAAGATATAAGCACTTGTATATCCTTTAATTATGATTATGTATTAAAAATTTATTCGATAAACTTCATTGTCCCAGGACTTGCGCTTATATCTATATAGGAATTAGAAAATATATTGTTTTTAATTAAAGTACACGGTGCAAAATATCTTATTCGTATCATCAGGTACAAAAGAATGAAATATATAAAGCAAATGGTACTCCTAATGCAATTAAAGGCATTACAAATGCATTTTTGCATCGATCTTATTCATTGGAACAAGAGGCATCGCAAAAGATACCTAAAGATGACCATCCAAAGCAAAGTTCAGTTGTCACTGTGTGAGTACAATCAAAAATCTAATTATATCTTCGAAGATAATTTTAAATTTCTATTACCGTCTACTATGTGACCTTTAACACATCGTTATAATCGTATCCTAATGATATTTGTATTATAACAACATTCGGCATTAAGTGAAATAAATTGGCAAAAGAAAGCAGAAAGGGTTATCGTATGTAAATTATCAGTGGATATCGCAATTTAATCGTGAAAGGGCTCTGGGTTATCTCTTTTAGGACAACACTCAATGGTCTAATCTTATACATAAACTTTTTTATCAACCACATGACACTTGTTATTTTCTATAGGTGAATGATGCCAACAGGATGAAATCTTGCATCAGAAATCACGTTGCCTACATGCATTTTGAAGATAGACACATCTCTCTCCCTCTTTATATTGCTCCTCTTATTTCTCAGCAATAAGCAGTAAATCAGAAAAAGAGATACAAAAAGTATCAGATAATCTAAGCAATACGATTTGTGACTTTGACCTATATGAAACGAGGAAAAAGAATAATGGTAGATATTTATTTGACGTCAGTGGTTAAGCGAACGAACAGACTCCTAACAGATACTCTGATTGATGATGCAACGTGTCGCGGAAATTCTTAAAAAACAGAAACAATGTTGACACTTTCTCATACACTTAGTGTCAGTTACAGCCGTACTACATGCTTCAAATATTATTACAATTTTCATAAAAAGTCATTAAGAAACGTCAACTTACCACATTCGTAATTCCTTCCGTTACATTTTCATAAATACATTTGCATATACACGAATTGTCACTATTTGAATTTTCTACATTAATATCGAAACATCGTGAAGGATCACATTTAACACCCATTCGCTTCCACGTCCTAAAAACACGCATCTAGCTGGTTTATACTTTAGTTATGAAACAAATTGATCATCATTTATGCCGATATGTTTTTGTTTTTTAATTTAAAATGAGGTTGAAAACCCAGTAAATGCTTGCTTTTAAGACGTGGAAACGAATGAGGATAGAGAGCGAACGAGGATACCGGTCGCTTACGTTTGAAATACCATTGGGTGGTTGTGTGTCTACCGTACAATATATTCACATTAGAAGGGGTTAGTGCACCGTCTGTTGCCCGGGCAACAGACGACCACCCGAGAGGTCAATGCCTTTAGCTGGCAACCAAAGCATACCGGGCATTTTCAATATCCCTGTCTCACCTATAGAACTTGCAATTTTTTCTTTTCGATCTAATAGACGCCCTGGAAAATGATTTTTATAGAAATTATCACCCATTTATGATGCAAAATAATATGTTTATATTTCTCGTTACGAAAATAGCCGAATATAAGCGGAAAGAATAGATTATTTTAAATACAATAATACTGCTGGTACTGCCATTATATATTATTTACCAAGTGTATTTTTAATTTTTGTTTAATGAAAATTAATATTCTATTATTACGAGTAAATCTGAACTTTTTTAATTATTTCCAGATTCTCTGTATGGAATACAATATTAGGTTCATCTTTGTTAACAATGCCTTGGGGTATTCAAATGGCCGGTTTCATTCCCAGTATTATCCTTATTTTAATAATGAGCGGCTTATGTTTATACACTGCTTATTGTTTACTTGCTGTGTATAAATATCACGGTAAGGAAATATATAACTTTAGACCATACAGTATTAAATGTTAGCTTAATAACTTTTTCTATTACAATTCCTTAGGTGGACAAAACGGAATAGAAGTAATAGAATTAAGTCGAATATTCCTTAATAAATGGGCGGAATATGTCGCAAAGATTTTCAGCATTACAGTTTTATTAGGTGCAACCATTGCTTATTGGATACTGATGTCTAACTTTTTATATAATTCTATAAATTTCTTTTATGGCAAGTTAACACTTTTACAAATCCAAAGCTCTGGCTATTTTATACACTTAAATAAGCTGTCTTACAAGTTATGCATTTCTTTGCAGATAATATAGCTGCTGTACCCCAATATCCTGTAAGTGATAACGTTTCTTATACAATGGAAGGTATGCTTAATTGAAAAATTCTATTGACTTCATTGTCATTGTTTGAAAAATACGTAACAATAAACCATTACACTTCATTTTCAGTGTTATGTCCAGGGAATACAAAATATAATGGTACAAATATAATACATGAACATACATTTGATTCACTGGGACCATTTTGGGATCTGCACAAAACAGTACCTGTATTTCTCGGTCTATTAATATTCCCATTCTTAAACTTCAATAGTGCTACGTTCTTCACGAAATTCAATTCCCTTGGTAAGCAAAAAATTATTACTTACATCTTTATTAAAAAAATGTAACACGTGTGAACTGCCGACTTCGTGTCTTTTTTAGGTCACAACTCATGTACGACCTTGAAACTACAAAAATATTATATATTGTTGTATCAAATTATGAAAACTTAATGTATCTCACAGGAACCGTGTCAATTGCATATTTGATTATCTTTGTCATCGTTAAATCAGCATCATGGGGCATTAATATGGACAGAACAGAATGGGATACTATCTGGATATTAAAGCCTACATTCGCCGCACTTTCTGGAATGCTGGCACTTTCATTCTTCATTCACAACATCATCATCACCATAATGCATAACAATCATGATCAAAGTAAAAACGTAAGCTATATTTATCCATTCAAATATTTTGTCCCTACTGTCCAATATTTTTATATAATAACAGACATTCTACTTGTATTTTACAGGGAAGAGACTTATCGATAGCATACTTTCTCGTTACAGTGACGTATCTCATAGTCGGAGTAGCATTTTACATATGTTTCCCATTAAAGAAATCCTGCATCGAAGATGTAAGTAAATGTTATTAATAATGCTAGAAATATATATAAGGAATATCTATTTACGTAAAAATACGAGTAGAACAGAGAGTAAGACATTAGTAGTCTTAACATTTAAAAGTTATTTTATTGCAGAACTTTTTGAATAACTTCCAAAAAGGGGATGGCCTAACAGTGGGTGCACGTGTTGTATTACTTTTTCAATTATTGACAGTATATCCACTACTTGCGTACATGTTACGTGTTCAGCTCCTTTCATCTGTGTGTACGACACTTAAGAAAGGCTGGGTTGTTCTAGTCAATATAGTACTGGTGTCCATTTGCATATTATTTGCAACTTTTGTACCATACATTGGTACAATAATACGATATACAGGTGCTTTAAGCGGTTTCATTTATGTCTTTACATTTCCGAGTTTATTGTATTTAGTAATTCTGAAGAAGCAAGGGAAATTGACTTTATTTACGAAAATTCTGCACACGTGCATACCGATTCTTGGCATTTCAAATCTCATAGCACAATTCTTTGTCAGTGATTCCTAAATACAACGAATTATCATTTACCTATGCTTGAAATACCCTGTACAGCTAGTTCAGTTCCTAAAAAGACAGTATGATAATGACAAAAAAAAACACATATACAATTTTTTTTAGAATTATTAGTCGTTGTGTTATTATTTAAACATAAAATAGAATACTTAACAAAACTGCTTTTTACTTCAAAAGAGATCTTTAGTCGAAAATTCAACCATACTTTGAGAAACAATGTGGAGTACGTTTTGTTTTTTGTAAGAGAAGTATCTGTATCTGTGTTAATAATTAATTGTAAGAATATGTAAAAAAAATATTTATTTATAATTGTAAATTTATTACGAAATTACGAAGTAATTTACATTATATCTTTTATTCTATACAACTCAATTGTATTTGTACTTTTATATGCAACAATGTAATAAATCTATTGTTAAGGAGTATTTTTCAAAACCTTGTAAATCCATACTGTGTCAACTCCATGCCCAATTTTTTTGGTTGCACGCATAGTAGGCAGTGGAAATCTACATGCAACTATAACACAATCATTGTGCACTTCCATAGTAAATTTCTTCTCTATGTCCTCCATCTATACAAATGTTTATGTATTATTTAATCGTATAAAACTATATGTATCTCTCTACAAAGCATTGTGATTACAATGCAGTAACATAAATTGAATATGACATCCTAGGCTCTATTAAATAAGAGGAGAAACTCTTCTCATTATTTGCTGATACCTAAGATGTTGTATTAATAATTCTGTAACTAGTATAAAAAGATTACCATTTGGTCAACTCCAAATATAACAATATTGTCATAATTCTTTAAATTATATGTCCATAGGTTTTGTCTTATAAATGTAGTTTTTGAAGTTAAACCGGTAGACAATGCCCTCAATCTAGAATACCATACCAGCCATGGATTTAATTCTATGCCATGTGCCACAAAGCCAGCTTTAGCTGCTGCAAAAACCTATTTATAAAAGAGAAATTGATATTGTTTGATATAAGAATCATTTATTACTTATTTGTCAGTGATATATAATACTTTTAGCTAGTTTGTACCCTACAGTTAATGGTAAAACAATTGACAAAATTGAAATAACTATCAATAAAATGAAAAAGTTTAAAGAACAATGTTTACACGCTTGTATTGTAATTAAATCAATTTACTATACGTCCATCTCCACTTCCAATATCGATCAAAGATCCAGATCGATGTTTTAAGCCTTGTAACACATTCTGCACTTGTTGCTTGGTAGCAGGTACATAAGGTAAACATATCTTACGAAAGGCAGGACTAACAAATGGAACACATACGATACTAATAGCTGTTGCGAGACCTCCTAAAAAAATAATTTTATTGGTTATAAGCCAAAAAACCAATACAATTCATTCATTATAACATTACCTGTTACTGCAACTAGGTACAATCCAATTTTCGATATTTTCTGTGGCTTATTACTGTCATCATTTTCATTTACAATGTAATTCATGTCATTAGTATTTAATATACGTTAACACATGTCCAAGTACGAAGGAGAATACTCTAATATTAATGAATATATGGTTTCTTTACATATTAGAATATCTAAACTTAATTACTACTCAATGTCATTCAATATTTATTATTCATTTGTAATCTCTAAATGTTCAAGAGGTTTTATTTAATTACTTATGGATTCTCTGTTCTGGTTGATTCTGGCACTTTCAGACTGCACCAGACTGCACCACATGATCTAGTAACTTTGAATCGTCAAAAGTTCTGACCAGTTCTGACCGCCCTGCTCTTCCTAGGTTTCCATACACATATAGACATACTGACACAATTACCCGTGTCGTGTAATTGTGATCTTTGATCGTGATCCATCACAACCACAATTACTTTGTCGCTGTCATACGGTCAGGTTGCTCGTATTGTTTCTTCACGGTGAACCGCTTTTAGTTCTTTAATTTGGTGTGATGTTTTTGTGTATAGTACTATTTTGACGTTTTCAAGTGCACTTCTTTCGTAAAAGATACATCGCTACGGTAAATAAGTATTTCTGTATATTTTCACGAAAAAAAAGGAACAAGATGCCGGTATTTCATACGAAGACTATTGAAAGTATTCTCGAGCCTGTAGCGCAGCAGGTAATTATATTCTTACGAATTAATTTTTTTCCTATTAACTCGAAATATGTTAGTTACTCGACCCCCTAATAACAATTCCATTCGTATGATTTACAGAAGTTATAATTTATAAAAGATAGACAATTATCTATAACAGATCTAAGATCATTGTCTTAATAACGTTATTCTAAAAATAATCTTTAAAAATATGTAGCTTACTTTTCGGTTTAAGTATTCGACTATGACGAGTCGCAGGTACTTGAGTTCTGTCAAACTCGATTCTTTAAATTCATAATAGATGTAGTTTCGATGATTGGACTTTTAAGGATATCTCGATATAAGGGAGAAATGATGTAATTCCGTGATATTAATTATTACGAATTCTCGTATGTACAGCGACTCAAATTTATCGAGTGACTCCCGTGTTTCTTTATATAGAATCGTGACATCACTCTCTCAATATAGGACAGGGGTACTAAATTTCATCGTTACATTTGAAAGACCATCTTAGAAATATGAAACTCAATCCGTTTATCTAATGAATTTACCATGAAAAAAGAAAAACGCTTCTCATTCAGAAGATATCATTTGGTATTTCCAAAAAAGGACATGTTCATCCCACCAATGATTAAAGCATCCCACACATTGTAACAAGAATGTGAATGTTTCTCCATCCAGATTTTCAATGCTGTTTACTTTATACCGATATCAATTGTAATTAATTGAATTACAAATCTTAATAAAGCTACTGAATTACATTATTCCTTTTTTTATAATATCCACTAATATTACCTATACTGTGTCATATTTTTTTCTTAATGTTACAGTTATTAATTTGTTTATTTTCATGAAATACTTCGAAGAAGAATATAAATTTATGCAAATTGACAGATCCTATTTTACATAATTTTTTTTACAGTATCTTAATATAACAATGTAGATATAATCTTTTTCTAAGAGAACTTTTTGTCATGTATTTTAAGTATATGTTATGGTTTATCATTGTTTATGTGACTTTGGCACTATATTTATATAAGAAAAAGTAATTTCGTTTTATTTAATTATTTATATGTAAGAATTTACAACTGTCAATTGGATATGTATGATAAAATCATGCATATATGTATGCATTTGATGTAATGCATTAAAGGCTTGCAATGTAATCCACAAAGTTCTTAAAGCTGCTAAAGTAAGGAGGCTCTATTTTTAGATTTGGCATTAAGATTCTTTCATATTTATAAGCGTAATACAAACAGGTCATAAATTATATTAATCATGCTGCTTAGCCACTATCCAAATTTGGATTTGTTTGCCTTTATTGGAGTTACTAATACTCGGGGAAAAAATGAATTTTATTACATTTTTTGTTCTCAATTTTGTAAATAAGCTTGCATTAAAAGTAATAGTACACTAATTAATATTGGAAATAATTAATTGAGACATACTTAAAATATAAGCCTATAAAATTGATTTCATAAACATTTAATCGTGCTTGTTTATCAAATTACTTTGATTTAAAACTCAAACCCATGTGCTTTTAATTGATATAGGTTTCAAGACTTGTTATTCTACATGAAGAAGCTGAAGATGGAAATGCAATGCCTGATTTGGGGAGACCTGTACAGGCGGTTAGTATGGCTGTAACAAATCTAGTAAAGGTGAGTAATATGTATAACAAAATATGTAAATTCAATATTTAAGGCTGAATTTTCTAAATTGCATCCCTTTGCTCATTAAATTTTCTGGGTATTTTACAGGTTGGAAAGGAAACAATAAATTCGTCTGATGATGCATTACTTAAACAAGATATGCCTGCTGCATTGCAACGTGTAGAAGGAGCTTCCCGTCTCTTGGAAGAAGCATCTGCTATGTTGAAACAAGATCCATATTCTGGACCTGCGAGGTAATGGAGCTTAGAGATAACAATTTTCTGATAAAAAGATATTCTTCTTTAGTTTAAAGCATGATCTTTGAATTTTCTAGGAAAAAACTTATTGAAGGTTCACGTGGTATCTTGCAAGGAACTAGTTCACTGCTGTTATGCTTTGATGAAAGTGAAGTACGCAAAATTATTAGAGAATGTAAGCGGGTATTGGATTATTTAGCAGTTACAGAAGTTATTGAAACCATGGAAGACTTAGTCCACTTCCTCAAGAACTTAAGTCCTTGCCTTAGTAAAGTATCAAAGGAAGTTAGTGCACGTGAAAAAGAACTGACTCACCAAGTGCACAGAGAAATACTTGTGCGTTGTTTAGAACAGGTAATACGATTTTAATGTCTTTGTATAAACCATCATGTATCTATGAATACGTAAATCACCAATATAAATTATTAATTTGTGAATTAAATTTTTTTTTCAAGGTGAAAACACTAGCACCAATACTTATTTGCTCTATGAAAATTTTCATTCACATTATTTCGCAAGGAGGTAAGGGTGCAGAAGAGGCAGCTGAAAATCGTAACTATCTATCCGGAAGGATGTCAGATGAATTGAACGAAATAATTCGAGTTTTACAATTAACGACGTATGACGAAGAGGAATGGGATGCCGATCAATTAACAGTATGATAGTTTACTGCTTGAGGGACAAATTTCACATACAATTGATTATTATTAAATTAAAAATATTTCAGGTATTAAAAAAAGCACAAAGTGCTATAGAATCAAGGATAAGGGCTGCTTATGATTGGCTGGATGACGGTCTCGCGTTACGCGGTGGTGTTGGAGAGAAAAGTCTTCGTCAGATAGTGGAGCAGGCATTGCGTTTGGCAGAAAGATATCTTCCACCTTCTCAGGCAGAACCTCTGACGAAATTGGCTTCACAAATCGTTACCATGACAAATGCTCTCTGTGAATTACGTCAGAATGAAAAAGGTTTATCATTTACTCTTTTACAAACATTTTTTTAATATTGTACCGGCTGTTAGTTTCTGAATTTTTCGATTGAATTGATAATATCTTACACCTGTTTATTTTTAAAGGGACCACACCACAGGCAGAGGCGTTAGCGCGTGGCATTAAAGAGAAAATGAACGAACTCCGTAGCTCTATCGCGTCAGCTCTAGTTGCCGCTGATAAATCTGGAACCACACAAACTGCTCACACGGTAGCGGGTCGTTTGGAACAAGCTAACAAGTGGCTTCTTAATCCTCAACACGATGACAAAGGGCTCGGTCAGAGGGCTATCGCTTTGATAATACACGAAGGAAAGAAGGTATGACGTAGCGACAGCTATTCAACGTACTTTTACATTCAAGAATAGGTACAGTATAATCCATTGCAATCGAGCATTATTCCTTACCTTTTGATAATTTGAATGCCGCATACGGAAAGAATCAACAACACGTAGCGAGTGTAAGTTACGTGTGACTTTTTTGAGTAGATATTTCTAATATATCCATATATTGCATAATATAATTTATGGTTGGTATTCATTTTTATATGCGATATATTTCTAATTTTTCTCGTGTTTATTAGTCTGTTTATACTCTGAACATTAGGTCGCTGAGGGTTTACCAGGCATACACAAGGCGGAAATCTTGCAATTATGCGACGAGGTTGATTACCTCTCGCATCAACTCGGAGATCTTTGTGCTAACGGTCAAGGGAATACGCCACGCGCCCAAGAAATCGCTCGTCAGTTGTCGCACAAACTGTACGAGTTGAAGAACAGAATACAACAGGCCGTTGTGTCAAGAGTTGTTGAAGATTTCATCGACATTACAACGCCTCTGAAACAATTTACGGATGCGGTGTTAACTCCCGAGGGCACGCCCGGTCGCGATCAGAATTTCAATGACAAAACACACGCTCTTCAGACGTTCTCTAACAGGGCGGCGAAAACAGCTAGAATGGTAGCTGCTGGAGGTACACAATAATATTATCGTCATTTCAATGAATCTATTGAATACTTTCGATAAATGTATTCACAAATTTTCATCGTAAAATTGCAGGGAGCGGAGGTAACAAAAAATTGGCTGAAGCATTAACCGCGAGCGCGTCGCAGATTGAATCCTTAACACCGCAATTAATTAACGCCGGACGTATCCGAATGACCTATCCGGACAGTAAGGCGGCTGATGAACATTTCGAGAATCTACGACAGCAGTATGCAGAGACGATGCAACGTGCACGTGCCCTCTGTGACGAAGCAACCGATAGTGGAGACTTCATTAGGACTTCCGAGGAACAAATGCAAAAGCATTCGTTCCTCTGCGAAGAAGCTATAGCAAAAAGCCATCCGCAAAAAATGGTCGACAATACGGCTGCCATCGCTCGTTTGGCTAATAGAGTAATATTGGTGGCAAAGCAGGAGAGCGATAACAGCGAAGATCCTGCGTTCATTCAAAGAGTGAATCAAGCTACGGATGTTTTGCAAAGCAGTAAGTGATTGGTACTGTTTGATAGTAATGAAAAACGTAATTTATGCTAATTATAAAGCTATTTGTATAATATAGGTGTTGCTCCAATGGTTCAAGATGCAAAACTTGTTGCGATTAACATTAACGATAGTACAGCGGTGTCTCATTGGAGAGAGAGTAATCGTGCAGTAAGTGATAGTAATCGAGTTCTTTATATTTTAATTGCTGCTGCTAAGTATTTACAATTTAAATACTATATTTTTCAGCTATTAGCTAACGTGGGACAAGTTCGCAAAGCTATTATGGTTCATCCAAGTGTAGTGCCTCCTCCGGAAGTATCACAATTACACCTCAATGACGGTAAGAACACAAATTGTTTAATAATTCTTCTTTTTTTTAAATTTTTATGTATTATAAAGATATTTAATGCTGATTATCCTTTTCTTTTCAAGTAGATTAGTATTATCCGTACTAAAGGTGTAAACATACATGTAATATCTATATTCTTGTTTGATTCAATCGTTATAATCTAATACTTTAGATATCAACGTATTTAACGCAGTATAGTTAGTTGAAATAATTAAACGTCATATTAACTGCGAGCATCATAATCATACTATATATATTTTCTTTTTCCTCGTGCTTTCACTTGGTACTTAGAATAATACAGTTCGCAAACTTTAAATGACAAATCTCTATTTCTTTTTCATAATTAAAAGTGTACATAAAATTTAAGGGTAAAAAATAGCATTCTTTTGCACAGACATACAAATATATCTATCTAGTTTTCTTATATTTGTGTTGGAAGTTATGTACATTTCCTCATATAAAGATTCTTAACGTATTTCTTACAGACGAATTGCCAAGCCGTCAATATAATTACTTCACAGACAAAGGTACAATGTATTTACACGAAGGTTACTTATTCCCGAGTAGTTATTTAATATTATGCAATATCTGGTTTTACTATCATTTATCAATAATATAGAAAAAAAAACGTTTAAGTTCTATTCGAAAAAAGATTAAGTTAGTTCAAGGCGTAGTTTTCTTTTTTACATTTACTAATGAGAAAACAAAATCTGAATATCTTTTCTTAAATGCCAGTTGGTGAGCCTTTAAGGAACCAACCATCACCGAGCAATTTACGTATCATCAGCCCTAGTCTCAATACAAATAAACCGCAACATCGGTCTGTCAGTCCATTACCAAAGTGGGCACGTGAAGGTATTTACTGTTATTGCAAAAAAAAAGAAATAAGCAAAGAACTTTGACTATGTTTTGTGACGAGTCCAACTTTTCACTTTTTTTGTTAATTAATAATGGCAATTAATATAAAAGTTTAGGACACTGTACCTTGGTACCGAGATGGAACAATAATTGTATTTTTTTATCAGGAGATAACCCTGATCTCCTATATCAAGAACTGGCTTCTGAAAACGAGTTAGAAAAATCAGTTCACGGTGGAGGTAATTTGAAATCTAGTACTCTTGGAATACAAAATTTTTACGTTTTTAATTGCACAATATCTGCGTATTTGAAAGAGCATGTATTAATTGGAATTCAATGTACGTTATTCCAGTCCTTAATTGAATGATGATAAGAACTGGATTGCAGGGATAAAGCATCAAAAAGAAATTATCGCAATATATAGACATTTCTATGCATACCTTTCTGATCGTTTAGGTATGGCAAACGGTGAAATCTACTTTCTATATTTTGCGTAATAATTCGAACGATTCAAGTTGCATTGTACTCGAGTTTTTATAGTAAATTTATATTATGTTAAACAAAGCATAACAGAAAGTTTCCAGAAGAATTGCATTTCAGTGTTAATCAATGCATTTTTATACATTTTATACGAAGAATTTTCTTTGTGTGACAAGGCTGATATTTCACTATATCACTAAGTAATAATACAGGAGTCTAACAGTAATATCATTACTTTTCTCACTGATATAATTATTCACGGAATTACAACTTTCTTGCACGATTTTAACACTAATAATACTGACTTCATTAATCGAACATTTTAGAGTATTCGGTGATGCAATGTCGATTAATAATCTGTGTGTATTATTAATGCTAATATACAAAATTCATGCGAATATAACAACTGCCATGCTTTGTCGTTGCATGTGTACTAAAATTATCTTTTACATTTAAATCTGATTGAAATCCTTGCTTAATTATATCCCCCTATTTTTTACGCTGCGTGGAATAGTAGATTACATTTACTGTCTTAACGACAATGACGATGGTAATTATATTAATTGTATCCCACTTCTCTTAGATACAATACAATCAAATCTATTATCGAGAATAACAAGTTGAAAGACAAACATTTACTACATACAAAATAGTAATTTAATTATTCCTCTTTATGTGATCAACAGATTTAATGTTTGCAGTTTCCCTAATATCAGCGATTGTAACATAAATCAATATTATTTCAAACAGAAGTCGCACCACCACGGCCACCTCTACCTGGTGGAGATGTCCCACCTCCAAGACCTCCACCCCCCGAGACAGACGACGAAGACGAAATGTTCATGCATGCGCCACAACCCAATCAGCCTATAATGGTACGTTTAATACAAAGTTAACAAATAATAACGAATACTAAAATATAATCGCATTATCGTTGTTTAGATGGCTGCGCATGGTTTACATCAAGAAGTGCGACAATGGTCCAGTAAGGATAACGAGATCATTGCTGCTGCTAAGAAGATGGCCATTTTGATGGGTAAACTATCAGGCCTTGTAAGAGGAGAAGGTGGAAACAAAAGGGATTTAATCGCCTGTGCTAAAGCCATCGCGGAAGCTTCGCAAGAGGTAACCCGTCTTGCAAAGGAACTCGCCAGAGAATGCACTGATAAACGCATACGTACGGTATGTGCTACGTACTTTTACAATAATTAATGTTACAATTGGTAATAAGTAAAATTCGTGTTCTAAAAATGGTAATATCTAATTTCCAGAATCTTCTTCAAGTCTGCGAACGCATACCTACCATAGGAACGCAATTAAAGATATTGTCTACCGTAAAAGCTACGATGCTGGGAGCACAAGGTACAGTGTATACGTTTATTCCTATATTGAGATATCATACGAACATTATTTCATTGTAGCGTATATATCTCATACAATGATATCACTTTTAATGAAATGATCTTTCGTAAAGTCTTAACAACGGGGAGGGTGATATAGCTGTGGAAACGAACGTTTCGATTACGATAGAAAATAGTTATTAATGAAACTCTTTATGCATAGAGACGCTCCCGACCTGGGAAGAATTGATGCTTTATGGTAAAGAAGCTGACAAATCATGCTTGATGTTTATTATCTTTTTGTTTAGAATACATTTTACTCCTTTGATTTTTTACGGGTATTTCACAGTCTTGCACTTGCATTGAAACGCATGTCTATCCTATTCTTCCTTAAGGAAAAAGAAACGCAAAAGGGTTTAATGAATGACGTTTTACATTACTATCCTAACTCGAAGTGTACATGTAATGAATTGTATACAGTTTGAGCTACTGAATATCGGATGTTTTGAGAAAACGAAACACTTTAAGTAGATGTATGAAATTGTAATGCTTGGTGCAAAGAATATTTACACTGATTCTTATATATTTCGTGACGCTGAACACTAATATAAAAACCGCTTATTCTCCGTCAGCCTGCATTATTCGGAAAATCAATTTGGAAATGCCAATTTTGAAACTTCAGTATATTTTGTACTTTGAAAGCTAATATTAAGAAACTTTTGTTCTCGAAAAAAGTGGACCGAAGGCCTGATTGAACGAGGGACCAAATTTTGCTAAACTTTGATTACTGAAACTTGAAAATTGGCACTTCTTCAAAGTTGACTTTCTCAAAAGTGTATACCGATGGAGAATAAGCGATTTTTATATTCACAAAATACGTAATAATCTCTTGAAATGCACTTTGTGCCAAAAGAAAAAAAGCTCAATTTTGTAGACCGGTGTTATCAATTTTTCGTCTAATGATTTTTGACGTATTATTTAAATTTTAAATGGTTTGCTGTCCGTATGCATCTACTCATCACGGTGTAGACGAATTGATTGGCTGCAGTAAGTTTTATTACAAAATAAATGTGTAGTTACTGTAGACGCAGCAGTTCCTGCAATAATAGATGTCTATACATGAAGATTAACATTGTATATACGTAACAAGTAACATCATATTCACAAAATGTTTCATTGGTACTTCATACGATATCATCGGCAACATACCATCAAACGTAAATGAAATGAGCAACGATAAATTAAACCTTTTCGTTTGCACCATCGATATCAGTGCTGCATTATGAATATCATCGATTTTATTACGATTGTTCATTTATATGCTACATGCATGCAACAGTAATTCATATCTTTTGATCCTAGATTTTCTTGTCTTCAATTTACAATGTACAATTTATACATATAATAATATATTCATACGTATTATTATATATATAAATATATTCGAAATATATCCATCTGTATTTTTCACGTATTCTACACCGCTTAAACATTTGTATCTGCATGTAATGTTATTACGTATCCAATCTTTCGTACGTGATAGTTATTAACTAATTTTGACCCCTTTCATGTACTTTTCAGAGAAATATTTACGTTTAAATACTGCCCGTTTTATTTATTTTATATAAAACTTCTTTATCTTCCGTTTGTTCACGTTCTAATATATTGAAATTTTGCTATTGCTAAATCGACACAGATAGATAGCCATGAACATATTTGTTTTTTAGAGGTAGTGAAGAAAATATTATATTTATATAATATTTAGAAACTCACGAAACTAGTGGCGATTAGTCGACTAATATTTATTTATCTGATGGAACACAGGTACGGAAGAAGATCAAGAAGCAACAGACATGCTCGTCGGAAATGCTCAAAATCTGATGCAGAGCGTGAAAGAAACTGTTCGTGCCGCCGAATGTGCAAGTATAAAGATTCGTACTGCTTCTGGCATGAAGTTACGTTGGGTAAGACGTCAGCCTTGGTATCAGTACTAAGATAAGGTATCACGAAAGTCATATATAATACAAATGGGTAAATACTTCCCTCGTATTTAAATAGATTGGTGATTAATTCCGTGCAATACGATTTTAAGAAGGGTCTTCTAAAATATCTCTAATCTATAGATACTATAATGCAACAATTTACACTTATATTTGTATACCGAAAACGTAATCTTTGCCTACGTAAAGTTAGAGCTATATCTTTCGGATAAAGGAATTTTGCAAAATTTTATAAAGCCTATTGTCCACGAGTTAAAAGGAAAAAAAGAAAAAGTATTTCAATCATTTAACGTGTAACATAATCGTATTTTTAAACGATACATTGCGAGAATATTTAATAGATAATATTGAAAAACAATATATTTCCTCTTCCTCGTAACATTCGCGGAGAACTCGATAGAATTAGTGAATCGTATGCCTTATATAAAATTATTAATTTGCTACATACATTTACAAGTCTACTCGCCTCGTGTAAAATTTAAATATATGTAGGTAAGGTCCTAACATTAGCACAATTAACAAGACGAGAAATTCGATCTACATTGGTCTAAAGAGAAAAAAAAATGTTAATTGACACAAGATAGTATGACGTATTTTTACAACGTGCAAGCGCACGGAAAATGATTTTAACCACTTCGTTCTCACGGGCGTGTTATGTCGCGACGACAATACTGTTTGTATAAGTTCACAGACGGGATATCACACGATGCTATGCCTCGATGGACGACAACACATCCGTGGCATCGCACGAGAGGCATAGCGTCGCGTGATATCTCGTCATTGACCTTATATTTACAAACAGTATCGTCGTCTCGACGTAGCACGTCCGAGTGAACGAAATGGCTAATAGGTGCTACTTGCCACAATATAGGAAACGTACACATACAACATAGTATAAGTAAATCTATTTTTGTAAGTTTCGTCTAATCATACTTTTAAAAAAAAACGTATAGCTGCCTTTATAGTCCCACGATGGTTTTCTTTTTTAAAACTGGTGCTAAATAACGTGCAATATCGACGTGAAAGTATATTGCAGGATACCGTATAGAGTGAGTAACATTAAACCAAATATATGGAATGAATTTCATAACGCACTATCGAGAAGCATAGTGTAACTATAATACGCTAGTAAACAAAGTTAAAATGTTTGTAACGTGTAATATTAATCTTAACGATAATAATAGAGTCTGATATAATTTTATGTAAAACTATTTATAATAAAGAGTAATTTGTATTACACAACTGAATTTGTTGAAGTTCGTGGATTACTTTCATATATTACAATGGCTATGTACAATCTTAAAGTTAATAAAGTTAGAAGAAAAATACATTGCTACCGTTAATTTCGCTAGCATTCGAGTGTATCGCGTTTCATCGAATGTAATCCAGGAGCCGTGGCTCCTGGCATTTTATTCTTTGGTATTTTCCCCGGCCTTAAATAAGGATTGTCTATGGCATCCTGTTGCATCGTGGCTTCTCCGTTTTGCTCGTTATCTTCGTTTTCAACCTTTATACCTATTATTATTTCGGATAGAATTTCATCAGAACGAATACTTTCGATTCTATAGCGTAATTAATATGAATCTTGAGATCGTACCCTCTTCAATTTCTTTTGGTTCTTGTTCTTTCTTCTTCTTAACTGGACTTGGTTCGAATTGGAAGTCTTGGTCAGTTTCGAAGACTTGATCTTGCGGAAGAAGCGCGGAAAGATAGCTAGGAAACTGTGGCTTACAAGATATCACTGAAAATAATTTCGAATTTAATTATTTGTTTCTTCGTATATTCCTTTAACCCATTTTCAGCACAGCTCTAAACACGGCAGACGACTCGCATTTTCGCGTACAATTGTTTAACCTTTTGCCATACAATAACGAGTGACACTCCTGATGCGGTAAATTGAATAGGAAATTTTCAAGTTTTGCAAAACCCATGAAATTGAAAATATCGGTGAGACGTGACACGATAAAAATATTTCTATAACTATATTACGTTTAATTAAACCATATATCAAGAATCACTGATCAATATTTTATTTTAACAATTCAATTCTGAAATATTGCGGAGACAGTCACAAAATAAATCGTATGGCAAGGGATTAACAGCTGCAGAGAGCGGAATATTTCGCGGCGCGTATTATTTCGCGTACCAATACAAACGAATTAATAAGACAATAACAATATAATAAATACGAAAAATACACAGACGTACAAGGAAACATGCTATTGTCCTCTGTTAAAAACAAACTATGGGTTTCTCCAGTCTTCGCGATAAACCTTGTCAAGGCTCTTTCGATATCACGTTTCTGAGTTGCTGCTTTTTCCCTTATAGCTTCATATTCCGTTACCGGCTGTTTGTGTGTCTATTTAAACGATGAAAGAACAAGTTATAGCATCAATAAGGAATGACATAACTTTCAAATTGTATTAGATTTATGAAATTTCAGTTTACCGGAGTTCTAATGTACGCATGTGGATCGGGAAAAGGTGGTAAGTAATTTGGTATATGGGACGGATGATTTTGTTTCACGCCGGCTTGCAAAATATTTAATTGCTTCGATTGCGTCTGTTGTTGCAACGCTGGTAGAACAGATCTGTTTGATCGTTTTCCATAAGTCTCAAAATTATCCAATTTTATACCCATATTTATCAATGCTATTATAACATCCGCAATGAGAGGTTCCGTTCGACCGGAAAGTTCACAGTAATTTCTCGCAGATTCCCCGACTTCCACGATAACTAAAAATATTTTAATTCTATAATTTATATATCAAAGGTCACTGAACAATCGGAATTATAGGTTAAGAGTGTTAAATGTAATATAATTTCTTACAGGACTGTAGCATCTCCGTAAGAGTCTCTAATGTTTGCTTCTCGCAGGTATCATAACCAGATTCTACCAGAATACTACAAACAACATGATTCAATATCTTTCTTCGAGTATTCGTTGTTTGGACGTCCATATTGTTTAGTACAAAGGAAATTAAAACATTGTAGAGTACAAACGAAATAGTTACTTGGTTGCAACTAGAGATGGCGCGGAATGCTACTTGTGATGCACGAGCGGTTCGATCACGTTCGATCTTAATTACGGTGATTTTTCAAAGGGATTTGTGATTTTTTATTATCGTTCGTCATTGTGAAAAGTAAATATATTCTATCTATACATTCTAGGTATAATTATCTTAGCTATATCTACGCCACATTACGCTCGGCCAAAAGTTTCACTGAAAATAAAAGGGTGGAGGAGACAAGAAAATCAAAGAAACATCATGTTTTTGGTTTTCAAATGAAATCATGTGAATGCTTCGAAAAAACACTGTTTTCGAATTACGTTTCACTCATTCATTCATAATATTCTTTGTGTAATGTAATATAATACTAATTAAATGTGTATATAAGAAATATACATAACGTGGGTTGACACTGTTAAAGTCATACGATTATCCATGCTTGTTTTCTATTAGATATAAATATCGTAAATGTCTTCAATAGATTTACGAAAAACATTGTAGAAGTTACGGACGAATCTAACGCTAAATACGATTTTTAATTATGCTTATACCACGCCGCGAAACTTATGTGAAACCAGTACAGCTTCTCACAACAGAAAGTTAAGTCGAACATAAAAATACTAAGCAATAGCGATGGCTATTTAATTGTAGGTGTCAAAATTTAACACCACGATTAGTAACCACTTCCAGAATGTGGTAGCTATCTCAAAAGTCGGACATCGTATTGTAATTTATGAAGTATTCTTCGTACATTGAAAAACGTTTCAAAATAGTACCGAAAGATTTCAATCGTTGCATGCTTCCGTCGAACCGTATTAAGTCGTAGAAATGTAAATTCAACTCGGCAGTTGTTCGATTCGATGTCAATTAATAAGTGCATCGTATAAATTGTAAGAAAATATCGCAAGGGTAAGAAGATATAACAGAAACCTTAGTGTGTTTACAGTAACGATGCTTCACCTCGTGGCGTAGCGTGAGCCTCTTCCAACCTGTCCGAACACAAAGACGCCCGAAGGGTAACTCGGCACTCGGTAACCGACACAAGAGTAAACTATTAAATAACTGCGTAAAAGTTCAAAAATCCTGTATAATCGCGTTTCAGAATAATATTACTTGTATTATTTATCACTAAGATCGTAATCTGAAGCAATAGTACGAGTATCAATGACGTAAACTAGAAGAGTGAAGGGAAAAGGTGACGAGATATTGCACAATGGCCTTAATTGTACAGTGATTCCAAAATCGTTACTAAATCCGTAATTATCATTGTAAAAAATGATGAATATGGAATAGTAGAAGAAATATCAGAATGGTAGAATACTACGTAGTAGATAAAACAGAGTACTATTGATCAGGTATCGATAAAAAAGGAAATTGCGTAACAAGACACTCACTGCACGTACGCGTTGACGGTACCAAGCAACGAGAAAGACTGAGGCAGAAGCTCCCTCTGATAGGAGTGGGGGGAACTCACGGCGGCCGGACTGCCGCGTGGTGGGGATAGCGGTGAACCAATCAGAACGCGACTGGGTTTGGCGCGTACCGTACCAGTTACAAATGACACGCCAGTTCACTAGCAGTGATTTGTGATAAAGGTCGTAATTGTTTATTTTGAGTGAATTTGTCCACTACGTCTATTATTTTGATTTAACAAAAAACTTATATTAAATAACCTTTTGCAGTCGAAGCCGCCTCAATGGAGGGATTTAAGAAATAAACAGTGTAATTCCCAAAACTACAGGACTTCATATCGGTTATTATTTCGAAAAATAACACAATTTGGAAATTTACAGAAACTAAGAATGTATGTTTTTATGTATGATAAGTACTATTAAACACAATAAATTAGTTTCAATAAATTCTACGTGTTATTATATCCATATATTGGCTTTAAAGTCAATACCCTCCGATCTCCTGGTATTCCCGTCAGCGAAATATGATATTGAACATGCGAAATAGATATATCCCTTCCTTTTCTAAAATTCTTAAATATCGCAGTTTATTTCCTTGCTCATCAAACCAAAGATCATATAGCTCTTTAAAAGCTTTAGCAGATTTAACTGCATCGACCCTCTTAAGCCATAAATTATGCGAATGCTGAAAGAATGGAAACTCACTAGTTTCAAGGGGTTCTGGAGGCACTGCTTTCAGCGCCATCTAGTTTTTTGAAATATTCTGCATTTTCTCCGGCGCGAAATAACACTAGTTCAAAGACAAATTTTGCAAACACTAATATCTCGCTTATTTCTTGACTGATTAAGATGCGGTTTGCTTCAGAGTCTTCTATAGAGTCTAATCTATCGTTCTACTGACGGAAAACATTGACACTGTACTAGTTTGCTTGCTAGCAGTAAGTAACTGTTTGCCAAAAATAAAATATTTTTTTAAGAAGCCTGCAACTTTGTGACGTATATCATTTGAAAGGGCGTGGGAAACTGCGTTAATAAAAAAAAAGATCATTTCTCTAGCACTCGTAGAAGCCGAGAAAAACGAAAATAAACTTTTCCAAGTTTCGGAGAATGCAATCCGATAGATGGCGCTGAAATCAGTGGCTCGAGAACCCCTTGAAGACAGTGAGTTTCCACTCTTGCGGCAGTCGTATAGTTTATGGCTTAACTTTAAAATCTATTGAACATTTATTCTCGTTTTTCTCAGCTTCTACAGCTGCTAGAGACATGATCTTTTTTTTGATTAACTCAGTTTTCCACACCCTTTCAGGTGATATACGCCACAAAGTTGCAGGCCTCTTAGAAAAAGATCTTATTTTTAAGAAATATTTAATTACTTCTTGCGACCAAACGAGTATAGTTTAAATATTTTCCTCTGGTAGAATGATAGTTTAGACTGTAATTAAGACGCTGAAACAAATAGCACCTAAATCGGTCTAGAAATAACCGAGATATTAGTGTTTCAATATTTGTCGTTCATTGAGGGGTTATTTCCCGCCGGAAAAAATGCAGAAAATTACAAAAAACTAGATGGCGCTGAAAGCAGTGGCTCCAGAACACCTTCATAACATCGAGTTTCCACTCTTTTGGCATGGGCATAGTTTATGGCTTAACTTTAAAATCTATTGAATATTTATTCTCGTTTTTCTCAGCTTCTACAGGTGCTAGAGATATGATCTTTTTTTTGTTTAATGCAGTTTTCCTCGCCCTTTCAGATTCTATATGTAACAAAGTCCCAGCCGCCTTAAAATAAAGATGTTATTTTCGGGTGACATTTACTTACTTATTGCGAGCAAACGAGTAGAATTTCAATATTTTCCGTTGGTACGTCGATAGATGAGACTCTAAAGAAGATGCTGAAACAAGCCATATCTAAATCGGTCAAGAAATAAACGAGATATTAGTGTTTGCAAAATTTGTCGTTCATCGAGGGGTTATTTCCCGCCAGAGAAAAAGCAGAAAATTACAAAAAACTAGATGGCGCTGAAAGCAGTGGCTCCAGAACACCTTGAAACTAGTGAGTTTCCACTCTTTCAGCATTCGCATAGTTTATGGCTTAAGACTGTTTTTCGGGCGGTGAAACCAGAAGAAAACGAAATATCTATAACCACCGTTTATATGATTTATATTTTTCCACATTACAGAGACTCTGATCAACATTTCAGTGCTTAATAAAATTTAACGATATTTTCAAATTAATAAATTCTATATTTATCATTTGTATTATTCAACATAAATATATATAATATAATATTCATAAAATACAATTGGGTGTTCCTAATACTACACATTGTTTATTTAATAAATAACTACGTAAATTATTATATTTTCCTGCTACGTTCAAATAGCCAAAATAATATTAATGACCTCAATCAAAAAAATTTTAAATTTCATTCTGTAATTGTAAACTTCATATAAAATCTACCAAAATGAAATGATATCCGTAATACTCCATGCCGTGCGGAATTTATAAACTAGAGATATATATTTTTTCCCTAAAGCATAGTTCAGCATATAATAATTAAATCGTTTTAAAGTCTCAAAATTTCACGTGCCTTTTAACTCTTAATATTGTAATTAAAAACAAGAATAAACGTTTCATGGTATACTTAAATCTGTATGAATTATTATAAAATTACAAGATTCATTCGTCTGGTATTTAATTAAAATATCTTTCTTTATGATATCAAAACATTCCAAATTTGTTCTTAAGATATTTCAATTATGCAAAGAAATTCTTAATGTATTTTAAAGCTAAATTCTTATTATATTATATAATACCAACCACCAATCAATTTCATCATTTACATAAACATGGTAATTGGTCGATGGGAGATTTGTTGATCACCGTTTGAACAAACACCGATCATGCGATCGAAGTAATATTTAATTCTAAATGAAATACTGAACTCTATCATTTATAATTCCATAAAACACTGTTATTCCCACATAAACATTGAACAGTGAAATATATTAAGAATTATTTGGTCTATGACGATTGAGCGTACGAAGTAACCTTAACATGTAATGCGTTGTAACTATCGTTATCGTGGAAAACGTTCGGTATATTCATAACCGTGTTATGCGTTTATTAAAAGTTACTTCAATTATCTTGCTTTTTTTGTAAAATTGTATAATTAATAATAGAAATAATGGCATCAGGATTAGAGAGTTACGTGAATCGTATCCTTTGAAATCACATGAAACCTTTTGGTTTGCACATTTTAACTTAAATTACCACTGAATCTTTTGACCTTAACATTTCTTAGATACAGTTTCTATTATTACATCTGATGGTAGAAATTTCATTGTAAGTATACACTTAAAAATCCTATAATTTCATATAAATGAATTTTAGAAGTATATTCTGTGTAAATTACACCAAAGCTAAAGCTGTATTAACTTGGAAATTACAGAGCATCAGATTCTATTTCGTAGCCAAATATTCTCAGTGGGATACCAATTTTGATTTTTCAGGGCACACTGAAAGGCTTCGATCAAACCATTAATATAATACTGGATGAATCGCACGAACGAGTATATAGTACAACGCAAGGTGTAGAACAAGTTGTATTAGGCTTACACATTATCAGAGGAGACAATGTGTTAGTATGCCTTAATATGACTTAAAATTTCAATATAAAAAGGGCTATTAATAACTATATTAAAGATTCACTTTTGGCTTAGCTATACAATGCAGTAATATTTATAGTTCACATGCTTTTTCGTACATATGTTAATGTATACAAAACAGCTTAGTGTAACTGGTTTAAAGTTTTTTTATTGCACGTTAATATATCGTTGATCTACTTCCGTAATAGAAGTTGGTACGCTAAATGTTTATTTGTACTTTACTTCCTTATATTTGAACAAACGAGACTGTTACAACTAAGTATATATACATATGCATGTATCTAAGTACATATTATTACTCACAAACATGAACATATTTTGAGTTGACCTTCTAAAATGACGACCAACAAAGTCATTTAATCCTCTATGTCCTTTAAATATTACTTGTATAAAAAAATATATGTGTATGCGTATAAAGATTTATAATTATATTATGTAATTACATTTTATAGAATTAACTTCAATCAAATGTATTTACATCCTTAGAGAAAAATAATTTTTAATCGATAATTGTACATTTTGAAAGAGTCTGATGAATACAATATGAGCTAGTCATTCGAAATATGTAACTGTAATAAAATGTACAGGAGGGAAAAGAAAGATTATAGTATAGAACTACGATAACACGAATCGTATTATAATGCATTCAATTTCGTTCAGGGCTATCGTTGGAGAACTGGATGACGA
The DNA here is from genome assembly GCA_963989415.1 of Cerceris ruficornis. Classification (NCBI taxonomy): domain Eukaryota; kingdom Metazoa; phylum Arthropoda; class Insecta; order Hymenoptera; family Crabronidae; genus Cerceris; species Cerceris ruficornis. The sequence continues at coordinate 16,072,606 of OZ022525.1, forward strand.
GATGGATGCACGTTTGGATCTGTCGACTATACGGGCGGATCCTCTAAGTTCCATTGTACATTAGAGGATATTGACTTAAAGTATAATTCCTATTTCTTAAGAATAAAAATCTGATGTGAATCTATAACAATGGATTATAGTCGGATGAAAGTACAACTTTTCACATAGGTTATATATTGTATAAAAATTTGTCACTTTTTATATTCATGTTTAGAATATTTGTATTTTAAAAAGTGCACCGAAGAAATACAGCATTATTTACAACGTTGAAGCAAATTGTAAAAAATTGCATTCAAATCAGTAATTGTACTGTACAAAAAGTTTTACTATACGATAGTAAAGTTTATTTTTTACAAATGTAATTTTACTCGATACTTTACTCTATAGTAGCAATTATAATAAATGAAAAATATGATAATTGGTAGTTTAACACTGAATAATGTATAAATGATTCTTTAGATTTAAATATATTCATCGTTTCTAAAGTTAATTCTGAAAGAGGAAATATTCTTATTCTGCATTTCAGCAGAAAAAACACGTTTAATATTAAAGTGGAACATACAGCAGGACCACGAAACTGATTAATTTAGTGACTGGGTATAAATTTTCGCTATTAGTATTCAAGTATAATCTAAAATTATTACAGAATTTACATCTACTTCGAACTTTCCTAATTGCAAAACCTACAAAATTTTAATGGGAAGTCTCTACTTTCTCGATTATTATGCAAGTAGAAAAGTATTTTGATGTACAATTATCTTGCAAAATTCTTATAAACACATTAATTTTTATAAAATATTGCATTTTCGTCCTAATCTATGTACTGTCACTTTATTCGTATGTTTTTAATAACGGGCCTTAGGCCATTTAGATATTAGTTGCTGAACATCAGATAAAATGTTTATACTGCTTTCATAACATGATTTTATAAAATCTATGTTTGTTCTCTAAAAGCCAAAAACCTACTGTGTGCATACAGTTTTTGTATGTGTCTCTGCATTTATATACTATATATGGAAGACATAAAAAAAATATAAATCAATCGATGTGTGTGTGTTTGTTTTCGTGCGTGTGTGTGTGTAGGTGTGAGTGTGTGTTAATCTACTGTTCTTCACTCAGCGCATCTTATTTGCTAAATGTCTTTTCCAAGTGAATGACAATGGATAGTATATACAAATATCTCGTAAATTGTTCATAATGTAAATTTTACTTTCTATGATCGATAAGCTTCTAATGTATGTACTTCCTATACTTTAAGTTGGCGACTATAGCACATAATTTCCTCTGAAACAAAACTTAAATTATCGTATTGTAATGAGCACTATTTACACACGTCTTACGGCGTGTATTACTTCTTAAAAAATGCAGATGAGTTCGTTATCCATAATTTATAATCTTTTCGATCTCTTTACATCCCTATTAAGAATCTATTATGATCACTAGCAAATGTTTAACACCATTTACAGTTGTTGCAATCAAAACAATAAAAATCGACTGCCTAAATGAATGCATTATAATCAATGCACACTATACAAGTTTAAATATTTACGTGAGAATTATCACCAGGTACTTTTCTTTTATGTACCTACTAAGCATTTTTTTTTATTGCCTTAGTTATTAGTCACGATGTTGGTCCTGTTACGATTCCGCCTTCTAACACGACCACCACGTCTATTTTGATTTGCTCCGTTCCATTCTGGCCCGTCCATACTGAAGTTTGGATTCGAACCATTTGGATTAAATCCCATCATTCCAGAATCAGGAGGTACAGGTCCAGGACCAAAGTTATTGAAATTACCACCGGAATAACCCGGTGGTCCATCGTACGGAGGATTAACATCTGGTCCAAAACCTACACCTGGTGCCGGACCTAAGAGTCCAGCGCCGTTATTACGTTGAACATTAAAACGCGGATCAAAGTTCATCTGATTTTGAGGCACAAGTGGTCCATTAAGAGGCATTGCTGGAGGGATATTAGACATTCCTGTCATTCCCATTGGAGGTATATTTTGAGGGCCCATAGGTGCATTCATCATAGGTCCGATTGGACCTATGTTACCTAGCATTGGATTTGGACCCATGGGCATCATACCTTGCTGTCCTGGCATATTTTGTGGAACAGGCATTCCACCGGGGCCCATTCCTATATTAGCCATTTCTATTGGAGGCTGCTGCTGAACCGGTTTCATCATGGAAGCATTTACATTCTGAGACGACAAATTGGAAGCCTCTAAAGCTTTCCGACGCGGATCAGATCGGATTTGCGGAGGTGATTTAGGTGTGTCCGGTTTTACCGGCGGCGGGGACATAGGAGAATCAGCTAGTTCAGCTTTAGCAAGTCTAAAGATCTTTCTTAAACGTGGATCGTACTTGACTTGTGCGTCGTTCTTGGTAAGTTTGAGACCGGTATAATCAGGCCTTGGGATATCAACGACATACACCTTATAAGTCATCGGTGGATGAGAAGATATGCTTGCATCTATCTCAGTGCAGGGCACGTGAGACGGTGCTGGTTTAAATGGCAAACTCAACATTTGCCGTAGATCAACGTCTGACTTGGTAGAAGTATCTGTAAAACCTGCACCGACAACTCGAAGATCCGTATCACCGAAACCAGTTTGAAAGCGTTGCCTAAAATCCATATCTTTTCTCCTGAGATCTTGATCCGTTTTGGTTCGAAGATCCGTATCCATATTAGTATCGACCGCGGTAATGCCGGAACTGTAAATGCTCGTTTCCAATCTAAGGTGTTTCAATTCTTTTTTAGATTCTATTCTACTTGGACTGCTAGGTTTCTGCTCGTCTCTTCGTTGCCGTGGATCCCGAGACATACGTGGATCTCTGGAAACGGGCATAGAACTTGTTCCTGGCGAGGAATGTGGGCTTGACGTTCCGCTTTCAGCTTTCAAAAGCTGACTTGGAATATTGAATACGGAAGTGTTCGTTTTACTGTGGACATTGGAATCGTCCGATAATACAGCCGTGTCTTCGGAAGATTTAACTTTTACGGGATAATCCTGCGCTTTAGCGGTCTGTTGAGTTTGCAATGTTTTGCCATTGGTCGAACTTTGCGCCTTGAGGGACGATAGTAATTTCGATACTTCGGCGCTGATATCAATTTTACTCAGATCTCCGAGTTTGTCGACAATGGCCGCAGGCTGAGGGATATTAGGCGTGGAAGCCTTAGATTGGAATTCTTCCTTAATTATAATATTTTGCGTTTTCTCTGCAGGCTCGCTGTCCTCTTTCGCGGTATCTTTGTTCGACAGTACTATCGTAAGGTTACCACCTTCGTCGTCATCATCGTCGTCTTCGTCATCCGAATACCAGTCCTCTAAAATCTGATCTGGATTTCGCGTGGTGCACTCGTTCTCCATATTCTTAAAACTATCCTGAGCTGCTCGTTGTTGCTGCTGAATACGCATGAATAATTCTTGTGCCTTTTTAGGCAGATGCGCGGGAACTTCTTGTTCCTCTGTGATCGGCGGCGATGCACCGAAAGCAGAGTTTTGTTCGGTTGCAGTGCGTACTTCTGTAACGATGAAAAATAGTAGAATTATATTAATAAAAATTCCTTCTTACATCCGTATTAATATGATTATACAAGGATATGTAATCGTACCTTCTTGATCCGCACTTTTGTCTTTATGTTTATCATCATCCTCCGTTGGCATTTCTATAACAAGATCGGTTTCTTCGTCTTGATCGCTCTCTTCGTCGTATTTAGATTTACTGAGATTTGCTACTTCGTCGGCTATACTGACAACAGGCGGTGGTTTTTTCGACTTTAATAACTGTCTTAAATCTATGTCCTTTGTATTTTCAAATAACGAAGAGTCCTTCTTTTTCGCCTGGAAATCAAAGTAGGGATAGAGTTACATCGATATCTTAATCGATAAAATGAGCATTTACTGTTTCAACGATATTATTATCATACTTGTTCTAATATCTCATCCTCTTCAACGTCTTTCGTGAAGTCTTCTTTGTCTCGCAATTTATTGGCAATAGCTTTGTTCGATTCGGCAGAAGTTTCAGTATAGAAGTCCATACTTGCCACCGGTGGTGGTATCAGAGGTTTCTGGTGTAATTGCTGTTGAGTAGCTAAACCCAAAGCAGCATTGGGAAGCTGTAAACCGAATTCGTTTGCTGACTGTAGCAGCATGATTTGTTCGTACGGAACTCTATCTTCATCGGATCCCCATCGAGTTTTTTTGCCGGACGGTTTTCTTTCTCTGACGACACTCTTCTGCTGAACTGGCATTTGTTCGACTTCATAAAAAAATTGATAAGCTTATGTAATAAATTATAGTTTTATTAGAGAAAATGTATACGAAACTATCACCAACTACCTTTTTCTTCCTTCTCGTCATTCTTCTCGCACGTACTATTGGGCGCTGTTAAGTTTAATTCAAAGAGACTTGGAATTTTCTGATTTGTTGTTTCCTGACCTTGCGACAACGTTCTTGCAGTATTATTTATCATCAGCATTGCACCTTCTCTACTTAATCGTGGAAAGTCACCAAGAATTTCTTTTGGCGCTGTTTCTAAATGTTTTAAAAGAATTCCTTTCACCTATAATCAGGGAAAACTTTATTTTGCAGTTTGCAAACAGCAGATATTCGACATGAAATATTTTTAATAAGAAATTTCAAATTGATCGACGTTAAAGTAAGATAAATTAGACGCAGATAGAATCAATTAAACCAATACCTGTTCGTTCAAAGGTTGGTGCGAAAATTTACAATTGTCTCCGTGATTACATTTTAAACCTGTGTGGAAGAATTTACATGGGAAGTCATGATGCATATAGAGACACTTGTCCCTCTTTGCACAGCAGTCCATGAGATAAAATTTGCATAACTCCATCTTTCTTGGCGGTAAAGCATTATGGGAAAAAGGACAGTCATCTCCTCTGTGACATTTTCCTTGCATGTAATAAACACATATAGCATCTGGATCCTGACCATGATCGTTGTTCTGATTTCTACGTCCATTTCTATCGTTCCGCATTTGACCGCGGGCTTTATTCTTACCGCCGCGTTCATTCTTACCCCCTCTGCGTCCTGATACAATAGAAATATCTTTCATGTATTTACAGAAAATATTTACGTAAGCTTGTAAACTAATATATTAAGTAAAAAAATAAATATATCAACGTTTTCTTGTACCTCCTGCTCCTCCGCCTCTTGTATTACCCCGTTTAGACTCATTGTCTCTGTGTCGATTCACGTTAGGTCTATCATCATAATCTGAATTGCTATCGAAATTTTCATGTTCGTTTATGTGTCTCGGGGAATTATTTTCTTGGGAATCTTTCCTAATAGGCGAGGCACCTCGCACGAATAACATTTCATCTTCGTCATCATTAACATTTTCATCATCACTCAATCTCCGCCTCTGTAAATGAAATATTTGCATTGTAATGATAGTAAAAAATTTTTAGAATATGCATAAAGCGATGATGAAATATTAAGATCCAAGAGATACAATTTTTCATGTTTTACTTTAAACGATAATCGCGATACCTTTTGTTCCTTGCCGCGATCATCATCTCTTTCGTCGCGCAGTCTTTTCCTACTTTTATTCCTATTATTTTTACTCTTAAATTTCGTATCTTGATTTCTACTACTATCCTCTTCCAAAGCTGCTCTAATAGCCTTCTCAACATCTCCAGCCCAATCCTCGGTTGGACTTTTGTATTTTATAAATCTATCATGTTTACCAGTTCCTTGGACAGCTGGCTTTTTATTCTTGGTAAACTTTGAGTCGAATACTTTGCTTTTTGTTGTATCTGATTTCGGTGCAACTTTAGGAACATTTTCGCTTACGACTGGTGCTATGGGTTCATCATCTTCATCAGATGGAATCTCACCGTCCTCCAAATCGTTATCATTGTTACTGTATATACATTAAAAATTTGAAATTAATCCAAAGCTATCTTTTGAATATAAAGTTCAGGTGCCTTTGTGTTTTACAGATTCAATAACTTTATGGACAAAAAGTTATCGAATCTCATCTATGAAATTGTGTTTGAGACATAACATACATCTTCGTATGTTACATATTATTTAAGTTATAGAAAATGCGTTAAACAGCAATGTCTGAAACGATGACAAATGAGTATTATGCTCATTACATCCTGTCTGGTAATACTCCTTATCTTTGTAAACCCTTCGCTTCGAAGGTAATCCCATAATTGTTCATTAATATAGTTTATTATAATTAGAAAATACAATCAAGAACATATTAAATTGCCAATATAAAAGATCATAATGTAAAATACATTTTACAGACTGAAACATGTGTTAAATTCTACTTAATTGCTTCTATCAAAATTGTGTTCTCAACAGATATATAGAGAAAATTTCCTTCGGAACAAATTAATAAATTACTCATGATTGTATTTTGCAAATACTTGAATCATCTTCCAAATATTAAGACAGCGATGTCTTCTATTCTCTTAACAAATTTCTCATTTTGTTATTTATGCGTTGAGAAAATAATGTTCAATTTCAAATGAGAAATCTGTACCCCGAGAACCCATTAGTCAGATATTTGTATATCTTTTATGAGTGAGTGATTAAAGAATATTGTTTTCTCAGCATTATCACCTTATCATTATCATCATCATTTATATGTGACCTAAAAAGATGGCAAATGTCTTTTTTTACAGCCACGAAATGCCAAGAGTTTTCGTGGAGAAATTGGGCTAAATTCATAGTTTATCAAGGCCACGTCGGGTATCAGTCATCATACATATATGAAGGGAAGCATATGCTTGGCAAGAGTATCGAAAACTTTAGCCGAGCAGAGTATATCTGAACGAAGCCAGAAATACTAGTTGAGCTGAAAACATTAGCTCAACTCTGGAAACAGCTAACGACTCCTCGTAGCCACGCTAACCGATCGATGCAACTCAGGAATGCAAGCGATATAATATTCTCAGAAAATTACTCATTTCGACGCGTAATCTCCTCTCAGAATTGTCCGATAAGGAAAATAAAATTACCCGAAATACGATAAGACGCGAAACTCGTCACGTTGAATGATCTAAAAGCGTAAAATAAAGATGTTGGGAAAAAAAATGAAAAATGATTGTAACATTAACAATCGTCGTTGAAAATAAATGTACACGATGAATGGCATGAAAAGTAATAGAACCAGAGAGTATAAAAAAAACTTTTTGGTAAATAACAAATTCTACGAGGGGTTGTTAAAGTTTAGCATTATGAAAACGCTTCGTCTGCATGTCTCTAGGAAAGTAAAATAGAATGGAATTACCTTACCACAAATTGTGTTCATCGATTAGCATCATCATCGTCATGATTATCAATCATGACTCATCATTCATCGAATAATGTAATAGCATAACATTTGAATCAACATCACATTGTTCTACAGCATCTCATTGTCATCGTTACAGCATTGCCGACATCACATACGAAATACATGTATATTTTTTTTTTTTGTAACTGATGTCGCATCTGTCCAGAATAATCTTCGTGTGTAGATTTATGTATGTCTCATTCATTGTGTATGTGTATATGTTACGTGTGCAAACGTACGTCCATATACGTATAGAGATACGTATACGGAAATATACGGTAGCTGATAGTACACAGAAATGTACTCAAACGCGCCCGCGCATGTATGTGTATATGTATATGGAAAGCCGAGAAGCACATCCAAGAGTATTTTCCCTCTCGAAGCCTCCGTGCGTATTCTCACTAATTTTGTTTGCGAGACAAACTGAACCTTATCATCGTTCGGCTCTTCGATATTCTCGCGGCGATGAATGCAAATATAAACAAGATATGCGCCAATCAGTGCTTCATTTACATTCGAACAAAATGATGCCTTATAGAGACGATACAAAGCGTCGTAAACTTATAAGCTCACGTATACTTGCAGATCGTCATTAGTCGCGTATGGCAGTTTCGTGATCTCTGTATAAATACGAATAAACATATATGTACATATTTCCGATAATCTTTTTTCACTGTCGTTAAGAACGAATCGTTATTTGCAACGGTTCTTTTAACGTGGTTGTGGGAAAAAAAAACAAAAGAACCCTACGCCTCTTGTTATACAGAGACAACGTTCGTGTCCGTGATGAGTCTTTGTTGTCTGAATAATCTTGACCTTGCGATGCAACGAATGTCAAGGTATTCACATGTTGAAACGGAACACACAGAATTTTCGAAGAGCTGACTGGCTTGAAATTTTCGAGTAAACGAAGAACCGTAATAAGGTTACAGAGCCAAAAATATATATGTATGTATATATTATTGCGCATACCTAAATAAGGCAATGAATTTCCTTAATACCATGGTAATGTAACGAAACGAAAGCGGGGGACAGCACAGAGCCTCCGAAGAGGGTGGGGGTCAGTGTGTACGTGGTAGTTACAGTCACGTAAAATTCTGACTGTTTGTTGGTGAATAAAAAATGTGGAGGCAAACCTTTGGATTAGAGTCTCAGCCGCGGAAACACTCTCTAATGCCATTGTTTTGTCCCGATCGATCGTGTTTTGTACCGTATGATATAGCACTGTGGCCCGACGATGATCATTCGATCGATTGACGCGACCACACTCGATGGCTCTTTGCTTGCGAAATAATCGCGTGCCTGAATTCTAGCATTTGAAATTTTGAAAGTACTCGTTACAGGACACAAATTAGCCTATAGAAATAACATATACGTCTCTCCGTTTCTCTCTCTCTCTCTGTCTTTCGTTTTCTCTCTTTCTCTCTCTGTTTCTCGATATCGCGCGCGCGCGCACGCACGCATAGAAAATGAACCGATATACCAAAAATTTTTATTAACTTTTCTACCTCTTTCTCAATACTTTGACTTTTTTTTGTTTGGTTATACCCCTGCTTTAATCTCGAATATTCTTCTCGCCTCAGCACAACAGACTATTTTCATCGATATAGTCTCTCTCTTTCTTTCTTTCTTTCTTTCTAGTCTCCGTTTTATCCGAAATATTATTACTTCACTTTACATTCGGCGAGGTGTGTAATTTCACTGTTATGTCTCCTCTCTCGGGTATTGTATTTCGTTAAATGGCGTGATCCTTTTCTCGCCACTGCAACGTCATTTCGGTTGACGTGGCATATGGCTGCCCGACGACAAGTTCGCAGGCGTTTCAGAATTATCTTTCTCTTTCTGGGTCGACGTAACGTGGCTGATTATAAGTACGGAAAAAAAAATCGGAGTGTGACGCTAGAAAGGGAAATACGCGTTACGTATTATGTCAACTCTCGAACCAATGAACAAAGGAAACCAAGACAAAAATTATATGTTTTCTGTCCCAGAATAACGATGATATTTCGTACGTAAGCGTGATTTTCCACTTTTTGCTTGTCTGAGTTTTAAGACGATACGTTTTTCCCGTTGAAATTTCGTTAATGATGGCGATGCCTCTTTTTTTTTCCTCTTTCCTTCTACTAAACCTTTTTTTTTTGTTCGGGAGAGGCAGAGAAAGGGAGTGACGAATTGATTTCGTTTCTGTCGCAAAAAACAACTGCGATTAATTGTGAGACGACCGTCTGGTTAATAAAGCGACAATATCATCGAGAGGAATAAATGCACGGACTCGACGCGATTTCGTGTTCCCCGATGGATGACAGCGTTTTACGTCTCTCGTGTACCTCCGCGTTAAGAGATTTATCTCAGCAATAGAAGAACATATATATTATGGAACGAGACTAGCCGCAGGCAGGCGAAGAGTACGATGTCGGACAGAGCGTATTACTATATCAGCAGATAGTATAAAAATGTAGCAGTTATGAGACGATGAGCGAAAACTTCAAAGATCAAACTAAACATGGCCACATCTGGAACTATTCTGAGCGGGCAGCTGCACGGAACCTCGAAAGAAGGCCGTTGCGAGTGGCAGAGGGTTAGGAGGGAAAGCAGTACGATCACTCTCTGCCAATCAGAGCTCGAGACTGATAGTCACGTGTCTCGTCTCCCATTATTTGCATTCCCCTACTACCGACTTCCTTTCGTATTCCCCCTTTCTTTCTTTCTTTAACGTCTCTCTGCGCCTACCGTTGCCTATGTGGAACAAATTCCTCAGGCCTACGCTGCGAGGGAGAATCGGTTTTACATGTAAAATCGCGTCTGAAAGTAACGGACACTTATATAATACTCGTGTCAAAAACATCCGCCCTGTCAAACAGGATGCGCGTAGGCCACTTGTAGTGGGGGAGGGAGATTTTGAACGGACATTTATGTACGTCGTATGCATCGACGAATAAGGAATTAACGTATTTATGAGATCTTAATGTGATACGTCGTTGTTCCGTTTGCGTTAATAAGAAATATTTTTGTTGGAATTATATGTATTTACAGTTTTTTGTACACGTAATTATGGAAATATTGAGATATTGTACTTTGCCTAACTATGTGTTAAGTATATCCCTGATCATGTTGTATATTCTTATGCAAATACTTTTCATTACATAATACGATATGCACATTCTATTTAATAACTGTAGATATATGTACTCTAATTTGTATCTTTCGTCTGTAAAAATATATCATATAAACAATGTATCAAAAATATCTTTATTACTATCCCGCAGAACAAGTTGTGCTAGAAAGAGAGACATAACAAAAATGATAACTTCTTATTTCACATGTTCATGCGATCGATGATGAAAGACAAATGAGATACCGCTTGCCCAGCATTGTCTTAACGATAAATCGGGCAAGTTTCGTGGATTATAAGAATGCCTCCATTCTGACAAATCTGAATTACAATCAGATTGTTCTGGTGGACCTTTTACCTCCACTCCATTCACACATCTTCTGCATTTGAACCTAAATTACATCGATAATTAAAGAGTTATTGATCAAGACACATTTACATTAACAGTCGTAAACCGTACTATTTTACTCACTTTGTATGAGTATCGGATACCGTATTTTCTTCTAATTTAAATAAATCACGCAGATCGTTCAATGTAAAATGCCTGGCAACATCGTCCTCTTGATCGACAACCGTCGAGCTTAAAGCTTTTTTGTGTGCTTGCCTTTGAAAAATCTTTTCTTCGATGGTACCAGTCTGCGAGAGAAATGAATTTCCGTCATAATCTTAATATCAATCGTAAAATAACAGATTGAGGGTATAGATATAATGATATTACACGTACACAAAGAAATCGATATACGAAACATGGCTTCTTCTGTCCGTCTCTCCAAACTCTAGCCATTGCTTGATCATCGTTTGCTGGATTCCAATCAGGATCAAACATTACCAAACGATTTGCACCGATGAGATTCAATCCACATCCACCAGCTTTTGAACTAAGCATGAAAATGAAATCATCGCTGTTTGGATCATTAAATTTATCTACTACTTTCGACCTTTTTTTGATGGTCATTGTACCATCGAGTCTTACATAATTATAAGAACGTTTGTGACATAATTTTTCAAAGAGATCAAGCGTTTGTGTATAATTCGATACTAATACGATTTTATCGTTCGTAGTAGTCTTGATTGATGCCAAAAGGCAATCCAATACCATCAGCTTGCCGGATAATTCCGGTAAAATTTCCCTGAAAGTCGTAAAAAATTGTTTCAACAAAATTTATCACACTTTTAAACTATTAATTCAATGAATCATACTTAGTACTATAGTTCGCAGGTAACAAGTTGGCAGCATTTTCAAATCCATCGCACCGTTCCACGATTTTTTCATATATTAAATCAGGATGATTGCATAACTTTTTTAAAAGCGTGATAGCCGACAGTGCAGAAAGAGTTTTTCCTTTCTTTGGATTTCCAGAATCATGATCTGTGAAGAAGAAAATCATATGTACATAATGTGTTACAGATTTTTCATCCTACAGTAAATTTCGGGAAGTGTACCTTGCATAGATTTTCTTATACTTTCACTGTGTATAAAATTTTTGTACAGATCAGATTGCAATTTCCCCATCTTTATACAGACTACTAACTCATACTTCAAAGGCAAATATTTCGATAGTAAAGCACTAGTGCGTCTGATAAGGCACTTATTAACAATAGTTACTAACTCCAATAGTCGTTCCTGAGCAACTTTCTGCTCTGCGTCTGTTGCATTTGCGTCTTGACCACGTAATATTGGTATTTCAAATTTTTTTCGGAACTCCTAGAAAGCAATTTCCATGACATAAAACGTTTCTCATTATTTATTTTCTTCTTAAATATGTCTGGCATTATACCTGTGCAGTTCCTAATAATCCTTGATTTACAAAATGTACAAGAGAAAAGTATTCCAGAAGATCATTTTGAATAGGTGTTCCGCTGAGTAAAACTCTTCTTTTAGCTTTTAAACCCATCAGTGCCTGGTAAGTTTGATTTTCGGAATTCTTCAAACGATGACCCTCGTCGCAAAGTACAAGTCCTACTTCATCTTGATGCAACACATGTGAGTGCAAACGAAAGGTTTCATAGCTGATTATTAAAATAGGATTGACACATCTCCCACCATAAGTTTTCATGAAGCCCATAAGTTTGGCATCGATATCTGCTTTATTTCCACCATCAATGGCAAGAGGTTTGACTCTATTATTTAGCCATTTAAAAATTTCATTGTACCAATTTTTTACTAAAGAACTTGGTGCAACAATAACAGCTTTGTCTATAACTGGCTTAGCTTCAGGTCCTAAAAGAAAGAATTATTCTCAAATATTTATATTAATGAGACAATTATACGTGATAATAATTTACCCTGTTTTAATAAAGTCCACAAGAGAGTAATACACTGTAAAGTCTTTCCTAGACCCATTTCATCTGCCATAATACAACCAAATGCTCCTTCTATACGTTTTCCTGTTACACATTCATACATGAATTTTACACCTTCTCGTTGATGAGGTCTTAAAATATCACATAATAAAGGATCTACTACTACATGTACAAACTGTTTAGATCTGTAACAAATATATATGCATGTATAACGTGCCATTCATTTATTAATACCATTACTAATACTTGGAAATATTTAACTTACGGATCTAATTTCAGTCTTTCATGTTCAGAAACCTCTGGTGGTGTATAGACAATAAGTGCATTTGGTTCATTAGGATCGTGCAATGCTGTACGAGGACCAGATAGACGTATTCCCAGTACACGGCCTGATAACTGATAGCCAGGTATCGGTATTTTAAATGGTTTACTAAGTAGTTTTTTTACTCTGTCTTCCTGTTATAAGATAATATGACCATAAATGATACACAAAAATGATATAATATAGATATAATGTATTCAGGAATACTTACATGATCAGATATTAATTCTTGCGTAGCTTGTACATCGTTAGCTGAAAGAGCAGCAACTTTATATTCCGGTATCTGTACATCTTTGTCATTGCGGCAAAGCTTTTTCTTCCCCTGTTTTACCAATGGGGGTGATGTGATATTGTTGGATATCTCGCACAAAGAACGTTTTCCTTTCTGACTAGGTGCCAAAGACCGAATCTTAAATATAATAAAAAATATTAAATTAATATATCACAGTTGAATGAATTTCTTCCTTTGAAAGAATACATTAATTTAAAATACAGAGCTTCTATGTATTTAAATATTTTAATCAAATTTATCATAATTCGTATATCTAGTTTGTAAAAAAAATTGTAATTCATTAAACGTCAATGAAAGTATTTACTATTGTCAATTCAAGCAATGAAAATACAAAGTATTCATTAAAACTTACCATTTTATGTCAGTTTAAACAGTCATACGATCTTAAAGTTTTATTTTCCATGTTATTATGAAAGGTTCTTAAACATTTTTGCTGTCACCGATACTTTATTCATTGGAAACATTTCAAATTTGTTGTTGTTAACTGATATTATCGCGAATAGAATTCGCGGTTATGATATGATATATCGATTCAAAAGCGCACCTAGCGTTGAGAGGCAAAACTACTTCCAGTCTTTGACAATATATTGTATAATTACAATACAATAATAAATATGATTTTTAGCTGCTTTCATGGCAAAATTAATTATTAATATTGTAAGAATATATATAAAAATTGCAATTTAATATAAGCTAATATTACAAACTATTATAATTATTATGCTTCATTAAATATATTTCCTAAAAAATTATTAGATAAAACATCTTCCTCGTTTACAAAATATTTATCGGAATGTTTTATACGGGAAACATCATATTCACATTTAATAGGTTCTAGTAGTGTAGGATCGATACGTGGTATTAAGCCATAATAATCTTCTAAGAATTCCAATACAGCAGTTTTATCTTGCAAGGTATTAAAATATAGCCTAGTTTTTTTCGGTAGTAATTTTTCTAACATAAATACGAGATGATGATGAAAACATAAAAATTGCGTTGGTATTGTGGCTGTAATATCCAGCCAATCTTGAATACAACTAAGCGGTGTAACTGTATGCTCGGTAAAAACCGCTGGATTAATCAAAATTCCTCTTGCAGACATTACAGCTTCGCAATTAGACTCTTCAAATAAATTTTTCGCACTTTCCAAATTTTTTACATCTCCATTGGCAATAACCGGCAATTGTACGCAATCTTTCACTAATTTCAGACTGTTTAAATCAATTGGTTCATTGCGCATTTCAGGTGTTCTAGCATGAACAGTTAAAAACGAGGCTCCTGCTTTCTCAATAATTCGACAAAGCTCAACAGTCCTACGTATATCTTTGAGTAATCGTATTTTTACAGATACAGTGAAGGGGTTTGGAATTCGATTTCTAACTTGGCAGACTATGTCTTTGATTAATTCTGGCTTTTTCAGAAGATCCGCCCCATATCCTTCTTTAACAGCCCAATGCTGTGGACAGCCACAGTTTAAGTCAACACCATTGCAGTACCTGTTAATTTAAACATGAAAACATTGAAATTGTACTTACATACTTAAAATAATACTTCACTTTAAACTTACCCAGCTACCATTTCTGCTGCGGATACAAAATCATCTGTATTGTTAGCAGCAAATTGAACAACAAGTGGTTTATCCTCTTTGTTCGTTGAAAACTCATTTTCCCTGGCTTTAGAAGATTGTACAAATGAATTAGATAAGATCATAGGTGTGAAACATATGTCACAGTTATATCGCCTTACCAGAGTTCTAAATTGCAATCTGTAAATGAAATAAAATTATTTCTATCCATTTAAGGAATTGTATAGTAATAGAAAGAAAGCTTTATTATTACTTACTTACTATACCTGACCATAGGTGCACATACTTTTATCATTCTCGGTTCCCTTAAAATTTCTACTATGTCCACTGACATTGTAGCTGGAAAATATAAAGAAATGTTCATTAGTCAAAATATAGCAAACTATTAAAGTTTAAAACTGAATATATCTCACTTATGTATGTAATTTTTTTGTATATCTTTTTCTACTCTCTGTTTACAGACAAGATATTTTTTGGCTATTAAACTTAAGAAAATGTTCCATTAAACTTAATGTAGAAATGTTTACATTCCTGTACATTTTACAACACAGAGTAAATGATAAATTATTTGTTTATAAATTTAGAGGCTATCAAATATAATGTTTACAATGTAATTAATTACATATTTGTATAGGATAATTAAATAAAATTAAAATTTACATGAAATTTCCCGTGTAAATATAAACGTAAAGAAAAAAGTAGGTGACATTTACAGTTATGTGAACACAATACGTCTTTACTCGAATACTTTAATGCAGAATGATCGACGTCTGATTTCTACGCATATTAAATTCATTTATAATGACTTATAATAATTTCCGTAAGTATTTTATAAGTTTTAATTAGAAGAATTTATACATTCAATCGTTTTACCATAACCTTTATAATAATGTTAACTTACTAGGGTTTAATATAACAATTCCTTTACTTGGAAAATTATAGATTACAACAATTGTCTGCTGTTATTATTATAAATGTATCTAATTTCTTTTTCTATATTTTACAGCTGAAGAAATTCATCGTTTCTTTGTAAACTTTTCTGTTTCCTGCTATCAATGAATCTTTCGTTTATAACCTAACATGATTTACTACGATAATAATATTTCAGAGCGATTCGATTTTTCGTGGCTACGAAAAATTATTTAAATTGCACGAATTAATATTATTTCATAAAAATATTGTACAATGTTATGTTTTCAACTTATCATACAATATAAAATACATAAGCTACCTGTTGATTCAAATGGTTTTATTTTTAAAAGGTCCTACTGAAGAATGCCCACTGACAAAGAATGAAAGTTACAAATATAAATTAAGCAATTACTGTGGAGATGGCTTAAAGTTAATTATAAGTTGCTTCCTTATTTTAACCATTGCCATCACAGTAACATTAGTCTTACAATTGCTTTACTCCGATGAATCACCTCAGGTATGTGAAGTATCAACAATACAAATTATAGTACTTTTACTATTGATGCAAACAGTAAAAGTATTTTATAATATTACTTTGATGTTACAATAGGATAAGACTGGTACTCATGGTGCAGTTGCATCTGATTATACAAACTGTTCACAAATCGGCACTAAAATATTATGGCAAGGTGGTAATGCAGTAGATGCAGCTGTAGCAGCTACTCTTTGTATGACTGTAGTAGCTCCACATAAAACAGGTCTCGGTGGGTAAGTCATGAAGAAAATATAAATAATACTCATTGTAATTTGTAATTCTTATTTCAGGGCTGGCTACGCTATGATATATAATCATAAAGAACAATCAAATCCAATTATTATTGACTTTGCTAACGATACAGTACAAGGTTTATATAAATATTTATAAGATTTGATGCTTTGAAAATGCATGTGTTAAAGATCAAGTGGAGACTGTCCAATATGTATAGGTATTTTTGCAGAAAATGGTATACGGATACCAGCTGTATTACTGGCATTAGAATATATGCAAGACCTAAGAGGTAAACTCTCATGGAGTGAAGTTGTACAGCCTTCTATAACTCTGGCTAAAGAAGGATTCGTTGTATCAAAAGAATTTGCAAGTGAAGTATCAAAGAATATAGCTTATGAAGTTTTATATGGACATCTAAATGCAGGTGATCTGCTAAAATTACAAGATCTTGCTAATACATTAGATGCTGTAGCTCAACATGGTACTAACGGTACGAAATATGTTTAGAGTTGTTAACAATACATAACAGAAACTAATTCTTTTAAGAGTAAACCTTGTCCATGCAATACATTTGTATCTTCTCCTTAGTACTTTACAATGGCACTCTGTCCAATGCACTTTTATACAAGGAAATTAAAACCGCTGAACAATTGAAAGAGTTGGTAAATTATAAACCCAATATCTATAAAGCAAACAAATCAACTTTTTACGAGCATGCAGTGTACTATCCACCACACATGTCGGCTGTACAACAGATGATATTAGCATTGGAAAATCTACATATATCTCCCGAAAATGCGTCTACAGTAGAGGCACAGATTCATGTCGCTCAAGCATTGATGAATTCGGTATCAGTTTCATTACAAATGAAGCAAAATAGTTAGTTACTTTACCAACCATGTTAATAACGCCATTAAATGTACTTGAAATTGATATTAATATTTTTTAATGGTGACTGCAGTTGAAGAAGAACGATATACTGGAGTAATGGCAATGGATTGGGAAGATACATATATTTGTATTATAACGTCAGTATCACAATTCATATCTTTAAAGTTGTTTTTAAAGGAACTAATAATGCATTCCTATTGCAGTGGACTTAGTGCGCCATTAGGTCTCAAGTATATGACTTCTGCTGGCTTTCTATTAGACAAAGTAGACAACTTCAACGACTTGTCTGCACTTACACCAATTATTTTTCATAGTGAAAAAGCATTATGTGGATTACGTGCAGTGTTTGGAACAGATGATGTATTTCTCATTGGACAAATATTATATAATGTTATAGTGCGAAATTTGAATGTATCTACTGCTATCGAGTGTCCAAGGTACATACATATTTCTTTGTATTTATGTAAAATTAATCATCTACGTAAATATCTTTATTTTCTTAGATATTATCTCCAATCTGATGGACTGGCATTAGAGAATGATGAAAAGCATGCTGTAGATGCTCTGATACGCAATCAATTAAATTTGATACTACCAGCGGCTCATATCAATGCTAATTCATTATCGAAAAGTGTAAATGCCATTGTCAAAAGGAAGGATTTAATGTCAAGCCATTCGGACAGTCGTGGTGGTGGTCTTGCGTCCCGATTTTAAATACATATATTTCGGGTGACATTCATATGCCACATTAAAAATATATTTTCCATAGGCAGTGACAAAGTGGAAACATTTAACAGACTATAAGAAAGTGTATATTCTCGCAAACAGTATTTTTTATATGTATTGTAAAAAATTAATATTGTCGACAAATCGAAAAGTTATGTAAAATACTTACTTAGTCGATAGGTTTTCTATATATTTATAAAAATACTATTTTAATTACTTTTTGCTTATTACATATACAATTTCCCCAAAAGCATAAGATATGCAATTAGCTGGAAGTATGCCATTAAATCGTAATTTTTGGAAAAATATATTTACAGCAATATTTAAGTAGTAAATTTAGGTTTAATAACTAGTCTTATTACACCTTCAATTGCAGTTTCTCTTCCTTGTATTCACGCTTTAAGTCAAGCTGTCTTAATCTTGCATATGCAGCACTAGCACCAAGGACGACAATATTACTAATCCACCAAAGGAAGGACTTTTGTTCGTTAAACCAATAAGTTGCTAAAACTGTTTGTGCACAAGCTTTAGCAGTCCCACTAACGTTGTGCGTCAAAGGTGATGTTACTTTTATTTGAAGTGCTGTAACATATCCAATTGCAAAGCCACAGATACCACCGGTAACCATTGCACACCAAAAGAATAATGAGAAAATTTTCTCATAATTATACACAATTAGATGCTCTCCATTAGCTACCATCAGTGGTAGAAATATAAGAACGCTGTATGCATTATTATAGTACACAAGTAACCATATATCCTGGTTTATTGTAGGGAGGACTTGCTTTGTATGAATAGAGTATAACGAAAGTGTTAATGACCCAAGTACACCAAAGAATGTTCCTAAAATGGACAAAGAACCTGCAAGATGTTCTTGATCCACACCGAGCCAAAATCCCATCACAATAATTAGACAACATGCTATGCATTTAGAAGAAGTCTTCTGACCTGGAAAAAGATAATAATTAATATAATCTGCCTCTCAATACTTTTTCTATTAATGTAAACTCTTACCAAGTATCAGATATGTAAAAAGTACATTAAACACTGTTGTCAGTGAACGTCCAATATAATAAAATGCAATACCGACGTACTTTAAACATAAATTATTAGTTGCTATCATTCCAGTAAATAATAGGGACAATGGTAATACCTGTATGTGACATAAATATAAAAATTAGGCTCTATACTGTGTTACAAATTAATTTCACAATTATTACCTTCTTTAAAATATTTTTATCATATGGACTTCCATCGGGAAATTTGATATATTGTGGATACCATTTGGATAAATTACTAAGAACGATACAAATGACCAAACTCACTATACATTGAAACCATGTTACAAAGAGAGGAGCATTTAAATCTATAACTTCACTGGATAAAAGTGCTTTATTTATAAATACTGTTAGTATAGATGTTACCCTGAAATGAAATCCATTTTTTAATATTATGAATGTTAGCTGCAATTCCTTTTATTTCATCATGAAGAATTTAATTTTGTCTTGTTTAAATTTTTACTCACCAATATAATGCAACAACAGCAGTTATATACATATACTTTGACAAAATTGTGTTTTCTAGCTGCATTTTTTATCCTTAATTTCTTACAATTAAAATATTATCAGTTCCTTAAGTTCGTTAACATCGTATCCATTTTTTTATCTGAATACTGCTAAAATTAAATATCAATTTCGCGGCGCAGTCATAGTATACACATAACGTATACATACAGTACAGATATCGTACTTATTACATTTATAGTTCGTAGATCCGATTATGTTTCATAAATCATGAAAATTTATACACACGCTTTCGCTTATGTTTTCTGTATTATATATTAATACATTATAATATAAAATTAACAAATAATTCATAAATTTACGCCTATCAACTTTTCATTGACGTAATTTACAGGTTAAATTACGTTAAAATTATTATCAAGCTTCCATAATACTGTTTCGTGCTTTCGTGTCATTTCTTATCTCCTAACTCCCACAATACTTTAAATATTCCAAACTCAAGTACAATAGTATGCTTAATGATTTTCTTTAAACCTGAAACTACCTTTGTTTCTCATTAATTCTACGTTTTATTCGTAGTTGACCACGAGCATTATTATTCAAATTTATTTTCCTCATATTTTTGTAGTATCATATAATCCAGTATTTTTTTTTTAAGTCTCTTTTAAAATTTACCAACGAGGCATCATATTTAATTCTATTAAACTTTGTACTTTTTGGAACACGTAATAGGTAATTAAAAAGCATTATAAGTTATTGTAGTTTCATCTATGTGCAATTAAAGTGAAATAGATAGAGCAAGTATAGTACAATTTTATAATTCTTAATTCCTGTTTCCTGCATTAAACTTTTAATAATATTAAATATTGTTAGATATCAGAACAGGCTTTTACTTCATACGCATACATTTTTATCAATATTTATATTGTTAATTATTTCAATAACAAAGTGATGTTTAATTGTCATGAAATTTTTTATAAAATCCTTATTGCCAAAGTGAATCAAATTATCGCAGTAGATAAGCTAAGGGTAGAAATAAGTGACAGCTGATAAAAATTTTGACACGTGGTATCTAGCAGTATCTAGCCTTCGGATATCTTCGTCTTGTGTCGTGGCGATGAACGACCGAAATTACTAGTTGCTTGATACGTAGTTCGCATTTGTGGATAGTATAAATTTTATCTGGTTCGCGTCCTTTAAAACTGTCAATTTTCGGAATATTCCCTGAAATAAAAGAAATTCAAATGTAAAACGTCAAAAAATTGTCGTGCGACAAGTACGTATTAAATGTCTTCTTTTCGACCATTCGATGTAACTTATCGTACTTGCTTGACAACAGTTTCATCTAGTTTTATCGCTTAATTGTAAAGCATATCGTGCGGAAACGTTCGTACAATGATTTCTGGTAGAATTTATCATGTTTTATAAAGAATTCTCACACGGTTCTCGAGTTAATTCGGTATCGAGAAATATTCATTAATATGTTCTTAGAAATATTCTATGTATGTATACATTATCATAATCCATTATATAAGAAGTCATGACCTTTGTATTGCTTACGTCCTTTTAACAATAATTTTGTTCACGGTTCCCGTTATACATGGTATTGTAACGTTCTGAAATTTACAAAATTCTATTGATTGTATGATGTTATCATTATTTTTACATTTTATACTTGCAAATCAATTTACCTAATATTTTAATCATTATGAAATAATTATTTAGAATATAATCTATTTCATCAATGATTGCATCACAAATTTGTAAAGCAACCTTCAAATTATGATATTCCTCTTGTTACTTGTATAACATATGTATATATGTTTTTTTTACAGATTTGGAAATAATTATTATATTTTTGAAATATGTCACGGTTTGAAGACGCTATTGTTGAAGACAAAGGGAATGATGAAAATTCTTTGCCAGATCTGGGAGTACGTCACAGAATCCCATGGAGCGATCGTGTATTATTAAGTAGCGAGGTTCCAGGATTACACGAAGTGAAAGAATTATTGGAAGATGATGATGCCAGTTGCCTAGCAGAGGAAGAAGATGGAGTTGGGTGCCCTTTGCCCTCAACTCCCGAAGATGACCATCTTTTGGATTGTGAGGTGCACAATCACAATTGTTTTAATCTACAATATTTGTTCATGTTTTGAATTTGTAGTTAAATAAGAATTAATAATAATAGTAATTGTAACAATAATATAACATTATGTGGCAAATTGCATTATTCATATCTGTTGAATAGATGACCGAAGTGTTAAAGGCTGGTGTTCTGAGTGATGAAATTGATCTTGGTGCATTAGCGCATAATGCCGCAGAGCAGGCTGAAGAATTTGTGCGAAAGGTATGCAGTCGTTCGGTACATCAGATCATTGTTCATCTGAAAAAAATAATGTTACAGTTAAAAGAAATTTTTTTACTGTTTCTTGAAGGTCTGGGAGGCATCATGGAAACAGTGTCACTTTAGAAACTTACCTAGATGGCTGCAAGACAATGACTTTTTGTATGCTGGGCATAGACCACCTTTGCCATCATTTTATGCATGTTTTAAAAGTATATTTCGAATTCACACCGAAACTGGAAATATTTGGACTCATTTACTTGGTAAGATTTTTTAATACTTCTATAATATCGCTAATAACTCATGTTGACATTTCATATTATATTTATAAACATAATATAAGACTCTATGTTTATTAACCGGAAATTATTAAACGAAACTAAATTTTATAATTTACAGGTTGTGTGGCATTTATTGGTATAGCTATATTTTTTTTAACACAACCACCTATAGAAATTCAATTAGAAGAGAAATTAGTATTTGGTACCTTTTTCGCTGGTGCTATCGTGTGCCTAGGGATGTCATTTGCCTTTCACACAGTACACTGCCACAGTGAATGCGTTGGAAAGTTATTTTCAAAACTAGATTATTGTGGAATAGCTATGCTTATCATGGGTAGTTTTGTACCCTGGCTGTACTATGGCTTTTACTGCGACTATCAACCTAAACTTATTTACTTATCTGTGGTTGTTATACTCGGGGTAACTAGCATTGTTGTCTCATTGTGGGAACGTTTTGGTGAACCAAATTATAGACCTCTTAGAGCAGGTGTCTTCATGGGATTTGGTCTTAGTGGGGTAAGTTACATCTTTAAAATAATTGTGAAATATATTTCATACGAATCTCTAAGCAATTAATTTACGTATAACTGCTATCATATCTCCTGTAGAAAATTGACCAACATAAATGAAAGATCTGTTTTCCATTTAGGTGATTCCCGCAATTCATTATGCTATCGCCGAGGGTTGGTTTAAGGCAATTAGTCAGGCATCTCTCGGCTGGTTAATATTAATGGGATGCCTATATATATTAGGTGCAATGTTTTATGCATTAAGAGTACCTGAACGATTCTTTCCTGGGAAATTTGATATTTGGGTAAATAGCTCAAATATTTACGATGTCTATGATACTAAATGTTTCCTTTGAAATTTTCACATAGAAATATCTTATTATATAGTTTCAGAGTCATCAAATCTTCCACGTGTTAGTAATTGCAGCTGCCTTTGTTCATTATCATGGAATAACAGAGATGGCTATGAATAGAATGACAATAGGCGATTGTACGAATCCATCACAAGTGATAGCCTTTTAATAGTACGGTGGTTGTATAACCATGTTGTTGGTTTTCATCTCATATAATTTTAACGGGATTTAAGAGATTCCTAAATCTTTCTTATGCCAGTAAATCTGTACTATCACAGCGCATCATAGCGCTGAAAATAATATCATTAATACAATGGTGAAGAATGCACTTATTACATACTTCATTATAATTCACACATTTGTAATAAGACTTCAAGAGATTCAATAAGTAAGTAAATACGTAAATTTTAATAAAGTAAAATGTATAATTAACGAAGTTTATTACAGCAACCTAATAAATTCAAAACCAGAATATTTTATTTCGATCAGTAACTTCGCGGAAACGTAGCTAACTGTACTTAAAAGCATTCAATTTATTTATAAAAGAATACTATTATTATTTTATAAGTACAAAATTAATTACAATTATAGTTCTTTATCGTTAGGTGCACCAAAAGGTGTGGCATTAATAAAGTGGTCACAACTATGAGTATGAATTTAATTAAATATATAGATATATATTTATCATTGGTTTCTCCTTCAATCAAATGATTTCGCTGCGTAAACGGAAAGTAATTAGTTTGATTAACTCCGATGAATGTATTGTTACACAAATAAATGCAGAACATATAATGAAATAACTTCGTTTCAACGACTGATAATGACTGATCTCTGGTTTTCAAACGATTCACAATGAATGACTTTTAAAATTATTATAGAGGCAAGTCTTGAAATATGAAACACTGTACAGATATATGGCAACGAACTTATACTTAATATAACCAAGATTTAGGAACCAATCGTAAATACAAATGATTTTATAGCATAAACAATATAAAAATTATAATATATTTTGAACACAGTCATTGTTAAAACAATGGAAAACTATTTATTACGATGATTATGTGAAATGTAAGAATTAGAATTTATCTTCTATAATTCTGCGATATTTCTAGCGTAAACCTCTTTGAATAAGAACACCCGTTTCGGCGGGTGTACCTTTAAAAGTGTGTATACAATATTTCGATCTGTCTTTCGATGTTTGCGTATTGTTTTAATATTAGGTCATTGTATTTTAGTGCTATGTCGTTAAGCGTTAATAATATTCTCTTTTTTTTCTCCCCTCTTACGTTAGTTAGTTTGAATTTTCTATAGAGTTACACATTATTCCGTGCAATTCCAATTACTTTATAAACAAAAGGTTTTATAAATTTGCGTTAATATTAAAAACTTGTACTACTTAAGAAAAAGATATTGTTGAACTTTTTTAAAGAATTCTGAATATTTGTAAATTAATAAAGAAAAAAAAAAGATTATGCATTTCACATGTAAAAGAAGACAACTGTCCTATTTTATGTAATTTCCCAAAATATATTTTTCTAAGTAAATACTGTAGTATTATTCGTAAGATATTCGAATATTCGAAAGCTTATAAATTACAGAACATTGAAATACAACGGTATCTGTAAAGTCAATATTTCGTTAAATTAATTTTTAATTTCAATTTTACAACAATTTCGCACTGTATATGTGTGCTAATGCACCTGTGTGTAAAATAAACCAAGTTACTTCGATGGCTCGATAAAAGGAAGTCGATAAAGTTTTATTTCACAGTTTCAACCGAAATTTATAAATCTCGTTTTTCTTTTACAAATAAAAATTCAGTAGAATTTGTTTTATATTTTATAACGGTTTAAACAATAAAATTTACCTCTTTAATTAAAATTTGTACGTAAATAGTTATACAGTAGTAATGTCATATTGGGACTTCGATAGTTCTTCCACTTTTAAATCAATTAAATATTATGTTGCATATCGTATGCTATGACTTTGTATTACAATAATCGCAAAAAATTAAGATCGATATCGAAAAAAATACCTCGATAAGACATCGATAGATGTTTCTCTCGATAACAAATAGTTCGATAGTTTGTTATATCTATTTCGTATACGGTGTACGGATACAGGAAACGTAAAATCACGTAAAACCGCATTGCAATGTTGGAAAAATGTGATTTTGAATTCAACAAGACACAATAAATTTGATATCACATTGTGAATGAATGTCTCGACGAAACTCTGATCTGGTTGTAAAAATGAATTCAAAGAGAAGCAGTTCGACGTTTAAAGAAGTTGTTGATCGAAAAATGAAAACACACAACGTGAATCCAATTGTCAAATATTTTGACACTTTTATCGTGAATAGTTTATAATTTCTGATTGGAAAATAATTTCTGCATATACGGAAAAACGTATAAAGCTTGTATTATTAAAATTTAATGAAGTGAAATTATTGGTCGGGTAATCGCAGACTGATGTTTAAAACGAAAATTTATTATAATGTATAGCGCTGCCTTTGCTTATGAGTTTACACCGATACATATGTAATTTTCATTGCATTTGCCGTACATTTCATGATTATAGTCATGTGATAAAGTGAGATACAACATTATTACAATGCAACAGGTCCACTTTTTTAATATCTGCACTCATATAATCAATATGCAAAGACTAATAAATATTCAATCCAAATAACGTATGTAAAGTTATACCTCTTACATGATACTGAATTTAATGAATTACCAGTTTTGTTGAAACAAGATAAGAAGTGGTAAAAACAAAATCATCTTAAGCATAATTTTTGTAGTATTATCAATGTAAGTTGCGTTAACGTCATATCTAACATGTTTAAAACTGCTTCTTTTATAAAATTAAATGCAGTTCTTTGATCCATAACAATGGATGACAGAAATGTGACCAGTGTCACAAATTCTGTAACATCTACGATGTCATTTGATGATTTGAAACATTACTCCAGCACAGTGGCAAATAATGTCTCAAATGAAACATCTGAAGCATATACAGAAGTTACAGAAGACAATGGGAATAATCAACAGATGTGGAATTTTTTTAAAACAAATGCAACAACATTGCCCGAAAACACGTTACTTTCGTTAAATACATCGAGCACGAGTACATATACACCTACAACGACAGATTCCTTTGATGAATTTGGGCCACCCGAAGGAATAGAATACATTTTTGTACCACTCGGTGTTGTGGTCTTTGTTATTATATTATCAGCTGTGGTATGGGTACCGATATCATTTTTGTAATTAATTTATAATATTTGCTTCACTTTCATCTGCAGAAACAGAATGTATAATAAAAATATCATGCTTGGATAAATGTTTCCACATTAGGTATTAATACATTCTTACGACATGTAGTAAGATACCAATGTGTTGCGTATTTCATATTTCAATATATTCTGTATTAATGTATAATTTAGTTTGTAGTATTATTCTATACATAGCTCTTTCTTTTTAATTTATTCGAATTTCTATGACATTAAATAAGCAGATAGTATAATATTAATTCAATTACTATTTTGTTAATAATGAACTTTTTAAAGGTGATCATTATATCAAGGAAGAGGAAATTAGAACGTTTGAGACATAGGCTCATGCCAATGTACAACTTTGATCCTGGAGAAGAAGAGGAAGATGATTGGGAGACTGAACTATTGGAAGAATGTTACAATAATCATCAAAGACGTGTATGTATGATTATTTTCGTTCTGACAGTCATTGTCATATTAATAATGAAAGATACTTTACAGCAAGGATATCAGTCAATGGACACAGAAGAAAATGCCGAGTTATTTGGGAATCATTGATGAAGTATTGCAATAGATTCTCAAGAATTTGGTACTATCTACTGTATTTTGTAGATTTAATTAACAGTATTCATTAGATTTACATAAATTCTTCATATGTAAAAGCTTGTATATATCTCGATTTACAGTAGAAGTGAATGAAATTGAAAATTTTTGTAAATGACATTCGGAAATACTTGCTAGTATTATAGATATAATAATATTTAAAAGTTGTATGTCAATACGTATAGAAAACGTAAGCCAAAAAAAAAATAGAATTTACTTCATCTACTATGATGCAACAATCATAAAATAAACTTATGCTTAATCCAATAATTTTATAATAGACGAATGTAAAGAGACAAAAATGACTGAAATTTTATTTAATCATTTTAAGACTTCATTGTACACTGTTTATAACAGTTTTTTTATAAATGCAAAACTTCGCAGTATGTGCTTAGACCTACATTACATATTTTTTAATCCTCCTCTTCCTTAGAAGTATACATCGAAATAATATCTTCAGTGCTATTTAGCTTGTTTAAGCCAAGTAATCAATTTGACAAACTGTATATTTTACTATCAGATATTTTATTACATATAAAGATAGTTCGTATTATAAAATGAGGTACTTATGATAATGAACTGAAAAATGACTATCTTAATTGGCAAGAATTTACAATAAAGTGTGCACATATGTTACAATGCTTTATGAATACCTTTCACAGAAGATTAAATTTATATTTAACCGACGAAAATTGTGTTTTTTCCCCGTTCATTTAAAGTAATGATCGGGCCAGAAAATTCTTACAACGACATAGTTTTGGAGAATTAATTATTTTCTACTATTTTAATGGCTCGTAAAATGATTTAATTCTATTAAGGAAACTTTAATACAAAATGAAATTTAATTACTAAAGTATTAAAAATATTTCTTATAATTTTGAATGTTTAATGAAGATTACTCTAGATATTCTAATAATAATTTAATGTATATGGAGAATGACATAGAATAAAAAGTGGATGTAAATAATGCTGAACAAATATTACAGCAATATATGTGCACAGTATAAAAGTAAAATTAATAAGAGAGTCACTCTTTATGAGTTTATTTAATACAAACTTGACATTTACATGTATACCTGTTTAAAAAATGACACTATGTTTCATTTCTTCGACTTTAACTTAAAAAAAAATACAAAAAAGACATTCTCTGCACTCGGCACGTACGAGAAATTTTTTTTATTACATAATAATTAAAATATTAATCATTACATGAGTATGAAGTTTTTTGGCTTCATGAATTCACTGTATGTGTATTGTACGAGAAATAAATGTAGCAATTATGTTATGCAGTAATATACTATAGAATATAGCCATAGTAAAATCTGTGAAATGTTTTTTTTTTTACGAATTTAAAAGCAGTTCGTGAGATCTAAAACTTCAAAAAATTCAGTCTTTTTTTGATTGAAGTACTTGAATTTCCTTTCAAAACTTAAAAATACAATAATTAATCAGTAATAAAAAATTATATTGAGAAAATACTAAAAAAGAAGCGTTTTACATATCATTGATAAGAATTCTGTATGAAGTTCATTTTTTTTTCTCCCATAGATGTGGATGTTAATTACGCTCTAGTTTACACTCTCTGTCGATTTTGATCTGTTCTTTAAATTATAAATTCCTTTTATAGTAAATCATATTATAAAAAGCATATGTAAAGTATTAAAATTATCGATCAGCTCTGTAAAGACTTTTAAAGAACAAATGTGACATAATGAATTATTTTTTTCATATTTAATTTTCTTCCTCCTCCTCTTCTTCCTCTTCCTGTTCATCTTCATCTTCTCCAGTACTTTCTGCTTTTTCTTCTTTCTTTTTGGGCCTGCCACGTCCACGTCCTGAAGAAACCTTAGGTGGTCCCTGCTATTGACATATTTTCATATTTTACAAACATCCTATAGAAACCTATGGTTATTAGTATCACTGGTAAAATACTTCTTCTCAATGTGATTGCTATTAAAATGCTTTTTATAGAAATATATTATATTTGTAAGTGAGGAAACTATAAATATAAATTCATTAGAACAAATAATTAAAAAACGGTAGGTAATTATATTGTCTTTGGTAAAATATACCTTCTTTTTAAATGAACCTTTTGGTCGTCCCCTGCCTTTTTTTACAGGTACAGGAGAACCATCATCCTCATTATCAGACTTTTCTACGCGTACTGCATTATTTTTTTCTGTTGTGGGTCTCCCTCTTTTTCTAGGTTCTTTGACTGCATTTTTTTCTGTTTTCGAAGGCCTGCCTCGCTTCTTCTTTTGTTCCTCAATAACAGGTGATCCATCGTCTGACATTTTCACTGTTTTTTCACTGTTACAACAACACAATTTTATGTTTTAACATGCAAAATCTTAATGAAGCCAACACATAATTCTTCAAAGACAAATTTATGTATACAAAAAAGTAAAGTTTTCTTAGCCATTGTATTGATTTTATCTTAAATATTCATATATTAATACACATAGATTCTTAAAAATATATAATATCTCCATACTGGAATATCATTAACATATTTACAATGTAAAAAACATTATTCACAACATCATGTATTCAAATAAAATAATTACATTTTAAACTGGAACAAGCATGCACATTACGAGGGTGCAGAGAATATCGTGTATTTATCGATCTTCAAACCTTTTCATCAAATTTTAATTTCAACATCCGTTAAATTGTAATTCTTCGTTGTAAATTATTTGAGTTTCAAGAACAGCCAGTAATTCATCGACTATCTTAAAGAAACGACGAATTTTTCGTACATACAGAGCAATGAATTAATAATATTAATTACATATAGTAACGAATTACGCGCCTCTACATTGAATATCATAAATAGCACTTCCATCGGTTAATTGCCTTTATTGGAACATAAACGTGAAAAATATTATGGCGGTATTCTCAGATTTACGTGCAAAGTAATCAGTTATCGTTCTCTTAAAATAACATTAAAATCAACGAAACAATACGCACACTAATTTATTCAAGCAAGAAACCATTTATAACAATAACCAAGTACATTCCGAAATTTCCGCGCCCGCCATTTTCAAAATTTCTGAATCAGTAGTTTATTATTTACCATACAGCAATATATATGTATATCGTTTATAAAAAAAGAAAATAGAGATAGACATAAAATATTTAATCACATTTATTACTGTCTATCTCAGTGAAAAATCGAATCCTATTGTAAAACAAGGGGGTAGTGTACGTTCCACGATTGTTACTGTCGCCATGATCGACAAAATCATGGCAACGCCAGACCCGTGAGACGCGTCCATCACCGATTTCGCTTGCGTTCCCCGAATATACGATTAAATATCTCTGTAAGTAATAACTGCACACCACCGTAAAACCGCTCGAAAAATCCCTGATAATATTCTACGCATGCTATCGAATTTTTCAACCCGCCATGTATACAGGCACAATGAAAAAATAAAATATTAATGTTCGAAAGATACGTTGATACACTCACCTCGGAATTTCTTGTATATGGAGACAAAGGCGATTGCCTACCCGGCGCGCGCGTCGTAGCGTGGGTAAGCCAAAGTATGTTTGTGACCCCAAAACACACACTGCGTCAAATAATATTGTATTTCTTTGTATATTATTAATACACAAACGAGAAGTCGCCCCTTTTTCTTATTTTTTTGGGATAAAAGCGCGCCCAGTGATTTCTGTATAAGAGATAAATTATACGCAGGTACGACAGCAACTACAGCACCGTACACTGCACGAATAGCGAGACGCGACTGACTTGACCAAGACGATGCACTATGTTCCCATTCGTTCGTTGTACCAAAGAAATACCCCCACCCTTAACCGACCCGCGAACGGATTCCCGCCAAAAAGCCGCAATTACGTTTAAAATTCATGTTAATCACTTTGGGGAGGATAGGATTACACATTACATATATCCGTTCAGATTAATGTGTTTTAGAAAATTCTTGTAATATAAAAAATATCGTAGAAGATTTAACCTTCATTCACCCTCGGAAAAACGGTAATTTGGCGGGGATTTAGATGCACTATTGCAATATGGCGGATACATGTATATTAATACGTTGAATGCCATGGGGTTTAATCCGATTTTGCTAAATTTTATGACATTTTTTTATCATTCTTAGGATGATAATATTGCGGAATTAATTTATTCGTATTATTTGATAATAAAGCTTTGATTTTATGGAGACGATGATATAGGCAAAATACAATCGGCATTTAACGTGTTATTGGTAACAATTTTGTATAATTATTTCTCCGAACTATCGTTTTAATATTATTGATCCCATTTACTTATTAACGCACTTATTTGGCAAATGTTATATAATGTATACAGTTTATGCATCATACACATTTCTTAAGGAAAAAATATTAATTTTAATATACGTAATTATTGTTATAGATTCGTTGCACATCACTTGGAAATGTTATGCGGTAGTACACGCGCAAGTATGCGACTTAATATCGTAAATACATTGATTAATCCTAATTGATGATTTCCAAGTCGATATGCACGAAGGATTCGATCGTATAAATGTACGCGCTTGAACGGTATATTTGAATGCTGTGCGATATTAATCCTTCTTGAGCTAGGAAAAAATAAAATCAACTTTTATCTACAGTATTACGTACAAAAATATAATATATTCATCCACAGACAGTGTTGAATTTGTATCCTTATAGATTCGCTTGTAATCTACGTTTATATTTACTTAATATAAGTTTATATTTAACTACTTCATCAATTCAGGGTGTACCATGCTAACTGTAAGATGAATTCCCATTACTTTTCTAATCCGAAGTAATACGCCGCAAGATGGCATTACTGTAAAGTCTTTTGGAGATCGAATATGATTGCAAACTGAATGTAATATGCATTCATAATATCGAACGAGTCTATACTTTTAATACTTGATGTTTTGATATATTTATAATATTATCAAAATTTATTCATAAAGAACCCTAAACAAATAGTGTATCTCTAAAAAAATCGATACATCGTTTTGTATTTATTTACAGTATCCTTTTTTTTCGGCTGTATACGTACGTTATACAGAATTTTGTACATGCGTGTTTCTTGGGTTGTTATATTATTTACACCATGACTGGCACTGCATTTATCCCTGAAAGTTCTTTAAAATAAATTCAATTAAAGAAATTTACGCTTTCATCAAGTTATTCATACATACGACTAATAAGAACATAAGTTTTTGTTGCCAATATCCTATTATAATACACACACACAGGCTTGTTTTCTCATTTCTTTTATCATCATTTTTTTATAAGAGATATAATATTAGTTGTCTTATTTCTTTGCAAAAGAAATTTTCATCGCATGAGAAGGTGTAATCTTGAATCCTTGTAGCGCGTCTTTTGCTGCACCCGATTGAACTTCATTTTCAAATTCAACGAATGCAATATCATGTCTGTTTGGAACCAGACGAACTTCTTTGAAACCAGGAAATTGATTGAACAACATTGATAACATCATTTCACTCGTTTCGTCCGGTAAATTTGTAAGGAACAGAATTTGATTTGGTGGCTGTTCAGGTACGGCTGCATTCACTAAACCTGGATGCTGAGGCACACCAGCATGATACCCAATCTGTTGAGAATGTTTGGCCTGCTCTTTTGCACGTTTTTTGGCACGTTTAGCTTCTTCATCTGCTGCAGGAATAACACGTTTAGGTTTTTTAGGCCTTTCCGCGTATGTGCCTTTTATCTTAGCGATAATATCACTGTCAGTCTTTGCATACTGTATCCTCTATGATAAAAGACAATATTTTTTATTAATGTAATTTCATTGTTATAACATATGATATAAAAATCTTAATTATATCTACCATCGGTTTGTCATAAAATGGGAATCCTTGCATAGACCTTAAGGCATTTGTCGCACTGGCAATTTCTTTAAAAATAACAAATGCTTGTCCACGCATTTTTATCGTTTTCAGTGCCACAATATCTAATATTTGGCCAAACTGTGAAAAGATCGCGTATAAAGATTTCTTCAATTCAATCTTTTTTATTTTCTCATTTAAATTATTTATGTATATCGTATTATTCGGCCGTATATCCATTGTTCCTGAAAATGAATAACCGGCAATTATAATAGCAAAAATGTGACATAAACTTCTCATATTTTTACTTTACCAAAACAGCAAACGGACTTACGTGAAAAACTTTCCGAATTTGTTAATAATAATATGTTCGATATATCGTATTAACAATGTTTAATTGGCGTCAACTTTAAATGCAGGTTAAGATATAACAAAATATACCTGAGGTAACCGGAAACAGTGAACATAGATCGGGAACTTGACATTAAAAGCTTGAAAAATCTACGTCGTATCGTAACGTTAAATACTTTCGAAATAATTATATAGATATCAGAATTTCGAAATATATTTAGAATTACTTCTAGATATAATATATAATTCTTTATTTCATAATAAATAATATAAACTAATTAGTATGAAATTTCTAGAAATATATTTAGTTTAGGGCAGTACTTACAAAATTATGTGTAAGGGCGTACACATGTGTCTCTCGACGAATACAATGTGATTGTTGGCGTTTTACCATAATTTATTTTTCTTCCGTAATCAATGTAAAGGTTCAAATGTAATATTACGTTATTGTTACTTTTACGTTTTGTTCTCTCAATTATTTATAAGTTTCATATTTCTATGACAATTATTGTATTAATTTTCGTAATATGAGCGCAAAACCATTGAGAAATAGTAAAGGTGTAGACAAACCATTCCGATCTCCATTTAGTAATCTCCAAAAAACAGAAAGTGACAGTAATAAAAGCAGTCCAGTTAATTCACAAACAAATTTTTGTAATACACCATTGTAAGCATCCAATTGTCCAAACGCTTTTAACAAAGAACAATACATTTACAAAATGTCATATATGCATTGTACACTTTTCCATTTTACAGAAGAGTGTCCGTTACTAAAAGATTACTGTTTCAAGAATCACCTCCTGCTAAAAAGTTATGTGTGCGTGATGAAGATTGTACAGAAAATAGTGGTGGGCCAGATGCAAAATTATGTATCAGTGATTTAGATGCATTAAAGAAAAGGATACAAAAGAAACAGGAAGATATTAATACTCTAAAGACAACATTGCAATATAGGAAAAAGGTAGAATAAGAATTATATTACGACCTAACTTATATCGAATAATATCTATGAAAATAATTACCATGAAATTTAAGAACAATGCAGAAGACTTAAAAGCCGATATAGAAAAGTGGACAAGCGTCTGTCAGGATGCTCTTCAAGATTACCAATCAGATTTGCAAGAAAAGTGTGGGAATTCATTAACCATGGCTCAGATTCTATCTTCGTTTGGGTTTGATGAAAATTTAGTACGCTACTCCAACAGTGATAACACATTTTATTAGTAATCGCTGAAATATTCAGGGAAAAGATAAAAATTTTGGTGTTACAATACAATTATATTAATATCACCTGTAACAATATGTATATACTGCTAGCCTTTAAAACTATAAGCATATAATTTTGTACAGAAGTTTATAGAAAAATACATTTAATACTTATGAGGTCTAAAAGGAAAATTGGGGTCAAATAATTTGGGATCTCTGACATATTTCGGATCCTTTGTCATAAAACCCATTAAACCTAAAACATAGGAAATAATGATTACATATATATACACCTGTTTATTAACATTTAAAAAATCAATATGAAATATTTACCAGCTGATTGTGCTTTCTTTATTTCTTCTTCCATTCTGTCCTGCTTGTATTTACATAATCCAGTAATGTGCCTTCCATATATTCTACCGGTATATTGACTTTGAAATTGAGACAGAAATCGTACATTTTTATAATCTGGCTCGATATTGAACTTGCAAAGAATACAAATCCGCTTCTCTTTTATATAAGGATTCTCATCTATGGTCGGCTGAAACACGAAGGTATAAAATGTTAAAACGAATTTATCTAGCTTAAATAATAAACGTTGAATGTTAACAAATAAACGCATATGACAGAAAATTACCAAATCAGAATTGAAATTATTTTGTTCTCTTTGATCGACAATTTCTGCCGTTGTACTTTTAACTCGAACGAAACAATTTGGAAGCCTATTCTTCGTAAACTCTCTCAAAATTCGTTGCCCGAAAATTGTAGAAATCATTTTACGTGTTTAACTCATGTGTGTACCAGTAGCAACAAAGTTTTATAATGCCATAGAAAACAATTTGTAGCTAGATAGGATGAAAGAAAATGTAGCTTAGAATTTTTTGAATTCAATATTCACTTCTACTCTTATTTCTCTCAAAATCTACGTGTAACAGCAAACGAATTTAATTTACTACGATTTCTATAACTAATATAATCTCATACAAATCTCAATGATAATTGAATTCAAAATTACAAAACTTAACGTATTAGAACTGGCTTTAAATCAGTTTCCATGAATCGATTTTTCCGATTAGTTTGCATATTGTACGACAGAGGTCATCATCATCATTGCACCAAATGACATTCAATGGCATTTATCTATAATACAATAATCAATGTCTCGTGTCAGACAAATTTCACTTCTCTTTTCTCTGCCACTCTTTCCCGATATCGCGAAGCAGAGAGTCGTGTCCTAAAAGGTTTCGTACATTATCGAATTAAACTGACAATTATTGAATACATCTTGTTATCGATTTGTGCTGTGTACAGGTGAAGTGGAAACTTGAGGCAAGATGTGGACATCGATACTGGAAACAGTTAAATCAAATCCATTCGGAACACCCTTCATCACGGCGAAATGTCAGGGGCAAAATGAACTCACACAGGCACTTGTTAAAAACCGTCACATTGGGGCAGCTTCTGCTGCACCAGGTGGTCAGTAATTTGTTAATTATGTTAATTTCATGAACGTTTAATCGTTCTTCTTTCTAATTGCATGCACGTTAAGACAGATATATAAATGGTATCAACGTTATAAAAGTAAATTCGAAGTAAATTTTTGTAGAGAAGCAAAATTGAAATTTCTTTCGAATATCAATCCAGATCGTTATTGTTACGTAATATAAAATATGACTGTTACATGAATATCAATGTAATAAATTTTAGAGTGACGTTATTACGCGAACTTTGAGTGATATATCTACGCAAGTCGGAAGTTAATGGTTCGAGCTTAATTCGTTTATCTGTTCCCTTTAGTATTTTATTAAGTATCTTATCGTTATTTCGTTACTTTTATGTTAGTAAATTATATAATTAATTTTTACAGCTCGATGAATGAATACGATATGTGATTTGAAAATTCTATGAACATTTTAGTATCGTCTGACGATACGACGTTATAAATTTCGAGAAATTTTATTCAAATGGACAGAAAAATACGTAAAAAGTAATTCTGAAGGCCGTTGGATCGAGAAGCTGCGTTAGTTTCAAACGTGCATCATGACAAAGGGTTGCATAAGATGTAGCCATTTTGTCGAAAATGCGCGTGCGAATGTTACTGCCGTAGCCTTGCTTTGACATTCGAGAAACAATATTAGATAACTGTACTTCGATTCAGTGGCCGCGACCGAGAAACCAATTAAAGACAGCCTTGTGCATTTGGAAAGTTTATTATTGAATTAGGGCAAGGTAGCAAGTTCGTTCAAGGCGAGTTTGAAATTTTGCCAAATTCAAACGCCGCGTTCGTCTTTCTTCGAAGGAACTACCTGATCAATGAAAGCTCTAATAATAATATTTAATATAATTTTCATGCCTGGAATCCTGTCAATCGATACATTAAAATGATTCTTTTTCATATTTAATTTTTTTTTTTAATGCAATCGATAATTTCCCGACATGAGGATTAAAAAAGAATTCAACGAAATATGGACTGTTTCCGTTACTTTCATGACAGCTTCAAAACTTAATCACGTAATAAGACTACAAAAAAATAAAAACTTCTTGATATTCATCTTTTAGTAAAAATCTCAAATGTTAACTTATTAATTCGACTTTTTTTAATTCGTATGCTTCGTAATAATCGGAATTTATTAATAACGAATTATGTAATCGTCTTACTAGAAATTATTTTTTAATATCGTTTCGCGTATTTATATTAAAAACTTTTATGTTACATTTACAGATAGCTGCGAATTTGGATCCAATCAATATTTCTTGCTATGCGGCTTAGGAGGCATTTTGTCATGTGGTATAACTCATACCATGCTCACTCCTTTGGATCTAGTAAAATGTAGAATTCAAGTTGATCCTCAAAAGTACAAATCAGTATTCAACGGATTCAGAGTAAGGAAACTATTCTCTCTAATGCTATTCCATTATCATACTTAGACAAAAGTTACATAATTACGTTATTCTCCAGGTGACTTTGGCAGAAGATGGAGTTCGTGGCTTGGCAAAAGGATGGGCACCTACATTCTTTGGATATTCCATTCAAGGAATGTTCAAATTTGGTCTCTATGAAGTGTTCAAAGTATATTACTCTGCTTTGGCTGGTGAAGAAATGGCGTACGAATATAGAACTACAATGTATCTAATTTCTTCAGCATCTGCTGAATTCTTTGCTGATATTGGATTAGCTCCGCTTGAAGCTACTAAAGTAATTCTTATTTCCTCTATCTTCTTAAATAAGTCATTTTATCTTAATTGTAAAAATGATAGTCATTCACTGATGCAGTTTCATTCATCCGTGTCTATGAATTCCTGCAACTAATCTTATACCCAACACAAGAAAGAATTGTTCATTTGTTCCCTCATTCTGTTTCTACTGATCCTCTTGTTTGTCCTCACCATGTCCAATGTCATACATTTTGTAAGTTTCTATACGGTAACAATTATTCAATCCGATATGACAGCTTTTAAACCCTTCTTTTTTTTTTTCTTTTTAACAGGTGAAAATTCAAACCATGCCAGGATTTGCAAACACGATGAGAGAAGCTCTCCCGAAGATATACGGCGAGGAAGGCCTTACTGGCTTCTATAAAGGGCTGGTACCTTTATGGTTGCGTCAAATCCCATACACAATGATGAAGTTCGCTTGTTTCGAGCGTACCGTTGAACTTTTGTATAAGTATGTAGTACCTAAACCACGAAGTGAATGTACAAAAGGTGAACAATTGGTCGTTACTTTTGCGGCCGGTTACATTGCTGGTGTATTTTGTGCCATTGTGTCTCATCCCGCTGATTCCGTAAGTATATTTGTTACAGAGTTACATTATATAAGTTGGGATCTGTTCGATTTAATTCTCATTGGAATTAATGCAATAGGTGGTGTCGAAATTGAATCAAGAAAAGGGAGCAACTGCTCTTCAAGTATTGAAGAAACTTGGCTTTGCTGGGGCTTGGAAAGGACTTGGCCCTCGTATCGTCATGATTGGTACATTAACAGCAGCACAGTGGTTCATTTATGACGCTGTGAAAGTATGGCTTCGCATGCCCCGCCCGCCACCACCAGAAATGCCAGAGTCCCTCAAGAAGAAGTACGGAATGGCTTAAAGATCGTCCATTGTTAATATTTTTAATTGGATCGTTAATTGATCACAGTTAGGAAAGAAAGCATAGACCAATTACATTAATTTCGTACAGTAAATGATCAAACGTTATTCCGGCAGAAGTTTTCGAGTATTTGTTCTGCATTAAATGCATCAGTGCAGGTTCCACTGCCGCAGAACTAGAAGTAATAGTGTGCTATTGACGTAATTATAAAATGCCATAATCGGTTTTGTGATTATAACATGTTGCACACTTATGGAAACTGAATAGTGACAGTGAGTTACTTACTGTAACCAGAAACTGTTACTGTGTACATAGAGTGATCACTGTAAATAAATTATTTGTGATTGCTCGACGAATTTGTGATTCATTTCGTTCCTCAATGAGACCGTAAAATAATTCATTATTTACATTTTAATCTGGTTTGTAGGACTACAAATGATATACATATGTATCATGAATTATTTATGCAAAATATTTATTGAAAGATAACTGACGTAAATAATAGTACTTGTCCAATTCTTTTCTGTAAATTTGTTGATCTACAGACGATATATTAATTCATATATATAATCACTTGATCATATAACGAATCATTTTTCTATAGTACTGAACCTTATCTTTTTCGGTCAGTTTGTCTTCTAAGTACCACGATATAGATTAACTTAAAATAATTGTTCTTCATGTATTTTTAAGTAACATAAGCGTCTTGTGACAGAGTTTACCACCTTCAATGTTTTCAAATGGCGCGACATAAGTCTTACGTTGATAAAATATTTAAAACTTACATCAAACTCCTAATATCCATCTTTCGTCGAACAAAATGTAAGTACAGACGTCTTAACAAACAAATAGCGTGACCCACATTTTATAAAAAATTTATAAAATTCATCCTAAACGCTATTGTTTTAAAAAAATAGTTCATAATAATATCACACTTGCAGCAGCACAATAATTCCTATCATTCATCAGTAGAACATTGTTAACAAAGTATGTACGTACATAGTGGAAAATTAATATAAATGTTATTTCGAATAGATTTCCTGTTCTGCGAAGCTTACGGCATCCTTTATCGTTGCAAAAATCTTGAACGAAAGTTTACCGTGAGTGTACAAGTCACATTTTTTTATCATTTCAAAAATAGGACTAGGGCAACTTGCGAGATAAAATTGTACATCGACTTGTAAAAATTCTGCCACTACCGCACGTAATACATTGACACTGCTAGAATCGATATAACTCAATGCGCTCATATCCATGATTATACATCGTAATTCCTCTTTATCATCCTGCGAATCCTGAGTATCTGCATAAATACCTTTTTCCCTCAATTTATTTCTACGTTTGATAATTTGTTGCGGATTCATTCCAACTAATTTGTACAGTCCCGATTTAAAATTATTACTATTGGCAAAGTTCAGAGTTCCGCAGTAGTAGAAAATCTTTAATCCAGGGATTTCTATTGCCTGAAAAATAATATTTCTTTTAGTACGTACAGATCAAGTGGAATCCACCGGCATTTTTATTTTCAAATTAATACATACCGATTTATATCTACTCAAGTCCAAGTATAAATCTGTGTTCGGTATGTGACCCAATAGACATGTGTAAGGTCTAATACTTTGCAATAAAATAATTATGAGCGACGTAATTAATCCTACCAGTAAACCAATGTCAATGCTTACTAAGACAACAAACAGAAAAGTTACAATCCATGTTATAGCGTCATATTTGCTCAATTTCCAAAATTTCAGAAGCTGGCTAGCTTGCTGAAACATCCCTTTTAATGCTACCTGCGTGCAAAGAGATCGAATACGTAATTTACATATGTGTTGGTAATTTATTATGTAATAGAATTTAGTTTGTACTCACAACAATAATCGATGCTAAAACGCATCTGGGTAGTGGCTCGAAGAATGGACCAATCCATAGAAGTATAATAAGTAATATCATACAAGATACTACACTTGCTATTTGAGTACGGCCTCCGACAGTCTGTTGAATTAGAGATCTGCTCAAGGACGCAGATATCGGCATACACGAGAGAAAAGATCCTACAATATTACTCATACCCTGGAATAAAAACGAAAATTAGTACAACGTGCGAATGGAATTACGGAGCAAAAAGACGTTAAAAAAGTATGTAAAAAGATTCTACATTTATATCTTTATTGACGATCAGGAAAGATATTCCAAAGAGTTTTTATCAGAAGAAATTAATTAAATAAATCTTTAGAGTTACGAAGAGGAAGAATAAAGAAATTTATATTAAAATATTAAATGATTACCATGGCAAGAAGCTCTTGATTAGAGTTTATTTCATAATTAAGTTTCTGTGCAAATATTAAGGCCATTGATACTGTTATGGCATAAGAGACCATAGTTATGGCAATGCTATCCAGTGCTACTAAATGTAATAATTCAAGTGTCGGTACCTCTAATGCTGGAAGTCTGTTGATTGTTATAATTTTTATTTGAATATATACGAAATACAGCTATAGAATGTAGTTAATATAAATACGTATACATACCCTGTAGGAATATGACCAACAGCTTGAATGTTATAGTTGTCTGATAAACAAAAATATTTTGAAACCAAAGTACCAG
This sequence comes from Cerceris ruficornis, assembly GCA_963989415.1. NCBI lineage: Eukaryota > Metazoa > Arthropoda > Insecta > Hymenoptera > Crabronidae > Cerceris > Cerceris ruficornis. The sequence continues at coordinate 16,113,834 of OZ022525.1, forward strand.
TTACAACTGCAATCAGCTCAATTGGAATTGGAACACTACATCTTTTATTTGCCCATGGCTATAATTAGTAAAATAATTTATAAAACACTAATCGTGTTTTATAAGCGATTCTTGTTAAAATAATATTAATGCATACCTTCAAGAATTCATTGTTTATAGTAAGAATAATAATAGATATTGTAGACATTGTTAAAGCGGCTAAATTTGTATTTTCTATTTCTTTGAATACATCTATCAGAGTCTGAAATGGTTGCTTGATTAATTTACCAGAACTAAATTTTTATTAGTGACATCTCTCTTGAGAATATATACGTACAAAAATAATCTTGAAGTATCCTTTTTGTCTTGATAATTTCAATCCCAGTAGGTCTTTAATTTGGGATATTAATACATAAACTGCTGCTCCTGTTGTAAAACTATTAACTAAAGTTTCACTAAGTAATGTACTTATAATGCCCAATTGAAATATATACATAATAATCTAAAAGAAATGTGAAATGTCTGAGTATGAATCATTGTTAAATATATAAATCTATGCATTATTACCTGAAATATTCCAACCATTAATGTGACGGCTGTTGCTACTTGTATGGGGGTATATGTATATGCACTTAAGGGTGGTTCAGAATATTCTGATATCACAGTCGTAATATTTGGACTTGTAATTTCATTGTGTGGCCCTGAATAAGACATCACTGATTTTCCAGTCATCAAACAAACCACAGCAAAAGTTCCTGATGAGTGCCAATAATATTTCATTGTTCTACCTTGTCTAATAAGTTCTTATTAAAAGGATTTATGTGTAATTCTTCTGTAATAGAAGTAGTAGTTTACTAAATCAATGAGAAAGTAAGAGTTATGCGGCACAAAAGAAAATCAATGTAACAAAGGACTTGTTGAACATTTCATAAAACTCTATCGTATAAAACATTAAAAACATTTCTTTCTTCAACTGATCAAGCTCAGCTAATTGAATTAAATCTTATAATGCTCCTTACCCATGGACACATGCCTAGATGTGCCAAATAAGAAATAAACCAGAACAGGAAAAAATGCCATGTATATGCCAACGATTGGTGGCACATTTCCTAAAAGTGCATAAGCCATGCCTTGAGGGATATGCATTACCGCTACTGTTAAACCAGAAATTATATCAGGCATTATACTTTCTTTCCATCTATAGCTTCTTAGCCATTTTACTGCTGGAAGTGCAGAAGCTACGCAAGACTTCCAGTTATTACACCTCGAAGAGCTTAATATATTTCTAAATACTGTAAGAAAGAAGATAAGTGAGCAATTTATTAATACTATATATAATCTCTTTTCTCTGTTAGAACTTTTACCTGATGTCTTTGGTTTCTCATAGTGGTAATTTTCATTTAATGCCTCTTGTTCGTAAATAGGTCTTTCATAGTGTAACTTTAACAATGCATCGTGCTTAGCCATATTCATAACAATTAATAAAAAGGAGTATAATTAAATAAGAAAATATTTCATAAATTTTGTTCTCTATATTGTAGTATCTTCGTATCTAAAATATATCTGGAACAAATGAATGACATATTAAATAGAAATTTTGATCATCATATATGTACACATTTTTTTTACTTTATTTTAGAAGATAAATATGTATTGCATAACATTTTCAATGACACCTTGAATAACTAGTATGAACAGGTTTATATTATACAAATGCTAAAGCAACGTTTTATTCAATTTTTAATAATTGTTAATATACCGTTTGTAACTTATTTGATACAACCACTCTTTGCCGTAATATTTTTTAAATAATTAAAATAAATAACTCATATTAACCTTAATATTTCTGCGTCTAAGGTTGTTTTCCTCAAGTACTTTGTTCAAAGTTCAATAGGGTTTATGATTCTTATTGTTTTCTGTTAATACAACGTAATAACGCAAAACTTTGATGTTATCATTATCAATAATTGAATGTAAAACTTACATTTTGAAATAAGTACGAGAATTATTGTACTTTTGACCCTTTTGAGCAATCCGATGATCAGAACGATGAGAAATAACGGTCACGTGTATTTGTCATCGTCGATACTGCCTTATTTATATGTCAATCATGTGATATCGATAAGTATTTAATAATTGCAATGTTGTAACCGGATGGAAGTTATTAGCAACAGTCAATAAGTACGAAACTTTCATTTTTGTTTAATTACAGAATATTTTGGAAAGAGCACATATAACTGCAAAAAAAATGTATTGATTAATTATTTATATATTAGATGTGCGTTGCATTTTACATTTATCTTCTTTGAACTATTACTATAACTTTTCAATCAATTCAGTACGAATTTGAATTAAAGAACCCTACTTTCATTTTCAAAGGAGAAACTTTGACATATTTTTCATATGAGTTATTGAAAGAGGTATTTGATAGACTTACCTTTCTTCTAGCACACTACACGAATTACGACATACATTTATTATACACTGTAATTACACAAAATATATTAATAAAATGTTTCTGCAAAAAGATATTGAAAACGTTATTTCGATAAATATGTAAGCAGTGAAAATAAAAATATATTTGCACTGTGCACGTTCTCCTGATAAAGATATCTGAAAAGAAACAAACAGTGCACCCTGCCATTCTCTATGTACATTCATATATTAATTCCGTCTGAATAAAGTCATATGTTTTGTTAAAAAAATTTATATCTACACATTTTTAATCCTTACATTGTTCATATATTTATTAAATTAAATGCATATCTCTAGTCGCTATATCAGTGAAATGATATAGAGATGTCACTACGGCATGCGTAGTAATTATAATAATTTTTTTTAACAGGTCATGATTTTCTCGTGGTAATCTTTCGTGGTACTTGGAGAATTACTAGAAAATCGAAATCAAGCCGCTTCGTCGTTACTCCCGCTAATTGTACGCGAGTTATGATGATAAGTGCGCTTTGCATTATATCCTCCCGAGTGCTGTGTTTCATACATTTTTCGATTTTCTAGATAACGCCGATAATTATTTTCCCGTTTTCTCCGCTGCTCTTCAGCCTGCTGTCTCAGCTTTTCCGGATTCATGTGCGTTGTAACCATATGCCTCGTTAACGAGCTCATAAACTTGTACGTGATACCGCAAACGTCGCAGGAAAGTATCTCCTCGTTTGCCCCCTCCTGCAATTAGCAAAGAAAGCAAAACTTCGCGTTAAAAAAAAAAAGAAGAAGGGAGAAGGAGGTAAACGAAATCATCGCATCAAACTTGTCGGGTTGAATGCGAACTCAAAACTGTCCCGCGGATAAAAATAAATTTCACGCAGCATTTACGCTGGCCCAGTGTACAAATTGCAGAAAATATGAGAAATGGTAAATTATTCAAATGTATCAACGTTACATTACATGAATGATTTAAATATTAAAGTCTTAGTACTTTACGAATAATACGTACTTGTTGATGTACCATCATATGTCTCTGCAAATTGTTCAATCGGTTGAACTCTCGACCACAAACCTCACAGTCAAATTTCTTATCGGGATCGTGATATTTTTTATGTAGACTCAGATCGGTTGCATGTAAGAATGACTTATGACATACATCGCATGTGTTACTCCGTTGGTCGCCAGGCAAGTGTGATTGCTCGTGTTTCGCCAAACTTTCTTTCTCAATGAAGCGCCGTCCACAGTACATGCACGGGAGGGGTCGAGACTGAGACATGTGAAGCGTCAGATGTCGACGTAGGGCAGTAGACGTCGGAAAGTTCTTCTGGCATTCAAGGCATTGAAATGGTCGATCACCCGTATGCGTTTTCCTGTGACGAGCTAGGGAGTTCTGGTCTGGATATCTAACAACAGCAATCAGAAACGATCGATTATTCTTAAATGTGTAAATTGAAAAGGGGCATGACCATTGAACAATTGGAAAGTATGCATGAAGAAGTCACCTTTTGGGGCATAAATCGCATGGGAAATTTCGGGTTGTGATATCTTCTTCACGAGCATGTTTTAATCTATTGTGACGGAGCAGCTGAAACGATGTTTTAAAGCTTTTATTACAAATGTCACACTTTAAGTTGTCCGTTGTCGGTATGATGACTTGGGTCCTCTTTTGTCCATGCTCATCTTCGGATATTATCAGAGATATGGTGACGGTGTTGTCCTCGGTATCAAAATTCGAAGTTGAAGCTGGTTGCACTGCATTCTAAAGATTAATACAAATGTGAATAAAAATACTTGATACTGGAAAAAATGAAGATATTGGGTATACCTGTTCATTAGCATGGGCTGATTTATGTTCAGAATCTGGTACAGAGGGAGAATCCTCTTCCGAAGGCCTGGTGTTCTGTTGATATTTGCTCTGGAATTCTTTGCTATCTTGATCATCACTGGTCTCTGCTATAGCATAATTCCCGTCTTCGGTTAAATATACCGGTTGCAAAGCTCCACTGTCATCTTTGAAATACAATTGGCCATCTTGATCCTCGTGTAAAAATATCTGATCCTAAAATCAGAAATGCAAAATCATTGTGATAAACATTTCGATGTGTTTGAAGAAAATAAAAATTTGCATCAATTAATCAATAGATTCATATATGAATTTGATGTTTTAAGAACAGCACCTGAGAATTATCTTCTTCTTCATTTTGATTAGTGTCCGAATTAGCTGCTTCCCATACTTGCTCTCCTTGCTCTCCTTGCTCTCCTTGTTCTCCTTGTTCCATTGTTGCATTGTAGTACGAATATTGTTCGGTATCATCTACAGTCTGTGCAACATATAATGTTTCCATATTATCTCCTTCATAATAAATTGTACCTTCTACGGGTATAGTATTTTCATTGAGCTGTTCCATCTAAAAATGAAACCTTAATCTTTACAACATATATTTTAATGATCATAACAAATTATATATCTTAGATGAAGAAATATGCAAACCTTTACAAAATGTGCATCAGAAATGTTATCCGATTGTGATACCTTTGCAGCGGAAGTTTGTTTCTTTGTTCCAAGCACAGTGTACAATAAATTATTCTCAACATTTTTAACAATTTCATGGCCTACATTATTATCAACATTTTCGTCATTCTTTACATCGTTTCTGAAGTCTTGATTCAGCTTGGATTTTTCTGCTTTTGTAGTTGATGCCACATTATCTCTAGATTCTGGTCTGTTTCCTTGTAAAGGGAAGGAAATTATTTGATTATTTACAGATTTTTTATCTACACTAGATATTCCTTGTCCTTGAGAAGATTCTGTGCGATGATTAGCCACATCTGAATTCTGGTCCGAATCCTCATCCATCTTTTCCATATCTTCATCTTCCCAATCTTCATCTACGTCGTATGTTATAACTTGCTTCTTATAAGTTTTACGTCCATCATCCTTTGTGTATTTTATTGTATTTTCTTTCCTTGACTGTGCTTTAAATACTGAATTGTTGTCCTCAAAAGTATATATTTCTGTTTCAGGATTTCTATTGCATTCATTATCATTATTTTCATTCGTTTCGTCCTTTGTATTTCCATTCTCTTGTACCGAAGAGTCATCCTGCAAAGATTCTTCATCCTCTTCCACTTCTTCTATTATTTCAATAATTTCTTCTACTTCTGTTTCCGCAGAATCTTCCATAGGTTCAGATTTAAATATCACATCTTCTTCAGAGACTGCTTGCTTTAATACATCCAATACATACTTGTCGCTACTAACATCTATTATGTCTAATATCTCAGGTAATAATTCCATATTATGTCCAAATTATCGATGTTGGTCAACTTATGCTTAAAAAAAAAAGGTCCAACATTACTCATACATTCTTTACAAATAATGACAGAAACATCATTAAAACTTAAAACTACATTGTATTTGTAATTAGTGTAAAACGTAATACTATTTGTAACGTATCACAGTTACAAATTACATCCCATATCTTTCCATCAATAACATATAGGCCATATTGCTCTTGAAATTTATCTTTTATTATTCTATGTAATACAGAATTATAATCTACAGTTATAATACAATATAAACAGGAAAATAAGAAGTCCTTTAAATCTTCCTTTTAATGCACAAAACCTTGATAATTGTAGTTCTTTGTATTCTTTGAAATCGTGCATCCAATAATCTGCTTAATAAATATGTAAAGTTAAGTAGCTTTGTACATCGAAACACAACATTTACATTTTAGAACCATTCAATATAAAATAGATAATTCATCAGAAACCTTATCTATTTATTCTCAAAATTATTATGCACAATGTACACATATAGAATTACAATACCCACAAAGTTAATTCATTTGTACTTGTACATGTGCTTTCAAAGATCAGCACTCTAAGAAACATACAGGCCTTGAGTCTCGAAACAAATACAAGAAAAAATTTCGATATAAACAAAACCCTTACTCGGTCGACTATTATAAAAAAAAGAAAGAATCTACATGTATCAAATCCTTGTGACTGTTTACAAAGCTAAATATTATTAGATACATATCGAATATTCCATTTACCGAAACAGCGTGAAAATTAACGAAATATTAAGGGGCAATACGACAAACTTGCTTTCTCGATCTATACAGTTTCAAATTCGTAGAGCCTTTCAATTCCCTCATCGTACTCATATTACGCATAATTTCACCGTGAGTGGAAAATACAAAGCTGCAACATTTCTAACTCAGGCAAACAAGTACCTTTATCGAAAAAATCGTGCAAAGGCAAACGAGAGATATATATAAACATTTTATATGTTACAAAGAGTACGCGGTTCACCAGTCGGTACGAAAATGTCTTGCATTTATCAACGGACAGCAAAATGGCTACAAAACGACAATAATTATCAACCCCACAAGAAGGTTTACACCGTTATATCGAAATGAAAAGCGCAATAGCTTAAAAACAAATAACTTCTACACAGATCTGTTCACTGTACCTGTGTCAAATAGTCGAAATGTATGAACAACGATGGAAAAAATTGTTTTGCTCGGTCGATACGCGCCAATATAATATTTCCCCTGTTATTCTTCCCCACTAAGCAAGTGACGCCACCTTAAACTCTACACAGCTGTACCTTTATCATCACTAAATTAGGTTGCATTGACTGTATTCGTAAATATTCCGATCGCACGCTTTGCTGTTTTGGTGCACAGCGTTTTTGGATTGGCTAACTTGTCGTATGAGCGTATTAAAAGTGGTTTCTTATTGCGCTCTTAACACACTGTAATATTAAAAGCCTACAGAATAATAATAAATTGTTAATACCGCATACATATTGCCGCATTTACGACTGAATCTTTCTACGGTTTGAGTTGATGAAATTAAAATCCACTTGATTTCAAACTTGGTATGCATATATTATTTACGTTATATACTGAAAATAAAATATTTCTACTTACGTGTAGAACTATTTATCTTCCTACCTTGAAGGCTAACACGTAATTTTATTGGCCGTTCGATGAAAATATGAGATGAAAATCTCATGACTTCATCGGTCTGAATTTTTGTGAACTCGCCATAATGATATTTACACTTGAAGTTTATTATGCATTATGGTTTCTTTTTTAATGTAGCTTTAATTGTATATTCTTTGTAATTGCAGATGCTTGAGATTTCATTGTTAAGTGCTTTTTTCTTAAACTTATATAATTCTGGAATTACACACTGTTTGTGTGGATGTGATTAGGTTATTGTTAAGCAGAAATGGCTAACCCTTTAGCTAATGTACCTGTGTCAAAGATTTTAAAAAATAAAAGTAGTTTTGAAGATGAACCTCGAAAGAAAAGTAGGGAAGATTGGCGAAAAGCAAAAGAGTTGGAGGAAGCGAGAAAAGCTGGTACAGCTCCAGCTGCTGTTGACGAAGAGGGAAAGGATATTAATCCACATATTCCACAATACATTAGTGCTACGCCATGGTATTTTGGAGCACAGGTATTCTATTCAATGAATTATTGTGTAAATGTATTGTCTCGTTGTAAAATTACATATAAAATATTAAATTTTTAAGGGACCTACATTGAAACATCAAAGACCACAGCCTGAAAGACAAAAGCAATTCAGCGGAATAGATGAGTGGTATAAACGGGGTGTAGATACATCTCATGTAGTAACTAAATACCGTAAAGGTGCTTGCGAGAATTGTGGAGCAATGACACACAAAAGGAAGGAATGTATGGAGCGTCCACGTAAAATTGGAGCAAAGTTTACAAATGCCAATATAGCAGCGGATGAGTTTAGCCAACCTGAGTTATCTATAGATTATGATGGTAAAAGGGATAGGTAATAAGAATTATCTAGCACTATTATTGTATCATTAGTAAATTTCTTTTTTCTTTTTTTCTGTATATTCAAATTATTTCTGTAATATAGGTGGGCAGGCTATGATCCATCGGAGCATAGAGCTATTGTTGAAGAATATCAAAAAATTGAAGAAGCTAAGAGACAGATGCGAGCGGAAAAACTTAACGCGGAAGAAACGGATGAGCAAGATTCGGATAAAGATGAAGATAAATACGTAGATGAAGTCGATATGCCTGGAACAAAAGTTGATTCCAAACAGCGTATTACCGTTAGAAATCTTCGAATTCGAGAGGATACAGCAAAATATTTAAGAAACTTAGATCCAAATTCTGCATATTACGATCCGAAAACTAGATCTATGCGCGATAATCCATATGTTGGCACAGAACGCGAGTACGTATTTTCTCAAGTATTCTCTTTGTTTCTCAACTTTAAATTACTTTTCTAAGAACGATATAACATGAAATGTTTGTGTCTAATTAGGGTGGATTATAAAGGCGAAAATTTTGCGCGTTTCTCGGGAGATACGCAGCAACACGCGAATGCCCAGTTATTTGCATGGGAGGCGCACGAAAGGGGTGTCGATGTTCATCTACTTGCAGAGCCTACAAAATTAGAATTACTTAAACAAGAATACGATAAAAAACGCGATGAATTAAAGGACAAAGCTCGTGACAGTATAATTAATCGATATGGAGGTGAAGAACATCTTGAAGGTCTACCAGCTTCTCTTTTATTGGCACAGACCGAGCAATATGTAGAATACTCGAGATACGGAAAAGTACGTGAAAGTCAAATTTTATTATGCAATACAATTATTTTGGACATGTTCACATATCGCGGTTAAATTATTTACTTGAAATTTATTATTTGTAGATTATCAAAGGACAAGACAGACAAGTAATTCGGTCAAAGTACGAGGAAGATGTTTTTCCAAACAATCACACATCAGTTTGGGGGTCTTTCTGGCACAGTGGTAAATGGGGATATAAGTGCTGTCACTCGTTCATCAAAAATTCTTATTGTACGGGAGAAGCAGGAAAGAAAATATCCGAAGCAATAGCTACTGAAGTTAAAGACAGAATATCGAACGAAGAAGAGAAACCTGACGAAACGAATGAGAAGGCTGAATTCTTGGACGGGGAATCTTCGAGTAGTGAAACTTCATCGGACGATGAGGATAAGCAATTGAGAACAGAAAAGAAATCGAAATCTGCAAAGAGAAAAGACAAGAAACGAAAGCAAAAGGAGAAGCGGAAAGATAAGAAGAAAGCAGCTAAAATGCAAGCACAAGATAAATTGAAGGAAGCATTGCAAAATGAGGAAGAAAGTCAGAGGAGAGCTGAAAAATTAGTAGAAATAGACGAGAGGAAACGTCCATATAACAGCATGTACGAAGTAAAGGAATTAACTGCAGATGAAATCGAAGCGTACCAAATGAAGCGAAAACGTGATCAAGATCCTATGGCGGATTTCCTTGATAATTAAAATTTAGAAATTACGTTACTTGCCACTGTAACACAAAAACTTAATATTAGCATATGTTTAAAGAATATTTATATACATGTACATACAGAATATATGTAAGATCAACAATACAATAAGATAATAACGATATATTACGTAAAAAAAGCTTCACTTGTATTCGTATGAAGACAAATGAAATAAGTTTATGTTTATCCTTACGTAAATAACGTGGTAATAAATTACAACACGATCATTAATAATAGTACAATACGCAGCAATGACATAATTAACAATTTTTATTTAAATCAATAATGCGTCTAGCAATAAAATGTTTTCTATCGCTAGTAAAACGTGTTGATTTTACCGATAAACACGGTAGATTCTCTAATCGCAATTCTTGAAAACTTCCTCCAGATGGCAACACGAAATTAAATAAAGTGAACTATCGAAGTCGCAAATCTATAATGTTCGTGACCGGTCTCTTTATATAGATATCGTATCTTTCGAGAGAACGAGAGAGGGGATTTCTATCTGTACATACTATATATATACGTGCGCGTGTGTGAACGTATATATATATGTGTGTGTATCACACCTAAATACTCTCTCTCGGACAAATTATGGCATTGTCTCTTATCAGGGGTAAGGGTCTACAATACGGAAATTCGCAGTTACGTTTCTTGTCCAATATTTCAGCCATGAAGGTAATTACAATACTATTCTGTTAATTATCTGAAAATATATGTTAGTATATTGCTAATGAACAAATCAGGATAACTTTGCTTTACACGGCAAACTGTTGAAACGGAGGTTTTCATTCCCGTTTTTGAACTGGTATGGTGGGGGGGAAGGAACGGCTTATTACAATACGTGCATAAGTCTAAAATAACATTTTCGAGGAATATTCATTTCACGATGATTTCAGCGAGATTATTTTGAACGAAGTAATACACATATGTATAGCGTATAGAGTTAAAATTTCATGGATTCGTTATACTCTTGGTTCATTCGTCCGAACCTTGCACACGTTAAATTTAATTTTTTATTATTATTCGACAGAAAGGATTGGTGCTCGGTGTTTACGAAACAGAAGACGAAAGCAAGGTTTCATTGACTTCTGCAGCAGCTAAATACAATGAACTAGTAAAAGGGAAACTATTGAAACATATTCTGTTGTAAGTTCATTATCTTTTTCCTTAACCTTCTACGTATTTCCTATCGTGGATACGTCTCTTACATTATATTTCTTACGATCTATGTTTGTCTGGTCTGATTTTAAGGACACTTAACTTAATACATTCCAACTGAATTCTACGGATATACGTTTAGATCTTTATTTAGATACATATACTGCGTACCTAACCTTAGAACGGACCTTATCTTTTTTTTTTTACATAGAATAAGTACTTTTTTTTAATTAAAGATAAATGTTTGCGATAAGCAACATCAAGTCTGACAAATATGAAGCGTAATGTATAATACAAATTTATAAATTATTTTTCTACTTTCATGTTACAATCACATGGTCGCTTATCATTAACAATATTTAAGACATTTCCTCATAGTTCCAACCTGAAACAATTGTCATAATGCTGCCTGAGCTTAACATAATGTTCAGAATTGCTTTTCTGTTATTGTTTTACAAATTTTTGCATAAAGCATTTTCTGTTAGCAAAGAATCTTGAATTTGAATGAAATTTATATTTTATGAGCTCACTGGCATTATTTTCATTGTTTCAGGAGAGACTAGACTGAGAGACGGTATTGTACGCATGATATGAAGCAAAAACGTGGTGGTCAGAAGGACTTGCAAGAAACGTATTTTGTTACATAAAAAAGAAAAAAAAAAATTGATAGAAGCGTATAAAAATATACTTCTTTACGATACATACACGTTTTTGAAATTGATAAATTAGTCGATTTAAAAATGTTAAAAGAAGCATGGGAGAAGCTTCTAGCAATATGAAATTTGAAAGATCATAATTAACTGTCTTGAGTATACTTCAGGAGATAACAGACTAGTATTAAGTAGGGATAAGAATGTCTGGTATCAATGATGCTAATTTGGGAAATGATAGTACTGCAGGAAGCAGTGGGGGTGTAGGTGAATGTAGTAGTAGCATTAATAAGCATCAGCATCACACAGCAAATGTTCTCCATAGAATTAGTGGCACACTTGAAGATAAAAACAATGATTATCTGTGTCCGATTTGTTTTGAAGTAATTGATGAAGCCCATATCACACGTTGTGGTCACACATTCTGTTATCGTTGTATAGTGAAGTCCTTGGAAACTAATGGACGTTGTCCTAAATGTAGTTTCATGTTAAGTAAACAAGATATTTTCCCTAATTTCTTATTAAACGAATTAATATTAAAGTATAAGACTAGACTTAAGGGTCTCAATGTATTAGGTTCTTCCTATGCAACAGATGGTAGAAATAGAGCAATAGGCACAGATTTATCGGTACCTCCGTATGATGGATTGAGAGATATCGTGGCGGCAGAAAGTGCCAATCTCACTTTACCAGATGTGAATGTCATGCTAGAAGTACTGACACAGAGAAAACACTTACTAGAGGCAGAAACATGTGCTGCACAAAACAAATTGCTGCACGAATTTCTAAAACACTTGTTGCAACAGAAGGAAGAACAGAAGAATCAATTACAAAAAGAGATAGCATTAATCAAGAGAGATATGGAAGAAGTTGAGAATATCTTAAAGGATGTTCAAAGTAAATGTCCAAGGATAGAAGATCTTAGGAAGTCGAGTGAAAATGATACTGCTCAAGTTTCAGCTATTAGAAGGGAAATGATCGGCCTTATAGATATAATAGACTCAAATATGGTAAAACCAAATGAGAAAGTAGGCATAGGTGGGAATGATACATTCGCAAATCCTAATGGAAGTCAAAAACAAAGTGATTATACAGCAGGTTCAACCTTGGCTGTACGTAGGAAAAGAATGCATGCACACTTTGATGATTTTGTCCAATGTTATTTTGACTCTCGTGCTAAAGAATTGTTTTTCGGACAGAAATCCCAAGTTCAAAGTGAAACACGGCATGGTACAAGTTCAGGACTCGATGTTTTTCGAGAAAATCTTGTAAAATTTTCAAGATACAATTCTTTGCGTCCATTAGCTACTCTGAACTACTCGTCGGATATTTTCAATAATTCCACCATTGTTTCAAGCATAGAATTCGATAAAGATAATGAATTCTTTGCTATAGCAGGTGTTACAAAGCGTATAAAAGTCTTTGACTATGGAGCTGTGATTCGTGATACTGTGGATATCCATTATCCCTGTGTAGAGATGGTTTCTAGCTCCAAGATATCTTGTGTTTCGTGGAATTCTTTCCATAAGGGAATGTTAGCTTCTTGTGATTATGAAGGAACTGTAACGGTATGGGATGCTGCAACTGGTCAAAGAACTAAAGCTTTCCAAGAACATGAGAAAAGATGCTGGTCTGTTGATTTTAACGATGTAGATACTCGACTTATAGCATCTGGTTCAGATGATGCAAGAGTTAAATTATGGTCTTTAAATAATGATCATTCCGTTGCTTCCTTAGAAGCAAAAGCTAATGTATGTTGTGTTAAATTCAATCCACGTAGCTCGTGTCACTTGGCATTTGGTTCTGCGGATCATTGCGTCCACTATTATGACTTGCGTAACATGAAAGAAGCATTGTGCATCTTTAAAGGTCACCGAAAAGCGGTTTCGTATGTTAAATTTATTAATAAAGAAGAGATAGTATCGGCCAGTACTGATTCACAATTAAAAATGTGGAACATCAATAATCCACATTGCCTACGTTCTTTTGTGGGACATGTTAATGAAAAGAACTTTGTAGGCCTTGCCACTGATGGTGATTATGTAGCTTGTGGATCGGAAAATAATGCGCTTTACATATATTACAAAGGACTTACGAAACAATTGTTCTCTTACAAATTTGATGCTGTTCGAAGTATACTAGAAATACAGGAAAGAAGGGAGGAAGATCTGAATGAATTTGTTTCTGCTGTTTGTTGGAGGCAAATGTCAAATGTTGTGGTAGCTGCTAATTCCCAGGGAATTATCAAGATACTAGAACTTGTTTGAAAATAATTAACAATTTAAAACAACATATAACGTGTATTAATGTATAGTTTGAATGTAAATTAGTTCAACGCTCAGATATAAATAACAACGAGAACGTGAGAGAATTATTCTAAGTATTATAGGAATTTGTTGAATTCAGCTAAAAATATATGTAATATATGGAAATCGAAAATTCTCAGAGACTGATTGCTTGAGAAAGTACTAATTCTGAGCATTAAACAAGCACAAATTTCTGTTCAATTTTATAATTATATTTTTAGTATGAAAGTATGGATACTGTCACTTACTTCGTTCTTAATTAAATTTATTATCCACTTTAGACATAGTTCAATGATAGACTGAATTTTAATAATAAACAAAATCATGTGACTACACTAATGGCATGAGCCTGTGTCAAATAATTTATAATGTAATATCACCTTTTATGATGAGATATTGATTTCATTCTGTTTAATATTGTTGAACTGTTATAGATGCACAATTCCAAATTTAATACTGATAATCTTCGTGTATAACTCAATTGGCCCCGATTTAGCGAATGTTTACAATTATTTTATATTTATCTCTTAAGTTTGTAATATTCGTAATATTGACATTTCTCCTCGAAATATTATACCTTTAGGAACAATTTATATCGTGCATTACTTGAATTTCTTTATTGAATATCATGAAGTACATGATTTTTGCAACTTCTTATACTCTGTAATTAATTCCTGTATATTATCAAATGCAAAAGTTAACGACAGCACAAAACATTTTCATATTCTAAATAATTTGTAATGTAAAAAATATTTTTCTGCAACACATATATATATATATATATATATAAAAATGAATATAAGAACTTCGATAAATGAATTTCACGCATTACCTTGTAATATTCTGTCTATATTTCGTGCTGCTCTTCTTTTAGCACATTTTTAATTGAAATAGCCTAATGAATGAAAGCGTAGAATATAAAGATATACAAACTGATACAAAAGACAATATTTATGTTGTTTATGAAGTCAATGTGTGCCAAGGATATTATCTCAGTAAAAATGGTAGAGAAATATATTTTAAACGTGTTGAGTTCCTATTACCATGCTTTATCTGCATGTTAGTGTCAGTATAGAAATAAAGTTCATAATACAAAGTATTTCAAAATTATAAATAAGTGTTCCAATTGATATTCATTGTCTAAAGTAGTTGTTTGTTGGATGTTAATGTTTAAATAGAAGGGAAAAAAAAAGATGAATTTACTTGGCTTTACTAAGCTCATATTAAGCAAACAATTTTTGTGTGTTTCACATGATATCGGTATATGTCAATTTTCAATAAAAACTCATTACTACTTGTGTACTTATATGAAAAAAGAAAAAAAAAAGGAAGAAGAATGTTACAAATTCTAGAAAAACCCCATGACAAATTCGAATCTATGTATACATCATTTTACATTGTATTGTGTATAATGCATAGTTTTAAATTATATTCTATTATATTGTACAAATAATAATTTTTTAATTACGATCACAGATGTAGATTGATGAAGATATGTTATGAAAAGATTATATTCTCTATATTTATTGTATCACTAGTGCAGAGTAATAGTGTCTTCACCGTAGAACAAAAAGAAATATATAGTTGCAAGTTGATATGTAGCTCTCATCATGAAAGGAATAATCGTAATGTAGAAATAATTAGAATAATCTTAAAGAAATTTATTCTAGAGTATGTGTAAAGGATAGTATATTTTTAGATTGTATTTTAAAATTACAGATGCTATAGCATACGTATCTAAAATGCCTAAATTTTATTGTAACGAATAAATTTATGAATTTATGTCTCAATATCACTTCAAATAGAATTATTATGTCAATAATTATCCCTTATCTCAATAGTATCTGCTTTTTAACAATGAATTCTAATGACGGATCAAATTCTTCTACTGCTATAGAGCAGGTCCAAAGATTCCCAAAGGTCATGCTAGAGTGTTTTGGGACTTGGACGAGAAAGATTATGTGGGAGTTGCGGTCGTCGGTCTTGGAAAACAAAATCTTGGTGTCAATCAACTCGAAGAAGTACATGAGGGAAAGGAAAGCATACGTGCAGCTGCAGCAGGTAAATTTATCGTTTTCGGATGGATGTAACGATATCTTTGTAAATAGAAATGACATTTATTTTATCATCGAGATGGAGTAGAAATAATAATTATAATTATATTAAAATAGCGGGCTGTCGCGCACTGGATGCGGTTGAAATAAAGGACATAACGCTAGAAACATTAGGCGATGCTGAAGCTGCAGCAGAAGGAGCTAAGCTGTCAACATGGTTTTATCAGGGTTTGAAGAACAAAGATAAGCAAAAGATATTTCCCAAGGTGTCTCTGTATGGACAAGAGGGACAGTGAGTACTTCATTAATGATGTAATACATTAGTTATATAGTTTTACATATACGACAACCATTAGCATTATTTTTGATTGATTGCAGGGAAGAATGGCGAGTTGGAAGCATCAAAGCTCAGGCTCAAAATTGGGCACGTCAGCTTGCAGACACACCGGCCAATCTAATGACCCCTACAATATTTTCACAGGAAGTGTCGTCGGTTCTTTTGAAGTTAGGAGTTAATGTTCAAACACATGAGAAAGAATGGGCAGAACAGAAGAAGATGGGCTCTTTCTTGAGCGTGTCTCGTGGTAGTTTAGAACCACCGAAGTTTGTAGAAATGAGTTACAAAGGTGCAGGTGATAGTACCGAACCGATCGTGTTTGTTGGAAAAGGTGTTACTTTCGATGCTGGTGGTATCAGTCTTAAGGTGAACTAAGACTTAACATACTAATTCTTAATTTACATATCCATTGTTGAATTATTGAAATATAAGTAATAATTGCAGCCGCCAGCAGACATGGACGAAATGCGTGCTGACATGAGCGGTGCAGCTTGCGTGGCTGCTGCAGTTCGAGCTGCCGCAGAACTTCAATTAAAGATAAATATTGTGGGCTTAATTCCGCTTACGGAAAATTTGCCTTCCGGAACTGCAACGAAACCCGGTGACTTGGTAGTAGCAATGAATGGAAAGAGCATTATCGTAGATAATACCGATGCAGAGGGTAGACTTATACTTGCAGATGCACTTTGCTATGCTCAGGAATTTAATCCGAGGTAATCATTGTGTTTGTCTGTAGACAGTATTATCGAGAATTCTTTTCATATTTCCAACTAGCAACGAAAACGACTTTGTATTGAAATGTTGACCAATTTGCGTTACATAGATTTATCTTGGACATCGCAACGCTAACCGGTGCTATGAGAATTACTTTAGGAGGTGCGGCAAGTGGCGTTTTTACAAACAACAGCAGTCTTTTTGAAACTCTAAAGAATGCCGGTACACTTAGCGGAGATCGAGTTTGGAGACTTCCACTGTGGCAACATTTTACTGATGAAATGACGAGTAAGAATAACTTCTGATCTTTAAACGCTAACATTAAAAAAGTGGTTAATAACTTCGACATATAATATGATATATCAATCTTTTGTGATTTTAATCGAGAGAGTTTCACTTAAATAGAAATAATGAAGCAGGCTGAAAATAAATAACACATAATTGATTATATTCTATAAATTAAATCGAAATAATGAAGCAGGCTGAAAATAAATAACACATAATTGTTTATATTCTACAAATTAAATAGAATTAATGACCAGGCTGAAAATAAATAACACATAATTGATTATATTGTACGAATTACTTGCAGAAAAAATTAAATCCGCTGACGTCAACAATACCGCGAAAACCAAAGGAGGTGGTTCATGCACAGCGGCTGCATTCTTGAGAGAATTCGTATCAAGTGACACTCCATGGTTGCATTTAGATATCGCTGGTGTAATGGGCCCTGGAAACGACGAGTTGCCCTACATACCATCAGGAATGACAGGACGCCCGACACGTACTCTCATTCAATTTTTACAAGCATTATGCTAATTTGCAAACAGTTTGACTTTTATTGGTGCATCTGTTTTTGCACCATATATATATTTATATATATAAACGTATACATATGGTGCAAAACAAAATATACATATATATACACATACATATATAATTATTTTAAACACACATGTATATATACCCGTAAATCTGCCCGCCTCCCCTTGCACATTCCGGTACACACGCACGTTCGTTGTATACACATATAGTCTGACTTCAGAAGAAAACAAATTTACAGCTCACTACATGACACAAACTGTAAAAAATGATCAAATCTTTAATTAGAATTCAAGGCTTTTGATTATCAAGTTTGAGTATGTACAAAATGATAACTCACAGTATGATATAATATATAGTACAAATGTAAATCCTTCATTTTCTTGTACAGCTGACTTTACCTATATAAACATTTCATTTCTGTTGATAATCGCGTATAATGACGTATGCCATATAAAATGGATAATTTTTACTGTACTATATTTTCCATAGAATTATATTGTGCAAGAAACAATGCTACATATTAAGTTCGTATAAATAAATTTTAATTTAATAGAATAGTAAATATCCATATGGGAGGTGTATCGTTTATTTGGGCAATTTATACTTTATTTTTGTCATATTGAGAAATACATTTGGTAGTTTTGATTATCACTGTGTAAACATTACACACGATTTGTAAAAGTGCCAACGAGTACTGAAATTTGAAATAATAAAATACATTATGATTTATTGTACAAAAAACGTGCCTCTAATTCTATATACATGTGAGCATTATCTTATTACTCTTATTTACTAAATTCCTTTTATATACATTTATTTCCTAGAAAGCCCAATACTTGCGAAGACCACTTGCCATATCTCGTGGACGCTAGAACCTTTCATAATGTTTTGTAATTTATTACCACATCGTACATACTAATAATAGAAAGTAGTAAACAAAAAATCAAAATATACGTATTCGATAAATGAAGCATAAGAGGAAACGTAGCGCTTCCATAACTTCATTATCTGAGGTAAAAGAAATTAATGAAATTAATACCACTTATATATACATTACATATTACGTAAAACCCTGAAGTTCAGGAGTTTATAGTGTCAATAATTAATAACAGTATCTGAATTGTACATCTTATTCACACTTATTTTCACAACAGTGTCTTTCAAAATTACCGCAACTAATTATTGCTGGTATCACAAACCATCCATGTAACACTTGAAAACGTGCCAATCAACACAGAATCTCAACTTCTGAGGATAGTTCTTTATCACACAACAATTTCGATTGTACGAACAGTATCATTGTGATAAGAAAAGAAAATGCTGCAGACGTATTCACGTACAAGACGATGGTGGCTACTGCTGCGGAGAGGGAAGGGGCGCTGCCCCAGCAGCATACGACGACGGGTCTGAAGCGTCAAGAAGCGGTGGCGGCGGTGGTAGACTTCCTCCACTACCTCGTCCTCTTCCTCGGCCTTTTCCTCGACCCCGACCCCGGCCCCTTCCCCTTCCGCGTCAACTCCCCCTTTCGGGCATCCCTATGTTGCTCGTTGTCTTCTCCAGGAAAGCAAGTGGACCTTGAAGGGCACTGCTACCTACACCTCCAACAGGAAATCCAGTTCTAGCTCCAGTAACACCTACTCCGCCTTGGGTCATAAACATGCCTTGTTGAGCAACTGATACTCCGACTCCTTGAAGACCCGACGTAGGTGGAGCGCCTGATCCTTGTTGTACCTGTAATGTCGCGTTAAATGTTTCATTAGCATGATAAGATTCGAATCATTAATTACCATATCTTCAAATTCATCGGATACTTCGGCAATTCTGAAACTTGCTGAGTAATTAAGATGCTATGTAAACAGTAAATATTTATGAAGTATTTCATACTCTGTGAAAGGAGAATATTGAAAATATTGTATGATTAACATTTCTATATTAGAAATATTTTATGCACATGCATATGTTTAGATGCATATATTTCAAAGTGAACGAAGTGATGGATATCTAGTTGTTATAAGCTGATAGGATAACAGGAACAGTAATAGACAGGCTAGGGAAATGAAAGAAAGCACATCATATTTGCCATGAACAGAGATTTATTCTGCAGACATCTACTCGAATGTAAAAACATTTTTGCTTATAGTTAAATATGACTTTGTGAATGACTGTAAAGATTTTTAATTAGCACCATTTAAATACAAATAGGTCTATCCGTATACATATCAAAACAAATGTTAATTCTGATCTGCAATTATAAATTTCCATTAAAATTTTGATACCATTTTACAATTACAGAATGATCTTTTGTCAATGACTTATTCATGTAAATGCAGAATTCATGCATACATATCTACATGCAAAAAATATGTATGATTTTACAAACGTGGAAAACCTTATAAACATTGGAAATATGATATAAAGTGAA
Source organism: Cerceris ruficornis (assembly GCA_963989415.1). Lineage (NCBI taxonomy): Eukaryota > Metazoa > Arthropoda > Insecta > Hymenoptera > Crabronidae > Cerceris > Cerceris ruficornis. Next base: position 16,134,061 of record OZ022525.1, read on the forward strand.
GAAGATATAAAAGATAAAATAAAAATATATATAAATATATATGCATATGTATAAGCAGATATACATTTGTCTCATAGTTACAGCACATTCAAAATATCATTACTTTTAACAATTCAAAAATAACAACGGCCACTAGGTTTTGTATTAATGTTAAGCAATTATAATCCGAGATTTTTTTTTTAACTTTTTTTTTATATTGCCGTTATCGGATTCATTACGTCACCTTTTGGTTAAACATTTGTACACGTTTTAGTATTATTTTGGCACCATTTTGTAACATGTTTATGCAATTATATCTATGCTTTAGATTCTCTCCTTTTATAAAGTTCATACTTCATAATTCTATATTGCAGTTACTAATAAAAGCACTTTAATTTTGTTTTCTTATGTGTTACATGTTTTGTAAATAGGAATTATATAAGGCACTGATTACACGCAACACTGGTATACGTTGCTTCTTTGTGCAATAGGACCAAACAATATTACGTCCTGAGTAGCTGTGATTAAAAAAAAAGAGAGCAAAAATAGTTTTTACGACTTTCATGGATATTTCAGTCATAAAAGATAGCTTAACAGTTAAGTTTATGTGTATATGTATGTATATATATAGCTTGTACATTCATACACACACACACACTCAACATGCATATATATGAACACTCGTGTCAATTCATATTCAATATTGATATCCATTCATTTTCAAATTGTAACAAATAAGATGAGAACTTGATAACAATAAATATAGTATTTCAATAAAAATGATAACATGATTATGAGTAATACAAGTGATTTTGTCATGTAGTATGTGTGACTGCAGGGTTCAATAATACTTAGAATTGAAATATTAAGAAATTCAATTATTTATATTATTAATAAAGTGGAATTAATGAGTGAAATGCATTAAATATTAAAGATCAGTAACTGCAAACTGTAATTTCCAAATTTCACTGTTGTAACAAATCAAATATTTCTTTTAACATACAACTCTCTTTCAAAACTATTTTGATAGCTGCACGTAGTATGTTAGAATGATATTTGCAATTGTAACTTCAAAGAAATTTCTAAGTTTCAAGCCTTTGCTTTGATTATAATGGTATTATTTAAATACCTGCTGTTGATGAAGCTGTTGCTGCTGCAGTTGATGCTGTTGCAGATGTTGCAACTGTTGCTGCTGCTGCTGTTGAAGCTGTTGTTGATGCTGCAGTATTTGCTGCTGTTGTTGCTGTATTGTTGAACTTCCTCCACCGTTTGCAGTCTGCTGAGTTTGTCCACTTTGTGTTCCATTTGGTAAACCTAAATTTGCATTAGTTATTAAATGTATGTCCTTCTAATATCCGTCAGAAGTCCTTACCATTAGGTGCTGGACCTTGAGCAGGAGATTTTGCCCAACCTTGCAGATCTGCCAATAAATTTTGCCATACAGCAATTTTATCATAATGCCTTTTTATAAGATCCTCTTTGCGTGCTAATTCTAGCCTTAGATCATTAATATCCTCTTTTACAACTAGTTCTGGTTTCAAAGCAGATAATAAGAATCTTTTTTGTAAGAAGAAAGCTTCCATCTGCCTTGCCAAATCAATAAATCTTAATGTGACTTGTTCAACTTCGTTACGAGCTTCCTCCTTATCCACTGTTATACCACCGGATACTCCAATCCCATTGTTCCCTAATCCTTCATCTTTTGTTAATATACTCAAACATTGCTGCAATTGATACTATTTATTGAAAAAGCTAATACACAATTTTAATGAATTGGGACGCTTTAAAGTAGCATACCTGAAATGCTTCCTCAAACTCATCAACAAGATTACCATTACCATTAGTGGGTGTCGCCATTGTTCTTATATTGCTTACACATAGAAAAAGTCTATTGTTAATCTCAATCTAATTTAATATTACGGTAGATCCATTAGAATAGTTGAAATGGCACTCATGCTTGTAGTTAATATACGGTTTTAAGTGTTGTCAAACATCACAATGATAAACACACATAATTAAAGAAAAGTGCATTTGAGATTATTAAGAAATGCATTGATCATCCGTCTGAATTATTACTGTATCTGAGTAACAATATTGACGTAAAAAATAGCTATTCGCGGTAATATATGAAGCATCGACACGGTCGCAACTGGTCGTAACAATGAAAGACCGTTGCACGATATCTTTTGAACAGGTTATGTGACACAGCCTATATGAAGTATAAAGTTAGAGGAGAGAGTCAACACAAGGCAAAACTAATGGCCTTCTATGCCATCTATACAGACAAATTTGAAATATGGGGCGCTTAAATTACTTTCTGCTTTTATTCGAATACTGTCGCTTGCCTCGTTTTACTTACTTATAGCAAGCAAACGAGTAGAATTTCAGTATTTTCCATTAGTAGATCGATAGTTTAGACTCTAAGTAAGACACTGAAACAAACTGCATCTAAATTGGTCAAGAAATAAGCGAGATATTAGCGTTTAAATATTTGTCGTTCATTGAGGGATTATTTCCCGCCACAGAAAATGCAGAAAATTTCAAAAAACTAGATGGCGTTGAAAGCAGTGGCTCCAGAACCCCTTGAAAATAGCGAGTTTCCACTCTTTCAGCATTGGCATAGTTTATGGCTTAAGAGGATAGCTGTATAGCCGATATGGCCTGAAGAAAACGAAATTTCTATGCTCAACATTTATATTCTGCAACTTTTCAGAAACTCGTATCTTTCTAGCATACGCAACGTCATAAGTTATATTTATTAGCCTCTTCAATTCTTTAATCTTCTATTGAATATGTCAACTATCGTTCTTATATCATGTAGAACCTATTAAAGTTTGCTATTGTACTGCAATTTCCCTTAAGTAATATTAATAACTAACTTTAACATTAATCTTTGCCGTACTGTATCGTCGAATTTTATTTGTTAATTTTCGTTATTCGGGAAAATTTCATATTAAAGTGTCGTTAACACAATTTTCATCTTTGCTCCTTCCGCGTTTTATCAGTGGGCCACATACTGTTATCAGTTTCGACAATATTACAGTTGTCAGTATGGTCACATGCTGAGCAATAATCAATTTATGTTCGAACCGTAATAAAATTTTATATGAAAAGTTTTATATTAATTCGTTAGATTGTTCGTATTAATTTATTAAGTTCTTACATTAAGATCTGAATCCAGTAAGTATGTAAATAATTAATATAAAACGTACGATACACCATATGCAAGGGGACTATATTTTTTATTAAAAAAGACAAACTTCTTTTTTGTAGATTACACAGAACACCCTTCGAAAACTTGTTTCTACTAATTCTATGAATTAAATATCCACGTGGAAGTACTGCACGATCCATTAATTAAATTATAATTCTACATTAATGCATATTTTATTTGAATAAATATATTTAATAATTACAATATAAAGCAATGTCTAAGATCTTTAATATTCAGAATATTCGTCGTGCATCCACAGAAAATATAAGAGCTTTTAGTAATTTTGTAAAAATAGTGGAAGTCGGTCCTAGAGATGGATTACAGAATGAGAAGAACATTGTACCGACCCAAACTAAAGTTGACTTCATTAACAGACTATCAAATACCGGATTAAAAAGCATAGAAGTTACAAGTTTTGTGTCTCCAAAATGGGTTCCACAGATGGCAGATAACACAGAGGTGTTTCAAAAAATTAATAAAAAACCTGGCACTTCGTACTCTGTACTGGTACCGAATATAAAAGGCCTAGAGAATGCATTAAAAGCAGATGTGAAAGAGATAGCCATCTTTGGTGCCGCATCTGAGACCTTTTCTAGAAAAAACACCAATTGTTCTATCGATGAGAGCATTAAGAACTTTACAGCGGTCATTGAGGAAGCAAAAAAAAGAAATATCAAAATCAGGGGCTACGTGTCGTGCATTGTTGGCTGTCCTTATGAGGGTGAAATTAAACCGAAAATGGTAGCAAACTTATCCGCTGCGATGTTACAGCTCGGATGTTACGAAGTTTCTTTAGGAGATACCATTGGTGTAGGATCACCTGACAAAATGAAGAGATTATTCAATGAATTAAAATACGTGTCACCTTCAAACAACATGAATGAATTTGCAATTCATTGTCACGATACTTATGGGCAGGCATTAGTCAATATTTATTCCAGTTTGGAGTGTGGCATAAGAGTTTTTGATTCCTCGGTTGCCGGTCTCGGCGGATGTCCGTACGCAGCCGGTGCTTCTGGAAATGTTGCAACCGAGGACCTGCTTTATTTTTTCAATGGTCAAGGCATGGAAACTGGAGTTGATTTCGATGAAATAGTAGAAATCGGAGATTACATTAGCAAGCAACTTGGTCGGAGAAATCAATCTAAAACAGGCATTGCAGTACTAGCTAAGCAATGTCCAAAAAAAGCTTTGTAATTACATACCGAATAGATTCACTGACAAGCTGAAATGTATATATGTTGAAATACTTTTCCACGGTACAATAAATGAATGAAGAATAATGAAAATTTTTTATATTAATATAGAAATACATATGTTAAATGAAATACTGACGTCCAGTACTTATGAAATTTTAATGTTTTCTCAAAACTTGTGTACACAATTCATAGAAATATAGCGCAACGACCGAACGCTACAACTCAGTGTTTCTGTAAGCCGCTATACATTATTCTCTCGCTATATTAACGACATATCGATAAAGCCAACTGTATTAGGAAAAATACATTATAATACATAAGAATAACAGAACAATGCACGGAATTCGTTTCACACCGTATGCCAAAGCCTCTGTTACGAAATATTTGATAATTCTTGCAATATAGCCTGTGTGTCTAAAGCGCTCAAATCAATCGAACCTCTTGTATCGATTACGACTCCAGTTACCTAAAAGAATTATATATATGTAACTAGTGTAACATAAATATTTGACACTGTCCTTTTAAATATTCAAGACGATATTACCATTTCTTCAAAGAATGAAATATGATTTGGTTTCTCCGAATATCTCTCGTATTGATCTAAATTATCTTGTAATTTTAAAGTAAGGCTATCGTAATTTTGTATAATAATGGCTAAAATTTGTTGTTCAGTAGGCGTTGACAAACTTTCGCTCGCCAGCCATGCAGTTATCTTCGGCGGGAAATGATTTACTATATCTCTCATATTAACGAGAGAATTTGTTAGTTTCAATGCGTGTTCCTTGTACTCGTATGATTCGCTGGTTGAATATCTGAGTGCTTAAATATGTAAATAACGATTATTTTCTATCGTCCCCTAAATCGAAAATAATTGGTTACTTTTTACATACCCATCGCATTTAAATTTGTAAAAATAAGTCTCATTCGTATAATTTCATAGAATAATTCGTCGTAACTGCTTGGAAAAGATAGGAACGTGTCTCCATATGTAATAAACAGATTTAAAATATTAACGACCTATAAAATTCATATTGTTACGTTATTGTCAATTCATCCTCCGTTTGGCTGCATGTACTTACCTGAATAGCTAATGGGAATATATTCATCTTTTTAATAAGATGACTTTCGTGCGTCGTTAAGAATTTAAGTAGATTTATCAATGCAGTCCAGAGATCTCGCCATTGATATCCAAGCCGAACGCGACATCGTTTCTGATAACAAAGCAATCTTTGCAAAACGCCAATGCACTGATGATAAAGTTCAAGTGGGAATTTCTTCATCATATGCGACGTGATAAATTCAACGAGCAGATCTAAAATTGTACAATACTCATAAATGACAATACATCAGTTTATTTCTCTCTGCCGTGATTATCTGTACCAAGTAATGTCGCTGCCAATGGTTGCGCAGGTGCTGCTTTATCTTGTATTCTTCTATGATGCATAGGCACTCGATGGAGTTGTACTCTGAACGCTAAATTCGCGTCATGCATCAAACTATTCGCATACTGATCCTCTGCAATGCAGCTTAATATCAAGAAACACAACTTAACATTGCTCATTATTGCCTCTGTTCTAATAACTTGCATAACTATCGAACTAAAATAATAAAAATATTTCACAGTGACAATGTGTAGTAAACATAAAGGAACCGTAAGAAATTCATTGGAACAATATCTCACCAATATTGCAGGAAGGTGGCCAGTAAATTGAATGGCTGAGCCATTACGTCAGGTAACTGAGCACCAGGAGCTACCGCATTCGGTCCCAACGTATTGTTCGGCGAAGGGGGTGCACTAGTATCGCTCTGCGTGTATGCCAGAGTTGTTACAAAATTACGATTCAAGTGTGTAGCTTCGTAAAGTGCTAACAATAGGGCATTGTTTGCGCGAACTTGTTGCGTTTTTGCTTCTTCTTCTCCAACGAACATACTTCCGACTATGCTAGTCAAGGAGGATAACCAGGATGCCTGGATTTCTAAAGAAGCATAGTGTTCATTATCATGAGCACACTCGACTCGTTAAATAGATTCTAGTTGTGATTTCTCGTTACCTGCTCTTTGTTGAGCAAACTGCCGGCAAAATTCCATCAAGGAACTTGATATTACTTGCCCGTATCCATTTAGAGCCAATTCATCATCTAAGATTGATAATTTGACAATGTAGGGATTCGCTCTCTCGTGCTTCCTATAATTGACTAGAAGTGTTATTAGTAGAACTGCATCGTGACCATGACGATTTCGGGCTGTTGTATCACGCAGTAACTGAAAAGAAATAACGTTTCGTGTTAATATATAGTTCCAAGTATGCTAAATAAGACTAGTAGAATACGCATTACTTGAACCAGAGATTCAAAAACACTATTAAGCATCACATATTCCAATAACGTATTCTGGCTCACGTTGTCCATACCGGTTACAATAATTAACAGTAATTTCAAGCACAGAGCTTTCAGGCTATCGGGATATTCACCTAAAATAATAGAGAAAATAAGATAATGATACTGCGCCGATTTATAAAACAATTGTTATATATTACCTGTTAAAAAATTGTTACAATGTTGCATCAATGTAGTCATTCGTTGTTCTGCAGAATCGAATCCTACTAGAATATCTATTAGATTAAATCCACAGTCTCCCTGACTAGCTTTTTTATACATAGATTGGATAACAGCTGCTAAAGTTTGCAGAGCATATACTACTCTAAAGGGATGTTCATCGACTAGCGTATCTACACAATGACAAACCAAAGCATTTAAATTCTCTCTGCTGGCATTTAATTGTTCTGCAGTCATGTGTAAGATTTCACTTTCAATATGTTGTACCTGAAACAACAACAGAAATAATATTCTTTATTCTGAGAAGGGAACTGTCGAGCTATATTATTTGATCACAGGGTACATAATGATAGTATAGTACATGTACTTTTATAGTGTCTTTTTTTTGACAGGAGAAGCTCACAAATAATGGTCTCCTGTCAACAAAATTTTTTTTATACATAGTATTATTATTTTATTTGGTTAATCTGAAAATTCTATTATGTATAAATATGTTACTGCTCCTTTATTGCTATAACTTTTAGAGTTCCAATTACTTTTTTTCATACATTCATATATTAATGCTATACAATGGTGATAGGTAAAATTGTTACTAAATTAATACAAGTAAGTTTATACATTTTTAAATATTTTTTGTATATCTTTTTTTTAAGTAGAACAGATTATTTCTATGTATAAATGTATCATTTCATAGTCACTTCCATCATGGGAGGTAACAAAATATTATGGAAGAGTATCTGTGTATCACTTAAAATGTTTGAAATACAAGATACAGACAAGCGAGGCATGGTTTAATTTCAAATGTAAATTCATGCCAGGCAGTCTTCGTAATGAAATAGAATATGAAGAAACAGTGCAGAAGAAACGTTAGTATTGAAAAGTCATAATATAAAATTCTTAGACCAACAGATATACATTTGTCATCAGAATATTTCATTAAAGATGATCATACTTGTAAAAACAAAAATACACAAGAGAAGACAGAATCTTCAGAGGTATCATCGTGTCAACAAGAAGCAGAGCCATTAAATGAGACAAAATGTAAGAAGCATGAACAGTTTCCCACCTCTGTGAAAAATATAGACAATTCATACATTGTTGACGAACATACAATGAAGAAAAAAGGTAAAGGATCGTGGAACAATGAGAAGTATCAAGAGCAAGAAGCTTACTCTACTCAAGAAAATTTAAAAATGAAGAGGAGGAGAAAAGTACAGTTTTACTATGATTTCTCTTAGACAAATAGTATTGGATCTCATAATTTGATATCAATTATAAAGTATGTTTTGTAGTTAATGAGATTTCATTTTATTTCAGGCAAAACATGCTCAATGACTTATAATAAAAGACTTCAAAGTCTTTCAGATTCTGAGTTTATACTTTATTAATTTTTCAGCTATGAAAAATGAAATTTCTTTGATATTTTTATATGTCACTTATACTGGTGTAACGCAGAATAAAACTTAATTGATGAGAACTGAAGACAATACCGTATTACTGACCATAGGTTTAATTAGAAATAATTCATTCCAAAAATTTGGATGCGCCAACGTTAAATCTTCTCCTTTGAAAAAGCTTTCATAAATTGGTACAAGCTTTCCCTTATGTTGACGTTTGGAGCCTGAACCGCTCCGTTTTCGCATAGCCATTGCCATGATGATTTATTTCCTGTTTTTCATGTTTTAACCTGAAAATACATTGTGTTTCAAAAAATCATCGTATTCCCTCATTAATCTACAGCTAGGAATTTTTTTATTGTAGTCCTCAACAAGATCGTAATTTTATTCTGAGAGAAATTACAAGTCATAGAATTCGCATCTAATATGACACTCTTGCGTTAAAAGATCTTCATCCTTCGATATAACCTGTACATTATCATTTAAATTACATCAAAGTAGGGCGTTCAAAGATGTCATGATAAAACACTTAACGATATCTATATACCGTTGCACGCGAATACGTTAGTCTTTAGGAATTAACAAGTATAAATGTTTACTTACTAATAAAACAGATAGTCCCTCGACATCCTTTTACAGGGTTGTAATATTATTTAAGAAATACTCCGTATAGACTGTTAATGTCTAATATCCATGACTATTTAATTTCTTAGATGTTTAACTGATGTATTCAAAATATCGAAAAAGAACTATCGTAAAGTATCGCGAAGATCTATAAAAACACCGTTTCGGAAGAATGACAGGGAACCATCATGGATGAAAGAGCCGCATATATCTTATCACATGACATACACATACATTACGATCTGTTTTCTAAACAGAAACTTTTTGAAAACAAAAACGAAAAAAAGATAACGTTTTTGCTTGAGCGTTATTAATGTATTATTTCTTTCGGCGCGGTCAGTTTTAATATCGTGCCGAACGAATAAGAAGCATATGTTTGTCGAAGTATATACTTATCAACACTTGTACAAGCGGAAGCTCTGTTTATCTTCGCCGTTACATTATTTTAATTGCTGAATGTAATATTACGAATTTAGCATTATGATTTTGCGACCGCAGATTTTATGTAATCTTAGAAATAAGTACGTTTCCCTACACTGCATTGAAATAAATCCTGTTGTTATCTTTAATTGAGAAACTTTATATATTCCAGATCTTACTCACAACTGCAAAGAATTATTGCACAAAGTTCTGTTAATATACATAGGCAATATTCCTTTCAAAAGAACGAATATGCTCGACATAGGGAAGAAAACAATGGCTATATCAAATATACTGCATATATTACTTTTGCTACGTCTATCTTGGGTATATATTATTTTTATACAAGTAAAAAAAGTATTCATGCGATAAGTAAAAAGGAGACCGTAGAATGTGGAGTATTTAGAAAAGATTTAAGGACTTACACATTAGAGGAAGTAAGCAAACATGATAGCAAAAAGGACAGAATCTGGATAACGTTCAAACAAGGAGTGTATGATATCACAGATTTCGTTGACATACATCCGGGCGGGCCCTCTAAGATAATCATGGCTGCTGGTAGCTCAATCGAGCCATTCTGGTCTATTTTTGCTAATCACAATTCACCAGAAATATATGAACTTCTTGAATCAATGAGAATTGGAAATCTCTCTAAAAAGGACATTGTTTTTCACCAAGACAGTGAAAATGATCCATATGCAAATGAACCATTGAGGCACAAAGCTTTGAAAGTTAATGGGCATAAACCTTTTTGTGCTGAACCACCACCTTCCATGTTAGGCGAAAGCTTTATTACACCAGTGTAAATGCACTTTTAATTTATGAACCTTTTAAGAAACACAATTATCAGATAAAACATCAAGTAAAAAGACCTTGTATTATTTTAGAGAATTATTTTACGTAAGAAATCATTTACCTGTTCCCGAGGTAGATATCAAGAATTATAATCTAGAAGTAGCTGTAGAAAGTGCAACAAAAAAGACTCTGAATTTTAAAGCAATACAGAAGTATCCAAAGCACACAATTACAAGTGCTGTAATGTGCGGCGGTAACAGACGCTCAGAAATGGCAGAAGTAAGTCTATTTATTCATTTACTTCGCGAATTTTTGTGTAAATAACATCATCTTTTTGAATAGGCAAAGCAATTGAGAGGTCTCAGTTGGGGTGTGGGTGCTGTTGGAAATGCTACATGGACTGGTGCTAAATTATGCGATGTACTGAATGACTTAGGAATCAATGAAAATGATTATAATCATGTGCAGGTATTGGATAACATTGAAAATTCAAATTTACGCGTATCATGTACTATATTCCACGTTCTATACTTAAATCGGAAAATTTCATATTAGTTTGAAGGATATGATATCGATCCTTCTGGTACACCGTACGGTGCCAGTATACCAATTCATAAAGCTATGGACCCTAGAGCAGACGTGATTCTGGCTTATGAAATGAATGGACAGCCAATATCGAAAGATCATGGCTTTCCAATTCGAGTAATTGTACCAGGTGTTGTCGGTGCTAGAAATGTAAAATGGCTAGGTAAAAATCTATTGCAATGATAGATATCGAAACATAGATATAATCAGTCATAGAGCAAATTCGAATTAAAGTACACCATAATACTTCTAGCTAAAGTAATAGTGTCAAAAGAGGAAAGTCGGAGTCAATGGCAACGAGGAGATTATAAAGGTTTTTCTCCTAGTACCGATTGGGACAATGTAGACTTCTCCAAAGCACCTGCTATACAGGAAATGCCCGTTATCTCTGCAATTTGTAAACCGGAACCATCGGAAGTGGTTAAAGTCGAAAATGGAAAGATAAACGTAAAAGGTACAGAAGCCTGTAGTTAATTTTGTCATAGAGTTTACTTTCCTTTCATTCTTTTATGATTTGAACAATACCTTTGTAGGATATGCGTGGTCTGGCGGTGGCCGGAAGATTATTAGAGTTGATGTCACGAATGATGAAGGTAAAACGTGGCACGTAGCTGATTTGGTTGCTGAAGATACTAATGCGAAACAAGGTCGTTATTGGAGTTGGACATTGTGGAGCATAGATCTTCCGGTTGATGCAGGATCGAAGGAAACAGAGATTTGGGCAAAAGCAGTGGATGAATCATATAATGTTCAGCCTGAAAGTTTTAAAAATATTTGGAATTTGCGGGGCTTCCTCTGTAATGCATATCATAGAGTTAAAGTTAAATTACAAAATTAATTTTTTTTACAACATCGCATTGTATTGACGTATATTACAAATCCTTTGTTTATCATTTAGCAATAAATAATTAATGCTATCGTTCCTTTATATATATACAAAATGTATGTTAGGCGAATAAATTCTAAGATTTTTATGTCCACTTAGCTTTTAACATTTCCGGTATTCAAATAATCACGTATCTTATCTATGGTTACTTCGTTGCATATTGAATCGTGTGTATTATGAATTTCAAACAACGGTGTAGAATTCATGGCAGATCTGCCGATTACAATAACATAGGGAAATCCGGTTGCACGTGCATTTACAAAACGATTTCCAATAGTTAATTTTGTTCTATCGTCAAGTATCACATCGATATTTTCCTGTCCTAATATTTCCAGTATTGCGTTTATATATTGAGATGCACTTTCTTCTTTACTTCCTGCCTATAATATGACTATCATTATTAAAAGTTTGACGTTCTATTCCATAAATATTACCTTTGGTGGAATAAGGCACACTGTATAAGGTGCTAAACATTTTGGCCACTTTAAATCAGTGGTAGTTGATAATATTTCTGCCGATACCGAAAAAATACGACTTAAACCAAGTCCATAACAGCCCATTGATAGTGGAAATGTCACATGTTTTTCCCTACATAATACATTTAAAGGTTTTGAATATTTGGTATCTAACAAGAAGGTATGTCCAACCTAGAATAAAAAGTAAATATTGGATTAGAAGATTTTATATATAGCAATTAGTATTGTTCATTTTCTACCATATTTATTACCTCTGCTGTACCATGTTCTGATAATGATGTTTTGCATTCTGGACAATGTGACTCTTTATAAACATTTTTATTGACAGAATATTGACAAGATGGACATATACAAATAATATCTTCTCCAAAGTCGCACGAATAATGATATTCATGTGACATTACACCTCCTATTGTTCCAGAATCACCAATGGCTAAAAATAAAATAAAGCAATAGTGATACAAGGACGCGTGATACATTACTTTTTAATTTCTGAATTATGTCCATGCATTTTTATTACCTTTTATTGATTTAATACCAATCTTTTGAAATATATTATCATAAGCCTCACACACTGATTCATAAGTCTTCCGTGCATCTTCCAAGGAAGAGTCAAACGTGTATAAATCTTTCATAATAAATTCTTTACTTCTTAAGAAACCAAGACGTGGTTTTATTTCATCTCTCCATTTAGAAGAAATCTGATATAATCTTAATGGTAAAAGTTTTGAAGGTAACATTCCTATAGAGGATATCAAATTACAAATTGCTTCCTCATGTGTCTAGAACAGAAGCATTAATATGATTTACTAATATAAACAATACAACATTGTTATTAGTATATTATGCTATTAAAGAGCTATATTCATTATTTACAGGACTAAGTATATATTGTTTATCGTGTCTGTCTTGTAATATAAATAATTCTCTCCGATTATCTTCAAATCTATGTGTGCATTTCCATAAGCTACTCTCAGTTAAAGCCGGAAGTAGCAGCTTCTGTGCTCCGATATTTGACATTTCATTATCAACAAGAGCAATTAATTTATCTAAGACACGTAATCCAAGAGGTAGAAGTGCAAACATACCGGTACTCAGTGGTTTGATATATCCATAATTAATTAAATGCTGAAACAAACAATTGGTAAATGTATTAATTAAGAAAGTTAATATAATAGTACATTGTCAACAGTGTCATTCACTAATTATATTTTCAATTAAGTGTAATGAAAAATATATTACATACTTTATAACTTTTAGAAACGTTATTGGATTCTTTTGTAACCTTCTCAGGCGTGAGATGTACCGGTTGAAATAATCGCGACAATCTGTTTATCTTACAAATTGATGTCTTCGTCATTTTCTTCAAACAACAATTACTACACGTGAGGATCCTAAGAATGTAAACTTGTGTATGTTACTGTACAATGTATATAACCGCGTAATACTATATAATACAAATGCACGTGCATAGGGTGCACTCTGTCAGCTGAATTCTTAACTGATGTTTTTGAGTCCAGCGATATGACGTTCATGTTCGTAGCAATACGAAACAGTAATGACAGATAAAACTCTTTCGATTTTAGGTTACTTTCGTTAACTTTGATATATTTTTTTTAATGCCGTGTACCATTATCATATTTATAAATGCATCGCAAATCCTTCGCTATCGATAATACATTTCTGAAAATTTGATATCATGAAGTAAGATCGATTTAATCCAAATGAGACGGAATTTACGCTTTACGACATGGACGAAGAAAAGTCGGTGTCATCTTGTCAAGAAACAGTATTTTCTAAGGAATATGATCAGATTGATTCCAGTGCAAAACTAAATGTTCCATCAATGGAAGGTATAAGTTGGATAATTTCATGAGCATAAGTTTAACAATATACTTTACATTATCAAAGATATTTGAAAGTACAGTTGTTTATTGTTATTTAATAATGACACTTTAATAATCGTTGTTGGACTTCTTTCAGTGGATGATTTTGTAACACAGGAAAGTATGAAGGTAGATAAGGAAGCAGAGTCAGTACAAAAGGAAGTCGATCAAGAGAGTACAGTTGATATTGTACCAATAGTCTTAAACAATAACGAAGAAAAAGCAGAACATAACACTTTGGAAGAAAGTATCAGTATTAACCAGTCTACCACTAAAATTTCCACATCATTGACTGATCTTAGTGGCACATCATTATCAAAATTCCAAATATCTTCTAGCGATACGGATCTTCCGCAAGAAGATATTCAAGAGTCATCTTCTTACAGTAACACTAGTCTTTCCTTGCCAATATTATCTGATTTAGTTTCATCTAAGCCATTGAATGTAAATTCCAGTAATATTACAGAATCTATTGCATTAAAGGAAGCTATAAATGTAAGCCAAACATGTAACAATGAACAAAAGACACTTTTTAATGATCAGTTGCATGGAAATACATGTCAGGCCACGTTTTTAGAAGAGAGCACTAATATCGATGAACATCAGAATTACAGAGAACATAATAGTTCTAAAACGATAAAAGATGAAAAACAGTCTTTTAAATTAGATAATAAATTGGTACTGAATATTTACCAAAGAGAAGATTCAAAAAATGAAAGAGAGTCAGAAGTACCTACTTCCAGCACTGAAGAACAAAAATCTGTGCCCACAGCTAGAAATACAAAGTTGCTTGCTGATTATCCATCTCGACCAACATTAATTGACGATAGTAAATTGGTAAAAATTTCACTGCCAACAAATCCAATAAATCTAATGCAATCTAATGCACAGTTCTTGAATAAAAGTCGGAATTTTTTAAATTTCATCACAGAAAAATCAACAAATATTATGGAGAAAGCTCTTTTGCCTCAGCAGCTGACAGTGAAATATAATTCAATGATGAAATCGATAGACAATACACATGGAGACAGGAAATATGTTGATGAGCATTATGCTGGCAAAGAAAATTGTTCTACAAATTCGGTGTCCAATTTTGATTCATGTTCAGTGGAAAAATTTAAAAATACTTCTTCTACTTCAAATGGTTCAGTTATTTTGAAAAAAGAAAAAACCGAGTCTCCAGTTGACTGTACAACAGATTATGAGAGTATAATCAGAGTTAATACAGAAAAGAATGAGTCAGTTTTGTCATCCATAAACGATTCAATGAATGGAACTTTATCAGAGGGGAACAATGCTACTTGTAATTCTGACATTCATGTACTTGGCCAAATAGCTGGTGCAACTGAACTAGATTGTGCCAGCAGTAATGATAGTAAAACGAATGATATTACATACCTTGTAAAAGCAAATGGTAATGCTGAAGAACATCGAGTTCAAATAGAAAATATGCACGAAGAAGAACAGCAAGATATCGATTTGGGAGGCTTGAAACAGAGTTTGTTACAGCATCCGGCATATCTCACGTTACTAAGAGATTACACAGATTTGAAGACAAGAAGTTTAAAGTTACAGGAGAAAGTTGATATTTTGGAAGAAAAGAATCGAACGTTGGAAGCAGAGAAGACAGGAGAAATATTTACTGCACAAATTGAAACATTGGAAAAAACTGTAAATAAGCTTACGTCTGAATTGCGTGCGTCAGTAGCAGCACAGGAAATCCTTAAAAAAGATTATAATGCTGCCAACAAAGAAAGGGAAAGTATGGTAATGAAATATGCAGTGGGTGAGAAACAACTGATTGATACTCAAAGGTATACTACACTGACTGTAATTGTGCTTTTAGAGGCAAACGAAAAATGACTAATTTTTATTACTTGGTTTTACTTCCAAACAGGGCAAGGGAAAGTGCAGAACGTAAGGTCAAGGAACTCGTAAAGGAGCAGGAATTGCTTCAAAATAAGCTTCGTCAAGCACAAGGAGAACGTACTAGGATATGTAATATTTTAGACAAGAAATGTTGCGAAGTAACGGACCTTCAAAAAGAAGTTGAAAAATTAAAAGAAGATGTATCATTGAAAGATGTGAAATTGAAATGGACGCAGAATAAACTGAAAATGGAAATGGACTTGCAGAAAGAGACTCAACTGAAGTTGGAAAAAGCTACGGTAATGAAGCTCCCAGACGAGGATTACATTCCGCATTTTTTCAAAATAGTAGACATATTACAAATATTATTCGATTGTAAAAGGAAATGTATATTAATCTACTTTGTACTTTAAGGCTAAAATTAACGTAATGAAAGAAGAATGTGATCAAGTACGCAAAGAAACGCAAGAATCAATGCGGAAATTTCAATTATCGGAAGAAAATAAAGCTGTAACGTTGGATCAGCAGCTAAAAGAGCAGCAAGCACGTTTAATTCTAGAAAGACATGTCATAGAAGATAAGGAGATGCTACGTCTTCAACTGCAAAAAGAAGTGGAAGTACTGAAGCACAGGCAACAAGTTCTGATAGAAGAAAATAACACGCTCAGTTTAAAGATACAGGACTCGGAGAAAAATCGCTTGAATTACGAGAGCAATCTTAGTAATTTAAAGATTATAGCAGACCAACGGCAAAAAGAAATCGTAGATCTGCTTAGTAAGGTCTCCGAATTAGAAACAGTAAAATTACAATTACAGCAGTAAGTATATAAATTACGAAATTACAAAATATCTACTTCTATGCTTCAATAATTTACCTTATTAATTTTCTTCTCTCCCTTAACTCTAATAGTAAAGATCAGTGCTTGGCATCAGCCGAAGGAGAAATGGAGAATTTACGATCAACTAATGAAGAACTACAAAGTGATATGTCCGCGTGTCGTCAAAGAGAAGCCGATATGTTAGACTTTACGCAAAAATTGACCGATAAAAATGTACGTCTTCAGTCGGAATTCGCAGCGATCGAAGCAAAGACGAAGGAATTGGAAGAGGAACATGGCCCGTTGCATGAACGCATAAGCGAACTTTGTGGTAAAATAAAAATATTGGAAGGAAATCTTGCAAAAGAACAAAAAGCACGAAGTGATGAGTGCGAGATACTTGCTGGGTATCTTGCTGAACAGACCCAATTAGCACAGAATCTTGTACAGAAATTAGAAGATAGTCAAGGAGAGAATGCTGTGCTCCGAAGAAAGCAACAAATAAGTATGAAAGAGATGACGCGAGAATTACAGCAATGTCGCAAGAGATTGGAAGCTTTCGAAGCAGCATCACCCTGCAATTCATTGGATGTCGCATCTCGAACGGGCTCGAATGTTTCATTAAACACAGGTTTAAGAATTTTACTTGCGTTAGTTCGCTGTAATGTTACTTTATAAATATGAAAACCAATGTTTTCTTTAACTAGGAGATGCTTTGAACGGTGCCTTATCCGATAACAGTGCTAACGGCGACCAAACCATTCAATTCGCAGAGATCAGTAAACAGGCACTAATAGATCGTATCATAAAGTTGGAAGAAAATAATGTCAGAAGAGAGAAGAGACTTGATTTTTTAGAGGAACATTCCCGTGTGTTGTTCGAAGAGATTCAGAAGAAGACACGAATTATACAAAATTATATTTTACACGAAAATTTCGATGCTATGGGCAGTAACGAGAGAGATAGACATAAGGTAAGAATTGATTACCTTCATGATACTTAACACTCATCATCGATGGCAATATAAATGTTATTTTTTGTAATTAAGCATATCAAAAGCAGGAGAAATGCAGTAAGTATAGTATATATTAAGTTATGAAAGATTATAATTACTATAATCATAGTTACTATGAAGTTTAACATTGTACACTTCTTATATTATTGATACGATATACATAATTTATGTAGGCTGAATTGGCAAGATACGGAGGAATCATGGCATCTGTCTACAAAAAACGTGTTTCTGATGATAACATGACTCTGGAATTATCATTAGAAATAAATCAGAAGTTGCAAGCTGTCCTCGAGGATACGTTATTAAAAAACATTACTTTAAAGGTATGGAACGAAACATCTCAACGATTACCTGCATATCGTGACTTCACGTCATCCTCGTTTTAACACATTCTTTTTTTTCTTACGTAGGATAACATTGACACACTGGGCGAAGAAATCGCGAGGTTAACAATTTGTGATCAACAGAAACAAGTTGCAAATTAGAAGCGTGTATGTGAAAGAGCGTCTCGTACTTATTCTGTAAAGGTATTGAAGCAACAGATTTAAGCTTTGGAGAAGAAATATGTTAATACTTAAATGACTTGCGGTACGTTTGAGGTATATGGAATTTAACGACGTAAACTAAGTATTACATGGGAATGCATTTACACTTCGTAAAATATGGAAATGCGAGTTTGTCACCAAAAAGTATATCGTTAGCATCATATTTAGAGAATCCAATTTACCGGATGACTATATACTTATAATTTGATTCGTTTACTGGAAGAAAATGATACCAGTGAATAATTCCAGTCGGCAGAGAATTTTATAAATGTCTGTCTCACAATACTTCATTTTTGTGAAACTTTTTCTATTCATTCGATTAAATTCGCTGGACGGATAATTACCTTACTGTAACATAACTCGATTAAATATTTTACTAGAAATTTATTATACAAATACGAAAAATAATTTTTCCTATATCTAGTCAAAAATGATGATGCTTTAAGAAAGTGAGAAAAATTTACTGCAATCTGCATTTAACAAAGAATCCGAGAAAAAGGAAATTTGTTAGATGCACGAACACATATATTTCGTTGGAATGTACGTCGTCGGTAATGTTGTTAAATTTTATAATTAATAATTTTACTTACTTAATATCGTTTTCCTGGTGCTGATCTTGTTCGATTCGTTGGGTACATCAGAATTGCACACGTATGTGCTAATTAATTTAAAATTATCGGACATTAGTTTTTAAAAGGACATTCCTGTTTCTTTTCCGTTCTTTTCTCCGTACTTAATCAACAATCTATCGGTATGTAAATATATCATATATTTCGTAGTACATAAGTATGTATTAAAAGGAAAAAACCATGTACATTATATCTCGCATAGATATTATAAATCCCTGTAAAAAAAAAATTGTATGCCAATACACGAAATACCCAAACATTGCCGACGTATATTTATTCTTCTAATACGTTACACATCTGCATAAGGAGGAAACGAAAGAAGAAAAATTAAAAGTATCATTAAAGGATCGATTAATTAAAAAATGTAAAGTTCCAAGATAACTTAAACTTTACACCCAATCATTATAAATTAAGCCTCCCGGTACAAGTTGAAGTCGTAAGCAATAATTATGTGCGAATATATACTATCTGGGGATCCAAATTCGTAATATTACGGTACAACAAGAAACAGTAAAGTGCACTGTATCGATAATATCATTGATACTTAATGACTAAAATGATTTTAATGTAGTTAAGTTTGTTCACACGTTTAATGACAATCTGTACTACATAATATAAAGTATTTGATTATAACAAGTCAAAGCAGACCTCATGACTCTCTGTAATCTATATATTTTGTTGTCGTTCTTGTAGTTGTCAGGTAATTACGAAACTATTATACTTTACTCCACCTAATGAGAGGAACACACCTATTGTTCGCAACCGATCGAGTTTCGTGAGAAGTTTACGCGCGGATCTCTTACCTCGCTATTCGCCATATTTTAAGACACATTATTTCCTTGGATAATAATTTTGTTCTACCGACACTTTTTCATCATTTCTTTTTTCTTTCAGCTCCACACACTTCACCCTGTATATATATATTTACATACATATATGCACAGCAGTTACGTCCTCGTAAAGCATGCACATATAAAGCGAAAAGAAATGTTTGATTATGTGGAATTTTATTATTTACAATTGTATTTCTTATTTCAGTACACATATATATTACGCAGTACAAATAACTTGGTATAGCCGCTTAAAATCGCCATTTTTCATTCCTCTGCAAAGTGGCTTATACCACTTTCAAAGTACACGGCTCAAATATCATGTAATTCCTTGGTAAATAAATTTTTTCCCATTCTAAGAAAAGCGACATTCCTTTTCGCATTGCCTGTTATCAACGAAATTCACAATCAAATGGCAATTTATGATAAACCAACGCAACTCAAGTTCTTAAAGTGGAGTGTGTGTCGCAGGTTTTTACGTATCTCGTGTGTACATATGATCTGATTGTGTATATTTCTCGTGTATATATATATTTATTTATTTATTTCTAAATTCATTCATTTATATACAGGGCGAAGCACATCAAATTCACACCGCAAATAAGTTCCGAAATCCCGGGTGCCATGAAGAATTGTTGTACATTCCCAGTATCCGTGGAACATCTCTACTTATAAAAACATACATACACTATATTAACATTCTCCACGAAAACCCATGCGTAGTTTCTGTAAAACAATTTCCCATAAAACCCTCGCGATTCCGTATTTATCGTGAATGTGCCTGTTAACGTACTTCACGTTCTATGCAGTATCGTATAGTATTATATAATATATATTATGTACACTCAACATATATCATATAATAATTATACAAACATATATATATACGTTAGATATTGCTTTTTTGTACATCGTATCGCGTTATACACATGTACACGATGAAACCTTAAGTTCTAGACTTCTCTCGCGATTGATAGTCGATCGTCAAAGCAAGGGGGTGGCAGGCAATCTCAAGCTGTGAACTCTCCGTCTCTCTCTCTTTTTTTTCTTCTTTGTAAATTTAATAAGAATATATAACAATGATATTTAGTTGCCTTCTTTGCACACGACGATCCAAAATACGTCTATTCGTTTAACGCGACCACGCGAGGTAATTGATTGATGCATTTAAATGCTGATAAGGAGTCCGACTATCATCATCATTGTTTAATGTTTGCGTGCGCGTCTCCCTCTTCGTTCGGAGAATCGGACGATTCTTAAGAAGATGGAGAAAAATCATTTCCTTTTGATTGACGTTCATTTAACTCTTTCAGCTATTCGAACCCGTTTTCAGGTTTTAAAGGAAACTTTTCGTTGCGGACTGAGTCACTCGGGTGTGGAACTACCAAGGCGTTCAAAACGACAGTTATTTTTTCGAACAATTGATTCGATAGGGGAGCTATACGGTAAACATTGCATGTACATCTTATAAAATAAAAATGACTTAATTATCTTTCTTATCTCCTGATTCTTCTTTTCTCAAAGTACTTATTTAGTATATTTAAATATAATAGATAGAAAGCCGGTAGTTATAGCGTTAAGTATCCGTTCCTGGCGAAATCGTGCGCCATGGAATATGAGAGATGGCTATTGCAACGAGAAGGGTAAGATTTCGGACTTTTAAATTGCGAATTCGACGTGGAATTCTTCATCGTCAAGCTTTATGGGAAATCTTTCCCCGTGTGATATGTACTTCATAGCTTCGGCAGTTTTGGAAACAATCAGCGAGAAAGTAGGTTCTCGCTGATCGTGGGATGAACTGACGTTACCACAGGATGCGATAAGGTGTAGATAAAGGCAGACTGATCATTGTGGAATTGTGTAAAATTCAGGGCAAATTGTAGCTCGCACTACGGTTCTTCCAATCTGTTAAATATCGTTTGACGTTGCTAAAAAAATATTGTAACTTTGTACTAAGGGAGGAGGGTTTGGAACTGCAGATATAAAATGATGAATTATGAGAGTATGAACTTGATATCACATATGGTTCTTGGTTTTTTGGGGTCCTTTTTTAGACATTGCTTTTATGAACTTTGTAAAAAGACTCCGGTACAGCAGTGAGGCTGCAATATGTACTCTGTCCACGGTGAAAGTATCCACAGCTGAAAGGGTTAACGGGGGTTGATCTTAGAATCTTCCTCGCGATATTTTCTAACGTACTAAAAATAATTACAATCATTTCGTTCTCTGTAATCGAGTGAAACTTCATCGTTTATCAGATTACAAAGGTACGCTTTCAATTTCTCTCCTTTTACGCGTTCACCTCTCAATTATCCGCTTGCTCCGCCATAAGGGTCGGAGCTTCGCAAAGAGAATTCCGCAAAGATTATCATCGCGATTCACCTCTTTCTCTCTCATTCTCGCCTTCTTTTGCACTCTCGCTCTCTTTCTCTTCATTCTCCAAAGTCAAACGAAAATAAATGCAGCGTTATTATGTATCAACGAGGTTCCTACAAAAATATCACCTATCGATGCTCTCTAATCTGTTGCATGCTTTATGTATGTGACTCGTTTCTTTTTCTTGTAATTACCATCGTGGAGTTTTAAGCAGTCACGCTCAACAATACGTGACAATAGGCTGACAAATCTTCGTTTTTTCGGCGTTCTTTATTGAATTCGTCGTTCTCCTCTCTCGTTCTCATCTTACAGAACGAATAGGGAACATCGTGCGGTTATTCGAGGTGTTCGATGCGGTCTTAAAAAGCGTGGACTATAAAACGTTCGTTCGTGGATCTTTTAATAGAGATCTAAGCTTGTAAGTGTGCACTTAGTTGCTAAGTATACACTTAAGTGGACATTAAAGTATCTCTTTGTAATTTGGCAAAGTTTATCGCACACCAAGTGCGGCGTTAAACGGCGCACAGTGGCGGAATCTCATCGCACAGTGCCAAGCGGCGCGACGGCGCTTCTTAATCAACGGCGGTGAAATACAGCGGGTCTTTTCGAAATAACGACCTTAACAAACGGTTAAGCTTGAAACCTTCGAATCAATATGAAAGGAGGCTTCTTCACCTGTATTACTATCCACTCGAAAAATCAAACTTTCGTTCTCCTTTACGTTACACTTCGGTCCGAGTCAAAGTTTGCAAAGTTGTTCGTATCAGCAAGGGTTGTCGAGCGATCGCAACGCATCGAAAACCAAAACGGTCATGTGCCACATGTTTCTTCTTATATTTTTTTCAAAATCTGAATTGTTATGTCTTTTTCGCGTTGCTCCTACCGCGGAGGGTTCCGGATCACCGGGAAATTGATATACCTATCAAACGAGACAAATTTGCTGGAGGTAACGGCGGAGGATTTGAATTTGGGCCCACTGACTATGAACCTGACCCTTGACCTTCTTACTCACCGCAGCCCCGCTTAACCGTTTGAGTCCCAGAGGCTTTTAAAAGAACACGGTCGAAAAAATCCGACCAGCGCGATAGCGCTTGTCTCAACCGAGTACTGGGACTTTTCGACACAAAATCTGAAGAGCGCGCTCGCGCTCCTTGGGACTCAAACGGTTAAATGCACGGCTAGTTGAACTAGGACCTACTGTTTAGGTGGACTCTGAACCACCGAGGCTACGATGTTACATGGAAAAAATTTGCCACAGATGATGTAGAAGGATTTGAACTTGGGCCAGCTGACTATGAACCTGACCCTTGACCTTCTTACTCACCGCAGCCCCGCTTAACCGTTTGAGTCCCAGAGGCTTTTAAAAGAACACGGTCGAAAAAACCCGAGCAGCGCGATAGCGCTTGTCTCAACCGAGTACTGGGACTTTTCGACACAAAATCTGAAGAGCGCGGTCGCGCTCCTTGGGACTCAAACGGTTAAATACACGGCTAGTTGAACTAGGACCTACTGTTTTAGGTGGACTCCGAACCACGAGGCTACGGTGTTACACGGAACAAATTTGCCAGGGATGATGTAGAAGGATTTGAACTTGGGCCAGCTGACCATGAACCTGACCCTTGACCTTCTTACTCACCGCAGCCCCGCTTAAATGTACGGCTAGTTGAACTAGGACCTACTGTTTTAGGTGGACTCCGAACCACCGAGGCTACGGTGTTACACGGAACAAATTTGCCAGGGATGATGTAGAAGGATTTGAACTTGGGCCAGCTGATTACGAATCTGTCCATTTACCTCCTTACCCATCACAGGCCCTCTGAAAGGCATCGGAACGACCACTCGTCCATTCTGGCATTATAGTTCATCCTAAAAATACCACCACCACAAAGCGAAATAGCTCTGCGGACGCATCAGCCGACCGCAACGCAACGCGAATGATTCAAACACGACGCGATCCGCACGCTTTTAAGAGAATCACCGACCACTTTTGGTATCGTGCCTCGTTTTACAAAACATCGACGGTTGAACGTTATTTCGTACGGTGAACGGTGTCATGGAACCGCAGAAGCGTTGTGGGATGATTCGGGACACGACCACAAAGCGTTGCGGCTTTTCTTTTCCTCCGTATACGAGCGATTTTGGTGTCGGGCCGTAACAAACACCCGGACGTTGCGCATCGTATATCCGATAGAATTGCAAATTCCCATTTTCGTTGGCCACGGCAGTACGTGAAATGAAAGGAAGAGGAAGAAAGGAAAAAAAAACATGAAGGAGAAAAAGGGGCAAGAGTATAAATCTTGCCCGGGTATGGCTGCGTCGTTTCTTTGAACTGGTAGATCGATTTTACGCTCAGCGGCAGGATTATTCTCTGTGCCCCTGCTGCTGCTGTAAAGGAGAGAAAGAGAAAAAAGGTGATTCTCTCTCTCTCTCTCTCTATCTCCTCTCACGAATCGTCAGCTACCGACCTGAGATTTCGAAGGGTCCCTTCGTGAATTCGCCACCCTCGATGCACCAACGACCCTCGAGGACTGTGCGCTAATTTTGTCGGGCGAATTGATTCCAAACCCTGCACCCCGTGTTCCCGTCTCGTGGTTAGCTCTCTGGCTGCCCGTTCCTGCGTTAACTCTACCCCGATTTTAGGTCCAACTTTCGAAACGGAGGGATGAAGGCTCGGGAGGGACGTGGGTAATGAGTATGAGAGGGTGAACCGTAGAGACAGGGAGATAATCCGTAGCCGGTTTAGCAGGATCAATATGTATCGCTATTAGGGGTGTGTATACTTGATCTTCCATTTTCACTGAAAATTTCAACGTTGAAAGAGCATCTACGATACTTGGAACGATAGGTGATGATGTTCCGTACAGTTTCTCGTTTTAAGTTAACTTATTAAGGTATACTTCGTCCGTAGGGAAGTTCGAATTAACAATAAATATTAATCGTGCAAGGTACGAAGGGTGAAAAGAGGCGGAGGAACGCGAGAGGAAAGGTACGAGCGCACGACGAGGGAAAGAGGAGGAAAAAGGAATAAAATGTTAAAAGGAGGGAGAACAGGAAACGATCCACGTCAACGAGAAAACCGGGAGGGTAAATGCTACAACGACGAAACGAAGGTAGAATCGGGTAGAAAATGCTAACCGGTATCGGGGCTAATGGCGAGGGGGGATGAGGAAAGTACATCGTGACGACTGGTAATGAAAAACAAAGGAAAAGTAACGAGTACTAACGAAATACAGCGGGGAGGGTAGAAGGAAGAAAGCCGGAAATGAGGGAGAGAAAAAGAAACAAGACGGTGGGACATAGGGATAAAGAAGAATAGAGACCTCGTGTATGATGGTAGAAGGGGCGAAAGGGGGCAGAGAGGTAGGAGGAACGGCTCTAAAGCTCTAAAGCTCAGGATCCACCGGCTATAAATTCTACCAGCCGGAGGGGTTTCCATTAAAGAGGAACTGCCAGTCCGAGAGCGTATACGCGAAGCTTTTTAAAGCAGATGCATCCTTCCGATCGTATCCCGGCAACCGAGAGATATGAGCATATCGGTCTTAAAGTCTCTCCGATTCTGTCGCCTGACGACTCAGTGTTTCCCATTTTACCCTTCTCTGCGCGCAATTTCTCCTCGTTTTCTTGTCCCTTTCGTTCATTCCGCTTCGAGAAAACCTTCGTTTTACCGTGAATTCCTCGAGGAACGAAGCAATTTTCGAGGCAGAGACGTCAAGCCGAGGGAGGAACGAACGTCTATTGTTGATTCGACGATGTAAAGGTCTTCTTGAGCAAATTAGAGACTACTCGGCGAGAGTTGCTCGTAGCAGTCGGCGAATGGGTCGTGAATCGAAACGCTGGTTAAAGAAGGGAAGATGTTGTTTCGTGTAATCGTAGCTAGAGTATAGCGAGGTTTGAAATTTAAGTTTTTAGAATCAACGGTGACTAACGGTTTGATAGCCAGGACCGTAGCAAAGGTGTGGGAACATCTTTCCTATCGTAGCTTTAAAAAATTTGCTCTTGTCGTTACATTGTTACAGTTGTTACTCTGAATTTCAGCTTTAACTGTTACAATCATTTCACATAGGACTTGTAGGCTTCGGTGGATTTTAAACCATCGGGATTGGATACATTAACACGTTGAATGGCATGGGGGTCACCGGTGACCGGCACTGTTGAATTCGATGAAATTTCTTCTGAGTTTCAAGTTGCGATATTCACGGATATGCTAATATATTAAATATTCAAATATTGCTGCTAGAAAAGTGAAGTATTACCGAGTACATAACTATTCTTACTTTCAACATTTCTAGTCTATAAAGATGTGATTTGAACAGAAACAGTTTCGATTCGGTGGAAATGATGAAACTAGCGAAATAAGAGTGGCATTCAACGTGTTAACCGTTTGAGTCTCGGTGCACAGTGGCAGAATGACGACGAAAAGTGCCAAGCAGCGCTATGGCGCTCCTTTGTTCATCGCGATGAAATACAGCGAATCTTTTCGTCGTTGAATTCGACGCTGCAATCGCATTGCATAGTACTCAAACGATTAAAGAATAATTTAGGAAAATCAACCAATTAATTAACTTCCCTAATTAGAAGTCCTCCACCTCCACATTCATAGAATCTTAGTACAACATTGGCCCTCAACGAAAGATTCTCTGTAGCCGTCTTAAATGTAGCTCGAAATTTCTAAATACCTCACGTTCCTATCGATTAATATCCTAATTAAAATGAGTCGCACTTTAACATCTATCCAATTTTACAACCTCGCTATGTTGTAGCTCCGACTATACACGGCCTAACGATATTATGCGATCGATAGTGAGACCCTCTCCTCATCGCCGAGGCCTGCCAAGGCTCGACGGAACACGGTTAAAGAAATAATCAACGGCTTTTAACGTCTCTGATAAATTGATAAAGGGAAAACGATCCGTGATCCGCGACGAATACGAGCGTTTCGTGGGCATTTGTGTTCGCGCATCGAGCGGTTTTTGCGCAATTTTAAGAGAGAACGGGGCTTTCGACTCCACGGAAATTGCATAACACTCGATGGACGTACGGGCCTTAAAGCTAGACCGGAGGAAAACGGTCGAACGAGTTTTGCGAGTTTGCGAGGACATTAAGAATACGTTTAACACGCTCAACGAGCCGTGGGCCACCGGTGGACCACGAGCTGTGCTTTTACCGTACGGCATGGACCACCGTTCACCCGCACAATTTATATGGAAAATTTTTCTCGACTAAACTGCAACTTGTAATGTTGCAGGTGCATTTCTTCCGAAAGATTGAACGGCGAATTCGATGACAGCGTAAATAAAAACGAGCAAACAAGTGTCGCCAGATCGAATAAACTACTTGTAACCACGCACCGATTTATCGTATAATATGAAAAAGTGCGCCAGGTTGAACGTGTTAATGTGAGAACTTAAAGGAAGTCATTGCTTAACGTAAAAAAAAGTCGTGTAATTTGATAAGAATAATAGCAGTAGCAATAATGATTAATATTTCAATAATAATATTAATAATAATAATGGTAATAATAATAATAATAATAATAATAATAATAATAATAATAATAATAATAATAATAATAATAATAATGATAATAATAATAATAATAATAATAGAAAGGTGTATAATAATGTATAATGTTTGGCATCGTTATCATCGCGTCTGTACAGTAATTCATTTTTACGGCGCTTTCACGTTTCAAACAATCAAACCGTCTCTCCTGTGCTAAGAGTACAAGAAAATGATAATTTGTTAATTAACAATGTGTTCCCGATATTGACGGAATTATAATGAAATTGACGGTGAACATAATGGAACCAATAAACGTGTAAGACTTAATGATCATAATAGTAGTAATAATAATAACAACAATAACTAACGGATAAATTAAATATCATAATACAACTAAAACGTTAAATCGAGGCTATAAATCATTTAGCGCATTTTCGGTACATTTAACGAGATTAGCAGCAGCAGCAGCAGCAACAGCAGCAGGAATTATTTCTACGGCACGGTATAAAAATTCCTAATAGAAGCCAGTTGCCGAGAACAGTGTCAACGACCCCAATTATACTAATTAGCATTTTATTAACAATGAAAACCTACTACTTAGCCTCGTCGAAAAAAATGGCAGGGGAGGAAAGAGGCCTAATTACATCCAGGATGTCCCGGAGAACATGGAAATTTTCCTGCGCCTGTCCTATATCAACATTTTATTCCCTAATTGCCTGGATCATCGTCGTTTTTTCACGTTACATAAGATTCCTGGGTGGACAGAGTGCATGGAAAAATTGCACGAAGGAAAGCACTACACGCGTGGAAATATATTATTTTCCTTCTTCCTCATTTAGACTTGTCGAACGTGGCCAAATTATAATGAATATTTCAACCTCGAGATGTATTTATATGTTGCTTCACCGAATGATATTATACGTCAGACATTTATTCATTAATTCATACAGTATACCATTTGAGAAACTGTTACACGATATATTTTTATCTGCGATGTTCCTAATATCGTTTCCAATGGAAGACGTCCTTCAAGAAGAACTTCTCAATGCTGAAATTATCAGCATAAATTATTGTAGAATATTACTTATTCTTGCCAGATAAAATGTACGCGCGCCATTTGATTGTCAATCTGCGAAGTAAATTTTAACGATGGTTTTTTCTTATCATGGTCAATGCAGCAGGAAGATTACAATTTCCACGCTCGTCGTGCTTTCCTTTTTCTCATCTTCGATAACCGCGAGAGTTTTTAAATCAATGGCATAACGGGGACAATTGATTCGAGATAAGCGAAATTGTCCGAGTGCTACTAATTATAACGTAGGAGTACTTCTTCACGAGGAGTTGTTTGTCCGTTTGATTTATTGCGTTATTCCGATATCATCGACAGAAATTTCATCCGTGCTTCTTAATTGAAAATACGAAAGGAGTCTCTTGCGCGAGTCAGGTCACTGGATTTATGATTCTCGTTTGAAAGAATGACAGGTTGAGTTGCTTTGATTTCTTACAACGACGTTCTGATCAACCGTGCAGCTCGTTACAATGGTAGAACAGCTAGCTATTAATTCTAGCTAGGCTAGACATTCTAGCTCGGTAGAATAGACGTATAAAACGTTTCGATTGAAGGCTACTGTTGGCGGTTATTTTAATGTTATTTTGTATGTATGTTTGTAAGGATTTCGTCTAGGTACTAGTACTTATTTAGGTGAACTCCGAATTACCGAGGCTATGGTATATTAAACAATAATTTAGAACAGATCTTCCGACAGCGACGGGGGATGGATTTGAATTGATTGCGACTTCGCGCCTCCTCACTCACCATAGCCCCTTAACACTAGAACTACCAACCGGTCAAAATGACCGTTACAAAATTTTTTCCAAAAATTCTCCAAGTTCATAGAGAACTCATAGAATAAATATTCCACGTCCATGTCAAAGAACATAAATCACCGAATCCATCATCATTTCCGCCTCTCGATTCCTCTTTTTTCAAAGTACTTATTTAATATGTTAGACTATAACAGATTTAACGTCGGTAGTTCTAGCGTCAATGTCGTTCCGTTACTGTGCGATTTCTAATTAGTCGAAATGAAAGACTCAAAGAACAATTGCTGCCTGAGAGATCCTATTTTGCAGAGGTTGTGCGATACGTGCGTGTTTGCAATTGTTTGGTAAAAAAAAAGAGACACAATGGAGGTTGAGAATTCGTAGATTTAACGCACAGTTGATCTTAACGGCGTGTTACAGCTAAATGCGAGTACATTGTGAAACACCCGGCGTCACAGTTTCTTTTTTTTCTTCATTTCTCTTTCTCTCTACGTCGAATGGTTCAACGATCAAAAGACTTACTTTCCCAGTTTCGTTAAATATGTCTGAGTACAAGGTATAAACAGATTACGTGATCTCTGTATGTACAAATACACTGGACTTAATCGTTACGTCTAAAAGCGATTCACGAACTCATTAAATCGGAACAATTACTTTTGGTACTGTTTCACAATCGGTTCCTTGAACATGCTTGAACACATCTATTTCCTTTTCATCACCGCAACTACCTGGGGCGCATGTTTCAAATTCATTTCCCGGTGAAAATTCATCTAGAGTCACAAATGTATACCTAATTGTCAAATTATCATTTCATTTTCTCCATGGATAACTTTACGTCTGACTTGAGACAATACCAAATAACATTAACAAATAACCAAACAGGATAGTGAGTAAATTAATAGTCTTATATTGCTATTTGAATGGTCTGGATATAGAGTTCGGTTGAATATTTTCGCTATTTGGTAGATGAAGTATGGGACGCAACAAGGATCATCGAGTTGTCAGAATAATTGGACGTTCCAGGAACCGATTTTATATTTTTCTGCTGCAACTGGTACACTAGGCTTCGGGGTGTGCTTAAGGTACGCTTTTTATGGATCAATTACGCTATCTTAATCTAATCGTATCAAGGGACGGAGCGTTGGACGGGTCAGAGCCGAAAACTTCACGACTTTCTTGATAATCGAAGACCCGAAAAGTAAAAGCGTTGTATCTCGTAACGGCGAGGCAACCGTTCGATAAACCTTCTCATCGAGAAAGAAGACACAATACGTGAATGGTTCATCAAGGTAGGTCTTCTTAATTCCACCGAACAACATACGCGATAATTGCGCTTATGAGATCGTTACTTCCGTTGACATTTATCCGCCAAATGCATCGACTGATAATAAATTCATTGATAATAAGAAGGTATCGATATTAATAAGAAATTCATATCACGTAATTACAGTTGATACGATGGGGAAGCATGTGAAAAAAAGGTTTTCACGATGTTAAAGGGCACCGTGGAAAAACTTAATCGGCGCATTCGTTGCACTTGCGATGCATCGTAAGATGTTGCTTCTCTCGCCGAAAGTACAATTAATTTTGGCGCTGTTGGTGATTCGTTCTCGTAGAAAAAGCAGAGTAGATATCAGTCCCTTGATATATACAGCAGACAGTTTAGTCTCTTGGACAATCGTTATTAAACGAACGTTTAATCCCTTCGGCGTTAATTCTTACCGATCGAACGCTCGTCCCTTTTGACACTCTCGCAGAGAACACTTAAGAGCTAAAGGTCGAAATGAGCCGTTTTTCTTTCCCTTCTTTCTCACTCCGGATATCTAAGCACGACAAAAAGGGCGAGCGTGCGAGGCGCATGGATGCGACGGAAAAAAAATTGATATGTGTTCTCTTACGCATCTAGAAAAAAACCAACGACGCTCTCTTTAGTCTTTTTCTGCGCCTTCTCTTTCCGTTTTCTTATTCTCTCACTCTCTCATTTTCTCTCGCACTCTTTCTTTCTTTATCTCTCTCTCTCTATATATATATGTATATACACGACTTTTGATATCGTCAGAGATAAAGATCTGGGTTACATGTAATGTTTTGAGTAGTTTTCGCGATAAGCGTTTTTTTCTGTAACCGTTCCTCCTTCAGATTTCTAAGCAAGAGGAAGAACGAACTTATAAGATGAAAATTTATAATTACCTGCGCAAAGTGCTACCAAGTGAAGAAACAATATTCTTAAGAACTTTCTTTTTTTCTATTCCTTTGGCTTTAACTGCTATGATCATTTTATTTCGGATTTATTGCTTTAACTGAGCTGCGAACCACCGAGGCTACGGTATATTGAAAAATAATTTGAAAATTTTGCCAGAGGTGCCGAAGGAGGATTTGAATTTTATTGATTACGAATTTGCCCATTGACCTTCCTATCCACCATAGCCCATATTATTCTTAAGAACTTAAATTTCCGAATATACTTTCCTTCTTCACAATTAACTTGCTAGGAAGGCATTGCACTCTGTAACACGCTTATCGTGAATGCATACCCGTTAAACCCTCACGACGACACTGAAAGGTGCATTTCTCTTACGTATATGCGGTTGCACGGATGAGTTTCGCTTTCACGGAAAATAAATTTCTACGAGTTGCGTCGATCTGCAGGAAAAAAAGTGAGCACCAAATGAATATCCGGCATTTGATAACCGCTAACTATGCTCAAAATGATCCAGATAAAACGTTCGACCGGGTAAACTTGCATATTTGTACAGATGAATTTGAACATTGATGGTCAATACAGTTATAACGGAAATTAACTAATTATTCATGCGATTCTGCCCATTAATCCTTTAGCTAATTAAGATACATTCAGTGTTAGGTATTCAACTTTTTTTATCCAAGTGATCTCATCCAGTGGAGAATTCCAATGGCTGCTTCTCACTTCTACCATAGCTAAAGAATTAATTTTAATTAATCTCAAAGAATTCCAGGAGCTATATATCAAATCTGTACAATTTAGAACTGTGTTGTAAAGCCTGCAAGAAGAATGTTGAAAACTCTTGTTAAAACTGTTCTATCTGGATCAACTGAAGGAACGAAGAGAAACGAAAGAATGAAATTAACTTCCCCGACTTAGTTTTCCATTGATAGTTATTCTTCGTAGAAGGGCGCAATAATAATCCTTTGTCACATGTCGCACACTTTTTGCTCTTTTGTGCTTCGATACTTTTACTCACGTGATTCCATCGTCACGTTTGTCCGGGCGGCGAAGAAGAAAGAAAAGGATTCGAAACGCACGAAACTACTCGACATTTTGAAGATTTTTGAGAAGTACATCGAATATTGGTAATTGGAACGTTGGTTTATTTCCTCTATATTGTGCGGGGCTTTAGAAGTTCCGTACCTTCTATTACGTTTTTCTCACATGAACTATCCGT
Organism: Cerceris ruficornis; assembly: GCA_963989415.1. Lineage (NCBI taxonomy): Eukaryota > Metazoa > Arthropoda > Insecta > Hymenoptera > Crabronidae > Cerceris > Cerceris ruficornis. The sequence goes on from OZ022525.1 coordinate 16,166,907, forward strand.
TTTCCCGATATTCGATCAGTACAGTAAAGGCACACAATAAGTAGTGGAAGGACAGATCGAGGAAGTACAAACATGATCCTAGCGACATGCTTCATTTCGTTTCCGTTTAAATTGTATTCGAGCTGTTCGAGCATCCTCCTGGCTCATATTAACCCTTTCGCTACTAATCAAGAGTGTTCGAGTGATTATTTATCATTTATCAAAGTACATTTGTTTGTTAATGTGTCAGCTCATGTTTATCTGCTGCTGCTCTCTTTCCAAAAAAATAATAATTAAACGCCCTACGGTTTGAATCTTTAAATGAAATACTTGAAACTTTGACAGAGTGTTCTATTGATTTCGACGATCAATAAATTGAATAAGTTCCAGCATTTTATTGGTTGGATATTATTGTAACGAAAGGGTTAAACATTTTCCATTCATACAAGAGATTATAGTTCTTAGAGGAGATTTGTGAAAATATTTTATTGAATGTTCCAGTGGCATAGTATCTAAATTGCATGGGATTCATTAACTGTTCGATGTAATCAAATTGTGCTTCTTTCATTGATCGAAAATGATCCGCAATTGGAGATAGTTTATCGCAAATAACGAAATAGAAAATTGTGAATTGTTCTGATATCAAGTAAACATAAGGCAATTATAATTATAGTTCGTATACTAATAGATGACCTATTCTATTTTGCGATGAAATTCGTGAAATAATTCGAATATAGTACGATCATCTATTTGACTCATTGATTTCGAAGTTTAAACAATTTTCTACTTAATATCACTAATATAACATTTGGTTAATAACGAACAAAAATTCTTTACACCCCATTATCCAAATTAACAAACATGAAAGCAATGAAAAAAAACAAACTCTTGTACACTTCCACGTGACAACATCCACTCTATGATATTTTAAAGGCCTTTACGAAAGAATTTAGGGAATGCACACGTACTTTGAAACTCATGAAATTCATTCATTTAACGCAATTACTTCGTAGTATCTACTTAGAAACTCTTTAGGGACTTCTACAAATGAACGTGTCGATTTGTCGGACAGGTCTTAATCTTTAATCACTTCTTCCCATTGGTATTGAAAATTCCAAAAAATGCAATTAACTTTCTTTCCTATTCAGCAGCTTTACTCTTCTCTCACATTTCTCCCTTTTTTTGCTTTTCTTATCGTATGTACGTTTATTGTTTATGAGATGTGTGTATAAAAAAATATGAATCGTCTCATTTCATCTATTAGAGGTAGATACGCAGGAAACAGAAGCGGTATTCTTTTGCATTATTCATTTTTGTTTTCTTTTTTTTCTTTTGACGTAGCCATTGCATCACTATTGCTGGAGAGCATGATTTCGGTCTCGTTTTATCTCTTATGCGTTTTTTTTTTGTTCTCTATCTCTAACTCCCTCCCTCTCTGATCATCTCTCACGGTTCGAACAATGTTTATCTGTATGTTTGGAAATCTACGAACTACGATGCTCATTAATTGTGTTAGATAAATAGTGAAAAATGCGCCTCTCTCCACCCCCAATGACAAATTAAACATGAGAAACTACGTAATCACGAATTTACCGCGAGAGAAACGAATTTTCAATTGGGCCATTAAAGGATCGCCAGAGACTTTAAAAAATAGTTATAACATCTGGTGTAATTATCCAACAAGTTCTACCCTATAGCACCTAGACTGCTATAGAAATACTTACATACATCTCTTATAATAATAAAGTAATCACCCGGCCTACACAAAGACATAAAAGCCTATAACAGTAGGAAGTTACGATTTTCCTCATTTTTTTTTTTTCATTTTACCTGATAAGAACGTCTTAATTCTCTTTATTGCAAAAGAATTTATATTCTACATTTGGTTAATGTGCCCAAACAAATACCTACACTCGGTTGTATGCACACACATATATGTATAGGAGTGTTGATTTTTTTTTTTTATGAATGTATATATATACAATTGTAGGATTGAAAGACAGCTATGTAATAAAAACTGGAACGTTAATGGAAAGTGGCAATATTTGCGTATACAAGTATTATGTACATAAATCTGATACTATAAAGTAGCAACACAAACAACAAACGAGTGTTAAATCGTAAATTGAAGCGCTAAGAACAAAACGAATTAAAGTCAGACTTTGATCCTGACGAGAGAAATGCGTGTGGTAGTTTAATATCTCCAGAACCCTCTTGATTTTTTTCAACCTCGGTTGATTGCTTATTACACTATATATTCTCCGTCTCGTCTATTTCCGAGAAAAACAATGGAATAAACGCAGATACGTTATTCGTCTCGTACAACTTATTTTGTATTGTAATTTAATGTCGTGTACCTTTATCGTATGGTCCTTTTCTCGACACGAACAAGATCATACTCCGAATTTATTCTCTCCCCTCTTCACGTTTCAAGTCGGCCGCTAATCTTCACGTACGAGGACGCACGGGACCGTTTTCCGGTCCCTAACCTCGAGCAGAGAAAAGGCAGAAATGCTTATCGACATAAATCTGCACAAACCAGCACCGTAATGGCTGGAAGTTCTGTGCGAAATAGCGTCCCTGAGACTCGTGACAGTTGGCGCTAGTGCACTTGAGCAGCTTGGCGTCAGTCGCTACCGGTCCCGCCATTTCCAAAATATTCTCCAGCATCGCCACGACATATTGGACATGTTCTGTTTGACTGTGAACAGCAAACGAAGGAAAGACTTTCTTAATATTCGCATGTTTGACGAACAATTCCGTAGAAGATGCTACTTATAGATACGAAAATCCTGTGAAGTAATTCTACGAACAATTACGAATGATGAGAGACTGCTATTACTTACTTTGAGCCATTTGTCAATACACTTGGAGTGAAATTCGTGTGAGCAAGGTAGAACGCGTAGCGACTGTAGAGCCTCGAAATCGCACATACAGACAACACAGTTCGTTTGGTCTCCTTGATGCGTCTCGGCATTAAATTTATAGGAAGGCAACTGCTCAACTTCCGCGCGCGTCAATCCCCGCGGCTTAGCTTCACCTAATCTCTCCGCTAAGGATAGCAGAGCCTCGTAATTCTCGGTTGCTGAATCGGGTGAGGACAGCTCCGCTTGACTGTAGGGGGATAATGGTGGGTTGCTAAACATCGCTCTGAGGATTGCAAAATTATCTTGGTTAGTCGACGGAATGCAAATTCAACCTGGAACAACGTGAGTGAACGATACTAACAGGAAATGTAGTAACAATCCGGGATATGTCGCAGGTGGCAGAGGTGGAGTGCCTCTCCATCTACTCGACCTGGACCGTCTGAGTGTGTGAATATTGGACGCTGAACGGCGAGGTCTGGTCTGTATCATTTCCAGCGGACTGTTTCTAGTTTCCGACAAAAATATCGGCGGGGGCGTTGTAACTTGCGTGAGAGCCGGTGGCGAATAAGAGTGTGGCAATGGTAATGGAGCGCCGGCAGCTGCACCGACTCTATGATGGTGATGGGATTCTATTAACTCTAATTCAACTTCCCGCTGAAATATAAGAAAGTTACGAATGTTAATAGTCTTTTATTCGGCGGTTTTTTGGGATATCAACGTCTACAGTAAAAGGTCTAGCTTCATTGTTGCTACCTGTTGTGAAAGTTGATGATGTGCGGTGTAATGAGTAGTATGGACGGGCGGTGGCGGTGCATGAGCATGATGGAGAGCCGCGACAGGGCCTCCAGCCGGAGTTGGATACCCTCTGGATGCAGCCCCGACTATAGAACCAACCAGACTATGACCCGGATGGGTAGGATGAGCCGGTGAATAATGGCTGTGATGATGAGTAACCTAGAACAAAAGCATGTCCCACAACGTTGTATATTCCAAATCGAATGTTAATACATCAATCTCAACGTGTTTCTATTTACCTGGCACGAATGTGCGAACGCGTGGGCTCCTGTCGGTGTATAAATACCGTGAAGTTGACAAGGAATTCTATAACCGGCTGGTTGAGGGTGCCAGAGTGGTTCCCCGCTAACAGCAACCCCTAAACCGGATACACCGACTTGCCCGACGTCCACGACAACAGGGCCGTTTGCTCCTTGGGCAGGATGATGTCCTGTGCCAGGTGGATGATGTGGATGCGTTTGATGCGCGTTGTGTATGTTGTGATGGGTATTATGTAAATTGTGATGAGAGTTGTGAATATTGTGATGGGAGTTATGAATTCCATGATGGGAGTTGTGAATCGTCGGATGAGGATTGTGACCCGAGAGGAAGGGATAGGATAGCCCGAATGGGTCCGTGTATCGTTGATAACGATTTCTAATAGTCGGACTGCCACGAGCGGACATATGATTGCGAGGAGATCGTCGTTGGGAGGCCGGTGAAAATTCCCAAGGTGGTGGAGTCGTGTGCAGAGGCGGTGTAGGGGACGGTGGTGTCGTTTCCCGCACTTCTATCCCCGAAACGGCACCGTTGCGAGATATTCGACGACGTTTTCTAGATGGAGATTCGCTCTAGAGAGAGAAAGATAAGTATTTCTTTTTTTTAGTATTCCTCAATAGTATCTATGAACAGTTACGAGTACTTCCTTACCGTCCTTCTTCGTTCTTCGATCTATAAATGTAACTTACCTTTCTGCCATCATCCTGACTAGGTTGTCTGTAGTATGGCGGCGATGGCTGAATTTGTACAGGACTCAGAGGTAGCTGATTGGTGGCTAAAAACATATGGCGGCTATTAGAAGAAATTCAGAGAAATATACACGTCAAGAAGTCTCGTCCACGTTGATTTCAATTACCTTGAGAATTTCTACGATACTCCATGTCAACGCCGCTAGCTCCGAGGCCCGGACTCATGTTCAATAATGGTCCTCGCATCGTATTGTCCTATAATATAGACATAATGGGTGTTTAGCTGTTTCCTCGACGACAATGCAATCCTCATTGCGAAGGCACTTACTTGACCACAAATATTGATGTGTAGTGGCGGAGAATTTGCCGGTGGGCCCACAGCCTCCTGCGGGAAATGTGCTGGTGGTCCTCTCGATTGCGGGCTGTGTTGCGGGGGCGGTTTATACCCGACGCTAGATCCGCCTACGTTCCCGTGATACGAAACTTCCTTACCGTTTGGTCCGGAAGACGTACCGACGCCGGGGCAGTCCCTAAATGCACAACGGTATCAAAATTATCGTCACATCATCGATCGTTACACCTAAACGATATTTATTGCGATTGGAATTTAATCGAGCATCGATGTATCCGCGCTTCAAGAGATACGTCTTTAGCCACCTATGTATCCGTATATTAATAGTACTATACTCGTGATAACGATTTAACGACTCGACAGTTAGAATTAGACAAGATCAATAACGAACATACCCCTATCGATCTATCTATCCGTGCACGCTTATCTTTGTAACACTTTTTACTCTCTTATCCCGAATTCACTGTTGAGCTTCGCAACTCCAATACGAATACTGTCGCGAAGTAAAATCGTTTGAGCAACTCCATGATGCAACGTACAAATCGCTCAGTGGTATCACGGTACCCTGGAATGCAATTATTGCTGATGCGACTATTCGGTAGGGTAATTTCCGGTATAGAACGGTTCAACACGAAATTAAACAAAAGAAAAAAAAATGTATTTGTACGGCACGACAGTAAGAATGCAGATGGAGGAGAAGAAACGTTGTGTACTCATTCTAAATTGATATTTATACGACGGCATGCCAAACAAGATAACCAGTGGAGGAACATATAAACATGGTACGCAAAGAACAGAAAGAATATAACGTTTAAGCGTTCGTAATAAGAGAAAAATGAAAATTGTAATTATTGTTAAGTCAATGCTGAAGGTCATTATTGATCTTAATACCTTTAAGGCCGCGTGCTGTAAGGTATCATGCATCAATGGATTACTGATTGTTCAAATTGCATTCTTGAAAGGAAGATCTCGAAAAAAGATACATATATATCTATACATACATTGTACATATGTATGCGTACATGTATATTATACATAGATACATAAACTTTTTCTCCTTCGTTACTCAATATTCCTTCTGCGGATACGTTTTCATGGATATATCGTAATCTATGTACAACGTGAGACTCTATGTACAGTTTTATACTCTTACAACGTATCTTCGATGCAGGAGCAAGCTAACAATTTGCTTTTCTTTCGCATGCAACTTGCAAGTCGTAGATGCGCAACGAGAAACGTTGATTTTCAGCTAAACTTTCACGATGCAAGGGGAAACGGGGGCCTTGCAGCATCTCACGACTTCCCGGCAACGTCGTCGATTAGCCTAAAACGACGTTTGAAAAAAGAAAAGTGCGATCGCGTATTACGCCGATATTTCGATAACTACCGTTGGAGATAGTACGAAAAGGAAAAAAAAAGATTGCATTGCTGCAACATCTGCCTGCAGAGTCGTAACGTGCGCACCGAAGAGGCACCCCTGCGCGCGTTTATTATCGTCGATTAGAACCGTTGATTCTTCAATGTCGGTTACTCTGAAAATTAAATACACACTTGCCTGGCCTGAACGCATCGTTTAACAACACTTTCGCGCTATTCGTTCGTTCTCGATTCTGCCGTTGGAGTTGGAGCATTAATTTCGTTCGTTCTTACCCGGACGTGACGTAATTAACCCATCGACATAGTTAATGCCGTTTCTCCGTGTTCTATCTAATACCGATAAACTTTGTATCTTTATTTACTCTACGTACTGTTACAACAAACAGAATCGGCAATATTATAGACACATCTTCAAATCAATTTCGCAATGATACAAACACTATAAATACTACGGTTTATCGATAGCTGCGTTAGAAAGAGTGTGAAAAGAAAGAAGAAAATCTCGTATTCCGTTCCAACTGTTTACATAATAACAAATATCAGATAAAGATAATATTTCCAAGTTAATTCAATTTCTCGAGTGTATTGCAATTATGCGAATAGGTTCAAAGTATCGGTAAATATACAAATATACGTTCAGTCCAGGTAGAAGGGTGAAAAGTGCCCACACGGTCTCGTCAGAATTACCATTGGGCCCTTTTCGAATCTCTCGAAAAATACACGACAAGATGCACCAAAGGTGCACCGAGGATGCACCGTGGGTGCACCAAGAGCATCTCATATACCCATTATGGAAGCGTGGCGGTGGGCACTGCCGATAGGGATATTCCTTGTTGACGGCGGCGAATTGTTGGGGTATCTGAGCATGCTGAGGGTGCTGAGGGTGCTGATTGTGCGTCATGGGGTGCCATCCACCGCGGGCGTGAGGCGGCGCTGGGGGCCGAGAGTGAGGCCCCGATGTTGTGCCACCATTTACTACGGCCCTGTAACGTCCCTGCATGCCCAAGCCGCGATGCTGATGACTCCCAGGGCCATTCATTCTCTCCCCCTCTCTTTTTCTCTCTCGATTCTACCACACCACCTTCCACCACCCTCTCTCCTTTTCTTCTCCTCCTTTCCTTCCCTTTCTTTCTTATATTTCTATCCTTATTTCTTTCTTTCTCTCTTAATACCCAGCCGGATAAAAGCGTGTATCTCTTTTCGGTTATCCGTTTTGGTCTTCGAGATCGAGAGGGAGGAGAGACCACGGAGCTTAACCTCTCAACCAGCTCGCGTTGTTTCGTACGCCTTGGATGTATCTCTCGGCCGGTTTTCACGTGCACACCATACGCAAATCCATCGGGATTTCGAACCTGGCGGGATATTCGAACGACGTTACGACGACGGCAAAGAGGCTAGATGATTGAGGAGATTTTTAACCTCGTGCCGGTCTTTCGAAATGTCGAAAGAACATCCGAGCTGGCCGCCATATTAAGTGTTGCTCGAAACTCCAGGGACGGCGTTATCGCCACGGAGGCCCGCGACTACTTCAACGAATTTAATTCTTTTTCTTCTCTTTCTCTCTGTTTCTTTGACGGAAACGAAATATCATCGTGTAACGACAGAGAACGCGATGAACGCGGAAGGAAACCGTAAAAAGTTTATAGCTTTAATTTCGTGTCTCGTACGTACGTATGTACGTCCAGCAATTTTTCGAATTTTACAGCTTTCGGTAGAGTTTCGGTGTGAAATAAAAGCGTGCGACACTAAATAATGCATGATTCTCAAACGTATGCCACACGATTCTAACTTCTCTTTGTTTCTTTTCACGTAACGAGACAAAGAGTTCTTAGAAGATAGGACAAGCAAGTTATATATGAGGCGTTTATTTTGAAAGTGGCACGAAGTCACTTTGCCGTAATGAAAAATGATGATTTTTCAATGACCATAAGAAATTATTTCTACCGAGAGAAATGTATCATGAAACACAAGTGAATCTTCTCGAAAATTCCCATCGATATTTTTAAGCGTGTTAAACCCTTAACGTTATAATTACCAGATTTATATCTAGTACATTTATATATGCTAAATAAGAACTTTGGAAAAGAGAACCTTGGAAGTTTCAGCGTTAAATATCTCGACTTAAAGACGAAGTGACTTGTGCAACTGTCAAAGTAAACGACTCGTATCAGACCATGCAGTACAAAGTAACAAATATTTTGAAAAAGTCTTTCGACAAGCTAAATTCACAATTACGTCCGACGATCTTCGATCAAAGAGATGTAAAATTTAAAAAGAAAATGAGGGGAAACAGAGAACAATGTGTTGGGCATTTTGAAACAATGAAATCTCAAAAACGCCACGACGAAATCCCTCTTGGCGGCTAGTTCGGATGCGTTTCATGGCGCTCGGGTAAAAGCTCTTCGCACCTAGCCTCCGTAGATGTACATTTTCAATTTTAATATTCACGCTGATCCTCGTTTCTCTCGCTCGCCGTTAGCAAACGTTTACCTTTGTCGTTGTACGCCAACGGTCCTCGGAGAGGAGCGAATCGTACGCGAATTACGTCTAATAAGCCAAAACAGAATATTTATGTTATTCCGAGATTTCTGATTTTCCTTAATTCCCAAGAATTTCATCCGCGTCGGATATTCTTTATTTCGATAAACGATAACTTCAAAGCGACAAAGAAACATTGATAAAATAGTGCTAACATACAAATTTCGTAAAATCGCTCCTCCTCGATGACTCATTGCCGAGCAAAAGCGCAGAGAACATTAAAGCGTGACTTTAGCGTGAAGCTGGAAGAAACACAGAAAAGGTGACAAATCTGTAAAGGAAGAAAATGTGGATGCGTAAGCTGACGTCGGTGGGATTTGTAAATTCCTCGACACGTACAGAAATTTTCGTGACTATTAAATTACACAGAACGTGTCACCGTTTAGGAGGATGTTGCAGAATTAAAATCACCATGGAATCGGACAAAAACTCCTACGTTTTACGACAATGCAAAATGTACGGCGCAGTGGCGCGGCGAGAGGATAGAAAATTTCCATGCCAAGAAAGACAGAGGATGCACATCGTTAATAGACACAGACTATGTAACAGTTTCATACACATGTCAACTAGGTTTATATAATCCGTTAAGCGCAATAATCCATGGTATGTTAATACACGTAGAATATGTGGGACGCGTGATATTAACACATTGTGGACCAAACATTTTATTCCTAGCCCATGTACCCAGTAGCCATCTTCTTTTCTGCGTCGAATATTTTTCATATTTGCTAGGTTTATTTCGCCTAAAAGCTACAATTTTAGGTGGCTTCCGAACCACCGAGGCAATGGCAAATTAAATAATAATTTAAGAAAAAATAGCGGGAAACGACGGCAGATTTGAATTCGGTCCCACTGATTGCGAATCCCAGCCTTTATCTCAATACCCCCCATAGTTCCATGACTCCTGTGATAATTTCGCCTAAAAGCTACAATTTTAGGTGGTTTCCGAACCACCTAGGCAATGGCAAATTAAATAATAATTTAAAAAAAAATAGCGGGAAACGACGGCAGATTTGAATTCAAGTCCGAGCCTTTATCTCAATACTCGCCGTAGCTCTATCTCCTCTCTACGATCATTTCGCCTAAAAGCTACAATTTAAAGTGGGTTCTGAACCACCGAAGCTACAGTATATTAAATAACAATTAAGGACAAATATGTCAGAGGTGAGGTAGGAACGATTTGAACTGGGGCCCACTGATTGCGGATCTAAGCCTTCACCTCCTTACCCACCATAGCCCCGATATTTGAAGGGCCCTGTAGACCCTTCGACACTGTGTTATAATCACCCTTTGCTGACACTAACAAACCCAAGATAACTCATCAAGCTGTTATTCTAGAAATATATCGTTTACGTATACCAACGAACACCATGTTAAAAAATGTTTAATCTTGCTCCGTAGATATAATACACACGTGAAACCAAACTCAACGTAACGTTACGATATCTCGGTTCGCTTTTTTTTTAAAACGCGAATACCTAAAGTTTCGCATTATTTGAATATCCCAATTCATCGAAGGTAATTGTAAATATGTTAATGTATGTAAAATATGTAGGACATTCGATATTAAAACAGCACCGTATCCTAAATACATGGACGTAAATCACGAAAAATTCTACATTATCGCTAACGATCCCAAAATTCAATGCTAAAAAACACTTTCTCGGTTTTTTTTCCCTGCCTTTCTTCCTCTTTATAGAAGGAGGATGTCCTTATTTTCTCGATTTTTTCCCCGGCTCTGACACGGAGAGCTCTGCCACTCGGATCTCAAGTCCGAAGAAACGATTAAGTGAACCGGAATATCCAGGCCCCGTTGCTTTGGGCCAGCCTCTCTCTGGTTTCGTACGCTTCGTAGCCCCAACGGGAAGAAAAAAAAATCTCCGGTGAGCAGCAATAAGCAGCCGTTCGTAGCGAATTTTTCGTCGACTCTCCGAGCCTCGAAATCATGTGAAAATAACACGCAAAGAACAGAGTCCTGGAGCTCGATTTTCCTCGCTCGAAGACATAATAAAAACCTTGATATATCAAAGTGTATATTTTTCTTTTAATGAGTCATTATATTTCACCCATTGACCGCCAACTACGAGATATCTCGTAGCTGCACTATAAGTTTGAATTAATGAGTTAATAATAATGGCCGAGCGTGTATAGAACTTTTGGAACAGTAATGTTCTTCGTATCGTTACTAATGTCGAGATTATACTTTTGATTAATGAAACCAATGCTCTAAACACTTTCTGTCATCTTCTCAAATTTTAACAAGCAAAGGCAATATTTGATAAGTTTTCCTCGCAGTGAATGGGTAAAAAGTGGTACAGGCCCCTTTCTCCTTATATTAAGATATTTGAAAATTCGCGCGAAAGATTTCGTCCTATGACACGTAGCCGTTGAACCTTTTTGATGAAATCACACGGATATTTCCTTCTATTTGTTATAAGTAACACAAAACAAATCTAAGCTTTTACTTTTCAAAGTGAATTTTTTAAGTTTGCCAAATATTGTAATGTAGTTCTTAAAGGTCATGGAATTCTTTACAGTTCAATGTTTCAAATACAAATTCAATAATAAAAATACCATTATAAATAATAGATTTAACTTGAGTTTCAAAATCAAGTTCAATCTATAATTTATAATAGTATTTTTATCCTTTTCTAATGCGCCATCGTGCAACATCTTCAGATGCCACAGAAAATTCGGAAGAGGGTTAACACGTCGAATGCCATGGGGGTCACCGGGGACCGGCGCTGTTGAATTCAATGAAATTTCTTATAACTTTTAAATTGCGATATTCACGGATATACCAATATATTCAATATTAAAATATTGCTGTTAAAAACTGGAAGTATTACCGAGTACATAGCTATTCTTACTTTTAACATTTCTACTCTATAAAGATGTGATTTGAATAGAGGGTTAAACACACTCTTCTCGAAAATCGACTTACACCACTTTCAAAAGTAACGGCACAATTGCAAAGTTTAAGGTCATGATTACAATATTTAAAAAAAAGGGACACGAATTATATACACAGTCCACTGAATTTCTGGAAGTTGTTAGTCCACGGTCCCGGTGAACACGTTCTCCTTGAATAATCGGAAAGAAAACGGCGCGTGGAAGTAAATGTTTTCATGAACCTCGTCGCTAACGGTGAAAATGGCGATTTCGAGCGATCAGTTGGAAGAGTGGAGAGAAAGATGGAAAAGCTATCAGCGCTCCTGTGATCTATTATGCCTTGTGTCGTTTACCATTGTGACGCGTAAAAGCAAGAAAATGCGGGACGACGGATGCTCCGGCTGATGCGTCCGTATAAATTCTTAAACGACGGTTGGCAAAACCGTATAAAAAATAAGCGGAATATTTAAGTCCCGTTGCGTGCAGTTCGGGACACCAGGTGAAGAGCGCCATATGCCTCGTTGTTTCATGTATTTATTATACACTGATAAATATTTAACGAAAGATAACCACCACCGACTACGTCGATTTTTATTCTCGATCGTTAATTCCTCATTAACATTCGATGGATCGGAGCGATGCAGCTTGCACGGCAGTTAACGACGGATAAACGAAACCCTTGGAATAATTCCCATAGAAAATGACAGAATTCCGATGCAAACGTTACGCGAGCTTAACACTAGAACTACCGAGCCAGTCAAAATGACTGGTACACATTTTTTTCAAAAAATTCTCCATGTTTATAGAAGAGTCTTAGAATAAATATCCTACGATCATCTTAAAAAACATAAATCACCGAATCGATTATCTTTTCCGCCTCTTGATTCCTCCTTTTTCAAAGTACTTATTTAATATTTTGAAATGCGATAGATTTAACGCCGGTAGTTCTAGTGTTAATATTATCAACTGCTGGCAGTTCTGAGAGGATATTTTTGTAAATAGAAAACTGATATCGGTAGCAAATCGTGCACCAATAATTAGAAACATTGCGTCTACGTTGTAGCTACCCTGACGCTGCACGGCTATGGAGATGGAGTTTCAGATTCCCAATTAGTGGGCCAAGTTCGGATTTCCTAGCTATCGTTTGAAAATGTCGGTAAGAAATTCTTCCTTGGTGCGCGTAGCCTTGGTGATTCACGAGCCACTTAAAATTGTGGTTTCTCAGGGATATGACTGATGGTGATTATAAATATAAATAATCCCGATACCGTATCGATTCGCATTAACACTATTAGCCTCTACGAACAATGATAATTCGAATATCGTCAGAGATCTCAATACCAACTGGATATCCCTTTCGCCCCGTTTCTCAGGGTTGCGACCACGAGCGGTTGCGATCGAACAGTAAATAAACGACTAATCGCCATATCACATCGATACCTATTAACACCATTGGCTTCCACAGACAACGGAGATCATTAAAATAATGTCAGAGACCCCAATACCAACATGGATTTCCCTTTCTCCCCGAGCTTCGAGTTCAGGGTGGACAGGTGGACGACGCGTTTCTAAGTTTCATACCAACAGACAAGTAAACCTAATAAGACAACCGCAGGTGCAGTGCGCAGTTCTCTTCGACTGGAAATTAGGAAGAGTATTTCTGGGTGTACGAATTTATCGAAAGCTGCGGTGTGCGAAACACAGGGAAACCAGGAGGCAGGTTATACACGGTGTGCTCACTTGCAATCGATATAGGACAGTCCGCGAGGAATTATGAAAAATATAAGTATTGGAAGGGCTACGGAGGATAAGTAGGACTGCGACTTGCAATTAGTAGACTAGGGTTCAAATCCTCCCTCCGTGTTCTCTAAGAAATTTGTCGTGAATTATTATATAAAATGTCTTAGCTCCCATGGATGGGAAGCAACCTAAAACACTGGGTTCCAGGTGAAAGGACGACGAAGTTGAAATCAAATAAAAGGAAACCCAGGAAACATATACACGGTGTCCAGAGTGTTGAACTTAAGGGGTTACGCCACCTTGAGATTTTAAAAAAATCGATTTTTTTTTTGGCTAGATGAATTGCTTAACGGCTGCGTCAAAAAAAGTGTTTCTTTTATACCTATTTTTCCGAGCGCCAAGGTGGCGTAACCCCTTAAATCGATTCAGTTCGGTTTATCGGAAGCTATGAAGTATAAAAAGTATACTAGATATCTTAATTCGTAATTAAATATTGCAAATTCAAGTCAGATGGATGTTCGTATCGCGAATAAAAATCCACAACGCTGTCAAAGTAAAACTCAGTAATTCGTATCTAACGAGTACGAATGCGAAATCGGTTATCGTCGATGAACTTTTCTTTTAACAACTCTACTATCGTGACCTTGGATGACCTTGAGTATCTATGGTCATTGTACTCGCCTCAAAGAGGATTACAATCGAGCGTCTCAAAAAGCGTCACTTACGCCGTAAAAGAAATTTCCACGGCAACCTTTCGAATTCGGATGAGTTCTTGTGCTAATCCGGCGCTTTTCATTGTCGCCGATAAATTGGAGAATTGCGAGTTAGCCGATCGAAAGAGGACACCCTGTATAAGTGGATATGACCGAGAGAGGCTCAGGTCTCCCGGTGATGTGGCGTGGTGTGTCTACGAGCGGAGAGAAACCCGTTTACCTTTAAACTCCTCTCTCGTGGTAGCGGCTCTCTCGAGAGGCGGCAAAAGCAAAAACCGTCGTGCCGAGGACGAAGGAGTCGAAGTGCCTTTCGAGATACATCCAGTTGTCGAATGGACGAACAACAACGGCCATCGTCACCAGGGTGTTCGATGGAAATGAATATCTCAGGTGATCCTCTACTTTCACGCCAACATGGAAAAGAATTCACGGCGACGAATGGTCGAGAAGACTTTGGGAATGATTATTGCTCGAATTTCTTATCGGAGCTTCATCGTTTCCATGGAAGAAACGGAAGGCACGCTATACTAATTGGGTTATCGCAAAAGTGAAAATTACGGTTTCTCTTAACACTTTACCGACCTATTGTTTGCGCATTCTACCCACTTTAAAGGACTTGTTTCGGCTTAGATTGCCTAAAAGAAATTACAATCTCTTTGAAAATGAAAAATACTTCTCATCGACTCCTTAACACAGTTCCACTACAATAATAAATAACAAATTAGTGATTGCCTTGGGAACCGACTAATAAACTAAAAGTCTAAGCGTTGGTCACAAAAAGCCTATTAATAGGCTACCGGTCGGTAAAGTGTTAACGAAGAGAGGCAAGAAGACAGAGAGAGGGAGACTCGGTTTAGAACAATTCACGTGAAGGGATTTGTTTATCGTGCAAATCTAGTAATTCACTCTGAGGCAAGGCATAAAATTGAACTTGCACGGTACAAAGGGCAAGCTCGAATTTATATCGCTCGAGAAGGCAGCAGCTGCGTTTTTCGATTTTCCAACAGCTGGTGCCCCGTGCCTCACAGACGTAGCCGCAGACTTTCGTCGTCCACTCGACTAGCCCTTAAAAGGAACGAACGACAAAAGGCGGTCCCTAGGGCGGCGGCAGCAGGTCGAGACCCTGGGCTGGCCTCCTCGAAAATGGTTAGGTTCCTTCCTTCGAATCCTCCAGGAATCGCCGGCTCGAGAGAACTCGAAGGAGCTCACTCTCTATCGATCCAGGCTGCTTCGTATCACGAAACTGGCTGGCTGGCACCCCAGAGAGCGAGAGAGAGAGAGAGAGAGAGCTCAGAGAGGGATAGAGAGGGAACCTCGACAGGGAAGAGGAGGCAGTGGAACTGGAAGGGAGAGAGGTAAACCGAGAGAGAGAGAGAGAGAAATTTCTACTTTGGTCTTCAAAGGATACTGGCCTGGCTACGGATTTTATATTTTCCTCGGCAGATTCGTCAGCCGGTTGTTCCTTTGTTGTTGATACTTTAATATTATTACGTCCAACGATATTATTAAGTTACAGCGAGGGACACAGAGGTTATCTATATTTCCCGAAAGGAGAATTGATTTAGTCCTTTCTCTGATTACGTCCTTTATACCGGACTAATGGTAATAAAACGTCGGAGGATAATTATTGCAGTGTACCGTACGAGTACTTTGGGTCTTGGAAGGTACGGGGAGAAATGTGGATGCACTGAAATATTTAAGGTCCACTCGAACCGGAGGTAATTCCTGAGAGGATGCGTTTTCTTCGGTATTGCACGAGAAAGGGAATAACGAGTTTTCGGTAAATAATTCTGTGTAATAATTGAGACGATCTGATCGTCGTGCTTGATGTGAATTTAATAAGTTTGTTTATTTTTTTTTTGAAGAGCTGAAACGTTGTAAAGGTGACGGAATACGCGGAGTTAACGTTTGAAAATGCGAGAGGACTTCTTTGAACATTCTACCCTCTGCTGAACTGTGCGTAATGTACATCCAGATACCTTTGTAACTCATTATTGAACGTACTATTCTCAAAACGCTAACTAATGAATCTTCAACGACAGTAATTACACCTAAACCTGCAATTTCAACTTACATCCTACATGAAGTTACACAATCGTTACAGTTCAGTTCGCCAACTCGACTGCATATAGAGCCGTACGACACGATAATGTAAATAACTTACGTTAATCATAATTCACTGCACATTACTTCAAAAACTGTCTCATTAATACTCGCCGAGTTTCATGAATTTCGAGTAAAGTGTATCGCAAAATCCATTAATTCCACGAAGAACGATAATATTTGTAAGCGGCAACGCGGCCCAACCGGAAAGTCATATGGGAAATAAAGTATTCCAACTATTGGCAACGTAAATAATTATCCGCAACCCTTCCTCTCTATCTCTTTCGTTCACCGTGCATAATTACACCAACAGCCCCGTGCACTGCGACGCTTTAATGTATGCATCGTGCAGGTACACTTTGCAGGTAATTCCTAGCCCTGTTAAACTGGACCTACTGGTTTCACGAAATAAATGAACCACGTTGAGGTAACAATCCGGAAACGACGCCCTGTTCTAGTTGCCGGTAGAGGCTACCACACATCGACTCTAAGTTTGTTTACACGGGAATGGAAGGTGGAAAAAGCTAGCATGATAGCGCGTGTGATGAACGTTGCTTTCAACCTATCGCATTCGCGGCCGTAGTCGATGACTAAGAAATCCTTCTGAGGGACTATCGTGAGAAAGAAGGCAAAGGATGGGACTTGCGATCAGAGGGCCCCAGTTCAAGTCTCCCGTCAGCTCTGGGGAATTTTATTAATTTAATATACCATTCGTTTGTTGTTTCGAAAACCACTTAAAATATTCGGTACTCGCGAAAGGGCCACAGGCGCTGTAGAACCTAAGGTGGGTAAGGAGGCAGAGGCTGGTACCTAAAATATTGGGTCCTAGGCGAAAGACTGTAGAATTTTAGAAACTATGGTGGATAAGGAGGCAAACGCTGGGACCTACAATATTAGGTACTCGGTGAAAGGGCCACAGGCGCTGTAAAACCTAAGATGGATAAGGAGGCAGATTCTGGTACCTAAAATATTGGGTCCTAGGCGAAAGACTGTAGAATTTTAGTAACTATGGTGGTTAAGGAGGCAACGGCTGGCATCTACAATATTAGGTACGAGGCGAAAAACTAAGGTAGGAATGCGGCAGATGCTAGTACCTAAAATAGTGGGTCCTAGGCGAAAGACTGTAGAATTTTAGAAACTATGGTGGATAAGGAGGCAAACGCTGGGACCTACAATATCAGGTACTCGGTGAAAGGGACACAGGCGCTGTAAAACCTAAGATTGATAAGGAGGCGGAGGCTGATACCTGAAATATTAGGTCCTACGCGAAAGGGCCGCAGGCGCTGTAGAACCTGAGGCGGCTAAGGAGGCAGATTTTGGTACCTAAAATATTAGGTCCTAGGCGAAAGACTGTAGAATTTTAGAAACTATGGTGGATAAGGAGGCAACGGCTGGCATCTACAATATTAGGTACTAGGCGAAAAACTAAGGTGGGTAAGAGTCAAATTCTGGTACCTAAAATAGTAGGTCCTAGGCGAAAGACTGTAGCATTTTAGAAACTACGGTGAATAAAGAGGTAAAGGCTGGCACCTACAATATTAGGTACTCGGTGAAAGGGCCACAGGCGCTGTAGAACCTAAAATGGGTAATGAGACAGCGGCTGGTACCTAAAATAGTAGGTCCTAAGCGAAAGACTGTAGCATTTTAGAAATTATGGCGGATAAGGAGGCAAAGGCAGGCACGTACAATATTAGGTACTAACCGAAAGGGCCACAGGCGCTGTAGAACTTAAAATGTATAAGGAGGCAAAGACTGGGATCGTGATCAGTGGAGCCCAGTTCAAATCTCGCATCACCTCTGGGAAATATTGTTAATTTTTATTTGATAGCTTTGGAACGTTCCCTCGATGTACCTTCATCAACCTCGCAGGTTGGAATTCAAGTGAGAAATAAAAATGACATCGTCAAAGATGTATCCAAAGCTTCAGGATTAATTGAGAAACCCGTCCTCCATACCCCGAGTACCGCCGGTGGAAATGTTTTTGTAGTAGGTAGAACGGAAAGGGGGTTACAGCGGTAATGAGTTTTTTCTTCCGTGAAGAAGTTTGAAACACAAAAAATGGCCGCTGGCCCGCTGCTAATGTTAAGTCGGGGTCATTAAAAGCTTGAAAAATATGCGACAACAGTGCCGGCAGTTGTGCGTGCATCCTGGCCGACCCGGTGAACGTGCATATGCGAGCACGGTGCTATAGCGGCGAAGCGAATGAAATTTAGGACTTTGAAACGAGTCCCTAGGAAACCGATCGATTTACGTGGAACAAAAGCAGGGGGAATTTGTATCGGAATTGAAAAACTTACGAAATGTCGACTCGTGAGAAACATCGATCTGAGGGCTGCAGCGAGTTCGGAACTAAAGGGGCGGCCTTCCAATTAGAGAGGCTGAGTTCAAATCCTCATTAATTTTAAGAGATCTTTCTTTACTCATTATTTAATATATATTACGTTTATTATACAGCCTTCATGGATTAGAACTCGCTTAAGTTTGTAGGCCATGGGCGAAATGATAGCATCGGGTAAAAATAAGAAACAAAAAAGAAATAAGGTCGAAAGCTGATCTCGGTCAACGTTAGACGCGTTTAACATTAGATTTGCCGCTGATTAATTCGATATATTTAGAAACGATATACACCTATAATAGAAAAGATGAAATGAAGCAGGCAAAAATGGATTTAAATTCCCATTAGCCCTGCGAAAACACCCAATCGAGTCACCGTTAGTAATTTCTAAACTATCATTTAACGCATCGTACCTTCAGCAGTTTTCTGTACTCCCTAAAACTGTAGATACTGGGTAAAATAAATACAGCAGTTAAAGCCATAAAAAAACGAAAAAAGCGAATCTCCAAAGAACTACCATGAAATATGGGGATTCCCATGGATGGATATACGTGTCGTACGTAAGCAAACATGCGATAGGTTGATCCGTGTACCGTACTCGAGTGTCTCTATTTGTCCATCCACGCTGGCAAGAGTTACATTATATCGTCTACATTTGCACGTTTAAAGGTGCATTCACACTGTGCATCATAAAAGTGCACGATCATCGTGACTGTATTTAACACTAAAGCTATCACGACGGTCGAAATGACCGGCTTCAAATTACGTCGAAAAATTCTCCACATTCGTAGGAGAGCCACGAAGCAACTACTCCACTTCTGCCTTATAAAAGCGAAATTATTTAATTGCCCATCCTTTTTGCCTCTTAAGTCCACTTTCGCCGAAGTACTCATTCGGTCTATTTAAATACAACATGTAACGCCGGTAATTCTAGCGATCGTAAAGAATTATTGGTATTTAAAAAACAATTCTTTGGCAAAAAAGAATATAATAAATAACTCGTGTTGAACCTACTTCAACGACAGAAAATAAAAAACGTAGATTACAATCTGTGAGGGATTATTTACGAAATACTTGAATGCATTTATTGCACTGCATTAACGGTACTCATTAGGGGTTAATACCTCAAGCACGGCGGGAAGTGACGTTAATTGGTCGTAGCGACGATCTGGACGATGTATTTTAAGACTTTCCTTCATTCATCGCGTACGATACGCATCGAGGGATACGAGAAAAATACGAAGGAACTGCGAAAACATCGATACCAAAGACGGCAAAAAGGAATAAAAACATCGGCCACTTGGATAAAGTCAAGGATACAATACAATCCGTGAAAGTAATAAACAGATGCATAATGATGAGCCGTTGAACAACGACTAGTTAATAACTGGATCGCTGATGAGACTATAATCGAGAAAAAGGGAAGATAACGAGTAACAAGTAATTTCGCCAAGTGATGCACAATACATCGGAGCTTACTGTCGGCCGATGTATGCAAAGTGCATCGACACAAAGCACAAGAAAATTTAACAACAACGGTGACGATTCGTACGATGTTAATCAAGCGTTAACGCGAGAGAAACTAATACGAAATAGTATACTGTTCAACTTTTCCTAATTAAATCGTATTTACACACAATAGGAACTTTGAAAATAAAAATACTTATGTACCAAGCGTTACTCTACTTTTGTAACAGCGACATTTAAATGTTAAATGTATTTGCAAATCCGTGAATAACGCCATTTAGAAGTCATAAGAGATTACATCGAATGCAACAGCCCTAGTCGCCGTTGACCTCCATGGCATAGAGTGTCTTAACCCTTTGCAATCTTTTATCGATTGAATTTCAATTTTGGAATTTGACAATGACTTTGTATCTCCACATAAATACTCGTCAGTACCTATACTTCTATTATTAACTGAAAATGAATAATCAACGGTAGAAAATACTACGAAAGTGTTTCTCCAAAGCTGACAAAAAATTGAGAAACCAATTCGGACCTTAAACTGTTAATATAAAACTTTAATTATCTATGAATAATTAAATAGAAAATCAGTAGTTCTTTTTTACGGCAAGGCACTAGTTCTTTTTTACAGCAAGGTAGTAGTTCTTTGTCCAAGGCAACCGTCCTTTTCGGATTTTTCCAGAGGAAACTCGCATAGAACTTTCCAGCCCGTATGCGTTGTCGTGCCCGCATACCGCAGCAACGAATTACAGGGAGGCATCCTCGACGTTCCCTCCCCTGTATAATGATGGATATTGTGGCCAGCCCTCGAGGGAGGCCCTCGTCCTCCCCGAGCGCCGCTCGTCTACCGTCCTATAGCAACAACAATCATCCAGGTATATCCGTTCGAAGGTTTCACGTGAAAAGTTTCATCCCAAAGACCCTTTTCACCTGGCCGGCAAACGGAGGAGCTCGACCGTCTGCACCGTCTTCCTTTCCTTTCTCGACAATCGTCGTGGGTGTTTGACAGAGATGCTATTCACAAATCTAACGGGCTTGCCTCGGTTTTCCGTACAACGTGCGATTTCACCTACCCGCCTGGATTTAGCGGAGACTATTAAACGTTAGTCGAAGGAAGAGTTTGAATTTCAAGCGGGGACGACCGAGTTTATTGAGGTTCGAATGATACGATATATCGGGGAGGTTGGTTTTATAGTTTTTCGCTTCAACTGCTAGGGTCGTTTCGTCTAGGACGTACTGCGTTAGGTGGATTTTCCAGATAACGAGGATACCATATGGTAAATGGCAATTTAGAAATATTGGTGAATTTTACCTCCTACCCACCGTAGACAGTGAAGTATCGTGATCCTTTCGGCTGGATCAACGATTTCTTGGTGCTGGGATGTATTACGTAGTAATTTGGAAAAATATTCTCAGAGCTAATGAGGCATTTGAACTCGGGCCTACTGATTCCGATAGTTTGATCTTTTTTACCTTCTAACTCCACAATAACCCCCCCTAAAATGGTCATTTTCGCCTAGAACCTATTATTTTAGGTGGTTCCTGAACCACGGAGGATACAATGTATTAAACAATAACTTGGAAACATTTCTCAGAGATGGAGGATTTGAACTCGAGCCTACTGTTTGCGACAGTTTGGTCTTTTACCTTCTAAACCTTCTAGGATCTATTATTTTAGGTGGTTCCCGAACCACGAAGCATATAATATCTATATCTATATATATATAAATAAATAATAAATATAAATATATATAAATAATAATTTAGAAGAAAACATTTCTCGGAGACGGAGGATTTGAACTCGGGCCTGCAGATTAGGAGTCCGAGCCTTTACCTCCTCACCCATGATGGCCCCTAGGAAAAGAGTTTTGTAGAAAGAATTTTGACGAACGACGAAGGAATTTGAAGTTGGACTCGCTATTTAGGAGACCGAAACCTTATCCTCGTTGCCATCATGGCCTCCGGGTTCAATCCATGGCGCACGATTTCGTCAGGGACGCATATTATATGGGTCCTAAGTCCGGAGAGTGGGGGTTCGGAATTGGACACGAGGATTAACTATCGAATTGAGCTGAATTTTGTACGTTGGAACCTATTGTCACGGAAGGAACTATCGATCATGCGAAATGTATATTTTCATTGTTAATTAACTCTTTGAGGCACGGCGGTATTAAAAGCGTCCCTCCTCTTTGATGCATGAAGTTGCGCGGTGGGACATTTTTGTCCCACCTCTGAAATTTACATTATTATATAACTTTGTTAATAAATATAAACCAACTTTATTCAATCAAAAAAAAATTGTGTGCAACATGGGTCATTTTATTTTCCGAATTCCCGTGCCTCAAAGAGGTAAATGACAAATTCGTGGGAATAATTGTGCCAGTAATTATCACAGTGCTACGAGGTCACGTGAACTCCGTTTCGAGATATTTCGACCTTCGCCTCTGCAACTACCTTGTGCTGTATAAAATGACACAACTATCAGCTTTGTTAAACAGTTCAATTTTTCTTTATCTTCCCAAATGTACCTCCACTATGTTACAACGTACACTTTGCGCAGCGCGAAGCAAGTGATAAGGTAAACTTTTCAAACTTTCAACTTGTACCGCTCTCATAATCGCCGGAACCATTAAAAACGAGGAACAATTGCGAACGCAACGAAACATCAGGAATTACGAGGAGAGGAAAACGTATTAAATATAACAGCCGGGGTCGCCTCGTTGAAATGATTGCATATGATAGGCACAACAGGAATAACAATACATCGTGAGGGCACGTCGGAACGTGCATAAAGAGATGTTAAAACTGGCGGTAAACTTAAGAAAATGTAAGTATCTCGTACATTTTCCTTTGCGATGGAAATATCTACTTGTTTTCGAGCGTGACGCATCGACAAAAGGCGATCGCGTTAGGATCTGATGACAATGCTGGCACACGGTTGCATCGTCTCCTCCCGAAGGCGAATAAAGCACTTCGTTTCCAATATATCGACATAGATATTCGAATCACGGAAATTCATATGTTCCCTGTTCGTGCGAAAGGCATTAACACGTTCTCAGACCCTGAATGAACATTGATTGCCATCGAAGTCTGATTCAGCAAGTTTTGCAAAAACTGACTCAACCATGGTACGTTGTTAATGTCTCGTTACATTTGTAATTTCTAACTTCGAAGATATTAACACTTTCGCGGACGTGAATGCTATAACATTAATTTTCATCGTAATGTAGAATTAATGCTACAGCATTCATGTCATGCCAAATGTTAACGCCAATTGTAATTCATTTAATTTTATATAACCTTAATTTTTTGTAATTATTATGCAGCTTAAAGTGATGGCCAAGTGATTCATTGAGTATTTTCATACTATTTTATTTATTCTCTGTGTAGTTATAAGTGTAAGTTAGAAGTGTAATACTCGACTGACTATTTTTGTAGCTCACTGAAATTTTTACTGTCCGCAACCGTGTTAATACGTTGCATCGATGTATAAAAGGACGATGAAATTATCCTCTAATTATGGCGCGAGAATTTAAATTCATCGCTAGCTCCGATATTTTGGGTTTCGATATCTATAATTACTTCACCGAGGACATGCAATTTTAGATGAGTTCTGAATCATCGAAGCTGCGATATATCTACAATACGAAAGAAATTTCCCAGTGGTGATTTTTCGTTGTTTTCCTTCTCTCTAATTTTCGCCTTTCAACGATATAATCGTATCAACAGAATTTGCAATTTTATGCTCCCAATCACGAAGCCTATAACGTATGCATCGCATGGGAGAAATTTCCCACTAGCGATGTCTAGGGGATGCCAAAACCGGGTTACCAGAATTTTCGAATCCGAGATTCCATCCCTACCATACTCAACGTTGGATTATACACGAAATCTAAAGTCAAATCTGCAAAACAAATTTCCTCCGATCTGCCGGTCGCCTCCTTTATTCTCGCGTCGAGTATATCGACGTCTTTTGTAAATGAAATGTTATCGGGGCACCTACGTCATCGGCAAGATTAACAGCACTGGAAAACATCGGGAACGTCACGTAGAAATTGAAAATGTCGCTGATTCGTCGGCAAGTAACGTTCATGCCGGGTCAATTGCATCGATCAACGACCGTCATCGGACAAGATTTATTATTGTAAAAGGTGTCTGTAATAAAGGAAAAGGAAAGGAGAAAAAAAAAGAAAAGCCTTTGCTAGGTTGAAAAGAATCGAGCTATGGAAGACTCTTCGGTCGTCGCTCCGAATGGGCACCGGCATCGAGAAAAGGTACCAACGATTTACGGCCCTGAGGCCCTCCCAACTAAGGATACATCAACCATAGGGTACCGTTCTCTCGATGGGCGATGTCCACTTCCTGAAAAACCCAGGTGGACCTGTCTTCTTTCTTCGGCCACCACCTGCCCGTCCCTCGCAACAAGACCTTCCAACGACTTTCAGTGGACTACGACTCAACCGGCTTGGAAGTTTACATTGGAGGACAAAGGAATGTAAGAATTCTAGCCACTCTTTTTCGTTCCACGTAGGATGTTATTCGAATGATTTCAACGGAGATAAATGTTGGAATTGTAAATGATATTATCGATCGGGGATTAAGGGGGTTTCCTGTGACGGAGAGATCAATGGTACGAGGAGAGTTTACGGGAAAGCGTAGCTGAGGCGTTTCAAATTTCTTCACAAGTCTCTACCATGGTTCCAATATCGACCTGAGGGGAGGGAGGGGAGAGAGAGCGCAAGAGTCTGGTGATTCTGGTATCGTGAACGGTGGTAAAAGGGAGAAGCAGGAGCTAGAGCGTAATTTCGAGGAAGGAAGAAAGGGAAGAATGACGACGATGATGAAGAAGAAAGAGAAACATTGTTTATCGTGACAGTATCGCATTTCTTTCGTCGGACGGCCGGATGGACGCGCCATGAATCGCCCGTATAGTCCTTCTGACAAAGGGAAGAAAGAGAAACCGAGGAACGGAGACACACATTAAGTGCGCACCTTCTACTCCGTTTCGAGTACGGTAGAGAAGGAAAAAGTTTCGCTGTTTAACGCTTCGTACGTTCTTTGGCAGTAATTACTAATTTTTAGTTTCTTAATTATACACCACTTTCTTCCGTTCTCCCAACGGATACAATGCGCCAGTTGTTTTCACGAAATACTCTTAACTCTGCGCCGTGTGAACGTTGAGCAATAGATGGAAAAAGATGCGTAAGGATTTACGTCTCTTAGTTTGAGAATAGAGTTAAAATTAGATTCGGGAACTACGTGCTACAGAATCGGATAATTGGGAATTAGAGGGGTACGCACAAACAATGGGGAATTGTGAATAAAAATATCCTAAACTAGATTACACCTGGAACAACGAATCCTAAGTTCGCCGAGGTGATTCGATTCTGTTACTCATTATCACGGGAAATAGGAACAACGATCGAACGACGAACGCTAGGAGGAATTTCTAGCATGGCTTTAAGCGTACTTCTTCGATCACAAAATATTACCATTCCTCTGTTGTGTATTTGGTTCAGCGGACATCGATTCAAATTTAAATCTAGTTATCCGCAGGATCGCAAATATTTGCGACCAATTGTATTTCTATACGTCTCGATTATACACCGTTTGCCATGTAACAATTTTTCTTTACTCTCCGTTCCTATTCTTCGTGTAATCTTTCTAACGTGACATATTTTAAATCGTAATCATCGAACGCGATCGGACCGAGCAGTACGTATGGCTTTCGTTGCTCAACGGTAAACACGGAGGACAAAGCAACGGAAGGAACGACGGGCTATCAGTGTCCTCTAAAAACGGAGCGAAACATCGCGAATGTCAGAATCTCGCGCGATTACAAGTGCAAAAGAAAAGTAAACGATGCTGTGCTCGCCGCGAGGAAAACAACGTGCCGCTAAGTTCCAACATTTACCTACGACGTATGCTTCTCCCTCTTTCCTCTCTCTCAAATCGATCTTTCTTTGCAATGTTTTTATCACGACGGAAAGCAGGCAGGACCTTGAGTAGTTAAACGAGTCACACGGCAAAGACAGCTGCCAGACTTCGATTTCGCATCAACAAAAGAAAAAAGGAGCTAACGACGTTACATCAGTCGAATTCATCAATCCGCGACGAAATAACATGCACGCCTGCCTATCGATACGTCCGTCAAACGACATAACCTCTATTTGTCGAAAGAATTCGAGCAATACTCGAGCCAGTCGGTGAGAACGATGACGTAGGTTAGGAGACCGAGCAAGGTGACCACCGGATAACCACAAACAACGAAGAACCGGGCGTGCCAATAACAGGCAAGGAGAGTCACTCTTATACACATTTAAATTCATCGTATTCATTGTTCGTTAGGAATGATGAACGTACGTACGACGTACACCGTTTCCGGTGTGCGTTTCACGAGATACGAAATGCCCACCGGAGGGCGTATCGATTCGGACAAAACATTCGTGGCCAAGTATACCGTGGCAGCAAGTTACGTACTTGATCATTTACACAACAGTACCTAACGTCTTTCTATCGTGTTCGGCATAGGATATCGTTGAACGTCGACGGAATGAGAAGAGACGATAAAACGTAGTTCTTCCTACCGTATGGGGTAACACTCCCGCGTCGCTGTCATGCCTGGATGTCACCCTTTCCGTAATGCGAACAGCCAAAAGCAGGAACCACGGTGATGATAGAGCCTGACACACGTACACACCGTATCACCGTGGGAGGGACACGCATGCACGCACGCACGCGCGCACAGGACACACACGCGCGTACCTAAAGCAAATAGCCACCGCGTGGTACGACACGAATCACGACGTTCACCCGTCGACGGCGCGCGACAGACTGAGACGAAACGCGACTCGCTAGACTGGAAGGGGAGGTAGCCGCGTGGTGGGGGGAACTGAGAGCGATGGAGGGGACCCGTCGCAGGGACGTATAGCGTCTCAACGATGCCCTGTCCTTTCTCCGTATATCGGTCGCACTGCCGCGGTCGATAACATTTCGGTGGAGAGAAACGAAAAAGTTGGACAAAGTGATTGTTCGGCTCGGTGGTTCGGTTTTGTTCGCTCTTCGAGGGATGCGATAATACCTTTTTTTTTAAGATAATTCCTTTCCGTTTCCGTACTCGTAAGTTGGACGTTTTGTTGTATTTGATGAAAGTGATTAATCGGGGGAGAGAGATTTACCGATGGTACTTACGTTACTTTCGGTACAAACGGATAGCGGGGTAAATAAAAAACGGAGGGTAGATACGAGTGGGCTGGAATTTTAAGACGATACGTGCGAATTCATCGGGCAACGTGAAAATCCTACCGATGCAAGGCTGTGTCGGTGCGATTAAGATCAATTGGAAATCGATGAGTAGACGAAATGTATGACTTCTATGAGGACGGAACTATGGATACGTATATGTCATAGTGTACGGTATGTCCCCTTTTTTATTGAAACGAATAGAAAAATGTTCCGATTTGATCGAAACATCGTATCTTTGAAAATGTCACCTTAATAATACATAATCCATGGAACCTTTAAACGTATCGATGTTATCGATCGACAACGAACCTGAGAGTGCAGCAGTACGTCGACTAGAGTTTCTATGCCTATTTTTCCTCCGTTAACAACATTTGCGATTGGTTTCTCTCGGCAGTTTCATATTTTTCAACGTATAAAGGGTATTTCCATTTTAGTAACCATGAAATTATTACGTACAGTACATCCCTGGGCCCTACAAGGTTTAATATCGAGGAGGGTAGCCGAGAGGAAGGAAGATAGGGTCGACCCTAAAGCGAGGGAGTGCTGATGCTAAAGCCGCGAGCACGAAGGGACCTTCGAATAAAAAAAGGTAGGTCCTACTGTTAGAGAGAGAAAGAGGGCGAGG